>JAAALK010000081.1:19322606-19969103 GCA_019279435.1 Zizania palustris
CTTGGATGAGCGCTTTATTGACTAGCCGTTGGAAGTCTGCGTAGTCGGTGGCGACGAGCTGGATGGACAGCTCATCCTTGAGTCCCCGAAGGAACTTGGCCTGGCGGAGGGCGTCAGTGCGCACTTCTTCCGGTGCATAGCGGGCGAGGCAATTGAACTCATGGAGGTACTCCATGACAGTCCGACTGTCTTGCTGCAGGTCGCGGAACTCCTGCTGCTTCACCGCGATGACACCGGTGGGGACGTGGGCGGCGCGGAAGGCGATGGTGAACTCCGCCCATGTCACCACGTGGTCCTCTGGCTGGGACTCACGGTAGTTGTCCCACCATTCCGCGGCGGGGCCCTGGAGCTGGTGAGTGGCGAAGGCCACTCGCTCTCGGTCGGTGCAGGGGAGGAGATCGAGCTTCTTCCCAATGGTGCGGAGCCAATCTCCGGCCTCCATGGGGTTGGTGGTGCTCGAGAAGATGGGCGGGCGCACGTGCAGAAACTCCGAGAGTTGTGGAGCGGGTGCGGGTGCTGGTGCGCGAGGGGCAGCTTCCCCATTCTGCAGACGGTCCAACTGAGCTTGTTGGTGCTGCATCTGAGTGAGGAGGGCGGTGATCAGCTGGTTCTGATTCGCCATCATCTCCGCCAAAGTAGGGTGGTTGGCGGATGGCGACCCAGACTGACGTGGGCCTGTTGCACCCCAGTTGGGTACAACACCCTCGCGTGCGTCGCGGCTTCCTCCTTCTCCGTTGTTGGAGCCGGTGTTCTAGTGGTCGGCCATTTTCTGAATACACGAGGTTATAAGGCATAAAGATGTTGACGATACACTTAAGAAATAGCTCATATGCATATAAACCAATTGGTAAAAATGTTTATTACAATCAAGTTCTTATTCTATCCACGACACACCCGTCGTAGATAGCACCATATACAGAATTTTGCTTTATTTAAGATAACGACCTCTAACGCCTACTCGCCACCGGAGGCGGTCTCCGTGCTCTCAGAACCACGAGTACGCGGCTCTAGAGGGATGGTGGGCTCGAGAAAGTTCTCGATGATGGGGTCGGAGACGAGGCCGGGGTGCGGTGCAGGGGCACTGTTGGAGGGTCTGGCGAGGGAGGGGTGTGGCGGGATCCTCTTGGGGCGAGGGAGGGGCTCGCGGATGAGCTTCTTCTTCCTTGGAAGGAGAGGGACCATCTCCGCGATGTCCTTCTACAGCTGCATAATCTTGCGCTGCAGATCGCCGTTCTGTTGGATCAAGTTCTTCGTCTCCTCACGAAGAAACTCAACCACCTCATGGTGCTCGTCGGTGTCGACCACTGCCTCAGTATGGAGATCGTCCATAGCCTGAAGAATACGCGACTGCCGGGCCTTGACCGGATCACGCACGGAGTGAACTCCGAGGTAGATGCTACGGTGGGCGCCGGGAGTACGCTTCGGCACAAGCCGGAAGGACGAGTTCTGAAGACGATCATCGTAGATCATCCTCAGCTCCATGAGGGCCTGGAGGGCGACTCGTTGGCACGCGACGTCGAAAGTCGGGCCCCCAAGTGCGGTGGTGTAGGGTGGCAGGTGCTCTCCGGAGCCATGGACGGTGAGGGAGACGTCCCAAGGTCCGGCGAACTCGTCGGGGTACACTCCTTAGAATTCGGGCTCAAAGAGGAACCCGAGGAATGTGAGCATCATGCGGAGCTCCCTGACGAAGCCCTCGTAATGGCGGCAGTAGTTGTGCACTTGGTATACTGGCATCTACAAAACAGCAAGTTGAATAAAAGTGAGGGGAGAAACAAAGTTTATAAAGTAGGTTTTCGAGAAATAATTTCCTGCGACTAATGGCTAGGCGGTCTGTTTGGCTTCCTACAGTCAAGTCGGCTCTGATACCATCTTGTGGCGCCCCGATTTATCAAAATCAGAACATTATTGAATTTCCAAAGAAAAACAATAATACAAGAGGTTCATCATGCGACAATCGTACATACGACAGTATTCATGGTGCGTAGACCATATTTATTACATCAGAGTTTAATAAAAATGACAAAAATAATTAAAAAGCATGACGAACGCCTTCTTCAGGATCTTTCTTCTTGACTGGGTCGCTACTCCAGACCGTCTTCATAGTAGGCATCCTCTGTGGGGTCCAACGGGTATGAGTACAAAAAGTACTCAACAAGCCACCGCAAATGCAAGTAATAATGTAGGATAATAAAAAAGGAAGGGTAATGGCTAACATTGCGGAAAAGTACATTTTTCAGTTATTGCATTTAGTGTATCCAAATTTAATCATGCGGAAAAGTAAACATGTGCATGAACAACATCATCTAACTCGAGGAGTACGTTTTACCTCCGCGCACAACAGTCCTTACATGTCAAACCATCATGCACATACATATTCAAGTAATCTAACTGTGGGATGTCACGCAACCCGCCCTTGACCGTGGGCTCGGCTTTTCGAAAAGATTTATGACTCTGATCAGAGATGTACTACTGTACCCACAAGGCACGCACTCATCCCAAACGAGATGACCCATACCACGGGAACTCGTGCCAAAACCTCGACATGAAATGCTCCAAGCGATAACCACCCGCTCTAGGTTTCGCCGGCGCGCCGGGCCGCATCTCAGCTAACGTCGCACCCCCTTTTGCGCCACATTGGTACAAGTCACCCGCAGGTGCTGCTTGACCCATCTCCAAATGGTGGCCTCGGTTTGGAATACAACATACCTTAGTTAGGACTTACCCATTAGACTTGTGGTTAGTACGGAAGTGTATTGCAACGGATCCCTCAGATCGGTCCTCATAGTGCCCCGGGTGCTACCGACCAATGCCCTAGCTTGCACCCGGAACCCACCATGCATCCACTCACAACCACAACTCATCACCGATAGAATTCCATAGATAAGAAACAATGGGGATCATATAGTAGAACCATGTTCTACGACTCATTTTTATCCTATAGTGATCGTGTCAATACATTGGACACTAGCTAATAACATTAATCATAAGGTGACAAGGAGGTTAGGCGAGATAGCATGGCTTGGGTTGCACATCAAGGTCGGGGGATCCTAAATAAATATATTGTAAGGGTTCATTGGACTAATGCACGTATAACCTATGTGTTTTAGCGATAGTTTATTAAAACATGGGTTCAATATGCTCAAAAGAGTGGTTTGGTGACTTGCCTTGTTCAGCGAATGGGGAGGGAGGAACTTCGGGAAAGTACTCCGGCTCCTCGACGGCGTCGTAGTCTTTCCAATATAAATAAAGTAAAATAAAATAAACACGACATTCAATCAAACAATATAACATCACATAATAAGCTCATAGGCTTAAGTTGGTTTGATTAAAAATAAATCAAGTTGTTAAGGTTCTGAAATTCACTTAATAAATAATCCTAAAAGAAATCAAAATGAAGGGTTGTCCTTTGAAAAAGGGTTTTAAAAGTGATTATTCTTATTTTTAAGTTCTCTAATGAGTTTAAAAGGAAAGGTCCATAGAAAACTTAGTGGTTTTCAGTTTATGAACAGAAAGGAATTAAATATGAATTTTACTGAAATTTAAATAATTGAATTTTCATTTTTATCCTAAGGGTATTTGAATACCTATTTAAATAAACATGAAAAAGTCTAAAGTAACATATTGTTTTTATTGAACTAACGTGTAGAGAATAATATTATAAATTTTTTGGAATTGAAATGACAATTTTTAGAGTTCAAATGCGCCAGATATGAATTTTACGAGTTTAAAAGCATTTCTGGAATTTATTTTCAAATTTAAAACGCCTCGGGTCCACGGTGAGCCAGGCCCACGGTGAACCCGCGCACTGTGCGCGTGGTCCGGCCCAATCTGGACCGTTGGATCCAGATCCAACGCGCGCTGGCGAGGCGGGCGCGTAAGTGATAACGGACGGCCATGATTAAAACGCGTGAAAGGGTACCACGTGGACGCACGAGATCGAACGCGGGTTTTAAATGGAAATGAACGCGCGAGATTAAAACGTACCGCTTTGACCAGATCCGACGGTGCGGATTAGATCGCGCACGTGGAGCAACTAGCGCCGCTCGATCGCGATCGTGCGGTCGGGATTGAATCCGACATGGCACGGGTACTCAACCCGTGTCGGTCATCTTCTCCGATGACGGCGAGCGGGCCAGGGGCCACGGCGAGCGACGGCGGCCCTAGCTAAGCCTAGAAATGGAAAGAGGACGCTACGGCGGTCACGACGGTACCTTCGAAGGTGATGAAGGACGGCGGGCGGTGATCGGCGGTGAGGGTAGACGCGGTGGGCTCCTCGGGTACTCGACGGCGACGGCGATCCGATGATCTCCTTGGCCAGCGAAGGTGTGGCCGAGGTTGGGGCGGTCCTTGTGGTCGCAGCGGTGCAGTCAGCGAGGACGGAGGGGGACTCCGGCGACGGTGAGCGACGGCTGGAGCGAGGGCGGTGGTGGTGCACTAAAAATCGAAGCGAGGGCGCTCTGTTTGTCTTCACAGCGAATGGTCGTGGGGGTCAGACGCGGTGGAGGCCAGGGGGCTAAATAGGGGTACCTGCGAGGGCTAAAGGGCGTCGTATACAAGGAAAGCCAAGGGGGGGATTTACTCACCGGCGAGGGCTCGGCCATGCATGTGCAGCGTTGATCCCGTGGCTTAATTGCGTGGGTTAACGGGGGGAAACGGCCAGGAGAACGCGGGGGACCGATTAATGGCGTCGAATTAAAGCGGGAGGGGCCAGCGAGGCGGATCTGAGGCGGGGGGTCGTCGGCCGGCGGAATTTGGGGGCAGAGGCGGGAGGTAGACGACGGGTCTGACAGGCAGGGGCCACTGGCCAGCAGGCGTGAGCGCGCGAGCGAGAGAGCTGACGGGTGGGGCCGTGCTGTTGGGCGCGCGCGCGAGGGAAGGCGATCGGCGCCGACAGGTGGGGTCGGGCTGTCAGCCAGAGGCGGGCGAGGTGACGGGCTGGGCCGGCCGGGAGAGAGAGAAAGCAGGAGGGAGGCCCGTTACTGTTTCAAAACATTTCTGAATAAAAATAATTCCAGAAAATAGATTAAAATCTTAGGGCTACTTCCAAGGTTGATAAAAATTTATAAAAATTCTCAAAAATATTTCTTGGTCTTGGGAGTTTATACAAAAATTTTCAGCTCCTGGTTTGGTCATTAGCTCTATGTTGTAGTTCAAAATTGTATAGAAGGGTATTAAAGGTATTTTCAGAATAATAAATTCAGGAAATTGAATTAAATAATATTTTTATTACTTTGAAAATTTGGGGTGTTATAGTGTGCTTGTCCGAAGTCCCTGGCTTCGGCAGTGAGACCAAGCGTCGGCTTCTCCCATACAAAAAATTTTCCTCTCCTGACTTGGTAACCAGATGCTTGCTGAGCCAAATCATTTGCAATCGAATTGGCCTCTCTTGACAAATGAGAGATTTTGAAGTCATCAAAAGTAGCAACTATATCTAGACATTTATCCAAGTAACTATTTAGCAAGCCATTAAAGCATTGAGCATTTTTAGCTACTTGTTGCACTACTAACAAAGAATCACCATATGCATGGACATGTTTAGCACCTACAGATTCTAGCAATTCAAGCCCTAGCAGTAAAGCCTCGTATTCTGCTTGGTTATTAGTAGAAGGAAAATCTAAACGGGCCAAGGTCTCAAAGTGCATTCCATTAGGTGATATGAGAACCACTCCAATACCTTGGCCACTCTTGCAAGCCGAACCATCAAAATAAAGTTTCCATGGCACTACCTCAACTAGAGCAACATTGTCATTCCAACTGATAGCTCTTAGGGGTTCGTAGGCCAAATCATATTCAATCAATGCGTAAGCCCATTTTCTGATTCTTCCACTTAGAATCGGCTTTCGTAACATGTGTTTTATAACATCAGTTTGGCAAACGACAACGCATGTAGTAGGGAGAAGATAATGGCGCAATTTGGTGCACACGTAGTAAAGTGATAAACACAAACGTTCCACAAATGCGTACCTAGTTTTAGCGTCCAGCAGGCGGCGACTCAAGAACGTGATGATGTACTCTTTTCCTTCTACCTCCTGGGTTAGCACGACCCCGATCACGCTATCTTCAGCAGCGATGTATAGCCGAAACGGAATCCCGGCTTTGGGTGCTCTCACCATGGGCGGTGATGACAAGCACTCCTTGATTTTCTCAAAGGCACTTTGCTGGCTTGCCCCCCAAGTGAACTCGGCTTCGTTCTTTAGCCGGAGTATGGGGACAAGGGCATCAATCTTGTCGGACAAGTTAGATATAAAGCGACGCAAATAATTCATCTTGCCTAGCAACTTCTACACATATTTTTTGCACGTCAGCGCTGCAATGTTTCTAATCTTCTCAAGCCTCTTAAGATCAATCTCTGTGCCTCTCTCGTGAATCATGAAACCTAAGAACTTACCCGCCGACACACCAAAAACACACTTGAGTGGGTTCATTTTCAAACCATACTACCGCATCCTATCAAAAGCAACTTTCAAATCGGTTAAATGGTTTCCCATAGCGTCCGATTTGACTACAACATCGTCAATGTAAACTTCTAACATAACCCCTAGCAAGTCATGAAAGATTAAGTTCATAGCGCACTGATACGTGGCGCCAGCATTCTTCAAACCAAAAGTTATAACGACCCACTCGAACAAACTGACAAAACCAGGGCATCGAAAGGCAGTCTTGTAGACGTCCTCCTCGGCCATAAAGATTTGATTGTAACCGACATTTCCATCAAGAAAACTTAGTACTTTGTGTCCTGAAGCATCGTTGATTAGCATGTCGGCTATCGGCATTGGATACTCGTCCTTCGGAATGGCTCTGTTCAGATCCCTAAAATCAATGCATACACGTATCTTGCTGCTCCCTTTCTTCTCTACAGGCACAATGTTAGCAACCCATTCTGCGTACCTGCATAGCCTAATAAACTCAGCTTTGAGCAGTCGCTCTACTTATTCTTTAACTCGGTCATAGACGGCCGAGTTAAAGCGACGGGGAGGATGCTTATAAGGCCTAAATCCGGACTTGATAGGTAGCCGATGCTCCATGAGCTCGCGGCTTAGTCCTGGCATCTCGCTATACTCCCATGCGAAACAATCGACATACGACCGAAGTAACTTTATTACTTCTACCTTTTCATCGGGCTGCAAATGTTGGTTTACAAAAGTCGGCCTTGGGATGCTACCATCACCTATGTCAACTTCTTCTAAAGGATCAGCCGACACAAAACCTTGTCCTAATTTCTCTACCTCGCTAAAGTCCTCGATGGCCTCGGCAATACTGTCTTTATTAAACCAATACTGCTCTACCCGAGACTTCAGCCAATCCAGATTACTCTTGCTAGACATGACTATTAATACAAAAACAGTCGTGCTACACCAGCCGTCGTTACAGACACTGGTACAAAACGCCCTCCGTATACGCTAACAAAATCGTAATATGAAAGATCTCTACCTGACAGACACTCTACTTTGTTGTGAACAGCGTCAACTGATACATCGGCCAATGCCACTTGGGCCGAAGGATCTGCGGGAATGACCTCTACTTCATCGCCGTCCTACTAAATCAGGCACTGGTGTAGAGTAGAAGGAATGCAGCAATTCGCGTGAATCCAGTCACGCCCAAGTAGCACGCTGTAGTTACCTTGTACATCGACGACAAAAAATGTTGTTGGCAATGTCTTGTTGCCCACCGTCAACTCCATGGAGAGCACGCCCTTGGCCTCGGAACTCTCATCATTGAAGTCATTGAGCATCAAGTTAGTCTTCTTTAGATCATCCTCATCCCTGTCAAGCTTCTTCAATAACGAGTAAGGCATTAAGTTAACAGTGGCGCCACCATCAACGAGCATCCAGGAAATCGACTTTCCATCAATGTGACCTCTGACGTAGAGAGGCTTCATATGGCGATCCGAGTCCTTGGGCTTCTCGAAAATAGTGTTGCGCGGGTCGAGGTTCAATTGAGCGACCTCGGCCTCATCCTGCGGCAGGGCGAACTCGGCGGGAAGCGTGACGACATTGATGTCCATCACCTGGGGTGCGGGCCCCTCGGAGACGAGTGAGTAGTCATCGTCGAGCATGTTGTCGTCGTCATCGCTCGGACTAGGAGCCGGGTTGGCTATCTCAATCGGCTTTATCCTCCATACCTGTCTTGTAGTTGGCCGAGGGCGGGTTTCCTCAAAGATAGTGTCGCGCTCATCCTCGGCTTTCTTCTCGCGCATCTGTTGTGCCTGTAGTCGTTGCAGACGTCTCTTCTGTGATTTGGACATGCCTGGAGGTGCCCAAGATGGTTGCGGCTTGGTGCCAGGTGTCACTGCCCAGTTCCTGTTTACTCTAGCCGAAGTGGTATTCCCCCCTTCGGCCTCACATACTCTGTATTCGGAGGGGCCTTCGCTGCGGACCCCGACAGTCAGACCAGCCTTGTTCGGCTGATCGAACCAGGCTTTGACACGGGCTTTGGCCAAAGCATGGGACTCACCTCCATCGGACTTCGGCGACAAGGCCCTCTGGATTGGGACTTTCTGGGACCCTACTCTGACTGTGATAGCTTCGGACTCCCTGACTTCGGTCTCCTCGCACTAGTACTCTTCAACTTTGCCCTGCCCGGGCCGATTCGGAGGTACCACGGATAGCCTGTGGAAGATGCCTCCCTCCGTTGCGTATGTTTGTCCCTGCCATCCATAATACTCCGAAGGAAAACAAGGCATAGCGTTAGGTTGTGAAGGGTATTCCGACTGTGACACATACGGAGCTCACGGAGTTCCTGCCCAGCTGTACGGCGGAGGCATCAGCGGCTCAAGTGGCCTTGCCCATTGTGAGCCGAACCCGTTACCCGGAGAGGGGTTCGGCAGAGTCGACGGTGTCTCAGACCATATCAGTGAGGGGTCCTACCAAGCCGGAGGTACGTTCAGCCAGTGCGAGCAGAAGCCTCCTGTCGGAGGGTTCGTCCAAAGTGGTGTGGAGTTCGGCCATTGGGGGCCGCCGAAGTTACTGTACGGGGGTTCGGCCATTGAAGCCCTAAGCCACCGTGCGGAGTGCTAGGCCACTACGGCCCGAAGTCCCTATGCGGGGGGTCCAGCCATTGTGGCTCGGAGCCATCACGAGGAGGGCTCGACCACTGTGGTCTGAAGCCACCCTCTGAACGTCTTGGGCCCTTCGGCTGACCTAGCTTTTTAGTGCGTGGACCTGCTTCCTTGGCTTTTCTCTGATGCTTGATCAACAGCATCTTGTCCGTTACCTTCGGCCTCTTGTGAGCCTTAGTCGAAGGGATGTTGATGTTCTATTTCCACACTCCTACCTCGGGGTTCTTTGGTATGAGCGTGCGAGTGTGCGGCTCTCCAATAATTACATCTTTCCCTTTAATCGACTCGGCATGTTTTGGCCGAATCAATACCTTCTTTTTGCCGAGGTCGACGGCGTTGATGGGAAAAGGATCTTTGTCCAGCTTCATCTTTGGATTATGGTCTATCTTCAATCGTCCTTCTTCTATGGCCGATTGAACCTGCCGTCGAAAAACATTACAATCATTAGTATTATGTGAATGTGAGTCATGCCATTTATAGTAGGGATGTTTCTTCAACTCATCGGCAGATGGAATGAATTGACCTTTAAGCAACCTGAGAAGCTAGTTCTTTAAGAGAAAATAAAATATTTTATCACACTTAGTTATGTCAAATGAGTTGTTGGGGGAAAATCCTTCACTTTCAGGACTTAGAGATTAACAGTTCAAAAGGACTTATCAGCTTCGGAGCTAATGGGCTCATGCTCGAAGGTGGAGGAGTCGTTAAGCTGAAGGGTGCTTCGACCTACGATCTGAAGGAACCCTCCGCAAGATATGAGGCTTCGGAGCCAAACGACGGGATTGATAAGATGTTTGACTTATCTACTTGCTTTGGGTAGATTTTACCATTTTAACCCTGTTCAGGGTACCGAATAGTTTCCACTATGTCGGTTGTAATTGAGGGGTAAATAGGTCTTCTCCTTAGACGTTTTTGCCTATAAATACCCCCTTCTTACCCTGTAATAGGGAGGGAATACTCAGCTATTCTAATACACATATTCGGACTACTTAAGCTATTATCCAATTCGGAGGCTTGAGATAGTTCTTAAACATGAACTCACTGTTTGTCTGTTCTTGATCTTAGAGAACCTATTAGCGTAATCTTTTACGCCAACAGTTGGCGCCGTCCGTGGGGAACCTAGTTCTAGAAGCTAGTTCTCTACTGCTGACTGCACTTCGAATAGCACTTACGGAGGGAGCCTCGGAATCCCAAGATTCCGCGCACCCTTCGGTAAGGGGCTTCCTAGTGCGGTTCGAAGGCCTTCCCTCCCCTTCCCAGACCAATCAAAGTCCTCGGTCTTCGGACCTCTCCGTTGCTAGCTATGCCTCCCAAGCGAATTAAAGCCTCGGGTCCTCTCCGAAGGTCCCCTCGGACCAACGGAGCCAGACCCTCAGCTATTCCAACGATTCCCGAGGGTGTCGCTGGGCGTCGAGTGTCCAGAGGCCCTCAGGCTCCTCCTACGGTGCTCCAAACTGATTATGTCAGTTCCCGAGACCCGGAGCTACCCTCCGACGAAGACGAAGACCTTCCTGAGGCCGAAGCTACTCAGATAGCACGGCTTCAGGAGGAAGTGGATAGATGGAGGCAAGAGGCCGCTGATCGCCTCCGCTCCCAAGCCTCCACCGAGACTCCAGAAGGGCCCCAAGACGGTGGTGCTCGCAATCTTCCCAAAGCTGTTCAAGTCCCGGAGGAGGCTGAGAACGCATCTTTTGATGTTGAGTCTCCGCTACATTCGGACTTGCAAAGGGTGCCCTTCGATCCCAGGTTCAAGGCCTCGAAGTTGCACAAGTATTCCGGCGGGTCAGACCCTAGAGAATTTGCTCGCTCATACGCCCTGGCAATAGAAGCAAGTGGAGGGGTGCGCAACACTATGGCAAAATGTTTCCCCCTCGCTCTCGAAGGCGTGGCGCTCCGATGGTTCAAGTCCTTGAAGCCAGGATCGATCAGATCTTGGAGCAGTTGAAGAGGAAGTTCGTAAGGAACTTCCAGGGTACCTTTGTGGCTCCAATGTCGACACGGAGCTTGTTCCAGGTGAAGCAGCGAGCAGGGGAAATGCTTCGGGAATACTTCACGCGCTTCGCCCACACCAAGTCGTAGATCAAGGGCTTGTCTACCTCTTCGGTAGTCGACGCCGCTCGTGAAGGGGTGTTGAACCCTAATCTCCTCAGCAAGCTCCATCGGAAGCCTATGTCATCCGTGGCACAGCTGATGGCATACTTCGAACAGTATGCCAAGGCAGAGGAGGGCTGCCTTCGACGAGCCGTAGCACCCACACCTGCCCTCCGAGAAGTGAAGACTGAGCCCAAAGCCTCAGCTTCTCTGCAACCCCCTCAAGACAATCGCTTCAGCGATCACAGGCGAGGAAAGAAGCATTTCTGTTCGGAGGTGTTAAGCATCACACCCTCTGTTCCAAAGGCACCTGCCAATTATCAGCAGGCGCAAGGCTTCAAGGCTGGAGCGCCAAAGCCTCAAGAAAGAGTACCTGGCAGGCACCAGAGTTTTTTCTGCTACGTGCATGGCGACAATAGAAGCCATGACACGAAGGACTGCAAGGCAGTGTTAGCCCTTTGGGGTGAATTCCTAGGATGAAGTACTGGGCGGGGTACTTCAGATCGAGCCCCACCAGTGGCACGGTCAGAGCCTGTGCAAATCGTGGCCCGAGCTGGTGTCCCCGAAGCCTCCATGCGACTGTCGGTGGCCAACATTATGCCACCACCGAAGCAGGAAGACCCCCCAAGACCGCGGCAAGCGAGTAGTCCTGCCCATCTCTGGAGGAGGGACCCTCGGTAACATGTCCAAGAGGCAGCGGCGTGAATACATCCGCGAAGTAGGGCACATTGGGACCTCGACTTCCGCGGAAGGAATGCCAGAATGGTCTCATGTGCCCATTTCTTTACTGCAGTGATGCCGCAGGGGTGAAGTTCCCCCATGCTGACCCCTTGGTCATTTCCGCAGATATAGCAGGGGTGGAAGTCCGAAGGATCCTGGTGGACGGCGGGAGCTCCGCAGACATACTTTTTGTCCAGGCCTTCGACCAAATGTGCATACCTCGGAAGCATCTACTTCCAGCGGCCCGGCCACTTCAAGGTTTCACAGGTCCGCCTCTCGATGCCCTCGGCCAGATAGGCCTCGAGGTTGCTTTCGGAGAGGGGCCTTTGGCCAGGGTGGAGGAGGTGATCTTCGACGTCGTCGACACCCCCTATGCTTACAACGCAATCTTCGGGCGAGGGATGCTGAACCAATTTGGAGCTATAGCGCATCACAACTATCTCTGTCTCAAAATGCCCACGCAAGGTGGAGTTCTTACTGTTTTAGGAGACCAAGCTATAGCCCGAAGAATGGAGTATGGTCACGGCCAGCCGTTGGACCCCCGGCAAGTGCACAGTGTAGCAGAGCACACAGAAGAGGTTCCGGAGGCTTCGAACTCTTCGAAGGGGCTCTCCCTTAAACCAAGCCCGGAAGGTGATGTCGTGACGAATATAATTTCAAAGGATGGAAAAGAATACCCAATACAGTTTGGCAAGGGGCTATCCCCAGAGATAGCTGCCTCGTTGGAAGAAGTCGTCAAGAAAAATTTGGACGTCTTTGCCTGGACTGACGAAAGCATCACCGGGGTTGATCGGAGTATCATCGAGCACAGCTTGCTCGTCAACCCGAAGGCTAGGCCAGTGCGCCAGGGGCTCCGTAAGTTGTCTGTGGAAAGGGCAGGCCTCACCAAGATCGAAGTAGAAAATTTGTTAAAGGCTGGCATCATCAGGGAGGTAGCCCATACCGAGTGGTTGGCAAACCCCATTTTTGTAAGGAAGAAGGACTCGAGCAAGTGGCGCATATGTATCGACTTTACTTCATTAAATAAAGCATGCCCGCGAGACCCCTACCCTATGCCCCGAATAGACCAACTGGTGGATTCCACAGCCGGCTCCGAATTGCTAAGCTTCCTCGATGCTTACTCTGGGTATCATCAAGTTTGGCTAAAGCGTGAAGACAAAGCCAAGACAAGTTTCATAACTCCTTCCAGGGTATTTTGTTATGTAAGAATGCCTTTTGGCTTGCGGAATACCGGAGCCACATTTTCACGTTTAATAGCTAAGGCTCTAGGTCACCAAATAGGCCGGAATGTCGAAGCCTATATGGATGACATTGTAATAAAAAGTGCTCAAAAGCACTAGCATAATCTAGACTTAGCTGAAACGTTTGAGAGCCTCCGAGCATGTGGAGTACGCCTCAACCCTGAAAAATGTATATTCGGGGCGCAAGCAGGGAAACTGTTAGGGTACTTAGTTTCGAGCAGGGGAATCGAAGCTAGCCCAAGGCAGATAAGTGCACTGCAAAGAATGGCTCCACTAGAAAATTTGAAGCAAGTCCAGAAGCTAGCAGGAAGACTTCGCAACTCTTAGTAGATTCCTGGCCAGGTCAGCAGAACGAAGCCTTCCAATTTTCAAAGCCCTAAAGGGGTCCGAAAGTTTCAACTGGACACCGAAATGCCAGAAGATCTTCGATGATATCAAAGCATACCTCGGAAGCCTATCAACGCTTACTGTGCCCCTCCCAGAGGAAACACTCCCCCTTTATCTTGCAGCAACAGGCTCCGCAGTAAGTGCAGTACTGGTTAGGGAAGTTGAGCTTAAGGGAAAGCTGGTGCAAAACCCAGTTTATTTTGTTTCAGAAGCTTTGTCCGGAGCTAAGATAAGATACTCTGAGCTCGAGAAATTTGCTTATGCCCTGGTAATGGCCTCGCGGAAGCTAAGGCATTACTTTCTGGCACATAACCTAATCATTCCTACCTCGTACCCTCTTGGTGATATGCTCCGAAGCAAAGATTCTACGGGTAGGATCGGAAAATGGGTTGTCGAGCTAGCCCCCTTCGGAATTTTCTTCACGGCAAGAACAGCTATCAAATCCCAAATCATAGCTGACTTCATAGCAGAGTGGACTCCATCTGCAGTTTGGGCTCCGGAGGAGCCCTCCGAAGGTTTATGGACAATATTTTCTGACGGAGCCTATTAGGCATCTGGTGCCGGAGCAGGAGCGGTCATTATATCACTGTCAGGGCAAAAGGCCATGTATTCTGCGAGGCTCAACTTTAAGACCACCAATAATATCGCAGAATATGAAGGGGTTCGGCTAGGCCTCCAAAAGGCAAAGGCACTTGGAGCAGCAAGGATAATAATTAAAACAGATTCCCAAGTCGTCGCAGGGCATGTCGATAAAAACTTTCAAGCAAAGAACCCACATCTAGCGAAGTACCTGGAGGAAATCCACAAGACTGAAGCAGCATTCAAAGGATTTTCTGTTCGAAGTATCCCTCGAGCAGATAATCAACTTGCAGACATTCTAGCAAAGGCTGCAGCCAGAGCATTGGACCTCCCGAAGGGTGCTTTTTATGAAGAACTAGTCAAGCCTACAGTCAATCAATTACCCTCCGCATAAGTCCTTTGCATTCCAGCTGCAAATTGGCGAGCTCCGATAATGGATATCTTGCAAGGTAGCGCAGATTCTTCAGAAGGTCCAGATTTTCGAAGGTTACAAGCAAGGGCTCGAAATTATAAGCTTGTCAATGGAATGTTGTACAAAGCCGGAGTGTGTTCTCCTCTACTCCAGTGCATCTCCCAACCTGAAGGCCAAGACATACTTCGGGACATTCACGAAGGTTTGTGTGGAAGCCACTTAGCCCCTCGTGCTCTAGCGGGAAAAACACTTCGGCAGGGTCTCTACTGGCCGACAATTGTAAGAGATACGGAGGAGTTGGTCCGAACCTACCAAGGATGCCAGTGGATGGGAAGACGAAGCCACCGTCCGCCAGTCCCACTTCAACTTATTGCCCCGGTATGGCCAATGGCTCGGTGGGGAATGGACCTCATAGGCCCTTTTCCAATGGCCAAAGGCACCTTGAAGTTTGCAGTGGTAGCAATCGAATATTTTTCAAAATGGGTCGAAGCAAAACCATTGACTGCTATCACTTCAAGGAATGTGCAAAAAATTTTCTGGCAAAATATTATATGCAGGTTCGGAGTGCCAAGGGAGCTAACTGTGGATAATGGAACCCAGTTCGAAGCTGACACATTCAAAGAATTTTGTGAAGAACTGGGCATTAAGTTATGCTTCGCAGCAGTGCGCCATCCACAGTCCAACGGAGCTGTCGAGCGAGCCAACGGGAACCTTCTCTCTAGTCTGAATTGAAGGATTGTCGGGTTGGCCAAGGGGTTGTGGGTCGAAGAGCTTCCCAAGATCTTGTGGTCCATTCGAACCACTCAAGCCAGGTCCACAGGCTTTACCCCATTTAGACTACTATTCGGAGATGAGGCCATGACTCCTACGGAGCTCAGGGGTGGATCTCTTCGTGCAATGCAACCCGGAGATGAAGATGAGAGGAATATTTCGTTGTACTTGTCAGAAGAAACAAGGCTTCGAGCTGTCACCAATCTGACGAAGTACCAAGGCCAAACAAAAACATGGTATGACCCGAAGATAAAGCTGAACGAGCTTAGACCGGGTCATTTAGTTTTGCGAAGTGTAACAGCCCCGGAGAAGCTAGGAAATAAATGGGAAGGACCATACATTATCCTACGCTCAGGGCGCCCCGGATCGTTTAAATTAGCTAATTTAGAAGGGGAAGAATTGAAGCATGCATGGCATGCGGAGCACCTTAAGCGTTACTACGCTTAGGGGCTCCTTGTAATCATTTGTAAAATATCCTTTTCTAAATAAAGTGAAGGGTCGAATCTTGTTTTCTCTTCGAATATCCCTTACTCCTGGTGGACGCATCAGGAGGATGGAGATGCTTGCGGAGTCAAGCATCTTTCTAAGGACCCGGGCAACAGCCTACGAACCATGGGTTCAAGGGCTTCGCTGCCAGCCTATGGATTCTAGGCTCTGGCTTGTTAGGATCCGTAGAAGAGTCTAAGGACTTTAAAAGAACAGATTTCCGGCCTCCGGGTTCGAAGTATCTATAAAAGAGCCAAAGGTGGCCAGCCTACGGATTCCAGGCTCCGGCTTGTTAGGATCCGTAGAAGAGTCTAAGGACTTTAAAAGAACAGATTTCTGGCCTCCGGGTTAGAAGTATCTGTAAAAGAGCCGAAGGTGGCCAGCCTACGGATTCCAGGCTCTGGCTTGTTAGGATTCGTAGAATAGTCTAAGGACTTTAAAAGAACGGATTTTCGGCCTCCGGGTTCGAAGTATCTGTAAAAGAGCCGAAGGTGCCAGCCTACGGATTCCAGGCTACGGCCTGTTAGGATCCGTAGAAGAGTCCAAGGACTTTAAAGATAAACAGATTTCCGGCCTCTGGGTTCGAAGCATATGTAAAAGAGTCGAAGGTGACCAAGCAATAAGGTTTCAAGGCTCCGGCCAATGAGACACTTTTAAAAGTCCTAAGCGACTAGTATAAGAGCCTGCAAATATAGACTCAGCTCCAAAACTTACAAAAATCATAATACGAACCTATGTTAGAAGAACCCTACGAAAATGTAAAAAATGGTTATTAAGTGTTGTGCGAAGCATCGGATTGTTGTGCGCGTCATTGTGATCGACGGACCTTTTTGCAATGCGTAAGGTCCCCCACCCACAAGGAGGGGCAGGAGGGTAAAGGACAAACAAGATGCTTCTAGTGCAATTCATATTAATTTATCATACTTTTACATTAAGAGAAATTTTGATCCAAGCCTAAGTAAAATCGGAGACCATGTCGGCCTCTAGAGCTACCTCTACGGCTACTTTGTCCTTCGGAGCTCGAAGCCACCGAGATTGTCCTTTTGGTTCGACTGCTTCTAAAGTCTTCGAGGCTCATAGTTTCTTCTGCTCCTCTTGAAGCTTGGCCCAAGTCAGAAGTCTTTCGGAGTTAGCCTCCGTAGGGTCTTCGGCCTGATACTCCGAGTCAGACCAATCTATATGTTCAGAGGATGAAGATGTCTTCTCCTTTTCCTCTTCCTTGATGTAAGTTAAGACTTCTTGGAAAACTTCGAGGGCTACCTCTCCTTTGTCTCCGTGAGGAACAGAGAAGCGGGAGCGGCGGTAAGGCCTTAAGCTCTCAAGGATTGACCACTGCCGACGGAGCCCTTCGTTAATTTCCAATATTTCGAAGTCAGGCTCCGAAGGACATGACAGAACCTAAAAGAATAAAACACCTATACAAATTCTTCGTTTATAACTTTTCATTAATAAAAGGGGCTTTACAAGACTTTTTATACATGATCAAGCGCCCTATGAGCTAAACCTGCGGGTCGGTTGGTGGGGCAGGAGGTGTTGGAGCCGGCAAAACAGGAAGCAGCGGCCTTGTCTGTGCTTGCTTCTGCCGATGGGCCTCATCGATCCAAGCTTTAGCCGCTGCCTTGTGGTCTGTCTTCCAAGTTGATCGGAAAACTTCCCAAGCCAAGGCTACATCTGGCGAAGGATGCAACAAGGCCTCGGAGGCAAAGCTTCCAGGTGTCGAACCCCTGACCGGAGCAATAGGAATCCGAAGGGCTTCGAGGTGACGGAGGACTCCATTTCCAGCACATTGACCGGAGATCTCTCTGTACCGGATGCCAGAGCCCATCATCAGCGACGTCGCCACTTGAATCCTCTTCAGCTTCTGATTGAGGGACTCGCTGGCCGCAACAGAAGACGAAGGGCACATAGTGCCAAAATATTCCAAGGTGCCTTGAAGGGCATCCAAGGTACGTTCTGCCGCCTCCAACCCCGCAGCAGTAGCAGACACTTCGGCCATCTGGGACAGCAAGGAGCTTTTCTGGGCCATCGCTTGCTTGAGAGAGCCTTGGAGCTCTACCAGCTGGGTGCTCGAAGTAGCCGCCGCCTGCCGAAGCTTCTCAACCTCCGCTCGGAGCACCAAGCACTCGGCTTCAGCTTCTTGGGCTGAAGTCCGAAGTGTGTCGTTGTTCCGCCTTTCGAGTCAGAGGGCTTCGTCGGCTTTGGCCCTAGCCCTCCGTTCTTCGAGGACTTCTTCCTCCAACCGAAGTGCTTTCTCTTCGGAGCCATTAAGCGCGGATTGAAGGGTGGTAACCTTCCTCTTAAGTTAGTTAGTTTCGACTTCATTGGAAGTCACGGCCGCTCTAGCAAGGACAAATTGCTGCAAGAGGAACAAATAAGTACCAGGTATTTACATTCACTAATTGAAAATATTTGCGGTACTTCTTATACCTGAAGGGCAGCCCTTTCGAGGGCCATGTTGAGCTCTGGGGCCCTGGCTTCGCTCAAAACAGAGACCAAGTCGGAGTTGGTAACTTCCTGGCCTTTCACCGCCAAAGGCTCCAGGAGCGCCCGGAGGCCCGTCCGTTGCTCCAGGAAAGGAGCCAGCAGAGGAAGCCAAGACAGAGCTTGGCGATCATTTGTCGTTACCTCTTCCTCCGAGTTGCTTGCCGAAGGCTCGTTGGAAGAGGGTGTCGTCGTCGGACCAGGAGGGAGTCAGAGGCTTGACATGCTTTTACCCCTCCCCGGCACAAAGACAGGAGGCTCGACTCTGGCGGAGGTAGCTCCTCCTTCGGCGGTTGCCCCTTCGGCTGGAGCCGCGTCGGTAGGGATGGCCCCGGCCACCGGAGCCGCGTCGGTGGAAACGGCCCCTGCCACCAGAGCCGGGGGGTCCAGTGGAGTCGAGGTGTCCATCAGAACTGCAACCCCAGAAGAAGCTGGAGCTTCGTGTGCAGCCGGGGCTTCATCGCCCCTCGATGTACCTGCAGCATCAAGGTATTTGGTGAACATTTACGAGTAAAAATTGTTGCAGGAATCGACCGAGGCAAAAGATTCGAAGTGTACCTTCAGAGGCACTGTGAGGTAAAATCGTCGGGTCCGCCAGGAATTCGTACATCCGGAGAATCTCGTCGAGGTCATCCCCCAAAGTCCTCTCCGGTGTAGTTGCCGCTGGAGCCTCAACCTCCGCCGTGATCACCCCAGCTACGGGTGAGTTGGGGGCGACGGTCTCCGGCTCCGAGCTCACGATAGCGGGCGCGGGAGTGTGTGCCGTGTCTACCTCCGCAGCCTCTCAAGCAGAAGCTTCGGTTGGGACCCCTGCTGCATTTTCGTCACCTTCCATGAGGTAGTTCTCGAAGTCCTTCGCCAATTGGACGTCCGAATGCCCAAGGACGAAGCGGACGAAGTAGGGGTCAGTTGAGGAGGGATCTTCGCCACCATCTTCTTCTTGGTGGGGGTCTTGCCGGCCTTCTTTGGAGGCTCGGTGACGGCTTTCCTCTTCTGAGGGGCCGCTCCGGCCAGGTTAAAATCTGGCAGAGGAGGAGGCACCATCCTGAGGGCTCCCCACAACCTGTTGGAGCGCTCCCAGCTCCCCCCAGCTCCATCCTCCTCTGCCTTTCAGCCACCGTAGGGGCTCCGAGAACCCATTCGGTGGCCCGTGCTATCTGCTCCGGGGCTAACGCTAGTGGAGCCACTAAAAAAAGGGTAACATATTATAAGTATGTTATTTTCTTCATCTAACATATTATTGCAGGAGAGTTGAAGTCTTACCTAGAGTTCGGAGCTCACCCTCTGTCGCACCCCGATTTAATAAATCAGGACTTTATTGAAATTCCATAGAAAATCAATAAAACAAGACGTTCATCATGAGACCACGTACAATACAAGCAATCATTCACGGTTCGTAGACCGCATTAATACAAAAGTGAATAAAGGTGAAGAGAAACTAATAAAATCAAGGGTCCTAGATGAACGCCTCCTTCCAGTCTCGCCTTGACTGGGTCGCTACTCCAGACCTGCATCCTCCTCGTAGTAGACGGGCTCTGATGGTGTAAGTCAACGGGGTGAGTACAGGAGTACTCAGCAAGCCACCGAATGCAAATATAATGCAAGGTAATAACAAGGGAGATAGTGGCTAGTTTTGCGGAAGCGAGTAATTTGTCAAGCAATTTAATGTGAACAATTTATTAGTACTGAAGCGTAAACATGTGTATGCATCATCATCTTCTAACTCGAGGGGTACAGTCAGCCCCACCTCGCTCAACAGTCCTTACATGCCATGAATAACTCAACCATTCAAACAATTGTAAACTAACTGCGAGTAGTCACACAACCCGCCCTTGACCGTGGGCTCGGCTTTTCGAAAAGATTAAATTACTCTGATCAGAGATGTACCACTGTACCCACAAGGCACGCACTCATCACCTACACCAAAGTGTAACGAGATGACCCATTTCATGGGAACTCGTGCCAAAACCTTCCATATGGTTCGCCTCGACTCAACAGCATCCTCTTATAGGTTTCATATGGTGTCCCGACGCGTCGGAGCCCCACCATACCCCCCTTGAACGGCCAGGATTAAAACGTAGCGAACGGGTACGCGTGGACGCACCAGATTGAGTCAACATTTTTAAATAACAATCGACGGCCAGGGTTAACCGATACCGGTTTGACTAGATCTGAGGGCTCAGATTAGATCCTCACAGGATCTAATCTGGACCGTTTGCTCGAGATCGTGTGGCTCGGATGAACTCCGACACGGCACGTGGCGACGAGGGTATTTTACCCTTCGTCTCTGGCGACGGTGGCCTCGGGCGCGATGGCGACGGCGGCGGCGAGGGCCTAGGGGCCTAGCTATGGCCAAAAATGGAATGCGGAGAGGATGGGGGTCATGACCGTACCTTCGACGCCGACGAAGGGGGTCCGGAGGTGACCGGCGGTGAGGGTAGACGATGAGGGGTCCTCGGGAGCTTGACGGCGACGATGGTCCGGCGGCGCCTACGGCCAACGGAGTGGATGCCGAGGACGGGGGGGTCGTCGACGGTCAATCTGGTGGCGGTAGCTAAGGCTGAGGAGGCCGGGGTCGACGGCGATGGCTTGCCGGAGTTGAAACAGAGGGGAAAACCAAAAGTGGAGGGGGAGCGCTCTAGATTGCTATGGTTCGGGCTTCGGCGGTGTGGACTGAGCGGGGTGAAGGCGAGGGTATATACAGGGGCTCGCCGGCGTCCGGATGGCAAGGAATGCCGGGGAACTCGAAGGTTGGTTTCCATCTCCGGTGAGGTTTCCAAAAGCTTCGGATGCACTGCCATAAGCGTGAAAACGCGTCGGCCATAGATGGAAGGGGAGCGGTGGCGACCAGGGAAGGTGATCCGAGCGATTTCGGTGGCCGGCGATGAGGAAACAGCAGGCGATCGCCGGGAGGAAGGAAGGGGGTGATCCCCTTCCATTGGAGACGACAGATCTGATAGGTGGCCCCCACCTGTCAGTGGGTGAACCAAATAGGAAGGGAGCCGACAGACGGGCCATGTTGGTCAGAGGGCGGAGGCGAGCGCCTATGGCTGCCATGTGGGGCCGGGGCGAGCGCGGGTGAGAGAGAGAGGGGGAACGTGCCGACAGGCGGATCCCACATGTCAGTGGCTGGTGGTTTGGACTGGGCTGGGCTCGGTTACTTTGGAGGTTGAGGCCCGTTAAGCATTTTAATCCTTTTCTGATTTAAAATAAATCCAGTTATTCATATATTTGATTAAGGGTTGAATAACTGTTGATAAAAATTTGTAAAAATTCCTAAAATTATATCTTAGTCTCTAGTTCATCTCATAAAATTTCCAGGTCCAAATTTTGAATATTTCTCCCTGTTTGGCTTTATTAGGGCTCTTTTAGGATTTTCTTTAATAATAAATCCAGAAATGATTTAAATAATATTTTTCTTTTATTTTATTTGTTTTTATTTCTTGGGCTGTTACAATCCTATCCCCTTACAGAGAATCTCGTCCTCGAGATTCGGATTAATCCTCGAATAGCTCAAGATGTTGTGCCTTGAGTTCATCTTCTTTTTCCCATGTAGCTTCCTCTACAGGATGATTGCTCCACTGCACTTTACAGAAGCGGATGACCCGACTCCTGGTGATCCTTTCTTTGACTTCCAATATCTTGACAGGCTTTTCCACATAGGTCAGATCCTCTTGAAAATCCAACTGTGGTAGGTCCACTTGCTCTGTCGGGACGCGAAGACACTTCTTGAGTTGGGAAACGTGAAACACGTCATGCACTCCAGCCAATGAGGGTGGTAGTTCCAACTGATATGCAACTTCGCCTTGGCGTCGAACAATGGGAAATGGTCCAACATATTGAGGGGCCAACTTTCCTCTCATGTTAAACCGTTGAGTGCCACGGAGAGGAGTAACTCGAAGGTAGACATGATCTCCCTCTTCAAAGGCTAGGTCTCGGCGTCGATTGTCCGCGTAGCTCTTCTGTCGTGATTGGGCTGTCTTGAGTCGGTCTCTGATGATCCGTACCTTCTCTTCAGCTTCACGAAGAATGTCCGTTCCGAACACTTGGGATTCACCAGTTTGGTCCCAAAGTAGGGGCGTTCTACACTTTCGTCCATATAGGGCTTCAAAAGGAGACATCTGAAGACTTGCTTGATAGCTGTTGTTGTATGAAAACTCAGCGTACGGTAAGCTCTTGTCCCAAGTGGCTCCAAAATCTAAGACACATGCCCGTAACATATCCTCCAATATCTGATTTACCCTCTCCGTTTGTCCATCCGTCTGAGGGTGGTAGGCAGTACTGAAGTTCAATCTCGTGCCCATCTCCTCTTGAAGGTTTTTCCAAAAACGAGAGGTGAACTGACTTCCTCTATCAGACACTATCTTCTTGGGCACCCCATGAAGACACACAATGCGGGCCATGTATAGTTCTGCAAGCTTAGGGCCACTAAAGGTCGTCTTGACGGCTATGAAGTGTGCTACTTTCGTAAGCCGGTCGATGATTACCCAAATAGAATCATATCCAAGTTGGGTCTTTGGGAGTCCGGTGATGAAGTCCATTCTGATTTCCTCCCACTTCCATTCAGGCACTTTAAGTGGCTGTAACAGCCCTGCAGGTCTCTGATGTTCAGCTTTTACTCTTCTGCAGGTGTCACATTCGGCGATGAACTGTGCAATCTCCCTCTTCATACTAACCCACCAATAACGTTCCTTCAGGTCCTGGTACATCTTGGTACTACCAGGATGAATGGAGTACAACGTCTCGTGGGCTTCTCTCAGGATAAGGGTTTTTATCTCCGGCTTATCCGGCACACATATCTGGGTTCCAAACCATATGGTGCCATTCTCGTCCTCTGAAAATCCTGGGGCTTTTCCTTGTCTCATGTTCTTCCTAATAGTAGCTATATCCGGGTCTTCCAACTGGGCCTCACGGATCTGCTCAAATAGAACTGGCTGGGTCTCCAAGGTGGCTAGATATGCTCCTGTGGTTAACCCAAGATTCAACTTTTCCATCTCTCTACTTAACAAGGGTGCGTGATCCTGAATCATAATGGCTGTGCAATATCCCTTGCGACTTAATGCATCAGCTACCACATTAGCTTTTTCGGGGTGGTAGTGAATACCTAGGTCATAGTCCTTTATTAGTTCCAACCATCGTCTTTGCCTCAGGTTAAGATCTGGCTGTGTGAAGATGTACTTCAAGCTCTTGTGGTCCGTAAAGATCTCACAGCGATTTTCGACCAAATAATGCCTCCAAATCTTAAGGGCGTGCACTACAGCGGCTAATTCCAAATCATGGGTTGGGTAGTTCAACTCATGGGGTCTCAACTGACGAGAGGCATAAGAGATAACCTTTCCATCTTGCATAAGAACACATCCCAATCCTTGGCGAGATGCGTCACAATAGACATGGAAGTCTTTCCAGATATCGGGTAGGGTCAGTATGGGTGCTGACACCAGACGGGTCTTGAGGGTGTGGAAACTTTCCTCGCATTCAGGAGTCCATTCAAACTTTTCTCCTTTCTGCAACAACTTGGTCATTGGTTTGGCTATCTTGGAAAAATTCTCAATAAATCTCCGATAATAACCGGCCAAACCCAGAAAACTTCGTATCTCAGATACGTTCGTGGGTGGCAGCCAATCGGTAACTGCTTCTACGGTGGCAGGGTCCACTGCGATTCCTTGCGTAGAGATGATGTGTCCAAGGAATTTTACTTCCGCCGTCCAAAACTTGCACTTGCTGTACTTGGCGTATAATTGATGTTCCCTTAGCTTCCCTAAGGTTAACCGGAGGTGAGTCTCGTGCTCTTTCTGGTCCTTGGAATAAATGAGGATGTCGTCTATGAAGACCACGATGAATTTGTCCAAATATTCCATGAACACCTTATTCATCATGTTCATGAAGAATGCAGGGGCGTTGGTCAATCCAAAGGACATAACCGTGCACTCGTACAATCCATAACGGGTGGTAAAGGCCGTCTTGGGTATATCTTCTTCTCGAATCCTCAACTGATGATATCCAGAACGCAGGTCGATCTTCGAGAATACCGTAGCTCCCTATAGCTGGTCGAAGAGATCATCGATCCGAGGCAACGGGTACTTATTCTTGATGGTTACTTCATTCAAAGCGTGGTAATCCACACACATACGCTTGGCCTTGTCTTCTTTCTTCTCGACGAAGATGACGGGGGCACCCCATGGTGATGTACTTGGTCTGATGTAGCCTTTCCTCTCGAGATCCTCCAATTGCTGATTCATCTCAGCTAACTCATTAGCGGCCATCCGGTATGGTCGCTTGTAAATAGGGGTAGTCCCGGGTACCAAATCGATCCTGAACTCGATGTCCCTCTTGGGTGGCATCCCTGGTAAATCCTCGGGGAATACGTCCGGGTATTCACTGACCACGGGTATTTCCTCCAAGGTAATCTGATGTAGTCTTGGCCTTCCGGTCTTCGTGCTTGGCATCTGGAATGTGACGGCAGTCCCCTCTTCACTGATCACAGTCACTTTCCTCTGGGCACATTCTATTACCCCTTGGTGTTTGTTTAACCAGTCCATCCCTAGGATGAGATCCAAACCTTGGCATTCTATTAGAATGGGGTCGGCCCAAAATATCGTGCCTTGGATATCTACCCATACCTTTGGGCTATAGGAGTAGGCGAGGGTTTGCTTGCTCAGGGTAGCTATCAATACTGGTCTGGGTAGTTCACTTATGTTCAAGGAATTTCTTTCCACGAAAGCAGTTGATATAAAGGAGTGGGTAGCTCCGGTGTCAAATAATACCACTATAAGTGATGAATGTACTGTAAACTTACCCATGACAATTTCCGGGGCGGCCTGGGCTTCTTCGGCGGTGACGTAGTTGACTTTGGTGCGGACGGCGGGGTTTGAGGCGATGCCTTGAGTACGCTTGGGATGATGGCACTGGTGGGAGTAGTGCCCCTCCTGGCGGCAGTTGAAGCAAACTACAGGCTTGCCGTGCCTGTCTCTCAGAATTTCCGGCTTTTTGGCTGGGGCAGCTGGGGCGGCTGGTGCGGCGGGAGCGGGGCGAGGTTGTTCGGCTCCGGCGTTGGCGGCGGGTGGAGCCGGGCGATACACTGGTCGGGGGTGGTATTGTGGCGCCGGTGGAGGAGGGGTGAAACGAGGCCTCTGCGCCATGCCTTGGTTTTGCCTAAAGGCAATCATTCTCTTCCTCTTCAGGTCAACCTTGTTCTGCTGGGTCTCCTGAATGATAGCTTTATTCACCAAGTTTTTGAAGTTGGCGAAATCTCCAGAGATAAGCTGTAGGGACAGCTCATCCTTCAATCCCCGGAGGAACTTGGCCTGCCTGGCCGCATCTGTACGGACCTCCTCAGGTGCGTACCTGGCCAGTCGGTTGAACTCGTGCAGGTATTCTGTTACGGACCTGCTCCCCTGCTGTAGGTCCCTGAATTCTTGATGTTTTTGTGCTATGATGCCGTCGGGGATGTGAGCGGCACGGAAAGCAGCCGAGAACTCCGCCCAGGTATGGACGTGTCCCTCGGGTAAGGTCTCGCGCAGGTTGTCCCACCACTCTGCGGCGGGACCCTGGAGCTGGTGGGTGGCGAAGGCCACCCTCTCCTGCTCAGTGCAGGTCAGGAGGTCGAGCTTCTTCTCGATGGTCCTCAACCAATCCCCAGCCTCCATGGGGTTGGTGGTGCTCGAGAAGGTCGGTGGGCGAACTCAGAGGAACTCTGAGAGTTGGGAGGCGGGAGCGGGAGCTGGAGTGGCGGGTCGTGGCAGCTCGGGCTGTTGCTGGAGGCGGAAGAAATGAGCCTGCTGCTGCTGCTGTTGCATCTGGTTCAAAAGGGCTGAGACCAGCTGGTTCTGTGTGGCCATCATTTCAGCCAGAGTGGGGTGGTTAGCAACCGGGGCTTGCCTCTGCCTAGTTGCTCCCCATTGAGGCAGGTTCCCGCTATCTCCTCCGTTCTGAGGAGCGTCGGAGCCCTGAGTGTTGGTCATCCTGAAGTTTCCAAAGTAGACAACATTTTCTTCGAGGATATTATTATTAAGTTTTATTCCAAAAATGTCGTTCTTGCGGTTACACTTTATTTATTTCTTCATTCATGCCTTATATTTTGACATGAATGGCAATACAATCAAGTAAAAAGAAAACAATCAACCGTAAATCTACGTCTATGGT
Source organism: Zizania palustris (assembly GCA_019279435.1). Lineage (NCBI taxonomy): Eukaryota > Viridiplantae > Streptophyta > Magnoliopsida > Poales > Poaceae > Zizania > Zizania palustris. The sequence goes on from JAAALK010000081.1 coordinate 19,348,972, forward strand.
AGCTCGGGGGACGGCTCGATCATAGGCTCGTGGGAGACGGTCGGGGTCGAGGAGCTGGATGGTCCGGCGGGAGGTGCGCTGTGGGAAATCCTCTTGGGCCTCACAGTGGGGATCCAAAGGGATTTCCGCTTGCGGGGCGGAAGAGGTGTGATCTCCTCAATGTCCTTCTTCAGTTCTTCGATCTGGTGGCGGAGCTGTGGGGTGGTGGCGACGCGCTGCCGAAGGAGCTCATTCTGGCGCCGTAACTCCTCTGCCTCGGCAGCCAAACAGTGTCCCTGCTGGATACGGTGATGAAGATCTCCGTTCTCGCGGTTCAGATCCTCAGAAGAGTGTCGGTAAAAGCTGATCGTGTCGCGCTGTCCATTGGCGTCCTGCAGTGCCTCGTAATGGAGATCATCCATGGCCTCCAATAAGCGCATGGTATGACCAATCACAGAATGACGCTGGGAGAGTGTGCTGACGAAGACGCTGTGGGGACTCCCTGGAGTGCGAAGAGGCACGAAGCGGAAGTCCGTGTCATAGAGCTCACTGTCATAGATCATCCGGAGCTCTGTGAGGGCCTGGAGGGCAGTGCGCTGACTGGCAACCAAGAAGGTAGGTCCTCCTCCGCGATAGGTGTGAGTTGTTTGAGGGGAGGGCCGGACGACGACGGTGACTTCGCAGAAGCTTTCTTCTTCATCGGGGAAGACTCCATGGTACATCGGCTCGTGCTCAAATCCGAGGAAACCGACGAGCATGCGCAGTTCGCGGATGAATCCGGCCTCGTCGCCAAGGTTCCCACTCATGGTATGGACCGGCATCTACAAAAGAGAGAAAGTTTTTTGTGAAAACCCCGGAAGATGAGAGGATAAGTAATTTTTGTAAGAAAATATAGTTAATATAAGTCCTAAGGTCAGGTCTGTTTGGCTTCCTACAGTCAAGTCGGCTCTGATACCATCTTGTCGCGCCCCGATTTAATAAATCAGGACTTTATTGAAATTCCATGGAAAATCAATAAAACAAGACGTTCATCATGAGACCACGTACAATACGAGCAATCATTCACGGTTCGTAGACCGCATTAATACAAAAATGAATAAAGGTGAAGAGAAACTAATAAAATCAAGGGTCCTAGATGAACGCCTCCTTCCAGTCTCGCCTTGACTGGGTCGCTACTCTAGACCTGCATCCTCCTCGTAGTAGACGGGCTCTGATGGTGTAAGTCAACGGGGTGAGTACAGGAGTACTCAGCAAGCCACCGAATGCAAATATAATGCAAGGTAATAACAAGGGAGATAGTGGCTAGTTTTGCGGAAGCGAGTAATTTGTCAAGCAATTTAATGTGAACAATTTATTAGTACTGAAGCGTAAACATGTGTATGCATCATCATCTTCTAACTCGAGGGGTACAGTCAGCCCCACCTCGCTCAACAGTCCTTACATGCCATGAATAACTCAACCATTCAAACAATTGTAAACTAACTGCGAGTAGTCACACAACCCGCCCTTGACCGTGGGCTCGGCTTTTCGAAAAGATTAAATTACTCTGATCAGAGATGTACCACTGTACCCACAAGGCACGCACTCATCACCTACACCAAAGTGTAACGAGATGACCCATTTCACGGGAACTCGTGCCAAAACCTTCCATATGGTTCGCCTCGACTCAACAGCATCCTCTTATAGGTTTCATATGGTGTCCCGACGCGTCGGAGCCCCACCACACCCCCCTTGAACGGCCAGGATTAAAACGTAGCGAACGGGTACGCGTGGACGCACCAGATTGAGTCAACATTTTTAAATAACGATCGACGGCCAGGGTTAACCGATACCGGTTTGACCAGATCTGAGGGCTCAGATTAGATCCTCACAGGATCTAATCTGGACCGTTTGCTCGAGATCGTGCGGCTCGGATGAACTCCGACACGGCACGTGGTGACGAGGGTATTTTACCCTTCGTCTCCGGCGACGGTGGCCTCGGCGCGACGGCGACGGCGGCGGCGAGGGCCTAGGGGCCTAGCTATGGCCAAAAATGGAATGCGGAGAGGATGGGGGTCATGACCGTACCTTCGACACCGACGAAGGGGGTCCGGAGGTGACCGGCGGCGAGGGTAGACGATGAGGGGTCCTCGGGAGCTTGACGGCGACGATGATCCGGTGGCACCTACGACCAACGGAGTGGATGCCGAGGACGGGGGGTCGTCGACGGTCACTCTGGTGGCGGTGGCTAAGGCGGAGGAGGCCGGGGTCGACGGCGATGGCTTGCCGGAGTTGAAACAGAGGGGAAAACCGAAAGTGGAGGGGGAGGACTCTAGATTGCTATGGTTCGGGCTTCGGCGGTGTGGACTGAGTGCGGTGAAGGCGAGGGTATATACAGGGGCTCGCCGGCGTCCGGATGGCAAGGAATGTCGGGGAACCCGAAGGTTGGTTTCCATCTCTGGTGAGGTTTCCAAAAGCTTCGGATGCACTGCCATAAGCGTGAAAACGCGTCGGCCATAGATGGAAGGGGAGCGGTGGCGACCAGGGAAGGTGATCCGGGCGATTTCGGTGGCCGGCGGCGAGGAAACAGCAGGCGATCGCCGGGAGGAAGGAAGGGGGCGATCCCCTTCCATTGGAGACGACGGATCTGACAGGTGGCCCCCACCTGTCAGTGGGTGAACCAAATAGGAAGGGAGCCGACAGACGGGCCATGTTGGTCAGAGGGCGGAGGCGAGCGCCTGTGGCTGCCATGTGGGGCCGGGGCGAGCGCGGGTGAGAGAGAGAGGGGGAACGTGCCGACAGGCGGGTCCCACATGTCAGTGGCTGGTGGTTTGGACTGGGCTGGGCTCGGTTACTTTGGAGGTTGAGGCCCATTAAGCATTTTAATCCTTTTCTGATTTAAAATAAATCCAGTTATTCATATATTTGATTAAGGGTTGAATCACTATTGATAAAAATTTGTAAAAATTCCTAAAATTATATCTTAGTCTCTAGTTCATCTCATAAAATTTTCAGGTCCAAATTTTGAATATTTCTCCCTGTTTGGCTTTATTAGGGCTCTTTTAGGATTTTCTTTAATAATAAAATCTAGAAATGATTTAAATAATAATTTTCTTTTATTTTATTTGTTTTTATTTCTTGGGGTGTTATACCCTCCGAAGCGTGTTGAAACACTATTGGCCAGTTTGCCCCGAGGGGTGGAATTCGAAGAGCAATGAACTCTTCGGCAAGATCGCGCATGCTCATGCGGATAGCCACCGAAGTTAGTAGCCCTAGCCACGTTGAGAGCAGGCTAGGGTTCGGGGTAACCTCCGCCTCCTTCCGGAACCAGATCTCTTGAAGGGGTCCAGCGAGAGGGGAGTCCTCTCCAACCTCAGTGTAGAACCACCGAAGGAACCAGTTAGTGTACCATCGGTCGTTGATGGCCTTCGCTGGAAAATGTTGAGTGTGCTCCCTCCGCGGCTAGAAGTTGACACTTCCGAAGGCTGTTATCACCTTGGTGTCCTCGGGGCCATCTTGCGGCTTCGGCTGGCAGATGGCTTCATGGGTGGCAGCGAAGACCTCCGATCGCCCCTCGCACCCTTCGTCCCGAAGCGCCCATTCGAAGACAGCCAGACGGGCAATGGCATTGGGAGACAGCTGGGGTAAGGTGATGTGGAACATGTCCAATACCTTAGTTAAGAAGTCGATGGCCGGAAGCCCCAGGCCTACCTCGAAGAAGGCCTCGAAGACCACGACCTCTCTACTCCGTGGCCGTGGAGTTGATTCCGGTCCGGGGACTCGAGTCCTCATTTCGGACCCCAGCTTCCCTTCCACGGTCTCTTCAATAGATTTTGCGGTGCTTGTGGATTGGCCGATGACGAAACTTTGAGGGATCTTCTTCTTGGATGGCGGGCGGAGCTCCCGGGGGTTCTTGGGCCAGGCGTCGCCCGGAGCTCCCGCCATTGCTGCTACGGCTGAAGCTGCCCACACTTGCCTCTGCGCCAGAGTGCCCGCTGCCGTCGGCACGGTGTGCCTGGTCCTCGCCATGGCTTGGTGGCTCGGGAAGTTGTGAGAGTTGGAGGTTGAAGAAAGTGAGTTGCGGATGCTAGGCACGGTAAAAAGCTCTAGGTAAATTCCAATCCCCTTTTTATAACCGTTCGCTAGTTGATGTGCTTCGATTACATTCACACTGCAGGTTCGACTTCCGTCGCTGGCAGGTGGGTCTAGGGAACAAAACGGTGTGAGTCCGCCGTAAATTTCGACCATTACCTTTTATGGAGCATAACAGCTACTTGTATAGTAACGGTTCTAATCAAACGGCTCTTCACGATGTTTGGACTTCGTAACGGTTCTCTTTCCCACGAAGCGTTCACACGGTTGTTGGGGACTCGAAGCCGTGGTCTGAATGCCTTGAATCAAAGACCCTTCGAATGACTGTAATGTGTTCAACTTTCTCTAAGTCTCAGAATATGAAAATGATCCTTGTGTATACTGCCTCCCTTCTATACAGGTCAAATTCGGAGAAGCGTATTTGAGGGGCTACTATTGGGGGAAAATGCTTCACTTTCAGGACTTAGAGATTAACAGATCAAAAGGACTTATCAGCTTCGGAGCTGATGGGCTCATGCTCGAAGGTGGAGGAGTCGTTAAGCCGAAGGGTGCTTCGATCTACGATCCGAAGGAACCCTCTGCAAGATATGAGGCTTCGGAGCCAAACGACAGGATTGATAAGATGTTTGACTTATCTACTTGCTTTGGGTAGATTTTACCATTTTAACCCTATTCAGGGTACCGAATAGTTTCCACTGTGTCGGTTGTAATTGAGGGGTAAATAGGTCTTTTCCTTAGACGTTTTTGCCTATAAATACCCCCCTTCATATCCTGTAATAGGGAGGGAATACTCAGCTATTTTAATACACATATTTGGACTACTTAAGCTATTATCCAATTCGGAGGCTTGAGATAGTTGTTAAACACGAACTCACTGTTTGTCTGTTCTTGATCTTAGAGAACCTGTTAGCGTAATCTTTTACGCCAACATGAGTACTTGACCTCACTAGGCCGATTCTTTGTGGGGGACGGTCGCAATTCGGAGCAAGTGATTAGTTTCCTCTTAGCGTTCCAAACCCATTCGGCCGCGTACATGTCGGCTAAATCCTCCTCTTCTGATTCCTCCTCGTCGGAGCGTTCCATGATGTGGATTTCAGCCCTAGGCTTGTTAAACGTTTTAATAAACTTTTTATCTTTGGTTCGGCCTTCTTGGACCAGAGCCTACTGTAAAACTTGGCTAACTTCTAAAAAGTTCTGGTTGTCTAATCTTTCTTTAATCTCGGAACGTAACTCATTAAAAGCTAGTTCCGCCAAGTCCCTTTCTGAAATATTAAGGCTAAAACATCAGTTTCTAGTATCCCTAAAACGCTTGATGTATTCAGAGGCGTTCTCGTTAGATCTCTACCTAACCGATGTCAAGTGTGAAAGCCTAAGTTCCATCTCACCCGTGTAAAAGTAATCATGGAATTTCCGTTCTAAATCATCCCATGTTTGAACGGAGTTCGGCGGGAGCACCGAAAACCAAGTGAAAGTGGTGCTGGATAGCGAGAGAGAAAATAGTCTAACTTTTAGAGCATCTATCCCGCTAACTTCTCCACATTGCACCAAAAATTGACTAACGTGCTCTAGTGTGGTTTTGCTACCCTCTCTGTCGAACTTAGTGAATTCAGGGATTCTATAACCGCGGGGGTAGGGTATTGTATCGAGATGGTCGGGGTATGGCTTACGGTAAACCCTAACCCGACCCTTGGGCATGAAGCCGGCACACTCTCTAAATAGTGCGCGGATATGGTCCTCTATGTCATCTTGGCCTGCTGCCTACGCACGTCTCTCGTGTGGGGGCGCGACACGTGGCGGGATATCGGCGTGTCGGCCATGAGCCTCTTCCCTACGAGCCATCTGTATAACGTGCTCGTGCCCGGGTGCCTGCGCATGTGGCGTGGGTACCGGCGCGGGTGGTGGCGCGTGGTACGCGGTGCTAGTTCGGCCATAAGCATAATGATTAGTCTCGGCCATAAGTGTTGAGGCTAGAGACGTAATGGTCGTGCCAGTGTTGCTGTTAGTTCTGCTGTATACATGATTTACCGGAGGTACACTAGCAATAGGGACTGGGGGTACGGTCTCAGTAAAGCCGAACCTTCTAAGAGTTACCTCTACTTGGGAGCTAACTGCCGAATCTAAATGGTTGGCTAGCGAAGCGCTAACGACTTGATCTACTGACGCGGCTATTTTCTGCTCAATCTCTAAAGAAGATAAACGAGGCGATACAGGTGTTACCTGGACCCGAGCGAGGTCAGGGGCGATGATGTCGCGCTTGATGAAGCCTGCGCGTGTCTTAACGTAGCCCCCAAGCATCATGTCTTGGAGTGCCTTTAACTTTGCCTCGATCTTTGCTCGGTCTTCTGCGGGGATATCCTCAAGGGTAGGTGTTAGGATGTTGCGGTTGTCGATATCCACGCCTCATATGGTGTCCATCGATGGTGTAGACGTGGTAGCCTTTGCAGATGCACTAGTGGTTGATGTAGACGTACCCGTCATGTTGGTGTAGCTTCTCCCCAGCGGAGTCACCAAAAAGTGTGTTGACACGAAAACATGCCCCCGCACTTGGGTCAGTTCAACAATCCAAAAGTGTGCGGATACTTAGGGATAAGCCTAAGCGTAACATAGCACCGACATCGCGTTTCGACTACCCTTAGTCGTGGTAAGGGGGGTGGAGTCCTCAGGCAATCAGATCACACAAAATGATCCAATTAGCTGAAATAAATATATTAAACAAAATAAATCAGAAAATCGGCCAGAGCCTATCTACTTCGTAGTGCGGTGCGAAGGGGGTCGCCGAAGTATACCTTCGGTGTCTGGTGCGAAGTGTCCCGTCGAAGGGTACCTTCGGTGCTCAGACCGATCTGGTCGAAGATGAACTCCGAACAGATCTGGACACGACAATCACCTCCGAACAGTGGGGTTCGGCGTGAAGTCTCTGATACAGTAGGACACGGAGTAAAGACTAGAGCGCAACGCGCGAGCGTGACTTCGTCCGGAGCGAAGCACGAGCGTGGCGAAGCCTGTCGTAACGAAGTGTGATGGCGAAGCATGCGGTCGAAGCGGCGGTCTCGCCGAAGGGTGTTCTGGCAACCTCTAAAATCGATCTCTCAACTCTAGACACCTCCGACGAAGTAGCTCCGAACATAGGTATCCTACAACAGATAAGATTTGAAGTACTAATTCGGCCTGAGGACCGAATTCTGCTTAGTGTTGCACTAGTAGCGAAGGTAGCAATCTGTTACCCAGATTAGCGGATACTTCACAGGCGAAGTAACAAGGCGATAGCAATCTATTACATAGATTAACTGATACTTCACAAGCGAAGTAACAAGGATTACCACTGTTCCAAAGTGGCCATCGGAGGGCTTCCAGGCAAACCCACGAAGAGGTAAAGAAAAGTAAAGATAAAGTAAATGTGATCAAAGCTAGGGATTTTTGTTTGGGTTGTGTTGGGGGGCTTCTGAACTAGCTTCGCCTATCTACTTATAGGGGCTAAGCCTCTGATCTAATCTACTATAATTCGACTGGATAGGGATAAAGACTTAGCCAGAATTGTATCCAACTCTATCTCTGCCGAAGTGGGCTTCGGCCAGGCCCGTCGAAGCCTGCTCCTCAGGCCGAAGCTTCGACGGTGTGGGCCTCCGAAGGCTTCCCGGCCGAAGGCCGTAGGCTGGCTGGAAGCTTTCAGAGCCCATAGCCCAATAGACCTTCGGCCCTATAGGGCTTCGGCCTGACCCGGGACATGTGTATTTTCAGCCCAAATTACCAAAATTGATATTTTGACAATCTTAGCCATTGATGCCATTTTTTGCTACCAACAAGATGTTGAGCCAAAGCTTCAGAAACCACTAGGGACCGCCGAAGTGTCCGCTAGGTTCTCCAGCCGATAACTTGACTGATACCTAATGAAGAAGAAAATAGTTAGCGCCAAGAAGGTATCGGTCGATTGGGATTTTATTCTTCGCAGCAAGCTGTTCGGTTAGAGGTTGAAGGTGAGATGTCAGACCTAAGGTGGATCCACAAAAAACAAACCTCTCCAACCAAAGGTTGAGAAAGGCAACATGTTTGCAGGCCTCTACGGGTGTGAACAACCGAAGAAGAAGAGGTAAAAAAGAAGAAGATGAAGTGAAGCTGATTCCATGCATGTTATAGTATTAAAAGATGAAGGGTTTCGGCTACTAGTAGTAAATTTGAGAAGACAGTACAGAAAAACTTCGAAAGGATGTGATGGCAGATGAGTGATGATGACCGATAATTTCGAAGCATCGGCTACCCCTTAATGTTCCGAAACTGGGGGGCATGGGTTGACGCTAAGATTTGGTAAAAACCTAGACCCACAAAAGATATCATGTGGTCAACAAAAGTCAAAGAGACCTAGTCAAATATGGTCAAAGAAGCTCGTCCATGTTGTTACAACGTGACCGTAAAGGAGCCGGTGGAGATAAAAGTGATAAGATAAAGGTGATCAAGAATCAGTTAAGATATATTGTTTGGACGATAAGTCTCTAGACTATAGATCTGTATCCCTTAGTTAGATTAAACACACAACTATGTCAAACAACTCTTCGGCGCATCGCCACCCTTGGCTTCCCAAGGTTAATCTCGGCAGGATTAGGCACTCGGAGCTAGGCTACATCATTTCGATCTCCGGTGAAGAGGTGAGTCCTGCCACCCCCGACGATCGTATCAACTAGGTCAGTGTCCTCACGAATGCATCAAGTTGATCTTTTGAGGCATCGGCTGAAATAGTACGATCGCTGGTTTATATCAGTGTATTAGCTAGGTATAAGGTTGCATCAGTTTGATCTCTTAGATTGATGTGATTTGGGCGTGGTAGTCTGAGGCTTCATCGGTTAAGTCTGTCATCTCTTTCTATTGTATCTTCTTCATGTTGTTGAAGGATATGCCCAAGAAAATTTTCTCGGTCGGAAGTTCTGATAGGTAGTATCAGAAGTTCTGATTATTATCCGGTCTCGATACAGAGGGCAAATGTTGCTTCAAAAGTTTCGATATGGTATCAAAAGTTTCGATGAGCCAGAAGTTCCGATTCGGAATCGAGAAAATTTGTACTGATCAGAAGTTCTGATATGGTATCGGAAGTTTTGAGGTGGGCAATAACAGATTGGATTTGTTTGCATGTCATTCTATATTGGGAGACCTAAAATACCCTGTCGGAAGATCCGATCTAGGATTGGAAATTCTGATATGGGCAAACAGATTGGATCTGTTACGATTTTGAGGATTTCGAGATAGACACGACTAGGGGCTATAAGCCCTATAAAAGGAGAGGAGGAGGACGTCTTGGTAACAAGGAATAACCCTAGATTAGACCTAGCCACCAAAGAGTCCTCTCCTTCCTTTCGTGATCTCAATCGTTGAGGTCAAGGATCCCCGTCTCTCATGTGCGATGCTAGCACACTGTCGTGGGAGGTTCTCCATCCCTATACGTGTGGACTCCATGGAGGCATTTCTCCAATAGAGACGCTCGTGGACATCTACATGCGAACGACTACATCGTCTTCATCGATCGAATCGGTGAAGGACGACAAGGACAAAGCGAGGATAGGCTTTACGCGCTACTCCGACATCTTCTTATGTTGCACCTAGCGTGTCTCGTGCTAGAAGGTACCGAAACATGATCTCGCACGCGCATGAGTCTTGGGCTTATGGTGTAAATTTTGAATTTGCCAACTAGCGTAGCTCCCCTATTCCTCAACAGTGGTATCAGAGCCTACGTGCGTAGTGTTCGATCTAGATCCCTCATGTATGGAGATATATGGTGAAAAAATAGATTAGATATATTTATGTCCACGGCAGATCAGAAGTTCCGATAATTATCAGAAGTTTCGATGGCGGATTGGAAGTTCTGATGGTGATAGGATGTTCCGACATCGAATAATGATTCGATACAGAAAGCAATTGTTGTGGTGCGGAATTCTGATATTGATCGGAAGTTCTGGGGATCGGAAGTTCTGATGCGAGATCGTAAGTTCCGACCCAACCGAATTTGAAAAAAACGGAGCATGTTGAGCCGGGTTTTTCAGATCCAGAATCCAGTCACTTGTATATTGCTCGCCTAACTTTGTTTTGCAGAGAAAAATGTGACTGGCATGGCCTTGGATAAATGTGATGTATGAGATGTATGCAATGAAAGTAAATTAAATATGGCATGTGTGTCATGGTTATTTATAGCCCAAGGCTGATGTAAAATTTATTAAGGCTTGCATGTCATTTCCGCGGTGCTTCGACCCATGTAATTAGTATAGACTATGCGAGATGGATTAGAACTCTTCATGGAGGCCGGGAGCACGTACTCAATGACGGGAGCCATGGAGATGGAGATCGCCATGAGAAGAAGGCCATGCTATGTCACAGTTAATATGATTGCATGTGATGCTTTCTTTTGTTCCTATTATTCTATTCTTGCATGTTTCGTGTGCGCTAGGGACGTTACAGTGCTAGAATAGTTTTCTCTTAGAAAATTAAGTGTTATTGATCTTCCCAATAGTTGCACCCACCAAGGTTCGTGCTCATCGATAGTGGGTCTAGCAAAGCAGGGTGTTATCTTTTATCTCGACTAGTTGGGGTGGAAGTCAGATTTCTACATGCATAGTATTTGTTCACTTAACAAGGCTATCAAAACGGTTTTGGGCCTTGGATCATAGGAGTTGGGGTCAAGCATTGGATGCTTATCCAACGACAAGAGTCACATACGATGTGATTATCAAAGAGTTGCTTACCTATGTTTTGGATCCATTGGATCCGAGTTGGAGTCCATGCGATTTAACCAAGTTTGGAACTTGGTTGATCCACCCGATGGTGTAAAAACTATTGAGTGTAAATATATATTTAAGAAAAAAAGACATTGATGGAAATGTTCACATCTATAAGGCACGATTGGTGATGAAAGGTTTCATACAGATTCAAGATGTTGATTATGATGAAACATTTTCACTCGTCGCTATGCTTAAGTATATTTGGATCATCCTAGCTATTGCCACATTTTATGATTATGAGATATGGAAAATGGATGTCAAGATGGCTTTCCTAAAGGAAACCTAAGTGAGGATGTGTACATGACACAGCCTAAAGGTATTGACGGTCCGGGAAATGCTGGGAAAGTTTGCAAGTTGCTAAAGTCCATTTATGGATTGAAGCAAGCTTCTCGGAGTTGGAATCTTTGATTTGATGAGGTAGTCAAAGGGTTTGGCTTCATCAAGAACGAAGAAGAACTCTGTGTTTACAAGAAGGCTAGTGGGAGATCACTTGTGTTTCTGGTCCTATATGTGGATGACATATGTTGATCGAAAATGATATTCCTCTCTTGAATGATGTCAAGACTTTAATGAAAAATAGTTTCTTGATGAAAGATCTTGGAGAGACAGCATACATTCTGGACATAAAGATCTATAGAGATAGATCAAAACGGTTAATTGGATTAAGCTAGAGTATGTACATTGACAAGTTTTTGAAACGGTTCAAAATGCAAAATTCTAAGAAGGGTTTTTGCCAATATCACATGGTATTTCTCTTAGTAAGACTCAGTGTGCTGCGACACCTGATGAACTAGAGAAGATGAGTGCGATCTCATATGCCTCTGTGATTGGATCCATCATGTATGCCATGTTGTGTACACGCCCAGATGTGTCATATGCTCTAAGTGTTACGAGCAGGTACCAATCGAACCCGGGTGAAAGTCACTAGGCTGTAGTAAAGAGTATCCTCAAGTACTTGAGAAGGACTGAGGAAATGTTCCTAGTATACGGTGATAAAGAGGACCTCACTGTAAGTGGTTACACGGATGCTAGCTTTCAGACCGATAAAGATGATTCTCGATCGCAATCTAGCTTTGTGTTCTGCCTCAATGGAGGCGCAGTGAGTTGGAACAGTTCCAAGAAAGAGATGGTGGCCGATTCTACAACAGAAGTTGAGTATATCACCGCTTCAGAAGCTACGAAGGAGGTTGTTTGGATTAGAAAGTTTGTTTCTGAGCTGGGTGTTGTTCCTAGTGCGTCCAATCTAGTGGACCTATATTGTGATAATAGTGGTGCCATTGCGAAAGCTAAGGAACCTAAATCACACCAAAAATCTAAACATATACTTCAGCGATATCACCTGATCCGCGAGATCATTGAGAGAGGTGATGTGAAGATTTGCATGGTGCACACGGATTTGAACATGGCGGATCCGTTGATGAAGCCTCTTCCATAGCCCAAGCATGAGGCGCATATGAGCTCCATGGGTATTAGATACTTGCGTGAGTGAGTCATGTGTTTGTGGAAGATGCTAGTAGAGTCTATGCTAATGTATGAGGATAATTGTTATCTTGTTTATTGAATAAATGTCATTTGCATTTAATTAATAAGTACGACTTGTTATGTGAAACTATTTGCTTTATGACGATGTTGTTCAAAAAGGGTCCCTAATCTTGTTATCATGTGGGACAGTGATGAAACATGGATTAGCATGTCCGACTGATTGATGATTGTGTTTCATAAATCATAGACATAGATATGTCAAATCAGTGATGTGGACACATGTTGATGAACATGGTGTTGGATAGACCCACTTGAGATATTGTTGGGATTGTTATTGTAATGTGCCAATAGTTGTCATCTCAAATGGTGTACTTGTAGAGTCCTTGGACCTGAGATTGTCATTTGATTCTAGAATGTGTAGTGACACACTTATATGCTTCCTAACGCTATTCCGTAACACGATAGTAATAAGGGTTGTGAAACATGTCATGGGATGTGAGCGGTCAAGATGGAATTTACCCCTCCTAATAACGGGGGGAGTCATCTCTAGGCCCCTCGAGGTATTGGATTGGAAAAGTGCATGGCCATGCCACTATGACTAAGGAGTTAGTCATGATTTGAATTTGATACTTGATCGAGTGAAATGTCGAGCTAACCAACAAGGGTGGCATGTATCTCGCCTTGAGCTTGATTGATGGCATGTGGTAAAGAGATTAGTGCTTGCGTATATCAAGATTCATGAAAATTTGATTTTGTACACTTTCAGGATCAATATGTACTGCTAGGTACCGCTATTGATCAGTGAATCAGAAACGGTTTTCGGTAAATAATCGTTAGTGTATGAACCTATCGGGTCACACACTTAACGGGATGGATTAAAAACATGCAAAGAATTGGTCCTTGTGCAAGTGGGAGATTGAAGGATATGCCTAGGAAAATTCCATGGATCGGAAATTCCGATAGGTAGTATCGGAAATTCTGATTATTATCTGGTGTCGATACAGAGAGCAAATGTTGCTTCAGAAGTTCTGATATGGTATCGGAACTTCTGAAGCAACATTTGCTCTCTGTATCGACACCAGATAATAATTTCGAAGTTCCGACGAGCCAAAAGTTCCGATTCAGAATCAGAGAATTTTGTACTGATCGGTATCGGAAGTTCCGAGGTAGGCAATAATAGATTGGGTTTATTGCATATCATGCTATATCGGGAGACCTAAAATACCCTGTCAGAAGTTCCGATCCAAGATCGGAAGTTCCGACATGGGCAAATAGATTGGATATGTTACGGTTTTAAGGATTTCGAGATAGACACGACCAAGAGGCTATCGGCCTATAAAAGGAGAGGAGGATGACGTCTTGGTACCAAGGAATAAGCCTAGATTAGACCTAGCCACCAAAGAGTCATCTTCCTTTGTTGATCTCAATCGTTGAGGCCAAGGATCCCCGTCTCTCACGCGTGGTGCTAGCACGCCGCCGTGGAAGGTTCTCCATCCATGTACGTGTGGACTCCGTGGATGCGTTGCTCCAATAGCAATGCTCGTGGACATCTACATGTGAACCACTCCAAAGGACGACAAGGATGAAGCGAGGATAGGCTTGACACGCTACTCCGACATCTTCTTCTGCTGCACCTAGCGTGTCTCGTGCTAGAAGATACTGATCCATGATCTCGCACGTGCATGAGTCTTGGGTTTAAGGCGTAAATTTTGAATTTGCCGACTACCGTAGCTCCCTTATTCCTCAACAGTTGTATACCGTTTATCTAAATAAAGCATGTCTGATATTTTAAAGTATTGTTAAGTTCATCGTGACTAGCTACTGTCTTGGTTAAGTCCAATCTTGTTATTGTGATGAATTTGATGATAATGACATGTTGTCTGGCATGTTTTATGTATTTCTATCGGAGTACAAGCCGATAGGTTATATTCAATTCAACGTCATATCTTATCCACTATCGGGGAATGCTCATCGGCCCATATGCATAAACTATTTATTAACCTAATTAATTCATGATTAACAAATGTTTATTGTAGTATCATATTATTAAATCATGGCGTAAATAGGCTAATTAGATTCGTCTCACGAATAATCCATCGATTATGAATGTGTTTTATAAATAATCTATATTTAATACTCTAAAATAATATTTAAACATTAGATATGATGTGACATTGGCTAAAATTTTAGCTCCGGATTTAAACATCCCCGGTATCACCATCAATATATTACGTACTAATTTTTAATGGATCCTATAGCGTGAGCGTGGCTCTGCCACTGTGCTGGAATTGTGACAGCCTAGAAAAACAAATTTAGGCCTCTGAATTGATACCATGCAGATCCTTCTTTTCTTTTATTTTTCTGATAGACAAGTTGGCTGTGTACTTGTGTGTAATACAAACATGGCAGAGTACCAATTGGGGTTTGCAATTTTTTCTGGTCGACGATTAACATTGGTTTCCCTCCATCAATTGTCAACTATACTATTAAAGATTAGAGAAAGGTGGTTAACTGGCCAATCGAGCTAACGAAGATGGAGAAGCAAGTGTTAATCAAATACTAGTGGCACGTCGCATTCTGTTCTAGAAGTGTAATCAGAGTTCATTCCGGTCAAGCAGAAGCTGAAGAGCATCTTGGAGAAAATTGCAGCCCCTTGACGACGAATGGGGAAGAAGCCGACAGCTACATCGACACAGGCATCTGTGGCTTTAAGTTGTTAAACAATGTGGAAAACGCTGGCAGGATGCGAAGAAGAAGGAAACAAGAAATTAAAGTTTGGATTGTTTCTTAAATTTATATGGAAAGAAATATAAGTGTGGAAACAAATTGATCGAGACGTGTAAAAAAGAAAAGATACGAAAGACAAGCAAACAATAGCTTGGTGTGTCCGATTCGAGGTTACCAACTGTGACTAACAATCCGTAAAGCTATTGTCTGATTTTCACCCTCTTCTTAAATTTCTTCTATTTTGTTTGTTTCAGTTTTGAATTATAATAATTTAATTTTTTTCATAAGCCGAAATATATGAAACAGTTTATTTTGTCAACTTATTATAATCTAAAGTGCATATTATAATAATTCAATAAACAAGTGGAACACGGTTTTTTACTATAAGTTGGATTGTTATAATCCAGAGCTGGAACAAACAGTGGTTTATATTTTTTATTGTAGTTTTTAGTCTAGCAATTAGTAATATTGATCCAATTAATATAAAATCATACCATGATTATATTAGAAGAAAATTTAGGTTTTGCCATCTTTAATTCCTAATTCATTATATGCACTTTTTAGTGGGCTTTCTTCAGAAAATACATCTTTTATACGTTTTAGTATAAATTTGATATATTATACTGTATTTTGCTTCTAAGAGTATTTATACTAAAATGTATAAAAAATATATTTTCTGAAAAACACGCAAAAGAGTACATGCAATGAATTACTCACACTAAAAAAATAAATCTTAGATTCTCATTAAAGTAGAGTGCATATTCTGAATTTTTTTTCTATTAGAAACCCAATCAAACTGAACCGGCTACCCTATTCCAACCTCGTTTTGCAAACCCTTGAACGGCCAATCCATCCATTCCTCCGGCGGAAACCGGTGGTGGCGGTCCAAACCCGCGTGTCACCAATACCATCCACCGTTTCGCACCTGCAGCTTAACCCATTGGAAACTTCTGTTGTGCCACATAAAAGGTGTCGCCTTGATTGGATTCCACGGAAGCCATTCTGCGTTGATTTGATTGGTTCCTCGGGGAGGAAGAAGAAGAGGAGGGTTCGCCGTCGCCGCCGCGTGCGACCTCCCGATCTGATCTGAACAGCGAAGGCAAGATGCATTCGACCAATCTGCTTCTGGAGGAGCCCATCAGGATGGCCTCCATCCTCGAGCCATCCAAGGCCGTAAGACTTCTTCTCTCTTCGACCTCACTCTTCAGATTTGTTGGTTTTTGTTGGCTCGGATGAACCCTGACCGGCTTAATCTGCGATAAAATCAGAACTTTTTCCTGGCCATGACCAAGATCGTGGGGACGCTTGGGCCCAAGTCGCGCTCCGTCGACACCATCTCCTCCTGCCTCAAAGCCGGCATGTCCGGTAACGGATCAGCGTCGCGATCTCCTCTTAGCCTGCAGTCCTTGAGGTGCTCGAGCTGTTGTGATTCAAGCTGCTTATGCCTACCTCTCTTGCAATTGCAGTGGCTCGGTTCGATTTCTCGTGGGGTGACGCCGCGTACCACCAGGAGACCCTCGAGAACCTCAAGCTCGCCATCAAATCGACCAAGAAGCTCTGCGCCGTGAGTGTCCTAGTGCCCTAACCATCTGCCCTACTGTATGCAATTTGTTCATGGACTATTAGTCTTGCTGCATACTGACATTTGGATCCTCTTTCCCCTGGACAGGTCATGCTTGATACAGTCGGCCCTGAGCTGCAAGTGGTGAACAAGAGCGAAGCAGCAATCTCCCTTGAAGAGAACGGTACTGTTGTTCTCACCCCTGACCAGGGCCAGGATGCCTCCTCCAAATTGCTGCCCATCAACTTCTCTGGACTCTCAAAGGTAATACGTTTCCGTGTTATTTATGTGAAATGAATTTTATGCTGTTTTTACTTCTATATAAACCAGTGCAAGCAGATCAGTCCTTGTCAATCTTCTAGAGAATTCATGTTTGTTATGGTCGTGTCACTGCAATTTACAATATCTGTCCTGTTTGAAAAATGACTTTTTTTGTCCTCTGCAGGCTGTGAAGCCAGGTGCCACTATATTTGTTGGGCAATACTTGTTCACGGGCAGTGAGACTACTTCAGTTTGGTTAGAGGTAAAAAAATTTGGCATGCTGCACTTGGGATACTGCATTTCAGATATGTTATGTCCTTGTTAGTAGGACTCTTCTTGCTGTCTACATTTTCTGATACAAAATTGCAATCTGTAGGTTTCTGAAATCAAAGGAGACGACGTTGTTTGCGTGATAAAAAACACAGCTACCCTGACTGGGTCACTGTTCACATTGCATTGCTCTCAGATTCATATTGACTTACCTACATTGTCTGATGAGGACAAGGATGTAAGGAACTCATCCCAGAATTGTGACGTGTATCTCCTGTATTCCTTTACTTTGTAGCAATATGGAAATTCCAAGTCAAAAGTTATTTTCCCCCTTAAGTTGGAGACCTCGCTCAACTATTTCTGAAGTATCAAGGCTCATGAGCATGCACTGCTTTCAGGTTATCAAAAAATGGGGTGCCCCAAACAAGATTGACTTCCTCTCTCTGTCTTATACAAGACATGCAGAAGATGTGCGACAGGTTAGCGACTAATTACACTATGGATGTAATACATTTTTTCTCAAACTTCCTGTTTGCATGTTGTACTCAAAGTAATATCTATGTTTCCTCAACAGTTTCCATTCATTGAGAAACATCACCTTACTATGTTCAACTGTGTATTCACCTGTATGTTTTAATTTAGTACTTGCAAAGAATGTTCTAAAAGGTTCTGGTGTCTTTCCTTACAATACAGGCACGTGAGTTCCTCTCAAAGTTAGGCGACCTTAGCCAAACTCAGATTTTTGCCAAAATTGAGAATGTGGAGGTATTTACATCATACTCTTAACATTTCTGAGCCAATTTTGATTGTTCTACGACTTATCAACTCCTTATTTATATTCAGGGTTTGAACCACTTTGATGAGATCCTGCAAGAGGCAGATGGTATCATTCTGTCAAGAGGAAACTTGGGGATTGATCTTCCACCTGAGAAGGTTGGTTTCTCAACTTATTTTTGGCAGTTCAGAAGGCATTGAGTAGTTACTACATCTGCTAGTTTTTCTTTGAAGCTCTTTAACGATAGCCTTAAGTACTTAAGAAAGAATTGCTCTGCTTTCAATTTAAGATGCAATAACTGTCTTTGATAGTTTGATTTGTTACTACTTATTTGTTCATTGACCTTTGCCTGCCCATACTGTAGGTGTTTTTATTTCAAAAGTCTGCTTTGCACAAGTGCAACATGGCGGGAAAGCCTGCTGTTGTTACTCGTGTTGTGGACAGTATGACTGACAACCTCAGGCCTACTCGTGCAGAGGCTACTGATGTGGCAAATGCAGTACTTGATGGTGAGTTATTTTGCTGTTGATGATGTTAAATTGCCTTCTGGAAATCTCAACCATACGTTTTTGTTCAGGTAGCGATGCCATTCTCCTTGGTGCTGAGACTCTCCGTGGTTTGTACCCAGTTGAGACGATTTCAATTGTGGGCAAAATTTGTGCTGAGGTTAATTTTCTCTCTGCTTCTATGTTTTTATATTTTTCAATGAATATAATGAGAATTCACTTCACTTTCTGCAGTTCTGCCCTTTTTTTTGTCTGTATCAGTGTGTTAGCAACATGATTAATGATATATGTTCGTCTGTTGTTTCACAGGCTGAGAAGGTCTTCAACCAAGATTTATACTTCAAGCGAACTGTGAAATATGTGGGGGAACCTATGACCCACTTGGAGTCTATTGCTTCCTCTGCGGTGTGTTCCCTGTTTCTTACTTTCTTCTCATGTTCAGTACTTTGTTTAGTTTTTACTCTTCACATGGGAAAAACATCAAGTATTTTATGAAAAGGATTTCTTAGTCTGAAATAGTTCCATACCTATTTCTAGGTGCGAGCTGCTACCAAAGTTAAGGCTTCCGTCATCATTTGCTTCACGTCATCTGGACGTGCTGCAAGGTAGAAAGCATGATCTAAGTAGGATAATATTGTAGTTTAATGGAAATTACTATCATATTCATCTGGTTTCTGTATTATCTGCAGACTGATCGCCAAGTACAGGCCCACCATGCCTGTTCTATCTGTTGTCATTCCTCGTCTAAAAACAAACCAATTGAGGTGGAGTTTCACAGGTGCATTTGAGGTACATGATCAACATTTTTCTTCTATATTTGTGATATTTGCCTTGCACATGTTTTTGGCTGTTCTGTCTGGTTATTGTAGCTCATATTTCTCGTATACTTTTCTTGCAGGCAAGACAGTCACTCATAGTTAGAGGCCTCTTTCCAATGCTTGCTGATCCTCGGCATCCAGTAAGTTAAAATTCCCAATTTTTGGCTACAGGAATTGCAATTTTTTTGTGCAAAACATTTGATCCATTCTGTTGCAATGCAATTACACTAGATATGACCTTTTTTGTGTGTGTGTGTGGGGGGGGGGGGGGCGGGGATGGTCTCTTGCTGATTTCTAATACATATATCAAAGCCTAGTATATATGGCATGAAATTAACATACTAGTTTTCCTTCTTGCATTATGTTCCACAGTTATTAACCAGTTGACCTATGACAATGTTTGGATGCAATATTAGTAAAATGCAGCTCAGATCAAAACAATTGTCAGGTTTCATAAGCTTGATTAACTAAAACATATTTAACTTGATTCATGCTGGTTTGTTGAGTCCCTATTAAGAGCTTAGGGTAGTAGACCAACAGGAAATGTTTGAACGTTTTGTGTACTGACTTTGCATTGACCTTATTTCACCTTGTCCTGCAGGCTGAGTCAACCAGTGCTACAAATGAATCAGTTTTAAAGGTTGCTCTTGACCATGGTAAAGCATCTGGTGTGATCAAGTCTCATGATCGCGTTGTTGTCTGCCAGAAAATGGGAGATTCCTCGGTTGTGAAGATCATTGAGCTGGACGATTAGACGACCAGCTTGTGCTTGATAATTACTATGGCACGGTTTGCCCATTTTGACTAGGCCAAAAACGTTGCTTCTTGGCTATTATGTATAATCCTATAGCTTGAAATGAGCAGTTTTCCTATGGTGTCATCATAGGACTAGTCTTATGATTTGAAACAAGCACGTTCTAGTTTTGGAATGCCCAGATTTCACTGCATCATATCACTTGGATGGGCAAATGGAATAATGTAATTGGTACGGTATGTACCCTCCGGTTAGCTACCCATTTTAAATGGGCATGTTCGTTCTTGTATTTTCCATGTCTGTCAAAGTGTCAAATTGTTTTCTGTGACTTACGAAATTGTTTGAATATAATTATCCAACGTTTTATGAGGTTTGTTGTGATGTGCAACATCATAAAGTCCTATAATCGCAATTCCTATATTTTTTAAAAAAGAGACTTATTGTTTTTGAGACTTCTTGTTTACAGTCGTATCGAGGAGAGGGAAGCCCGCCGAGCTCTGCACTGCTTGTCCGGCCCGCTCCAGTGACGAGTGCTGCACGATGCACGTATAGCTTCAAATCATTTTTTTTAAAAAAAAACTAGTTGAATACAGATTATGTGATAGATTAAGAATATTTAGTTAAACAATATAATTTTTATTTTACACCAAAAATTAAAGTTTAAACTAGTTTATTTTACTGTACAAACAGACCCGAGAGGGAGCAGCTACAACAATGCATATACTCCAAAACATGCAGAACAGAGCACCGGAAACAATGCACAATGAGCTCTGAAACAATCACAACGGTTGCCTTCAGTTGAAAGGGAAACCATGCCTACTTTTCCAGCTGACAGAATATATATTTACATCATTTCATTGTAGCTCCTAGCTAGCTAATGTTCACCTCATCTAATACTCGTAAAATCTGTATGAAATACCAAGATAACAAATCACCTCCGCAATACAGGCTAACCTACTGTGTGTGACCTTTGCTCAGCTACTCACTACCCTTAGCAACTACAAATAACAGCAGAGTAATGTTCCAAACTGTTCCATCACTTGGATACCTAGCTGGCAAGTAAATCGGATCGGCAGCAGCATCTACCAAGAATGAAGATTTGCTGTGTCATGAACTCATGATGAGACGATGGATTTACTTCCCTCTTCTCACTGTCATTGTGTGCTCTTTTAGCTTTTATTAGCCAACTTTCAGTGTTTTGGTGCCAGCAAGGGGAACATTTTGATCTATCATCAGTTGTCTTTTCAAGATGAGGCTGTAGAGAAGTTCATTCCAGGTATCAGGGACTCCAGGCAAGCACCAGTGGCTGCAGTCCTGCCTGTAACGAGGGACAGGCCCTGAAGGACTTAGGTATACCGAAACATGACCATCTTTCCTCTGAGCTGTCATCTGTGTAACATTCAGTATGTCCAGTCCAAGAAACTTGGGGCTGATGTTGTTCCTTAGTACATCATTTACTGGTTTTAGCTGGTCAGCCCATTGCTCCAACGATTTAACTGGAGTCAAATCTGGAAGAGTTTCCATGTGACAATTCCCTCCAGTCTTCCAGTCACCACTTCTGCACAAAATATGGATGACTTAAGTTAAAGAGAGTTTGACAGACCATTCAAAACATATGATGTTTGTGCATCCAGAAACAAACATAATCAACATAATGCCAATCCATTAAAGTGAATGGCTGAGTGATTGTACAATACTTCTGCCTTTAAAGCACCTTTGTCATTCACAGGCCGATGATTTCTGGTTGTCTGTCTTACTTATATAGTTATATACTTATATGGTCCACACGATCAAGCATTGCAATCAGAACTATGAACATGCATCACTATTATCATGAAAGCAGACACTACAAAATATTCTGTTGAAACTTATCTACAAAATTTAGTAAAGTCGATCAAAATTATCCAATCATATTTCTTGAAACAATCTCTCAAGATTGTCAAATAATGCTTGGGTAAGAGATAATCAAGCAATCACAGTTGAGTTCATGATTTACATACCTGAAATGCACAGGAGCATATGTACGGAAGATGACCTGGGTCTTGCTTGTGTTAACTTCATTGTGAAGCCAACCAAACAATGTCTGTATGGATCTTCTGTAGGCATCTCCAATAGTCATGTCCATTTTAATTGCATCCCCTTCTTGAAAATAGGCTCCACTAATACAAGACACAGTAGTAAGAGAGTAAGACTAGTTTGCTGTAATTACAAGATATGCAATTGTGGTGACCTATAAATTTTCGTCATAGACAGAATGCATTGCCAGCAGTGTTTACAAATCATCCGATTAATCGCGATTAATCGCGATTAATCAGCCTGGTCGTTTTCCTGGCTCCGACTAGGTGCTCCGACCCGACTAGAGCGACCAGAAATCTGGTCGTCCGACTAGTCGTCGATTAGTCGCGACTAGTCGGCCGATTAGTGGCATTTTGGCGACCAGGAAAGAAGGGCAACCGACGGGGAAGGCAGGGGCCAGCCGAAGGAGAGGGCTGACGACGGCGCACGGACCACGGCGGGAGGAGTGGGCCGGCGGCGGCGTGCCTTGCAGTGGGAGGGGCCATTGGCGGCGCCGGCGGGAGCGTGAGGAGAAGGCGGCGCCGGCGGGAGCGTGAGGAGAAGGCGGCGCCGGCGGGAGCGTGAGGAGAAGGGGGCGCCGACAGGAGTGTGAGGAGGAGGTGACGCCCTACGAGATGTGCGGCGCCCTGTGAGGAGAAGGCGGCGCACATGGGCTTTTGAGTCTCTGTGGCGGCTGTGAGGGAGAGGAGAGATGTGAGGAATCTGTGGTGTGGCGGCTGTGAGGGAGAGGGGAGATGTGAGGAGTGAAGCTAGGGTTTAGTTAATGGGCTTGGGTTTTTCAATTTTATTTTGGGCTAAAAAATAATGGCTGGAAATTTGGCCCATACCTGAGTATTTATTGTCATATATATATATATATATATATATATATATATATATATATATATATATAATGTAAATTTCCTAAAATATATGGAATAATTAAATAGACCGACCAAGATCGACTAATCGCGATTAGTTTTCTAGTCGGTACCATGGCGATTAGGTTCGACTAGGCGATTTGTAAACATTGATTGCCAGCACTGGAGAACATTACTTAGTAAGTAATTAAGTATAGTTCAGACATTTATGCTTACCTTCTGATTGTTTTCTCGTAGTTCCACCAGTGCCCAGTGTTAAAGATTAATACATCAGCATCCCTCCACTGACCCCGGTCAGAGATCCAATCCATCACATCTACCCTGATTGTATATTTAACAACTCCAGGAGCTCCCAGTGGTGCACGACCTTGAAGGACTATAAAAGGAGACCTGTAATACTCCACTGTGCAATTGTAGTCTCTAAACTTGAAAATTAAGAAACCCATGTGTTTTGTGATGGGACTCCCATTAACTTCAAAGATGGTGTTCTTGTCAGGAACAGCAACAGAGAGCATACAAAGTAGAGACTCCCACTGGTTCCGTCCAATTGAATCACCAACAAATACTACTCTTTTGTTTCTCAGCTTCTCCAGCATATTTCTTGCATCAAATCTAAAAAAATCAAAGAAAATAATGGAGAAATCAGAATATGGTATCAGCACTGCTAAAGTGAATATGTAAATTATTTATATTGATACCTCTTGATCTACAAGCATCAGCAAGGCATCATTTACATGGTCAAAAACTAATGAAATTAGCATCTTGTTTCCTTATGGACCATTTCATTGAGAAATTAATAGGGGCCCAAATAATAAAAGAAACTGGTTAACAATAAGATGTTCCACAGTTAAGTATGCTTTTTCATAAAAAAAATATTTTTACCACAGTAGGTAACACATCTCTAATGTGGTACTATTGCAGAATTAGATCTGTACTAAACTACTAATTGATACCATAGAAAGTATGAAGGATATTAAATTTTCCCCATGTAAAAGCTACTGACAGTCACGATGACGAGAATCAAGATTTAATTTTCTTGTGAAAAGGCAGAAAACCCAATCTGAGAATCACTACAGATTTCTGGATCGAAGTAACAACTTTTCTTTAATAAAGACAGCTTAACAGAACATTAAAACACAGTACTCTGCAATTAACAGGACGAGGTCACCTTTACATCAAGGCAAATCAAAGGTGAAAGACAGCAGCAACAACAACAGGACAGTTACAGGCTAACTAATTAAACAATGCTGCTGTAACTAATCTATCTTACACATGCCTGATCATGCGCCTGATATTGTTTCCTAATCCACCAGGAAGCAAAAGGCATCGAGTTCAGTTACAAGGTGCAGTGGACGACTGGACGGTGGTCGTCAACAGCCTCATGTTGTGTGCAAATAATATAATGTTAATCAGGGTTCAGATTATAATATGGGCACTCGCCGATCCAATCTCACCAAGTATCCTGCTAAAGGGACTCAAGTCAGAAGTAGTACTGCCAAATTAACAATCATTCGGCTAACAACGCAATATGTAGGAGTTCTTTACTTCTCCAAGTTCACCAAATCCAACAAGTCATTTTAAGTACCACAGCCAGCAATTCACATCTGCCTTACCGGACGATGGAATCATAGAAATACGCACGCGAAATTTATACTCATTGAACCAGCATTGCACCGATTTGGGTGCTTGTATTGCAGTGAGAGATTTCATCAAAAGATGTATGAGTTTCTTTTTCACAATGTTGCCACATTCGGATCGATTCCTATCTAAACCCTACCCTCAACCCCCCCCCCCCCCCCCCCCCCCCCCCCAACGCAAATCCAACAACCGAATGGACACTTACTAGGAAGAACTTAATCCAGCAAAGGAACCAACCTCGGGAGATCGCAATGCGACGGCCTCCACCGCCACTTGGAGTAGGATGTGTCAGGGCGTCCGTTCTCGGAGCACCGGAACCCAATGTCCAAGAAGGGGCAGTCCTTGGAGTCGTAGAGCGGGTAGCTGTCGTCCCACAGCCATTCCCCGTCGAACAGGTCGCACTCGTCAGCGCGCTCATTTCCACGCGTCTCCGCCGCCGCCTCGGCCGCGATGGAGACCCCGCCGCTCCAGAGCTTCTTGGGCGCCGACATGGCGAACCCAACAGCCGCCGAGCAGCAAAGCGACGCGGCGCAGACGAACAGCACGAGCGCGGCGGCGGCGGCGGCGGCGGCCACCGCGACGAACCCCACCATCCCGGCCTTCTCCAGCGGCCTCTTCATCACCCTCCTCGCTAGGCGCTTCGCCGACGCCCCCACCATTCCCCACCCGCACTCGTCAGAAGCCGGGTCACGGGTGCTTGCGCGCCGCCGACATAAAGGCTGGCGATTAGCGAAGTGGGAAAGACGAAGATCATTTGAGAAGGAGAGATTGCTTTCTTTTTCTGCTTAATTTGGCTGTTTTTTATTAGAAAGCGATGCGTGCCGTCTCGAAGCCGCAGTACTCATTTGTCATTACGGCTGCCGTTAATGCTGCGGTTTGGCTGTGACAGGGGCGTTAAGTGCATATAAATTATTCCTCCTTTCCATTATCTCTGTAATCTAACAAACACACGTGAGAGATGTGAAGTTTAAAATCCCTTCGCATGCCCTGTTTGTCGCTTCGTTTTTTCGCACCCTCAACCTACGTGTGCATGTGGCTATGCGGAGTACTACTAAAAGAAGAAACGAAAACGAAAGACAAAATCATGTATGTGGGCTTTAAATCAATTCGCACGTTATATGATGTGTTACTTTAATGATTCAGCTATTAGATGATATAGTTTGTGTAAAAACTGAAAAACGCTTAGATAACGGAGAGAATGGAAAGAAGGGAGTAAGTTGGTAATCATTCCTTTTCCTTGTCTAGTTGCGTTGATTTAGCTGTCTTTGTTAGTATATTAGTAATTATGTTCGGATATTAGTTGGAATGAACATTATTTAAAATTGTGTGTATATTTATATGTTTGTTCGTATTAAAGTGTGTATTAAAGTGTGTACGACAACTAAATTCAATATATTTTGTGTTTGAGATATATAATATATTATATGAAATAAATTTACCTCATTTTAATAGCTCTAAAAAGGTATAGCGATATTAAGTAAATTTAATTTAAAAAACAAACGGGAATAGATTCTAAAATAAAGTTAATAAGCTTGTTTAGTACCTACGGAGAAAAGAACGTTGCTTAGTATCACATTGGTTGTTGTTAGTGACACTGACACCGTTGAGTTGTAATACTGCTGGGGATTAATGCGTGAGAGAGTAGAACATGCACAGAAAGACGATGAGGAAGGTACGAAAGGAAGGGCGTTGGCTTGTAATTAGGTCGTCTGGACTCTGGAGGATAGAGATTCCTCGAACACGTCTCGTGCGGCCCAGCTCCGTGCTGGCCCACAAGCAGTCTCACGCCAGTTGAATTGAATGTTTCAACAGTTTGAAATTGAATATAAATGTTTCACTATTTCATTGGTTGAAAACGGATGTTTCATATATTACAATAGTTGGAATTTAGTTAATATGTGAGAGCACAATATTTTATCCTTTTATTTCAAATATTTCACCTTTTTTCAATTTTTTAATTCTCTTTATTTCGAATCTTTCACACGTATAAATGCTTTATCAATTAAAATGAATGTTTACAATAATTCAAGATAAATATTTTATCATTTTTATTTAAAATGTTTCGTTAAAATTTTAGTAAAACAGTCGAAACATCCGTACAGTACTACTGAAACACGCGTCTGATTTTTTAGTAAAACAGTTGAAATATCCATACAGTACTGTACTTCTGAAACATACGTCTGGTTTTTGGTGTTTGCTCGGACGTTCTGAGCTGTAGTCCTTTCCTCTAAAATTGGGGTCTATAGTTTTTTATTCCATATAATCTGAATATGGATTATTTGGATTATTCCAATCAATCTATATCTATATTTAAAATTGTCTAAAAATTTTCTGATCTGATAATATTTGTATCTGTTTTTAAGTGTTCTAGATAAAAAAAATATCTCATCTATTTGTATCTGACCGTCTGAAGTTGGACGCAACTAGCGGTGCTCGGCCTAGACTAAAACCAGTTATTGGGCCCACCAAGGCAGCCGGCTCCGGGCCGGGCCGGGCCGCTTGTACTGACGGCCACACGTCGAATCTGGCACGTGCTATACGCATGGGTGCGCTTCGACCTTCCTCCCTCGCGGGACCCACCACCAGCGAGTTTGGCGTCGGCCACTCCGCTCCGCCGGCTGGCCCACCACGCGGCCTCCTCCGCCTCCGCGTGACCGCGTCGGCGTCCGGCCTGCACGCACTCATCACACCGACTCAATTCACTCGCTGCCTGCCGCTGCCAAAAATTCCCCACCACATCCACCGCCGGCCACTCCCCCCAGCTCGGCATTCCACCACGGGGCGGCCGCGCTGGCATGGCGTCCCTGCCGGGGAACGCCGTCTCCTCTTGCGCCTCCGTCCGGGCCGAGCCGCCGGGCCTCCTCAACTACGGCGCCATCCACTCCTGCCTGCTCCGGGGCGACCGCCGCCTCTCCCTCCCGCTCCTCGCGCTTCTCCTCCTCATCCACTTCCGCGTCCTCGCCGTCGCCGCGGGGTGCCACTTCTCCCCCGCGGTCTCCCGCCTCGCCGCGCGCCTCCGCCTCTCTCCCTCCATGGCTGCCGTCACGCTCCTCGCGCTCGGCAACGGCGCCCCTGACGCGTTCGCCTCTGCTGCCGCGCTTGGCGGCGCCGGCGGGCTGCCACGCGCCGGCCTCGCGGCTATCCTCTCCGCCGGCGCGTTCGTCTCCGCGTTCGTCGTCGGAGCCGTCGCGCTCATCGCCGCGCCGTTCGCCGTCCCGTCCGCGTCATTCGCCCGCGACGTCTTCTTCTACCTTCTCGCCGCGTCCGGCCTATTCTACATCTACCTTAGCGCCGAGATATACCTGTGGCAGGCCGTCGGGCTCGTTCTCTTCTACGTGTTCTTCGTCGGCTTAGTATTCTATATGGATTTGGGTGCTGAGGGAAAGGCCGTGAGCGCCACCGAGCTGGAGACGATGAATGGCGTTAGTCGTCTGCTGATGGATTTGCCTGTAACAGTGGAGGATCGCAAGCAACACCACCCTACTTTGTGCTCCATGATCAGTAAGGTAAACATCTAATCAATGACAGGTCATTGATTTGTTTTGTCTTCTCTGTAGTCCAGTGTATTTTCAACAATCAGGGACAACTATTCTAGTAAATATAGTCTCCTTGTGTAGTTGTGTCGAAAATACTCGTTTGAAAACGGTCGTAAGCTGTCAATTTGTTTATGTGCAAGGTGGTTGACTTTGCTCTTGTAGTTCGAATTTACTAACTGTGTGAGACCATGGTTAATCTGCTTAGGAGAAACTTTAGTGGTTCGAGTGACTTATTATGCCTTTCTATGGTGTGATTTGTTTTAGCCTGTCAGGCACAAAGGTTCTATCATAGATAGTTTCTGTAGTAGGATATTTGACTTGAAAATACTAATATGAAGATTATTGTAAGATATTGATTTGCTTATGTTCAAGTGGGTTAACTTCACCCTTGTAGTATGAACTTACTGACTGATTCAAAAGTGAGAAACAGGTTGCTCTACGACTAGGGTAAAAATAAGTAAAAATATTTTCATACAATTGTAGATATTAAGTAAAAATAAACATTAAAAAACCCATTAGTACACTTGCAGATGGAATCATGTTGCAATTTATTGAAGTAATTTTAGTTATGCAATCTGTTCTGATTTACTGCCGTGTACACACAGGATAATGTACTTTTAATATAGATATAATTACTCAGTAATACTGAATAACATATCATGCTAAATGAGGATTATTCACTGTACTTAATTGAATAATGTATCATGCTATGTGAGCCAAGTCCTTTTTAGCTTCATCATAGTCATGTCTTATTGGGATCAATTCAAAATGAGTGTATTTTTTTCATCTTGTAATTGGGCAGCTTATGACAAATGTTCCCATTTAAAACAATGCTTAATGTTAGTCGCACCATTTGTACTACTATGACAAGAATGCATCCATTTCTGTATTGAAGATATAATGTTGTTAGTGAGCAACATATTTTTTAACTTACTTGGTGATTGTTTAACTTTGTTTTGTGAGGAAAACAGTATCGTGTTTTGGTAAATTTGAAGCACTCATTTCCCATTTGCCATGACATTTAGTCCTTGTTTCTTATTAGACTTTTTGAAAACATGAATATTTTCCTCTCACTATCTGCCTTTCATGACACTGATTGTCATCCACCTCTGGCAGGTGACAAAAGTTTGGGAATGGCCTGTATCCTTTGTTCTAAAGCTCACAGTACCATCGACGCTTCCTTCTGAATGGAACAAATTTTATGTTTGTGCAAACATCTGTCTGTGTCCTCTCATACTCCTATACTCTTTCAGTTCATTCATTCCTTTGAATAGCCAAATAGTATTTCTTCTCCCTCAAAGCCGCTTCCCCCTCTGGACTGTTGTGATTTTTGTGAGCACTTCTCTAGCTCTATCCCACTTCATTTTTGAGAAAGAAGCCCCATTAACTGAGAACATTGCAAGTACAGTCATTTCTTTTGTAATGAGTGTCTTCTGGATTTCAACCATGGCTGGAGAGCTCTTGAACTGTCTTGCGGCAATTGGAGTTATTATGGATTTTCCTCCAGCTATACTTGGCATGACAGTCTTGGCGTGGGGGAATTCTGTGGGTGACCTTGTTGCTGATGTAGCATTGGCGAAGTCTGGCCAACCAACAATAGCCATTGCTGGCTGCTTTGCTGGTCCAATGTTCAACATGCTGGTTGGACTGGGAGCTGCACTTGTAATACAAACAGCCAGAGTGTATCCCAAAGCTTATGTACTTGAATTCCATGTTGGAATCGTTGTTGCATTTGTGTTTCTTCTTTTGAGCCTGATGAGCACCCTGCTGGTGGTCACCTGGGCTAGGTTTCGGGTACCCAGGGTTTGGGGATACTGCCTTATGGGGCTCTATATCTTGTTTACAATAGTGAGTATTGCAATTGCGAGCTCTTCATGATGATTCATATTTTTTATATACAAATAGCAGCTATTGGTTTGCAGTAACAGATTACTGTTTGCAATTTTCCTAGTTGCTACAGAACAATGGATCAACTCTTGTGATGTCGCATTGGATGGGAATTGTTCGCAAGGTGTAAGTGCCAGGCTGCAACCTTTTCTCTTTGCAGCTGATGCCTGATGCATATAAAAGCCTTTCACACTGGATTGCCTAAAGAAATGTCTTTGTGCTGTAGGAGTATTACTGAAGAGGCAGGATTGATCCGTTCATACCTGTTGCGCTGGATTCCTGTACGCATACGTTATGATAGTGTGCTACATGGCGGCTCTGGTACTCCGTGCTAAAAAAGACTTTATTTCCAAGATTTTTTTAAATAATACCAATTTTAAAATAAATTTTAAATCTGGTACATGGATTTGAAAAATTACAAAACTAGCCTCATATCGGCACATCAAGGACCGATCTAGGAACGTGGCCTTATTGACCCTTGAAGTGTCGACAAAGGCCTTCTAGGCTAGATCTCTCGGGATTCTAGTCTTGTCTAGTCTTTTGTTTAGATCGGTACATGGTCACAAGTGTCGATCTAGGGCCGATAGGTCTAGATCGGTCCTTGATATGCTTACATGAGGTTAGTTTTGTAATTTTTCAAATTTGTGATCAGATTTGAAATTTGTTTTAAAAATCGTATTATTTTTAAAAAAATCTTATTTCTAATAAATGTGTGCTTGCGGGATTTCCGTTCTAGACCAGTTTGTACGGCCCAATCACAATGGGCCTCACGTCAACCGGAATCGGGAAATTTAACTATTTGTCACCCTTTCGTTGTCACCTCTTTAAATGTCACCCTCTTCGTTGCAATTAATTTTTTGCCACTATCTTCATGAGCCAATTAATTTTTTGTCATTCGGTGTCTAGTTACTTGCCACGTCATCTGCCACATCACATTTTTGCCACCTCACGCCGCCACGTCACCTTCTTCCTCTTCTCTCTCACCCAATTTCTCACGCCGGCCGACCACCGCCGACCATGTGAGCGCGGGGCGGCGGGGGGCCTCCAGCGGTCGGCACGGGGTGGCGGCGTGCGGAGGGGGGCAGGGGCGCGCGGCGGAGGGCGTGGGGCAGCGGGGACAGGGCGCGCGGGACGGCGGCGTGCGGAGGGGGCATAGGCGCGACGGCAGCAGTGGGCGGAGGAGGTAGGGGCGCGGCGACGGCGGTGGGCGGCGGGGGCCTCCGGTGGTTGGCGCGGGACGACGGCGTGCGGAGGGGCAGGGGCGTGCGGCGGAGGGCGTGGGGCGGCGGTGGGCGGCAGGGATAGGGGTGCACGAGTGTGGTGCGGCGGCGTTCGGCGGTGGGCGTGGGGTAGCGGGGACAAAGCGCGCGGAGGGGGCAGGGGCGCGGCGGCGGCGGTATGCGACGGCGGCCAGCCGGTTGGCGTGAGGAGTTGGGGTGAGAGAGAAGAGGAGGAAGAAGAATGTGACGTGGCGGCGTGAGGTGGCAAAAATGTGATGTGGCGGATAATGTGGCAAGTGACTTGACACCGAATGGCAAAAAAATAATTGGCTCACGAAGAGGGTGGCAAAAAATTAATTGCAACGAAAATGGTTTCATTAGAAGAGATGGCAATGAAGAGGGTGACAAATAGTTAAATTTTCCTACCGGAATCACAGTTTCGGCCGAAACCGACAGCCCGCACATGAACAGCCCAGCCCATCCGTTATGTAAAAATGGGCCTCCATTTCTCTCCAACCAGGGCCGGGAGAAGCGAAGACCCATAAAGCCCACCAATTTCTCATCAACCTTCTCATCCGGCGCCGCATCGCCGTCCGCCGCACACACCCACGCGGCGCCACGGCGGTTTGACGTCGGCACGCCGCCGTCCGTCCACTCCGCCCTCCGACGCCGCCGGCCGTATACAACAACGATCTGCGCTCAGGTACACGGTGCTGCTGCTGGCACTAGCCAGGTATGGAGTGTCAAATCTAGTCACCTCACCTCACCGGGAGAAAGATTAGATCACACGCAAGGGCTAGGCTCAACGATGGAACTCTTATTCTCCTTCGCTGGAGCACAGGTGAAACACTTCCGATTCCTCCTCTGTTTTCACCGAATCATCACGGTGTTATGTGCTTCACTCTGTAATTTGATCAATTCTGAACTGCAAATCTGCAACAGCTCGTGCCCCTCACGCCTACCTACGGCCACGGCATCACGCTTCACAATCTACCAACTTTACATTGCGATTACTATCCAGGTATGTGGGATTTGCCTTTCTATACCTACCTAATAAATTTTCTACTAAGCAGGATAGTTGTTGAGGTAGACATTGACATCATGCACAGGGTGATTTAATGATTTAACACTTATTTAAGTGAAGTGGCCTCTATTATTTCTTATACTGGACTTTGATAGTTCTATGTACTATTTTCATGGCTCGTAAGTGTCAAATAATTACTCACGTGCTATTATAATTTTCACAAAGTGTCTATATGTCACTGTCAGTGACTGTGGTAGCCCTCATTTATGAGTGACACATCGATAATATATTTGCAAACCATGAAAATTATAGTAGCACATAAAAAATTAACCCAATAATCAAACAACCACTTGTTTTGATGGGAGATTTGGTTATCTGATACTAGGTAGCTTCGGTTATTTGCTATACTAGTTCATAATCATAGATTCAGATAATATCACATATCATTTTCGCAATGGTTAAATAATCAAAATAAGTGATTTCAATTATTTGCTATGCCGGTTGAATTTTTTAAATAATATTTTTTTGAAAAAATTTCAAATTTATATAACAGTTTCAAACATTTGTAAAAATAGATAGTAGTCGGTATTTGATGGGCCGACTCGCGCCACGTGCCCCCGAGTCCGCCGATGATCGGCCGACTCATGCCACGTTAGCGCGAGTCGATCGATCATCGACCGACTCGGGCCCACATGGCTGCGGCAACTACACTTTTGGCCAATTCATACCACGTTAGCACGAGTCGGCCGTTGAGGCGTGAGCGGCCTGAGCAGTGGCGGACCTATACCGGGATATATAAGAAGTATAATATTGACAAAGAATAATCATGAAACGGAACTAGCTCAATGGTTAAGGCCCACGTGGCACGAGTTGGCCCATGAAGTACCGATAGCTAACTATCTTTGCAAATGTTTAAAATTGTTATACACATTTGAATTTTTTTCAAAAAAACATTATTTAAAAAAATTCACGCTGGTTCGTAGTCATAGACTCGCATGATCCTCTATATCATTTCCGTAAATATGAAATGATTAAATAACCATTTATTTGAAGTGTCAAATCTCAAATCATCAGTTATATCTGATGCACCAGTTATTTCTCATGCACCTGCTTGCGTTCTTCTTGCTTCTTTCTAGTATCATTTTCTGGCCTCCCAGACTCCCAGATGAAGCTGGACATGTCCCCCAAACGTGTGTGAGTTGCATCGAAACAAAAAAAAACGAATCTAACAACAGGTTTGGTAGTGTATCCAGTTAGAAATGCTCTGCGAAATCATCTAGTTTCTGTAGCCAGCGACACCTTGGGAGAATCATGTACTCGTAGGGATAGAGTGTTGTCTGGTTTAGGAGACCTGGGTTGGAAACTATGGGCAGATACCATTCCTGCGCAGGTCCCCGAGATTCTTACATCTGAAAGTAATACTCCAAGTTGTGCTACTTCTGTTTGATGAACAAACACGTTGAAAGGTGCAGGAGATTCATTTGTTACGTGTGAGTGAGCAAGTTACCGCGACGAGATTCTTCGTTTGCTTGCTTTTTTTTAACTTCTCTGTGCTTCGATCCCCTGATCCAGGCAATCGCTTTCGAGGCGACGGCGATAGAGGTAATCAGATAAATGGAGTCGTAGTAGCTTTTAGGTGTGTGCCTCTTGCCAACTTGCAGCTGTCTTTGTTTGCATGATTTTTAGTCAGATATAGGGTTTGTTTGATCGGCAGTCACAATTTGCCGCGCCACAAATGTGTGTCACACTTGTAGTGAGAAAATTATCGCTACACTTTGCCACACTTTTTTCACCGAAAAAATTGTAACAAAGTGTGGTGTTGTTTTTCTCACCATAAATGTGGCTGCCACACTTGTGATGTAGCAAATTGTGGATGTCAATCAAACGGGTCTAAGCTTCTTTGGAATGAATGAAATTTAAAGGATTTAGGTTCTTAGAAAAAAAATCCTACCATTTGGAACAAAAGATTGGTTTACAATTTTTTATCACATTCCTAAATGTTTGTTCCAATACAAAATGGGCATGAGCTCCTACCTCTTTTTTCATTTGAGAAGCATCATGCGTATACTCTCTTTCCCTCTCTACTCTCTTTTAATTATTTTTTTTTTCAAATTTTCTATGTTTTAATTCTTATAAATCATTCAAAGACATCATCTCATGTAGTATGATCTATAATATGAGTCAATCTATTCATACGTTTTTTTCTGTTCCTGAATTGTTAGAATCACGTGTTTCAAAAAAAAAACTAAACTGATAAGGTATTAATTGTGGAATAACTTCAGTGCTTGTCATTCTCATGACAAAGAAAAGGTGAAAGCAATATTGATATTTCCGATTTAAAAATATACAAATTACTAGTACTAGCATAACTGCACAAGATATTTTGAAGAAAACTTTAATACAGAAAAGGATGTGATAACCCCATGGTCTGATCAAAACTTCACACCGAAATAGAAGAATAATAGCAAACTTGCGCTGACCGTGATGGTCTGATGGAGATGCAAATCCCGGCCAATTTTAATCGAAATTTAACTAAAGTTGACAACTCACTGATTGATCCCTTTGCAGTGTTTCAATTCCAGTAATTAAACTTCTTGGAACGCAATTCGGACGAGCTAAAGAGACCAAGAACAATCCCATGAGCACTAATCACATGGGTAGATTCTCTCTGCAGTCCACAAGTAGTGCAGAAAAATCGCAAATCCGTGGGTCGGCCGCGTCCGAAACCGCAGTTTTAGTTGGCTGGTCTGCTTAACCGGGTAATTAGCACATAATTAATTAAGTATTAACTACTACAAAGTTGAAAATAATTTAAAAACGCATTATAAGAAATGTATACATATTTAAAAAACATACCACACGTTCTCTCAGTCCCAAAATATAGTAGATTTTTAGAGATTTAAAGATTTGTCGCTGAAATTTGCATTATTTGATTGTTTGTCATTTGTGGTGATAAATCATAAAAAAATTAAGCTTAAGCATGTATATTAAGAGATAAGTGAGCAAATTATTCAATCTTTGTGTAATGATAATGAGTAATCAAAATATTATTGGAGACAAATTTTGAACACACTTGTTAGATTCTAGGTAGTAGATTGGAAAATGTGCCCACAATAATATAGTAGCTGGTGGGTGAAAAGGATAGGGTCATTAGTCTTATCCAATCCTGTGGGCGCCCATTGTTTATCATAATTAAATAAAGATATTTTGATTAGTAGTCAGAAAGGATTCAGCTGAGATATACACTACCCTACCAGAAAATTGTTAAAAGAGAAAAGAAACTTTTGTCACAAGACCAAAGAGATAAATAGAGTGCAAAATAATGGCATATTTTTTCTAATATTTTACTAAAGAAACCTTATCCGGGGCCATGATCACTAGGGCGTTCCATTCAAGTCCTTCAAGATGAGGTGAAGCTGCAGCCACTCTGCTTGCGGTTGCGGATGGTGACGGCACAACTAATGTGCATTTTTACACAAGTCTGTTCGAAACAATCTATTAACGGCTTATAATTAAAGTTGAAATAGATTAGGTGACAAATGGAAAAATATAAACATTTTAATTATTAATTATAATCAATAATATAACTAATAATTAGATATCTTCTTGATTACCAAATAATTAGAACTACGCTATAATCCTGATCATTTTAAGCTGTGCCAAAAAGGTGGACTACCCCAGAGTCTCATTTTGTTAATATTATTTTTAAACAATAAACACCATACAACTTATTTCTTCCTGTTTTATTTTAGTTTTTTCTATACCAGCTTAGCGAAAACATTGGCTCAAGATTTGTATGGTAAAATAAAATAATTTAAATTTTTATTTTTAATCAAAAATAAAAATTAGATATCTCAACTAAATCCAATTTCTAAGCTAGGTTTGAACAACTCAAAAAAATCATGAATCTTTCGTCCTATAAAGTTTCGGACTGTATGATATCCAGTCTACAATGGCACTAGTTTGGGGCAGTTGTGAAATCCATTTCATTTTCTTGCATTCTTGTAAAACAAATTGATTTTGCCAAATGGCTTTAACAAAAAAAAAAGGCAAATGGTTGATCGTTCTTTTCCTGTTGTGTCACAATGTCGACGAATTCATCGCACATATATTGAGCAACTTGTATTTTTTCATGGAGAATCGCTTATCTGCATGATTCCTTTCTCCTGGAGGCCTGGACACTATGATATTCTTCGTCTTGTTGTTCTTTGTTTTTGCAATGAACATATGGTGTATGATGTACGACGTCACCGGATCTAGCAAACTGGGTTTGCTTTTTTATTTGTTTATGCATGGTATTATCGGCAGATGTCATGGCATGCGTATGTTCGAATACACGTACCTAATGCGAACTGAATTATTTACATGAGACCAAAATAAACTGAATAAAATAGAAATAAAGTGCCCCTTTACGAAAAAAATGTCGTTTTGATTTTTAAACATATCTGGTCCAAACTTTTAAAATAGTTCTCTGGCTGTATGATAGTATCATCTTGTGCTTGGTAGAATCCTCCATTGCTTAAATTCCCCCAAAGATATAATTATCATGCTGCAGGGAAAATATATTCTCTGAAGTCTGTTTGGATACTTTGGGTCTCTTTGGTTTGGCTTTCGGGAGCAGCTTTTGCTTCCTGAAAGTCAAAAGCCAAATCAAAGGTCAAATTTCAAGTCAGCGGCTTTTAGTAAAAGTAACTTTTGGTGCAGTGAAAATGTGAAAGCTCCTCCAGACCTGCTTCTGCGGCTTTTGGCTTTTGGCTTCACAATCATACAAAATTTTATAAATTGACATTTCAAATTTCATACAACCATACAAAATTCTATAAATTGACATTTTAAATTTCATACAACTATACAAAATTTCATAAATTGACATTTCAAATTTTATACAACCGTACAAAATTTCATAATTTGGCATTTCAAATTTCATACAACCATAAAAAATTTCATAAATTAACATTTCAAATTTCATACCATATAAAATTTCATAAATTGACATTTCAAATTTCATACAACCATAAAAAATTTCATAAATTAACATTTCAAATTTCATACCATAGAAAATTTCATAAATTGACATTTCAAATTTCATACAACCATATAAAATTTCATAAATTGACATTTCAAATTCATACAACCATACAAAATTTTATAAATTGACATTTCAAATTTCATACATCCATACAAAAATTCATAAATTGAACTTTTTACACAGCTCACAGCTCAAAACAGCTTGTTTACAACTGTTTCAGCCAAACGACTTTTAGCTTTCTCACAGCTGACTTTCCACAGCAACTTTTTCACAGCCCACAACCCACAGCAGCTTTTTCCCACAGCCACAACTCAACCAAACACACCCAGTCACAACTACTTTTGAAATCGAAAATTTGAGTCTTAGATTCTAAACCTAACTTTAGAATTTAGAAATAAACAAGAATCTAAATATAGGAAAACATCAGCTTCAAGTAGCTTCTCGAAACTAAAGCTCCCTCCAACAGGTCCTAATCACTTCCATGACTAACTAATTCAATCCACTTGATTCTTGATTCCCTGTACGGATAAAGAAATCTGTGTTTCCTGCAATTTTTTGTGTGTATAATTGCGCGCAACCAACGGGGCTGAGATATTTAGGTGTTCTAGTGCAGGTCATTTTTACGACACGGCGTTGGAAAAAGGGATGCTTAACGGACTGGATGAACTTGTGGTGCTACGTCAGTCGTTTTCTGTGCAACAGTGTAGTTCATGCTGTCCACTGACCGGCGTGTGGAGGTGGATTGTCTTAAGCTGTTTCTACGATTGCTCAATCAATCAGATGGTGGAAAAATGCTGCGCAGGTAGGTTATTTTCGATCATATCTGCACTGTGATTTGCAATTACACCAAACAAATGATTGATATCCACTGTCTTATATATGTGTATATATACACACATACACATACACATACACATATACATATATACATATAATGTCTAAAGAATACGTGAACCAAATGAAATCTTCTACTGTCACCGTAACTTTGTTACCGACATGAATGCCTCATAAAATTAGAGATCACCTGTTGATAACATAATCACTGTGAAGTCGACCTTCCTCTGCATAAACACACAGTTTTGGGAGGGAAATTAAATGTTCCTCGTGAGGAACCAGTTTGCCAGAAAATTGAAGGCAGAGTAATTTCTTTATGAAAAAAATACACTCAAATAGTTTTCTAGCATCAGAGCACGCTATTCCGCTGTTAGAGACTGGGTAATAGTTTAAGGGTTAATTTCTTATATGTCATTACAATTTTCACGGTTTGCTAATATATCATCAATGTATCAATAACAAATGAGTGTTATCACAGTCACTTACAATGACATGTAGTCAATTTTCTAAAATTATAATGATATGTAAGTAATTTTTCCGTAGTTCAAAGGATAGATACATTGTTGTATTGTTGTTCTAGCCTGTAACCCCGGCAATCTACCGTTCTGCTTTCAATACAAAATTAGGACAGAAATATGACTTTTCCTTTAAAAAATACACGCAAAGTTTTTGTCTGTAAGTTGAACGCTCCATCGTGCGAATGCGTGTGGCCGTTTTAATTTGTTGGCTGCATGCATTAGGTCTCCGAATGGAAACAAGCACCCCACATCACCGATGTGTCATTTCGCAAGGAATTGCTCGAGATGCATCCATATTTCCATCGCCCCATCCTGGCTCAGCTCGTTCGTCCCCACGCCCAGAGCACTCGGCTTCACCCGTCACCTCCTTCCCCGCCTTGCGTCTGTTTGCTCCTTTCCATCTCCTGATCAAACCGGCTGGTAATGTGATGATTCTCTACAAATATCTCGGTTCCGTTTCTTCCAATCTCACACCCATTTGATCGTTCCCGTGCTGCCTAATTGTCCATGCTGGTAACAAAAAAAAAAATCAAACTTTGTTTCAGGAAAGGCTGTAAAGTTCTTCGTTTGTATTTCTTCAGAGAGAGAAAAGTATAAGGGTCCTAGCTTCCCATGTCCAAGTTGCTCTCTTGGACCCCATACGTTAGATGGTAATGCACGATTAGTTCAGGTAAAGGTGGGCATGGACACGTCCATGTGCACGAGATGTTTGTTCTAATCTCGAAAAAGAAGCTCAGAAATTTGATAATTAGAAGTTAACCCACAAGAAAACATTGGTGTGGTGCCCACTTCCGGGGTGGCCTGTGGCTATATAAGCAGCTTCTTCTCGTCCATTTCTCCATCCATCTCGTATTAGCTCCTCCTCTTCTTCCTCCTCCATCCATCCGAGGAGTGTGGAAGGCCACATATTTAGTGTATACCTATGTTAATTTGATCAGCAGAGGGGAGTACTAGCAGTAGTAGGATTGGTTGAGTAGGTTTGTGTAGTGATCTAGTTTGATTAGTGAGTCGGTCGGAGGCCAAGATGTTGGCTGTGTTCAGCGGCGCGGTGGTGGAGGTGCCGGCGGAGCTGGTGGCTGCCGGCAGCCGGACGCCGTCGCCCAAGACGCGGGCGTCGGAGCTGGTCAGCCGCTTCCTCGCCGGCGCCGAGCCGGCCGTGTCCATGCAGCTGGGCGAGCTCGGCCACCTCGCCTACTCGCACGCCAACCAGTCCCTCCTCCGCCCAAGGTATACATGCTGCTGCTCCTCCTCTGCTACAGCCTACAGCTAGCTTCCTAGCTGAATTTTCTGAAAACTCTGCTGCTCTTTAGCTATCTTGAACTTCTGAAGGGCTCAACTTCGCAAGATCTAAGTAAGGACAGAATCAAGAACTGCTTGCTAAGTTGCTATGCATCGATCAGTTGATAGTTCTTGGCTTCTTGCTGAGACAGACTAAAAGTTTCAGAAATTACTCTGCTTTTATTCTGTACCTAGTGAAATCTAGCGGTGATGACATTCAGTTGGGCGCTCTGATAAGCCTCTGCAAAAAAAGACAATCTAAGGAAGGAGTTGGTGGTTGTGATAGGCATAGGCCTGCAACTTGAACCGGGTCACTGTTCTTGGCGTCACTGCTCAGTAGGTGGCTGGGGCCTGGGGAAAACCGAGGACATGTCGCCGAATGATTTTCGTGCCCACCTCTGAGAAATGGATGAGTGATAAGGTGGGCTCTCCTAGTACCATAGGTCATGTGATCTTGTCCAAACTCACAAGATCTGAGCACCTGGTTAATCACAGATAAAATCCAAAAATCACAGGGTTGGTGAAACATATGCTTAAAATGAAAAATCACAGGGTTGGTTAATCACAGGATGTTTTACCGATCTGTAAAACAAGTTTTCATCTACTGTAATCAGGTCATGGCACTTCGGTAACCTGCAGTCAAATGGTTGGTAGAAGATATAAAAGAAAGTTAGATCAATGTTTACATCATTACATGAACATTGTCACATATATTTCAGTGAAAGAAGATCACCACTTATTTTACAATTTGCATGTCCACATCAAGCCACCTTCCACAGACAAGGTTTCAATTGACTTGACAGCAAATGGACCTCATGTTCTTCATTATGTGCCTAATGATAGTTCAATGGACTAATTATAGCTTAAGAAAATGGACTAACCTGTGTGATGATCTATTGACTATTGGCAAGTCCCTTTGTTTATATAGAAAAGAAGGCACATGACAGTATTTGGCAAGCTACTAGGTTGCTTTTAGAAATCTCTTTGTTTATGCCTTTCCTTTAGTTGTTGTGCAATTCACATGGTCCAGTTCATAGTAGGGCACTTGCACTCAGTGGCTAATACCAGAAGAGACTATATGGTTTTGATACCCACAGATCTGAAAGAAGGGAAAGCTGGAGAAGGGGCCCAATATTGTCAATTCACCACTGTGATTTGTGGGACCTGATTACCCTCTGTTCATATCTTTTCTTGTACTAGGCAGATTCACTGAAGAAGTAGCATCCAAGGAATTCCCCTCCTTTACTCCATTCATTATACCGGTGCAAAATATATGCATCCTTTCCATTTAGTTTAGGTATAATTAATTCTCAAAGTTAGGTGCATCTTATCATGAGGTCATTAGATGTTGCACCTAGTTTTGCATTCTGAACTGGAGTGCCTTGCCCACCATGCATTCAAGATTGGCTGAGCTTCTATCACCAAACATACATTTTGTTTTTTGTTCAGAATGCATTGATCACTTTGCAGCTGCTCACTGAGAACATGCAACTGTTCTTGTGCAGGTCCTTCGCAGCAAAGGATGACATCTTCTGCTTGTTCGAGGGAATCCTGGACAATCTGGGGAGGCTGACCCAGCAGTACGGCCTGTCCAAGGGCGCCAACGAAGTGCTCCTTGTGATCGAGGCATACAAGACGCTGAGAGACAGGGCACCCTACCCAGCTAGCTTAATGCTCTCGCAGCTCACTGGCAGCTACGCATTTGTGCTCTTCGACAAGTCCACCGCCTCGCTCCTTGTGGCCTCTGTAAGTTGTTCATATCATCGAGGCACTTGGCAGTTGACGTGCTGCTGCTGCATCACTTGCACTGCCAGTGCTGGATTATTTGGTCCATCTGGCTGTACTTATTATGATGTGATCTTGTGATGGCATTTGCTGTCTCAGGATCCAGAGGGCAAGGTGCCTCTGTTCTGGGGGATCACTGCTGATGGATCTGTTGCCTTCTCTAACGACATTGACCTGCTTAAAGGATCATGTGGAAAGTCACTTGCACCTTTCCCACAAGGTAATGTGTGAAACAGTAATGTGGTAAGAACCATGCAAGTCTAAGCTTTTATGTTTCCAACCACTGCAAAACAAATTGAAAATGAGAAGTTTAGTATAACTATAAAAAGATTATGAGTCAGTTGAATCTTCACTGCACAAATATCTACAAAGAGTTT
Organism: Zizania palustris; assembly: GCA_019279435.1. Lineage (NCBI taxonomy): Eukaryota > Viridiplantae > Streptophyta > Magnoliopsida > Poales > Poaceae > Zizania > Zizania palustris. The sequence goes on from JAAALK010000081.1 coordinate 19,390,996, forward strand.
TATTGGTTCTGTACTTCTGTTCACTAATTACATGCTGGCTGCAGGCTGCTTCTACTCCAATGCGCTTGGAGGCCTTAAGTGCTATGAGAACCCAAAGAACAAGGTGACCGCTGTTCCTGCAAATGAAGAAGAAATTTGTGGTGCAACCTTCAAGGTAAAAGAAAAAATATCCCCCAAAAATAAAATGTTGATTTTTTTACATTATTTGCTATGCCAGATTGTTCAGAATATAGTTCAGACAAAGCAATGTCTAAACTCAAAACAACTAGTAACCCAATTGAGTAGGAAAACATTATTGAAGGCAATGAAAATTGAGCATGTTTGTTCCTAATTACTCCACACAATACAATAGAACTCCTCTTCTCACCATTTACAATTTATCTGAAGTTATTCGACTTTTTCGGGTGTATTGTTAACCCTTTTGACATTCCTTTTGTAGGTGGAAGGTTCTACAATCCTCACAGCTCTGCATTAGGAGGTGCTTATGGTCTCCAGCCGTTGTTGGCCAAGCAAGCCTCTGTACATGGTGATGGTGGTGTAACATAGTGTGGCAAGGCATGCAACTGATCTGCATCACCTTTCATAAAAGAGAAGTATTGCCAGCATGGCAAGCACTTCTGTGTTTGGGCGTGTGTGATCTGTACCTTTCTTGTTCAGGGCTTCAGGCAGAAATGAACTCTCAGACTGGTTGAGCTCAGTTGAATGTAGCTCTGTTGCAAATAAACCCTCTCCTTGTCAGCTGTCGTTATGGATGTAGATCACTGCATTTCACTACGGACGTAGATCAGTACATTTCACTACAGATGTAGATCACTTGCATTTCACTATGGATGTAGCTCACTGTACTTTACTATGATTTAGATCACCTGCATTTCACTATGGATGTAGCTCACCTTTATTTCACTATGGATGTAGATCACCGCATTCCACTATGGATATACATCACGGCATTTCACTATGGATGTAGATCACTGCACATCTGCACTACATTTCACTACGATGTAAATCACTCGCTTTCGAGCGCCGTGCTGCTGGTGTGTCACGATGTTAACGACTTAATCACAATCAACACACACAATCACGGTAAGAAACAGAAAAGTAAATCTCGTGCAGGAAGCTCCTGCCGAGCTAGCTACCATGTTCCTTTCTTCTTCTTAGTTCAAAATGATACATTATCTATTCTCCTAATTTTATAGACATGACTAACTCTCTAATCCTCTACTAACCCCTTTCTAGATGATTCCTAGCATTCCGCCCCCCCACCCCCCACCCCCTTAAAAACTAGTTTGCCCCTAAAGCAGGTAGTTGCCACCTGCCTTAAGTCGACCCTCGATCCTCGCATATACCACTTAATCCAAATAAATTCACCGAATTTCATCTACTGTCTACTCTCTCTTCTTCTTATCTTTTTTAATAGGTAATTCAACCTCTACCTTGCTAAAGAAGTCTTCTCTCTCTGATTTTTGAATCATCCCCTTTCCTTTTCCTTCACGTAAAAGGTTCCTTTCCTTGTAACACACATCTCACTCAGCACTCATGTAGTCCCCTCTTTTGCACGAGTATGTAGAGGGGGTGGCTGAGGCAGCGGTCGGTGGTGGCGCACCGACCGAGGATGACGACCGACATTGGGCAATGGTGACGCGTTGTGCATTGAGCAGCAATAGATCAGCATGTGGGCACCAGCCACTAGCTAGCGCGAAGGCAAGCACACATCGCACTGGTACAGAGGGGGGCGCGTGTCACGCGGGTGCCCTGATCTAGAGTGGGCGGCCCAAATCTTGTGTACGTGTGGCGTGGCATAGATGGTGGCGACATGGAGATCGGAGATATGGGCCACGATGTGGATCTAGCGCAAGCGGATGGTTCTAGCTAGTGCAGATTTGGTCGACGGAGGGGTGAATCTGGTGCCAGCGGCTACTTTTGGCGTGGATCTGGTCAGTGGTGGAGCAGACCAGGGGGCGTGGCGTGGCGAAGGCACCAAGCACGATGTCCGAAGCGTGGAGTCTGTCGCGTGACATGTGGATTTGGACTGAGTGTGGAGAGGTGACACAGGGCGTAGATGGTTGCAGCGGGGTGACCGGTGGTGCTGGCAGTCCCGAGTGGCGTGGCGTGGTCACTGCGGCGAGCAGCGTGGAGCGGCGGTGAAGGCACAAGCCTCGACAGAGTCAATAGCGTCGTGGAAGCCGATGTTGGGGGCATCCTCCTTTGGAAGGGCCACGAGTTTGTCGTCAAGGAGAAGCTCAAGGCGGTCGACGTCTTCGGCGACGTGGAGGACTGGCACGTCCTCCACCATAGCGGGCTCAGATGGTGCCACGAGAGGGAAACTCCTCTCCTCTCTCCTAGTCTCTTCCAACTTCCTTATTGCAAATAACCTAATAGATCGAGTTGTTCTTCCACTGCTCTGCCTCCTTATCTATCTTCTTGATCCTCTCATCCATCATCTTCAATATTAAATCTAACTTCGCATTGATTCTAGTTTCAATCTCCCTCTCCCTTTCCATCTCCATCAACAAGGCTCTGATACCAAGTTGGGTACTACCCTAGATCACAACCAACACAGAAACACACAATTCACAACAAACACAACAAAACCAAAAGGAAAATAGAAAATCTCTCGTTGGAAACCCTTTGCCAAGCCAACCACTAAATCCTTCTTCTTCTTTCTTCTTCCTACTAGTTGAGTATCCGTGCGTTGTAACAGAAAAACTACAACATTAAAAGAATACCATACAAATGATATAAATAACTTAAAACATGATAAATAATATTCATCACAATTCAGTTACATATGCTATATTTAATACTTATCAAGGTGTTATAAATATATCTAAAAATGTTATAATAGATAGATAGGTGCATCTGCTATATTTAATACTTATCGAGATATTATAAATAATTTTAAGTAGGTAGTAGGTGTGATAGAAAAGTTTAAAGCAAAGACACGTGAATATGAGAAAATGGTAGGATGCACCATCACTATGAACTTATTCTTTTAAGAAAATGGAGGGTCATAATACAATAGCAATGTAAATAAATAAAACCTGTGAATTTAAACCGCACAAATGCACATCTATTATGTTTTTTCCGACATCTATTAGACTACAAGGTGCGTGCTCATGTGCTTATCATGTGATGTATTTCATGAAGCTTGGAAACATGATAGAGCGTAGGCACATATTTTTTCATTAAACACCTTTACGTGTCGGTGTGCTTAATATCAAATCCAACTGTTTGAGTTGGGCCTAAAGATGAAAATATATCAGATATGAATGGATATTAGTGATATCATATTTTTTCAAATTCAGATTTGGATTCGGATATGAAAACAATTGTTATCAGATACGAATACGAAGCAGATACAAATACATTTATAGATATTTATCGAGAAAAAAATGTCTAGTAGATAATAAATATTCTCCAAATTTATATTTTTTAATTCCAAAATATTTTGGCATATCCTATTTATTTTTATAATTATAGAGAACATATAACATTTTACCCCCACAATAAATCAACACCGGTTGATAGATAGATTATTCCTTTTTGGATGATTTTGTTATGATAATATAATTTTTTGATGCATAGAAATGTAGTATTACTTTACTTCATATAAAATAATGAATTGATTATAAATCCATGATATTAAGTCAAATGGAAATATAGATTATATGGTACAAACTTTATATAAACAACTTTTAGTAACATTAAAAATTCTTGGAGTTTTAAAAACATTTATTCTTTTATTTTTCTAAAATTTTTCTTTCTCCTTTTCTTTCTTTCTTTATTTTTTCTCTTTCTTCTTCCTTTCCTTCTTCTCTCCTTCCTCTTTCTTCCTTTCCCTTTCCCTTTTCATTGTTTCTCCTACACCTCGCTTCCTCTTTTTCTTCTTATTCTTCTCATTCCTCTTTCTTCCCCTCCCTTTTCGTTTCCATTGTTTTTCCGTCATGGCGCGGAGATCCACTAGATCTAGCACGACGTGACAGCATGCCCCAATCCCTAGACCCCAATGAGTGCCTCGAGGAGGTTCGCCTCGAGGCTTACATACGTCTCCTCGATGTAGGACCGAAAGTAGCGACTAGAGGGGGGGTGAATGGGCGCCTAAAAATTCTTTCGAAACAATGGCCTGCTCCCAACACCCAACGCACCTCAAAAGACTTAGCAGCAAGACGTAAACAGATCGCCAAAACCTAAGAGTATCTAGCCTAAAAACGACCGATGTTCTAAACAAAGAGACACCAACACAGTGCTAATAGGCAAAATAATCAATGCATTCAAATCATGGCAGATCAAAACTTCATAGAAATAAATCACAACAATTGATTGAGAGATTACTGTTCAAGGTTGTCTCTAGTAAGTTACTTGGCGAAGCCTGCAGTGTCGAAGCCTGTAGTGTCGAAGCCTGCTTCAAAGTCTGTGGATTCGAAGCCTGCGGATTCGAAGCCTGCAGATTCGAAGCCTGCAGATTCGAAGCCTGCAGATTCGAAGCCTGCTGATTCGAAGTCTCCAGATTCGAAGCCTGCTGATTCGAAGTCAGCAGATTCAAAGCTCGCAGATTCGAAGCCCGCAGATTCGAAGCCCACAGATGCAGATTCGAAGCCTGCGGATTCGAAGTCTGCTGATTCAAAGTCTACAGATTCGAAGCCTGCAGATTCGAAGCCTGCTGATTCGAAGCCTGCAGATTTGAAGTCTGTAGATTCGAACCTGCTTCACAGAGTTGGACTTCACACAAGAAAAGGGACTTTGGCCCTGTCAACTCGATCAAAAAGCAACACAGGAAAAGCAAGGCTAGAGTACTAGCACACTGTAGCTACAGGAAAGTAGTACTACTTGCTACCAGCCACAAGAACTAGTACTCTTGTGAAGAACAAACAGAAGCCACAGAGAAGCTTCTGCTCAGGAATAAATTAGCTGTGTGCAAACCGAACCAACAGAACCTTAAATGAAGTGCCGCGCATGAGAATCGATAGGAATAAAAGCTTCCAAATAGTAAAGAGCCAAATGAATCTCAAGAAGAACAGGGGGTTGCCTGGCGGCGCACACAGGGAGAGAGAGAGAGCAGGAAACACAAAATGACCCAATAGAATAAGAAGTGATTTCAGCAAAAGGGTGACCTAACCCTAGGGATTGGGGCCCTATTTATAGGCTGTCCAATGACCGAGAATATTCCACCAGCTCCTTAGGGTTTTTACAAACGCTGAAATAAAGGAAATGACTCAACTGCCCTTAGGAATTTTTACAGACTCGACTGACTGACTGTGGGCCTAAAGATACAGATGACTTATCCGGAAGCTAAGCTTTCGTAGCGACTACGGCTTCTCTTCTGGACAGTCCGATACAAGATCGACGGTTGTCAGTTTTGCGCCAAAACTGACAAAGCTTCCACCGGCTTTGCACCAGGTACCCGGATTGGGCCGGCCCAATTCCGCAGCTCTCTCAGCCCGGCAATCACTCACCGCCCGTGTACCTGAGTCAATCCTGGTCAACAGCCCAGTGGGTCTTCTGCTGCTCCTGGCTCATGTACCCGGATTGGGCCAGCCCGACTTCGCAGCCTCCTCTGCCCGACAGTCGCTTGCTGCCCGTGTACCTGAGTCACACACGGCCCATGAAACATCAGATCTTCACTCTTCTCAGTCCTCTTTGACTATCGTTGACAATGACTCATCACATCTGGAGCCATGAGGCCCACGCTATTCAGCATGGCTCCTCAATCTCCCCCTTGATGAGTGCATTGTCAACACTTCATTTCTTCAGCTCTTCAGTACCTGCAGACAACTGTGGAAACACGAAAACAAAGCACAAGAAAACAAAGAAGAAGAAAATAAGGTAAAAGTTTAACCCTAATGACCAAAAGCCGAACAAAAGCAAGAAGCGGTCATTATGGTTAACCAAAGGTAAAAGCTCAGAATGAGTGCGATCTCAGAAACATCAACAAGGATATCAAAAGAGTAAGTGAGACAAAAACTCCCCCACAAACTCTATCCCAAAATTTCTCCCCCTTGTTGACAAGTGAACTCATGAAGCACTCAAAAGAGACACAGACTCCCCCTGAAATGCAACTCCCCCTCAAAATATGCAATGAATGCAACTGGGGTGCATGAGGAGTGAATAAAGCATGCTTCTCAGATATGATTGACTGCAATTACAACATCTAACAGATACAGCAAAAGACATACTGTTAACGATACATGGCATGATCAGTGCAACAGATGATATCTAAAGAAAGTCATTAGCACGCATGTTCAATTTTTGCAAACAAAAGCATCACCACATTTTCCAGTTAACAGGCAAGGTAAAGCATGAGATGTAGTAGCTAACTGATATCTACCAAGATAAGCATTCTCCAAAACAAAGTGCTTCAGCAAACTTGTTATCATTTCAATTTCAGGCTTTTTTCCTCTTTTTCATTTATGCCAGGGGTTATTTGCATGTCAAACCTTATGCTGATCGACCAAGTCAAGCCTAGGCCAGATCTGGACCATCAGAAGCTTAAGACATTGGTCTTGGCATACACTACATTGTCCTAGTTCATACCAAAGTGCTATGGTACGTAGTCCAAAACAATGCAATGCGACAAAGCAAACCCACCTGGTTCTTTGCAAGTAATGCATAAAGAGGCATGGAATTTTCATTTTTCTTGATTTTTCATCATTTTTATAGCACATTTCCATGTTTTAAAGCAGAAAGATGTCCAAGTTGCATATCGGCATCTATGTGAGGAACGAGCTACAAGGTATATAACAGATAACAAAAACACTCAGCCTACACATGCTAGTTACCAGAAGCAATGGTGATCATTTTTCAAGTTTAAAGCATAAAAGCCATGCATATGACAGATATCAGACATATCAAGTGAACTGAACCAAAGCATGATTATTGACAAGTATTCAAAAGCATGTACCAGCTAGAAAAAGTAAAACAGTTCAATCATATAACAGAAGCAGCTCAAAAGTGTGATATGTGAATATGCAAGATATGAACACACACAAAAAGACTCAAGAAAAAAGTAAAGAAGAAAGAGAACTGACGCAAAAATATCCTAGAAAGGATACACAACACCCAAATCCCCTCATAAACGCTCAAAAGTAGACTGATCTAGGGGTTTGGTGAAAATGTCAGCTAATTGATGATGGGTATCAACATGAACAAGGTCAATGACACCTTTCTCATATTGATCCCTCAGAAAGTGAAAGCGCACATCAATGTGTTTGGTTTTTGAATGGAGACAAGAGTTTTTCCCTACACTAATTGCACTGGTGCTGTCGCAAAACAAAGGAACTCTGGTAGGAAAGAACAACCCAAAATCTCGTAATGTGGAAATCATCCAAACCAACTATGAGCAACAGCTAGCAGCAGCTACATACTCAGCCTCAGTGGTCGAAAGAGAAACTCCAGATTGCTTTCGAGAAGACCAAGAAACAAGAGAAGAACCGAGAAACTGGCAAGTACCGGAAGTCAACTTGTGATCCAACCGGCACCCACCAAAATCGGCATCCGAAAAGCCAGATAAATCGAGAGATGATGAAGCTTAATAGAAAAGACCAAGATCGGGCGCATAAGTGTAACACCCCAAAAATTAAAAGGAATAAAATAAAAAGAAAATATTATTGAAATCATTTCTGAATTTATTAATAAAGAAAAATCACAAAAGAACCCAAATAAAGCCAAACAGAGGGAAATATTCAAAATCTGGACTTGAAAATTTTATGAGATGAACTAGAGGCCAAGTTATAATTTTAGAAATTTTTACAAATTTTTATCAACAGTGATTCAACCCTTAATCAAATAAATGAATTACTGGAATTATTTTAAATCAGAAAAGAATTAAAAAGACTTAATGGGCCTCAACCCTGAATCCTCCCTCAGCCCGGCCCAGCCCACTCGTGAGCCACTGACCAGAGGGTCCCGCCTGTCGGCGCACGCCCCCCTCTCTCCTCCCGCCCGCGCCCCGCCTCGGTCCCACCAGTCAGCCACCTCGCACTCGCCTTCGCCCTCTGACGTGCGTGGCCCGCCTGTCGGCGCCATTTATCTCGCACCCGCTCACTGACAGGTGGAGCCCACCTGTCAGGATCGTCTTCTTCCCGGGGAAGGGATCCCCCTTTCCTTTTTCCGGCGATCTCCTTCGGATCCCTTGCCGCCGGCCGCCCAAATCCACCCGATCGCCCCCGGACTCCCTTCCTTGGATAACCATGATCCCCTTCCGCCGAAAGATGACGCGGTTTCGCATTTTAGGAAGATTGGCCACGGGAATGGAACCCTCGCCGGAGAAGAAAGGAAATCCTCGGTTTCCTTCCATCTGGCCACCGCCGGTGACCCTATAAATACCCCTCTGATCACCGCACTTCAACCACACCCTTAACGCCCAAGCCGAAGCACTCTCGAGCGCCCTGCTCCATTCTTCGGTTTCCTCCTCTGGTCCAACTCCGGCGAGCCATCGCCGCCGATCCCGACCCCCACCGCCCCAACCGACGCCACCGTTGTGATCACCAGACACCACCCGTCCTCGGTCGCCCCTCGGTTGGCCGTGGAACCCGCCGGAACACCGTCGCCGACGAGCACCCGAGAACCCTTCTTCGTCTACCCTCGCCGCCGGCCACCGTCCGTCGCCCTCCGTCGCCACCCGAGGTACCGTCGTGATCGCCATCCTTCCCGCGTTCCATTTTTAGCCCTAGCTAAGCCCCTAGGCCCTCGCCGTCGCCGCCATGGCCGCGCCCGAGCCCGCCGTCGCCGGAGACGAAGGGTGCGAGGCCCCTTACGGGCGTGCCGTGCCGGATTTGATCCTGGCCGCACGATCGCGCACCAAGGGCACAGATTAAAACCCTTCGGGATTTAATCTCACCCGTAGATCTGGTCAAAGGGGTACGGGGCGATCGCAGCCGTCGATCGTTACTTGAACCCCAGGATCAATCTGGTGCGTCCACGTATACCCTTTCGCTGCGTTATAATCTCAGCCGTCCATTTTCACTTGCGCCTCCCGCCTCGCGTCCGACCGCCAGATCCAGATCCGACGGCTCTGGATCGGCCGGTCCACGCGCATAGTCACGGGTTCACGGTGAACCTGGTTCACCGTGGACCAGAGACTGAATTTAGTTTAAATAAAATTCCAGAAACATTGTTTAAACTTCAAAAATTCATATCTTGCTCATTTTAACTCCAAATTTCACCATTCAAATTTTGTTAGAACCAGAATATTATTCTCTACACATTAATACAATAAAAACAGTATGTTTCTGTTACCCAAAATATTATTAATAAATAAATGAATAAAAATCCCTTAGGGTTAAAAATTAATAATACAGAAAATAAGTTGGGAAAAATTCTAAAATATTAAACTTTACTGTTTTGAACAAAACCTTGAAATATTAAAAGTATTACTTCACATAATCAAACCTACAAATGTGTATGTCTAATATTTGGTGAAGTTTATCTGTTTATTGAATGTATTGTTTATTTTCCGTATCGAGAAGACTACGAGTTCGTCGAGGAGCAGGAGTTCTACCCCGAGGTTCCTCCATCCCCATTTGCTGAGCAAGGCAAGTCATCGACCACCCCTGTGGAAACAGTTGATCATAATTGAGCCCATGCTTTAATAACTTATCGCTATAACCCATAGGTTAATATTGCATTAGTCAAATATTCAAGCCTTACACTTATATTTATTAGATCCCCGTCCTTGTGTGCAAACCCAAGCCATGCTTATTGAGCCTTAACTCCTTGTCACTCTACTATAAAATTATTAGCTAGTGCCCAATGTACCGGCACAACTGCTATAGGATAAAAAGAACGAGTCGTAGATAGCTGGATTCTGTATATGAATTTCCCTGTTATTCTCGTCTCTGGACTCTGTTGGAGTTGGCTAGGTTATAAGTATGGTGGGTTCCGGGTGCAAGCTCGGGCACTGGTTTGTCGCACCCGGGGCACTATAAGGACCGGTCTGCGGGATCTGTTGCAAAGCACTTCCGTACCAACCACAAGTCTAATGGGTAAGTCCTAACCGGAAGTATGGAATACTCCGGCTTGATGCACCATAGAGGAGGGGGCAAGGGGCTAGCCTGCGGGCGACTTGTACCGACGAGGCTCAAGGGGGGGTATGGTGGGGCTCCGATGCGTCGGGACACCATATGAAACCCATAAGAGGGTGCTATTGAGTCGGGGAGGACTATATGGAAGGTTTTGGCACGAGTTCCCGTGTGATGGGTCATCTCGTTACACTTCGGTGTAGGTGATGAGTGCGTGCCTTGTGGGTACAGTGGTACATCTCTGATCAGAGTACTTTAATCTTTTCGAAAAGCCGAGCCCACGGTCAAGGGCGGGTTGTGTGACTACTCGCAGTTAGTTTACAATTGTTTGAATGTTCAAGTTATTCATGGCACGTAAGGACTGTTGAGCGAGGTGGGGCTGACTGTACCCCTCGAGTTAGAAGATGATGATACACATGCACATGTTTATTTTTCCATACTAATAAATTGCTCACATTTAAAGCTTTACAATTATGCTGCTTCCGCAAAATTAGCCACTATCCCCCTTGTTATTATCTTGCATTATATTTGCATTCGGTGGCTTGCTGAGTACATCTGTACTCACCCCGTTGACTTACAACATCAGAGCCAGTCTACTACGAGGAGGATGAAGGTCTGGAGTAGCGACCCAGTCAAGGCGAGACTGGAAGGAGGCGTTCATCTAGGACCCTTGTTTTATTAGTTTCTCTTCATCTTTAATCACTTTTGTATTAATGCGGTCTACGAACCGTGAATGATTGCTCGTATTGTACGTGGTCGTGTGATGAACGTCTTGTTTTATTGATTTTCGATGGAATTTCAATAAAGTCCTGATTTATTAAATCGGGGCGCGACAAGATGGTATCAGAGCCGACTTGACTGTAGGAAGCCAAACAGACCTGACCTTAGGACTTATATATACTCACTATATTTTACAAAAGATTACTTATCCTCTCATCTTCTAAGATTTTCACAAAAATTTTCTCTCTTTTGTAGATGCCGGTTCACACCATGAGCGGGACTCTTCGTGACGAGGCCGGATTCATCCGCGAGCTTCGCGTGCTCGTCGACTTTTTGGGATTTTCCCATGAGCCTGCGTTCCACGGGATTTTTCCCGATGCGAATGAGAGCTACTGCGAGGTCACGGTTGTGATCCGCCCCTCTTCCACGCAGCCACCCTTCTACACCCATGGAGTTGGAGGACCTTCATTCGTGGTGGCCAGCCAGCGAGCCGCTCTCCAGTCTCTCGCCGAGCTTCGACTGGTCTACGACTGCCACCTCCGCGACACCGTCTACCGCTTCATGCCCATGCGCACACCCGGGAGTCACCGCAGCATCTACATCAGCCCCCTCACCCAGAGCAGCTCCGCCATCACCCGCACGATGAGACTTTTGGAGGCCATGGATAACCTCCACACAGAGGCAGTCCTCGACGCAGACAGCCAGCACGACACCATCGACTTCTACCGCCACACTTCGGAGAACCTGACCAGGGAGAACGCCGAGCTCCGTCGACAGCTAGAGCAGAACCCGCTGTTGACCCTTGAGGTAGAAGAGTTGAGACGTCAGAACGAGCTTCTGCGCCAGGGCGCCATGGTCCATGCCCAGCTTCGTCAGCAGCTCAGAGAGTTGAAGAAGGACCTAGAGGAGATCGCACCTCTTCCGCCTCGCCGGAAGAAACCCATCCAGACTCCCACCGTGAGGCCCAAGAGGATCTCCCGCAGTGCACCACCCGCCGGACCGTCCAGTTCCTCGACCCCACCCGTCTCTCACGAGCCCGAGATCGAGCCGTCCCCCGAGCTGCCTTAGACGTAGTATTAACGATTGATTGTTTATCTTTTTATTTTGATTGCTTGTATTTAGCATTCATGTCAAAATATAAGGCATGAATGAGAGAATAAATAAATGTAACCGCAAGAACGGTATTCTTTTGAAATAAATATAAAGAAGTTCACCCCAAAATAAATATGTGTGCCTTGGAAATTCCAGGATGACCAACACCCAGGGATCAGACGCTCCTCAGAACGGAGGGGAGAGTGGCAACCTGCCACAATGGGGAGCCACCGGGCAGAGGCAGGCCCCGGTCGCCAACCACCCCACCGTGGCTGAAATGATGGCCACGCAAAACCAGTTGGTCTCAGCCCTCCTACACCAGATGCAGCAGCAGCAGCAGCAAATGCAAGAGCAGCAGGCTCACTTCTTCCGCCTCTACCAACAGCCCGAGCTGCCCCGACCCGCCACACCAGCTCCCGCTCCCGCAACTCAGCTCTCGGAGTTCCTCCGAGTCCGCCCTCCGACCTTCTCGAGCACCACCAACCCCATGGAGGCTGGGGATTGGTTGCGGGCGATCGAGAAGAAACTCGATCTCCTGACCTGCACTGAGCAGGAGAGGGTGGCCTTCGCCACTCACCAGCTGCATGGTCCCGCCGCTGAGTGGTGGGACAAACCACCGCGAGACTCTGCCCGAGGGCCACGCCCACACTTGGGCAGAGTTCTCGGCTGCCTTCCGTGCCGCTCACATCCCCGACGGCATCGTGGCTCAGAAGCAACAAGAGTTTAGGGACCTGCAGCAGGGGAGCAGGTCCGTAACTGAATATCTGCACGAGTTCAACAGATTGGCCAGGTACGCACCCGAAGAGGTTCGTACGGATGCGGCCAGGCAGGCTAAGTTCCTCCGGGGACTGAAGGATGAGCTGTCCCTACAGCTTATCTCCGGAGATTTCGCCAACTTCCAGAAGTTGGTGAACAAGGCCATCATGCAAGAGACCCAGCAAAATAAGGTCGACCTGAAGAAGAAGCGCATGATTGCCTTCAGGCAGAATCAGGGCATGGCCCAAAGACCCCGCTTTGCTCCACCTCCACCAGCACCACAATACCACCCCCGACCAGTGTATCGCCCGGCGCCACCAGCTGCCAACGCCGGAGCCAGTCAACCTCGCACCGCTCCAGTCGCACCGACCGCTCCAGTTGCCCCGGCCAAGAAGCCGGAGGTCTTGAGAGACAGGCATGGCAAGCCTGTGGTATGCTTCAACTGCCGCCAAGAGGGACACTACTCCCACCAGTGCCCCCACCCCAAGAGAGCTCAAGGAGTCACCTCCAACCCCGCCGTCCGCGCCAAAGTGAACCACGTCTCCGCCGAAGAAGCCCAGGCTGCACCAGAAATTGTCATGGGTAAGTTTATGGTTCATTCATCGCATGCAGTGGTATTATTTGACACCGGAGCTACCCACTCCTTTATATCAACTGCTTTTGTGGAAAATAATGCACTGGACATAAGTGAACTACCCAGGCCAGTACTAATAGCTACCCCAGGAAAGCAAACCCTCGCTTGTTCCTTTAGTCCAAGGATATGGGTAGATATCCAAGGCACGATATTTTGGGCCGACCCCATTCTAATAGAATGTCAAGGTTTGGACCTCATTCTAGGGATGGATTGGCTAAATAAACACCAAGGTGTGATAGAATGTGCCCAGAGAAAAGTAACGGTGACTAATGAAGAAGGGATTATAGTCACGTTCCAGATGCCCAGCATGAAGGCCGGAAGAACAAGACTACATCAGATTTCCTTGGAGGAGATACCAGTAGTCAGTGAGTACCCAGATGTATTCCCAGAGGATCTACCAGGGATGCCACCCAAGAGGGACATCGAGTTCAGGATTGACTTGGTGCCCGGAACAACTCCTATTTATAAGCGACCATACCGGATGGCCGCCAATGAGTTAGCTGAGATGAAGCAACAGTTGGAGGATCTTGAAAGGAAAGGTTATATCAGACCAAGCACATCACCGTGGGGTGCTCCCGTCATCTTCGTCGAGAAGAAAGAAGACAAGGCCAAGCGTATGTGTGTGGATTACCGCGCTTTGAATGAAGTAACCATCAAGAATAAGTACCCGTTGCCTCGGATCGATGATCTCTTCGATCAGCTCAAAGGAGCTACGGTATTCTCGAAGATTGACCTGCGGTCTGGTTACCATCAGTTGAGAATCCGAGAGGAGGACATACCCAAGACTGCTTTCACGACCCGCTATGGATTATATGAGTGCACGGTTATGTCCTTTGGATTGACCAACGCCCCTGCATTCTTCATGAATATGATGAATAAGGTATTCATGGAATACTTGGACAAGTTCATCGTGGTCTTCATAGACGACATCCTTATCTATTCCAAGGACCAGAAGGAGCACGAGACTCACCTCCGGTTAACCTTAGGAAAGTTAAGGGAACACCAATTGTATGCCAAGTACAGTAAATGCAAGTTTTGGACGGCAGAAGTAAAGTTCCTTGGACACATCATCTCTGCGCAAGGAATCGCAGTAGACCCTGCCACCGTAGAAGCAGTCACGGATTGGTTGCCACCCACGAACGTATCTGAGATACGAAGTTTTCTGGGATTGGCCGGATATTATCGAAGGTTCATTGAGAATTTTTCTAAGATAGCCAAGCCAATGACCAGATTGTTGCAGAAAGGAGAAAAGTTCGAATGGACTCCTGAATGCGAGGAAAGTTTCCGCACCCTCAAGACTCGTTTGGTGTCTGCACCTATACTGACCCTACCGGATATCCGCAAAGACTTCCATGTCTATTGCGACGCATCTCGCCAGGGATTGGGATGTGTTCTTATGCAAGATGGAAAAGTCATCTCTTATGCCTCCAGACAATTGAGACCCCATGAGTTGAATTATCCGACCCATGATTTGGAATTAGCCGCCGTAGTGCATGCCCTTAAGATTTGGAGGCACTATCTAGTTGGAAATCGCTGTGAGATCTTTACGGATCATAAGAGCTTGAAGTATATCTTCACCCAGCCAGATCTGAACCTGAGACAAAGACGATGGCTGGAATTGATTAAGGACTATGACTTGGGTATTCACTACCACCCAGGAAAAGCAAATGTGGTAGCTGATGCCTTAAGTCGCAAAGGATATTGCACAGCCATGATGATGCAAGAACACGCACCCTTGTTATGTAAGGAGATGGAAAACTTAAATCTTGGATTGACCACCAGAGCATATCTAGCCACCTTGGAGACCCAACCGGTATTGTTTGAGCAGATTCGTGAAGCTCAGTCAGAGGACCCGGATATAGCTGCCATTAAGAAGAATATGAGACAAGGAAAGGCCCCCGGATTTTCAGAAGACGAGAATGGCACCATATGGTTTGGAACTCGGATATGTGTGCCGGATAAACCTGAAATAAAGACTCTTATCCTAAGAGAAGCCCACGAGACGTTGTACTCCATTCATCCCGGCAGTACCAAGATGTACCAAGATCTGAAGGAACGATATTGGTGGGTTAGCATGAAAAGAGAGATTGCCCAGTTCGTCGCCGAATGTGACACCTGCAGAAGAGTAAAAGCCGAACATCAGAGGCCTGCAGGATTGTTACAACCACTTAAAGTGCCGGAATGGAAGTGGGAAGAGATCGGTATGGATTTCATCACCGGACTCCCAAAGACCCAACTCGGGTATGATTCTATATGGGTGATCATCGATCGACTTACAAAAGTAGCTCATTTCATAGCCGTCAAGACGACCTTTAGTGGCCCTAAGCTAGCAGAGCTATATATGGCCCGGATAGTATGTCTTCATGGAGTGCCCAAGAAGATAGTGTCTGACCGAGGAAGTCAGTTTACCTCCCGTTTTTGGAAGAATCTCCAAGAGGAGATGGGCACAAGATTGAACTTCAGCACCGCCTACCATCCTCAGACAGATGGACAAACGGAAAGGGTAAATCAGATACTGGAGGATATGCTTCGAGCATGTGTATTAGATTTTGGAGCCACTTGGGACAAGAGCTTGCCATATGCAGAATTTTCATACAACAATAGCTACCAAGCCAGTCTTCAGATGTCTCCTTTTGAAGCCCTATATGGACGTAAGTGCAGAACGCCTCTCCTTTGGGACCAAACTGGTGAATCCCAAGTATTCGGAACCGACATTCTACGTGAAGCTGAAGAGAAAGTACGGATTATCAGAGACCGACTCAAGACAGCCCAATCTCGACAGAAGAGCTACGCAGACAATCGCCGTCGAGACTTAGCCTTTGAAGAAGGAGATCATGTCTACCTTCGGGTTACACCTCTTCGTGGAACCCAACGGTTTAACATGAGAGGAAAGTTGGCCCCTCGATATGTTGGACCATTTCTCGTCATTAGACGCCAGGGCGAAGTCGCATATCAGTTGGAATTACCACCTTCATTGGCTGGAGTGCATGACGTATTTCATGTGTCTCAACTCAAGAAGTGTCTCCGCGTCCCCACGGAGCAAGTGGATCTTCAGCAGTTGGATGTCCAAGAGGATCTGACTTATGTGGAGAAACCGGTCAAGATATTGGAAGTCAAAGAAAGAACCACCAGGAGTCGAGTCATCCGCTTCTGCAAGGTGCAGTGGAGCAATCATCCAGTAGAAGAAGCTACATGGGAAAAAGAAGATGAACTCAAGGCACAGCATCCTGAGCTATTCGAGGATTGATCCGAATCTCGAGGACGAGATTCTCTGTAAGGGGGATAGGATTGTAACACCCCAAAAATTAAAAGGAATAAAATAAAAAGAAAATATTATTGAAATCATTTCTGAATTTATTAATAAAGAAAAATCACAAAAGAACCCAAATAAAGCCAAACAGAGGGAAATATTCAAAATCTGGACTTGAAAATTTTATGAGATGAACTAGAGGCCAAGTTATAATTTTAGAAATTTTTACAAATTTTTATCAACAGTGATTCAACCCTTAATCAAATAAATGAATTACTGGAATTATTTTAAATCAGAAAAGAATTAAAAAGACTTAATGGGCCTCAACCCTGAATCCTCCCTCAGCCCGGCCCAGCCCACTCGTGAGCCACTGACCAGAGGGTCCCGCCTGTCGGCGCACGCCCCCCTCTCTCCTCCCGCCCGCGCCCCGCCTCGGTCCCACCAGTCAGCCACCTCGCACTCGCCTTCGCCCTCTGACGTGCGTGGCCCGCCTGTCGGCGCCATTTATCTCGCACCCGCTCACTGACAGGTGGAGCCCACCTGTCAGGATCGTCTTCTTCCCGGGGAAGGGATCCCCCTTTCCTTTTTCCGGCGATCTCCTTCGGATCCCTTGCCGCCGGCCGCCCAAATCCACCCGATCGCCCCCGGACTCCCTTCCTTGGATAACCATGATCCCCTTCCGCCGAAAGATGACGCGGTTTCGCATTTTAGGAAGATTGGCCACGGGAATGGAACCCTCGCCGGAGAAGAAAGGAAATCCTCGGTTTCCTTCCATCTGGCCACCGCCGGTGACCCTATAAATACCCCTCTGATCACCGCACTTCAACCACACCCTTAACGCCCAAGCCGAAGCACTCTCGAGCGCCCTGCTCCATTCTTCGGTTTCCTCCTCTGGTCCAACTCCGGCGAGCCATCGCCGCCGATCCCGACCCCCACCGCCCCAACCGACGCCACCGTTGTGATCACCAGACACCACCCGTCCTCGGTCGCCCCTCGGTTGGCCGTGGAACCCGCCGGAACACCGTCGCCGACGAGCACCCGAGAACCCTTCTTCGTCTACCCTCGCCGCCGGCCACCGTCCGTCGCCCTCCGTCGCCACCCGAGGTACCGTCGTGATCGCCATCCTTCCCGCGTTCCATTTTTAGCCCTAGCTAAGCCCCTAGGCCCTCGCCGTCGCCGCCATGGCCGCGCCCGAGCCCGCCGTCGCCGGAGACGAAGGGTGCGAGGCCCCTTACGGGCGTGCCGTGCCGGATTTGATCCTGGCCGCACGATCGCGCACCAAGGGCACAGATTAAAACCCTTCGGGATTTAATCTCACCCGTAGATCTGGTCAAAGGGGTACGGGGCGATCGCAGCCGTCGATCGTTACTTGAACCCCAGGATCAATCTGGTGCGTCCACGTATACCCTTTCGCTGCGTTATAATCTCAGCCGTCCATTTTCACTTGCGCCTCCCGCCTCGCGTCCGACCGCCAGATCCAGATCCGACGGCTCTGGATCGGCCGGTCCACGCGCATAGTCACGGGTTCACGGTGAACCTGGTTCACCGTGGACCAGAGACTGAATTTAGTTTAAATAAAATTCCAGAAACATTGTTTAAACTTCAAAAATTCATATCTTGCTCATTTTAACTCCAAATTTCACCATTCAAATTTTGTTAGAACCAGAATATTATTCTCTACACATTAATACAATAAAAACAGTATGTTTCTGTTACCCAAAATATTATTAATAAATAAATGAATAAAAATCCCTTAGGGTTAAAAATTAATAATACAGAAAATAAGTTGGGAAAAATTCTAAAATATTAAACTTTACTGTTTTGAACAAAACCTTGAAATATTAAAAGTATTACTTCACATAATCAAACCTACAAATGTGTATGTCTAATATTTGGTGAAGTTTATCTGTTTATTGAATGTATTGTTTATTTTCCGTATCGAGAAGACTACGAGTTCGTCGAGGAGCAGGAGTTCTACCCCGAGGTTCCTCCATCCCCATTTGCTGAGCAAGGCAAGTCATCGACCACCCCTGTGGAAACAGTTGATCATAATTGAGCCCATGCTTTAATAACTTATCGCTATAACCCATAGGTTAATATTGCATTAGTCAAATATTCAAGCCTTACACTTATATTTATTAGATCCCCGTCCTTGTGTGCAAACCCAAGCCATGCTTATTGAGCCTTAACTCCTTGTCACTCTACTATAAAATTATTAGCTAGTGCCCAATGTACCGGCACAACTGCTATAGGATAAAAAGAACGAGTCGTAGATAGCTGGATTCTGTATATGAATTTCCCTGTTATTCTCGTCTCTGGACTCTGTTGGAGTTGGCTAGGTTATAAGTATGGTGGGTTCCGGGTGCAAGCTCGGGCACTGGTTTGTCGCACCCGGGGCACTATAAGGACCGGTCTGCGGGATCTGTTGCAAAGCACTTCCGTACCAACCACAAGTCTAATGGGTAAGTCCTAACCGGAAGTATGGAATACTCCGGCTTGATGCACCATAGAGGAGGGGGCAAGGGGCTAGCCTGCGGGCGACTTGTACCGACGAGGCTCAAGGGGGGGTATGGTGGGGCTCCGATGCGTCGGGACACCATATGAAACCCATAAGAGGGTGCTATTGAGTCGGGGAGGACTATATGGAAGGTTTTGGCACGAGTTCCCGTGTGATGGGTCATCTCGTTACACTTCGGTGTAGGTGATGAGTGCGTGCCTTGTGGGTACAGTGGTACATCTCTGATCAGAGTACTTTAATCTTTTCGAAAAGCCGAGCCCACGGTCAAGGGCGGGTTGTGTGACTACTCGCAGTTAGTTTACAATTGTTTGAATGTTCAAGTTATTCATGGCACGTAAGGACTGTTGAGCGAGGTGGGGCTGACTGTACCCCTCGAGTTAGAAGATGATGATACACATGCACATGTTTATTTTTCCATACTAATAAATTGCTCACATTTAAAGCTTTACAATTATGCTGCTTCCGCAAAATTAGCCACTATCCCCCTTGTTATTATCTTGCATTATATTTGCATTCGGTGGCTTGCTGAGTACATCTGTACTCACCCCGTTGACTTACAACATCAGAGCCAGTCTACTACGAGGAGGATGAAGGTCTGGAGTAGCGACCCAGTCAAGGCGAGACTGGAAGGAGGCGTTCATCTAGGACCCTTGTTTTATTAGTTTCTCTTCATCTTTAATCACTTTTGTATTAATGCGGTCTACGAACCGTGAATGATTGCTCGTATTGTACGTGGTCGTGTGATGAACGTCTTGTTTTATTGATTTTCGATGGAATTTCAATAAAGTCCTGATTTATTAAATCGGGGCGCGACAATAAGTGAGATACCTGAATATGCGCTTGACAGCCTGCCGATGAGACGCGCGTGGTGAAGACTGGAAACGTGCGCAAAGTCCCACGACGAACTATATGTCTGGTTTTGTTGCCGTCAAGTACAACAGCGAACCAATCATCCCTCGAAACTCTCTCTCTCATTGACCTTAACGCCGCTCTCGTCCTTGTCCAGGCCCCCAAATGTGCCCATCGGGGTCATCTGCGGCTTCAATTCTCCACCAAAGTCAAATTTCTTAAGCATATCACGAGTGTACTTACCTTAGTGGATGAAAGTGCCGTCCTTGGTCTGCTTGATCTGGAGCCCTAGAAAATACTTGAGCTCACCCATGAGGCTCATCTCAAACTCGTTGTGCATCTGCTCAAAAAACTTGGACACAAGAGAGTCAGTAGTACCACCAAAGATAATATCGTCCATGTAAATCTGAGCGACTAAGAAATCTGAAGCAACTCTGAGCAAATAGAGAGTTTTATCCACCGAACCCATCACAAAGCCTTTTGAGAAACCAAGGGTTGGTTTCGGTGTTTTGTGATGAGTGATTGACAGGATTTTACCCTCTGTTCGGAGGGTACCTCCGAAGGTGTTCGGAGGAGGGTACCTCCGGAGGGGTTTCGGAGGTGGTACCTCAGAAGGGTGTTCGGAGGTGGTTTTACCGAAGGGTGTTCGGTGTTTGCTTGCTGCAGCTGTGCAGCGGAGTGTGCTTGTCGGAGGGGTCCGACAGTACACGATGACTGGGTGTGTACCGAAGGGGCTTCGGTACTTTGGGCGGTACACCGGAGGGTGTGCTGGAGGTTGCTAACCCGGAGAGGTCTCCGGAGTACTGGATACACTTGTCTGTTTGTCTATGGTGCGCAGGGACTTCGGAGGCGACGGACAAGGTTCGCAGCAGGTGAACCTAGGTCAAGCGGGAGGCTTGATGCCAGGGGAGCTGGGAGCTCCGTCACGGTGGCTGCGAAGGTGGTCCGGGTCGGTCCTCGGGTCGAGGCATGCCAGGTGAAGGCAGAGAGTGCGGAGCGTGGCTCCGGCTGAAGGTACTCCGAGACAAAGTCCTCGGAGGTGAGGCACTTCGAAGGTACTCCGGATGGAGTGACTTCGGAGTTGGATGGAACAAGTCCTCTGCGGAGGCAAGGAATTCGAAGTGTGCTCCGGAGGGAGACATTCGAAGGTACCCGACGAAGGTCTCAGAAGTCGAGGCGCATCGAAGGCATGGTCCGGGTGAGGCTCGTCGAAGAGTGTGCTCGGGGAGAGACACTGCGACGAAGGGCTCATGGAATGCTTCATGCGGAGGCCTTGGACGAAGGAGGGACTTCGAAGGGTGGTACTCCGAAGGTGGGGCTTCGGAGGGTGGAAGGCTTCGGAGCGAGGCTAGCTCCGGAGCAAGGTTGACTTGAGGTGCTTCGGCCTGCATGGCTTCGGTACACGGACTGACGGAGTTCGAGCTGGGAGTAGCTGCGAAGCCGTGGTGGTCCACTCCGGAGGTGTTGGTGCGAAGGCCCAAGGAGCTTTGACGGTTTCGGCTCAAAACCGTCACTGTATCGGAGACTGACTTCGGTGAAGCGAAGGCCAACAGGCTCAAGGCTTCTCGCCGAAGCTACCGCACCCTCGCGTGCGGAGGGAGGATTCTAGAAGGTCAAAGACTACAAAGGCTGACACTGTCTGTTCTGTAAAAGGCTGACACTGTCCCCTCTGCAAAGCTGACAGAGAAGCCTGCAGAATAAAGGTGGACTATAAATATGGGGTAGTGTAGTCATTTCCTTTGGGTGAACTGTGGGCTATAAATATGGGGGCTCGGTAGGTAACATTTAACACTTTGAGCATTTACTGTTGAGCTCCTGTAGTCACATACCTCGCTGTATTCATCCAGAGTTCAATATATTTGTGTTCCTTGTTCCAGCGGCGAAGCCTTGCTTCTTTGTGCCTTTTGCTTGAGCTCGCATTACATACCTCGCTAGTTATAGTGCACCGAGGCCTATCTAGGCGAAGGTTGACTTTATGCGAAGTGTGTTTTTCAGCGTGCTGTCGCTCTGTGTAACTTGAGGCAAGTCCTCACAGCTTACTAGCGAAGCCCTGTTCGAGGCCCGTTTTGCTTCTTGTGTCGAAGCCCTTAGCGGAGTCCGTTAGTGTGCGTGTAGACCTTCGTGTACGAAGCACAGCACCAGTTGCTGTTGTCAAGTATCTGGTCGAAGTCCTCAGAGGGCAGTCCACTCTTGCGAAGGGTGAAGTGCGAAGCTTGCTCGAAGCACCCTGTGTGCAGAGCCTGCACTGACTTAGCAGAGTAGATTTTTCAGGGTTGTTAGTGGAGCGAAGTCTTCGTGGCTTCGAACTTTAGCTCCTGCGAAGCCTGTGTTCGGAGCTGTCGAAGTACCTCCGAACCAGACCTTCGAAGGTTGTGTTCGAATCCTGTTCCGCAGAAGACAGAATCAAACCGAAGGCTAGTTTTTAGCCCGAAATTTTAAAAGCTCCCATTCACCCCCCCTCTGGTCGCCGTTTCTGGTCCAACAATTGGTATCAAAGCGGGTTAAGATCACCAGTTGACCTTAACCGCTTTTGTGATCTGTTGGCGACATGGATAGAGGCAGTAAAATTCCTCTGTTCGATGGGACAAATTTTGCATACTGGAAGGTGCGCATGGAGGCTTACTTGTTAAGCCAAGGAAATGCAATTTGGGAGATTGTGGACTCACAATACTCCATCCCTGAGACTCGCACCTCTCAGACTGAGAAGGATCAGTATAATGCCAATTCCAAGGCAAGAAATATACTGTTCATCGGTTTGAGTAGAAGTGAGTTCGATAGGGTGCAGCACCTCAGGACTGCTAGGGAGATTTGGACAACACTCACTGTCTTCCATGAGGGCTCTACTCAGATCAAGGCCAGGCGCCAAAGCACATACAACCAACAGTATCAGCTGTTTGTGCAGGCACCTGGTGAATCTATAGATGCCATGTTTTCTCGCTTTGATGCGATAGTGAGTAACTTGCGATCCAACGGGACGCTTGCTTACAGTGATCATGATAGGGCTATCAAGCTTCTCTATGCTCTTGACCGTAGCATATGGGAAGTAAAGATATCCAACATTGAGGAGTCCACAGGTTATGACACTTTGACCTGTGATGAACTCTTTAGCAAGCTGAAGTCCACAGAGATTGCCAAGGCATCTCTTGCAGTGCACAGAAGCTCTTTGCCACAGCCATTGGCATTGGTTTCTAGCACTAGCCGTGGCACCACTGCAGAACCAAGCACATCTAGTACTTGTGTTTTTGCAGATGGATTTGCTTTGTCCTCTCTGGTCTCCGTCACAAAGGAGCAGGTGGACACTCTAGCTGATGATGAGCTTGCTCTCATTGCCCGGAGGTTCACCCGTTTCATCATGAGAGACGGGATCAGAGGAGAAGTGGTTTTGGTGGTTGTTTTGAATGCGGTGACACTTCTCACATCAAGGCTAATTGCCCTAAGCTCAAAAAGAGAGATGAGAGTGAGCGCCCCAAATACCACAAGGAGAGGAAACCCTTTGTGAAGGGCAAGCGCGGCAAGATGGCTAAGAAAGTAGCCAAGGCCACTTCCAGAGCTTTTGTTGCTGCTCTCAGCGACATCGACACGTCCTCAACTGAGGAGTCGAGCTCTGAGGAGGAGGAGTCCCCAAGGAAGGAGGACAAGAAGGACAAGAAGGGAAGAGACTTCACCGGCCTTTGCTTCATGGCCGACAGCAATCACAGCGGCGATGAGTTTGACTCATCTGAGGTAAACCTATCATCTGACCAGCTACTAATTAAATTAGATGAGCTGAATGAAGTAGTTCTTGGTCAGGATAGATTACTTGTGCAAGCCGCTAGAGAAAGAAAAGACCTTAGACTTAGGCTAGAAAATGTTTCTACTGAATATGCCATGCTTAAGTCTAAGTTTAATGATGCTGAATGTGAGTCCTGTTCTGTTGTCATGAGTGAGCTTGCTCAGTTGCGTTCTGTTCATGCTCAAACTCTTTCTGAGCTTGAGACTGCACAGAAGCAGCTTTTGGAGGTGGATTCTAGACCTCATGATGTTATTGATTGCATGAACTGTTCTTTATTACGTGAAAGCATTAATTTACGTGATAAACATGTTCATGATTTGGAGGCTAGATTGGAGAGGGCCGGTAGTTCTAAGGATGTGCAGCCTGTTTGTGACACATGCATTACCCTTAAGGACCAGCTAGGCACTGTTAGAGAGCGAGCTGAGAACCTCATGTCAGAAAATGAATACCTTCTTTCAGTGGTTAATAAATGCACTGAGGGAAAGGGTAGGATGGATTTGCTCTTGGCCAAGACCAAGTTGTGTGCTGACAGAGCAAGGGTAGCTCTAGGTTTGGGTTTTGAGAGAATACCTTCAGACAGTAAGACCAAAACTGTTTTCACCTCTCCCACTACCCTAGAGAAAGAGAGAGCTCTGTTAGATACCCCATCAGCCAAAAGGCCTACCCATCCACCAAAGAAAATCACTCCTCCTGCAAAGAAAAATCCTCCCAAGAAAACCACTCAGAGAAAACCCAAGGAGCCTGTGAGAGTTGCTCCTGTGACCCATGAGAGTGCCCCCAGGAGAGTTTTTCATTGTTCCTATTGTCAGCGGGCGGGTCATTTGGTTGGGTTCTGTTTTCGTCGCATCAAGGATGAGCGACGTGCACAGGCGATGAGTTACCATGACATGCATTACCCATCTTTAGGTATGCATGAGTCTGAGATGTACTATCGTCCTGCTTTTGAGGCTCCTCGTGCTTCTCAGAGAGGTTTTGCTCCTCGAGGTCTTCATCATGCTCCATATGGTGGTAGACCTCGGGCTAGCAGATTTGTACCTCGTCAGAGTAGGAGACCTCGACATGTTGTTCGTTCACAGCATGTAGGTAGACCTCGCACTTTGCATCATTCTGATTATTATGTGCGTAGACCGTCTGCTTTTTCTACGCCTACTACTCGTGTCACTCAGTGCTGGATGCCTTGTCATTATTTCACTCACCCCAGCACTGAGCGATCGAGACATTCTTATCGTGTGTAGGCGACAGGTCGAGGCTTGGAGGGCACGTGGATCATGGACTCCGGTTGTTCGCGCCACATGACCGGAGATGCAGCTTGGTTCTCCAGCCTCACCACAACCAAGCAAAGGGAACATATCACCTTCGGAAACAATCGAAGGAGTAGAGTGAAAGGTAAAGGTGTGGTAAGAATTAACTCGAATTTCACTCTCAAAAATGTTGCTTTGGTTGAGAACCTGGGATACAATTTGCTGTCTGTATCTCAGTTGCTTGATGAGGGCTTCGAAGTGCGATTTCATCGCGATACTTCGCAAGTGCTCAATTCTGATGGCGTTGTGGTGTGTAAGATCTTTAGGGTTGGGAGAGTTTTTGGAGCTGATTTTTCAGAGTCGTCTGGTTCTTCTCATTGTCTTGTTGCACATTCGACTTCTGAGCTTTGGAAGTGGCATAGGAGACTAGGGCATATGAGCTTTGAGTTGCTCGCTCGTCTGAGCGCCCTAGACCTGATCCGAGGATTGCCCAAGCTCAAGTTTGAGAAGAATTTAGTTTGCGCTCCTTGTCGACATGGTAAGATGATTGCCGCTTCGCATTCGCCAGTCACCACAGTGATGACTGAACAACCCGGAGAACTTCTCCATATGGACACTGTAGGTCCTTCTCGGGTTAGTTCTTTAGGCGGGAAGTGGTATGTTCTAGTAATTGTCGACGATTTCTCTCGCTACTCTTGGGTCTTCTTTCTTGCTAGCAAGGATGAAGTGTTTTCACACTTTCGGAGCTTGGCTTTGAGACTTTTTACTGAACTCCCTGGTGCATTAAAATTCATTCGAAGCGATAATGGCACCGAGTTCAAAAACAGTCTCTTTGTTGACTTTTGCATGGAGCATGGCATAGAACATCAATTCTCTGCTCCGCGGGTTCCTCAACAAAACGGTGTTGTTGAGAGAAAGAACCGCACTTTGGTTGAGATGGCTAGGACGATGCTTGATGAGCATAGGACTCCTAGAAAATTCTGGGCTGAGGCCATGAACACTGCATGTTACATCTCAAACCGAATCTTCTTGCGCTCAATTTTAAATTTGACATCTTATGAGATGCGTTTTGGGAGACAGCCCAAGGTTACTCATCTTCGAGTTTTTGGCTGTCACTGCTTTATCCTAAAATGTGGAAATTTGGATAAATTTGAGTCGCGATCTTCTGACGGGATCTTTTTGGGGTATACTACTCATGGTCATTCTTATCGTGTTTATAACTTGGAAACTAACACTGTCATCGAGTCATGTGATGTGACTTTTGATGAATCAACCCCCTCTGTTAGTTCTGCTTTTGAACAGGCAAATGAACACGACATGGAACATACCTTATTTGAAGAAGAAGATCCCGGAGAATTCGAGGATGAACCCCTACTTCCCTCGACGTCAACCCCCGAAGCTGACCCCACTTCAACTACTTCGGCACGAGGTCCCGAAGCGACTACCTCAACATCGGTCATCTTGGACCACTCCAACGCACAAGTTGAGGGGGAGGCTGCATCCCGCCGCGAGGCTCCACATCACGTTCAAAGGATGCACCCTCCCGAGTAGATCATTGGTGAGCTTGATCAAAGGGTAACTCGTTCACATGCCCATTTCACTAATGCTTCTTTTGTTGCTTCTTTCGAGCCCTTAGATGTTAGTCATGCACTTTCTGATTCTAGTTGGATCAATGCCATGCATGAGGAACTTGAAAATTTTGAGAGAAACCAAGTCTGGACTTTAGTTGATCCTCCACCAAATGTTCATTTCATTGGAACAAAATGGATTTTCAAAAATAAACAAGGGGATGATGGGACAATTGTTAGAAACAAGGCTAGACTTGTAGCTCAGGGCTTTTCTCAACTAGAAGGGATTGATTTTACTGAAACTTTTGCACCTGTTGCTCGCCTTGAGGCCATTAGGATTTTGCTTGCCTTTGCGACATCCCGAGGATTCAAACTCTATCAAATGGATGTCAAAGTGCTTTTCTTAATGGCTTCATAGGTGAAGATGTTTATGTAAAACAACCCCCTGGTTTTGAAAACCCCAAGTACCCACATAAAGTCCTTAAACTTCATAAGGCTCTTTATGGACTCAAGCAGGCCCCTCGGGCTTGGTATGATAGACTTAAGTCTTTTCTGCTTGAGCGAGGGTATTTGATGGGCTCTGTTGATAAAACATTGTTTACTCTCAAGCATGGCAAAGATTTCCTCCTAGTTCAGATTTATGTGGATGATATCATCTTTGGTGGCTCTTCTCATGCTTTAGTTGCCGAGTTTGCAGATACCATGAGCAGGGAGTTTGAAATGTCGATGATGGGTGAACTCACCTTTTTCCTTGGTTTGCAAATCAAGCAAAGCAAACAAGGTACTTTCGTCCACCAGACAAAGTACACCAAGGACCTGCTCAAGAAGTTCGACATGTCCGATGCGAAGCCCCTCGCCACTCCAATGGCTACATCTGTAGCATTGGACCCTGACGAAGATGGAGAAGCCGTAGATCAGAAGGAGTTCCGAAGCATGATCGACTCCCTCCTCTACTTGACTGCTACGAGGCCGGACATACACTTCGCTGTGTGTCTGTGCGCTCGTTTTCAGGCTTCACCACGAGCTTTGCACCGTCAAGCGGTTAAGCGCATCTTAAGGTATCTCAAACACACCCTTGAATTTGGCATATGGTATTCAGCGTCTTCATCTTTATGTCTTCGAGGTTATTCCGATGCGGATTTTGCTGGGTGTAGGATTGATAGGAAGAGTACCTCTGGTACTTGTCATTTTCTGGGTACTTCATTGGTTTGCTGGTCTTCCCGCAAACAGTCTAGTGTTGCACAATAAACAGCTGAGGCCGAATATGTTGCTGCAGCTAGCTGTTGCTCTCAGATTTTGTGGATGACATCCACTTTGCGGGATTTCAGGTTAGAATATAAGAGTGTTCCACTTTTCTGTGATAACACTAGTGCTATTTGTATTGCAAACAACCCGGTTCAGCACTCCAGAACCAAACACATTGATGTACGGTATCACTTTCTCAGAGATCACAATGAGAAGGGTGATATTGAACTTCAATATGTTGATACCCAACACCAGCTTGCCGATATTTTCACAAAACCCCTCGATGCTTCTCAATTTGCTTACTTGCGTGGGGAACTTGGCATTTGTCACCCTTACGGCATTTTGTGAGGGGGAGCTGTTTTAGATGGATGTGCCTTTGCTAATTGTGCTGAAATTGCATTTACATCTTTTGCACTTATATGCCTGCTTATAATTCATGAAATCATGACAGCTCAGCTCTTTTTAATCAATCTGAAACATTCATGTGCATGATGTTTTCTTTTCAAAATCAAATCATGCTCACTGCTTAGTCTTGAATCTAGCATGTTCAGGCAGGACTGCTTTAGCTATCTTTTATCTGCTTGATAGCAAGACACTGTTCATTGGATGCTAAAAATTGCAACTTGAAAAATTGTTCTACATTTTCATGGATATTCCTTAAGTGCCAAACAATTGGCTCACTTAGTTAAATTCAAAAATTCCATGATTTGCATGCTTTAAGAGAAAAGATCCAGGTGGGTTTGTTTGTCGCACTACCCTATTCTAGACTGCTTACCATTGCACATTGGTCTGAACTGGAATAGTGTAGTGTATACCAAAATCTTTGTCTTAAGCTTCTTATGGCTTTCATGCCTAGGCTTGGCCGGATTGGAAAGTATAAGGTGGACAAACGAATAACCCCTGGCACTAAGAAAAGAACATCGAAAATTCATTGATTATCAAGTTTGCTTTTCATGCTCCATTTGAACTGGACTTGTCTGTCTAGAGTAGAATTTGACTAGCTTTGCGCAGTCCCTGCTCTTACTTGTCTAGTTTCCTTGACTGAGTGGTGATGCTTTTCTTTCAAAAATAATCAAATCACATGCTTCATCATGCTTTTAGAGAATATTAATTTGAGCTGAGCCCATGATCATTGGTGTTATTGTTGGCATATTTTTGCTTCATATGTCTTTGCAATTCTGCCCATTTCGAAGCTTTGCCTCTTTTTCATGCTCCTTGATGCTTGCATTGCCAAAGAGGGAGAAATTCCGAAGAGATTTGCCTCGTTCTCTGCCGCAAGGGGTATAATTTCCAAAGGGGGAAACCATTTGACATAAAGGGGGAGTTTTTATTACCGAAGGGGCTTTTTACTCTTTTAAGAAAGGGGGAGGAAAATTTCTTCTGTCAAGTGACATGTTTTGGCTCTTTTCTGAGTTTTTATGGTCACTTGTGTGCTGAAAATTTTTAAATTTTCTTGAACTTGGATTTGGTTGTCAATGCACTCATCAAGGGGGAGATTGAGAAACCAAGGGTTGGTTTCGGTGTTTTGTGATGAGTGATTGACAGGATTTTACCCTCTGTTCGGAGGGTACCTCCAAAGGTGTTCGGAGGAGGGTACCTCCGGATAGGTTTCGGAGGTGGTACCTCCGAAGGGTGTTCGGAGGTGGTTTTACCGAAGGGTGTTCGGTGTTTGCTTGCTGCAGCTGTGCAGCGGAGTGTGCTTGTCGGAGGGGTCCGACAGTACACGATGACTGGGTGTGTACCGAAGGGGCTTCGGTACTTTGGGCGGTACACCGGAGGGTGTGCTGGAGGTTGCTAACCTGGAGAGGTCTCCGGAGTACTGGATACACTTGTCTGTTTGTCTATGGTGCGCAGGGACTTCGGAGGCGACAGACAAGGTTCGCAGCAGGTGAACCTGGGTCAAGCGGGAGGCTTGATGCCAGGGGAGCGGGGAGCTCCGTCACGGTGGCTGCGAAGGTGGTCCGGGTCGGTCCTCGGGTCGAGGCGTGCCAGGTGAAGGCAGAGAGTGCGGAGTGTGGCTCCGGCTGAAGGTACTCCGAGACAAAGTCCTCGGAGGTGAGACACTTCGAAGGTACTCCGGATGGAGTGACTTCGGAGTTGGATGGAACAAGTCCTCTGCGGAGGCAAGGAATTCGAAGTGTGCTCTGGAGGGAGACATTCGAAGGTACCCGACGAAGGTCTCAGAAGTCGAGGCGCATCGAAGGCATGGTCCGGGTGAGGCTCGTCGAAGAGTGTGCTCGGGGAGAGACACTGCGACGAAGGGCTCATGGAATGCTTCATGCGGAGGCCTTGGACGAAGGAGGGACTTCGAAGGGTGGTACTCCGAAGGTGGGGCTTCGGAGGGTGGAAGGCTTCGGAGCGAGGCTAGCTCCGGAGCAAGGTTGACTTGAGGTGCTTCGGCCTGCATGGCTTCGGTACACGGACTGACGGAGTTCGAGCTGGGAGTAGCTGCGAAGCCGTGGTGGTCCACTCCGGAGGTGTTGGTGCGAAGGCCCAAGGAGCTTTGACGGCTTCGGCTCAAAACCGTCACTGTATCGGAGACTGACTTCGGTGAAGCGAAGGCCAACAGGCTCAAGGCTTCTCGCCGAAGCTACCGCACCCTCGCGTGCGGAGGGAGGATTCTAGAAGGTCAAAGACTGCAAAGGCTGACACTGTCTGTTCTGTAAAAGGCTGACACTGTCCCCTCTGCAAAGCTGACAGAGAAGCCTCCAGAATAAAGGTGGACTACCTTTTGTACCCCTTAGTTCTGTAGAGTCAAAATCAATGTAAACCCTAGGGGTAGTGTAGTCATTTCCTTTAGGTGAACTGTGGGCTATAAATATGGGGGCTCAGTAGGTAACATTTAACACTTTGAGCATTTACTGTTGAGCTCCTGTAGTCACATACCTCGCTGTATTCATCCAGAGTTCAATATATTTGTGTTCCTTGTTCAAGCGGCGAAGCCCTGCTTCTTTGTGCCTTTTGCTTGAGCTCGCATTACATACCTCGCTAGTTATAGTGCACCGAGGCCTGTCTAGGCGAAGGTTGACTTTATGCGAAGTGTGTTTTTCAGCGTGCTGTCGCTCTGTGTAACTTGAGGCAAGTCCTCACAGCTTACTAGCGAAGCCCTGTTCGAGGCCCGTTTTGCTTCTTGTGTCGAAGCCCTTAGCGGAGTCCGTTAGTGTGCGTGTAGACCTTCGTGTACGAAGCACAGCACCAGTTGCTGTTGTCAAGTATCTGGTCGAAGTCCTCAGAGGGCAGTCCACTCTTGCGAAGGGTGAAGTGCGAAGCCTGCTCGAAGCACCCTGTGTGCGGAGCCTGCACTGACTTAGCAGAGTAGATTTTCGAGGGTTGTTAGTGGAGCGAAGTCTTCGTGGCTTCGAACTTTAGCTCCTGCGAAGCCTGTGTTCGGAGCTGTCGAAGTACCTCCGAACCAGACCTTTGAAGGTTGTGTTCGAAGCCTGTTCCGCAGAAGACAGAATCAAACCGAAGGCTAGTTTTTAGCCCGAAATTTTAAAAGCTCCCATTCACCCCCCTGGTCGCCGTTTCCGGTCCAACACCTTTCCCCAACAAATATTGCTTCAACCAGTCATACCAACCCCTGGGGGCTTGCTTCAACCCGTATAAAGCTTTTTGTAACTTAAAAACATGTCGAGGAAACTTAGGGTTCTCAAAACCGGGGGCTGCCTAACATAAACTTCCTCCTCTATGAACCCGTTCAGAAAAGCATTCTTAACGTCCATTTGAAAAAGCTTAAAACCCTTCGAAGCGGCAAAAGCTAAGAGAATGCGAATGGACTCAAGACGGGCAACAGGGGCGGAAGTTTCTTCAAAATCAATACCCTCTTTCTGGCAAAAACCCTGGGCAACTAATCGAGCCTTGTTGCGCACCACAACCCCATCTTCACTTTGCTTGTTCTTGAACACCCACTTGGTGCCTATGGGGTTGCATCCTGGTGGCGGCTCAACTAGTGTCCAAACCCGATTACGGACAAAATTCTCAAGCTCTTCTTGCATGACATTAATCCAATTAGAATCAGAAAGAGCATGAGAAACATCTCCGTGCTCAAAAGATGCAACAAAAGCAGATTCAGCAAACACAGCAAGAGAGGTACCAGATGAACGCAAAGTTCTCTCAGTCAAATCACCGATGATGAGCTCTGAGGGGTGATCACGCTGAACTGCTCGGGTTCCCTAGTGATCTGAAGTCACCTCATCGGAGTCAGCAACTGGCACCTCTGGACTCGACTGAGGGGGCTCGATCGAAGTGGAAGAAGTGATCAGAGGTCCGCCCTCGTCCTCAGTCGAAGTCTCAGAAGGTGTGGGCTCTGCAGGGGGTGCAGAAGGCCCACCCACAATAGCGACTGGAGTATCCTCATCTTCCTCGAAGATGGATTCTCCGAGCTCACCATCAGAAGGCTCAAAAGAAGGAGTCAAAGAAGGCAAGGACTCATCAAATGTAACCTCACAAGTCTCGACAAGCAGCTGGGATTCGAGGTTCCAAACACGGAAGCCTCGAGAATGCAAAGCGTAGCCAAGAAAAACACCGTCCCAGCAACGAGACTCAAACTTGTCCAAATGCCCTCCCTTCTTGAGCACAAAGCACTTGCAGCCGAACGCTCGCAAGTGGCTCACTTTGGGCTGTCTGCCAAACCGCAACTCATATGAGGTCTTACCTAGGTAAGCTCTAAGAAAAATGCGGTTGGACAGATAGCAAGCCGTGTTCATGGCTTCAGCCCAAAAACGCCTAGGAGTCCTGTGCTCATCGAGCATCGTCCTGGCCATCTCGACTAGCGTGCGGTTCTTTCGTTCCACAACGCCGTTCTGTGGGGGAGTGTAAGGAGAAGAAAATTGATGGTTAAGACCTTGATCACTACAGAAGCTGACGAACTGAGAATTTTTGAACTCAGAGTCGTTGTCGGAGCGAATTGCTCGCATCCGACCATTGTTCTCATTCTTCAGCTTCAAAATCAGGTCATGAACAAACTGAAAAGTTTCATCCTTAGACTCCAAAAAGAAAACCCACGAGAATCGAGAAAAGTCATCAACAATGACAAGTGCGTACCACTTCCCACCGACTGAACGTACCCGAGCTGGACCAACAGTGTCCAAGTGTAAAAGCTCGCCCGGATACGAAGTCATCACCTGAGTCACAGGTGAGTGAGAAGCGGCAACCATTTTCCCATGACGACAGGGATGACAAACTAGATCTTTCTCTATTTTAAGCTTGGGCAATCCTCGGATGAGGTCCATAGAGCTTAATCTGACTAGCAGATCAAAACTCAAATGACCTAACCTCCTATGCCACTTCCAGAGCTCAGAAGAAGATCCAACAATCAAGCAGCGAGAAGGGCCAAAAGAACTAGAGAAGTCAATTCGAAAAACTTTACCGAATGGTAAAATCTGGCAAATCAAAGACCCTCTAGAATCAACCACAGAAGAATTACCCTTCTTAAAACGCACTTCCAAACCATCCTCAAGAAGTTGCGAAACAGAAATCAAATTGAAGTTCAAATTTTTAACCAAGGCAACATTCTTCAAAGATAAATGATCTAAAATGTGAATTGAGCCAATGCCACTTACTTTCCCTTGACCACTGTTTCCGAATGTGATGTACTCTTTGGAGCTCAGGGGAGTGAGACTAGAGAACCATCTGCGATGTCCCGTCATGTGGCGAGAACATCCTGAGTCCATGATCCAAACGTCCTCCAGTCCCTGATCCTGCACAATCAGTGGATGTAAGTGAGAGCAAATGGTCCGGCACCAGGTTTAGCAAAAGAGCTAAACCAGTGTCGAGCCATCTACTTAAAAGACAGAAAGCAGAAATCATTATGAGAGACCGGACCAAAACGCGGCTCAAAGCGCGGTCCTCGGTTCTGCCTAAAGCCTCGGCCACGAGGTCCAGGACCGTAGCCAAAATGGCCAGGAGCTCTGCCGGAACGACCACCACCAACTGGAGCACTAGCAAGAAAGCCGTCTCCTCTACCACCACCTACACGACGTGGCCTGGCCTCCAGCCTCTCCCCGCATCGAGGAACACGCAGTCTACCACCCTACTGGTAGAACTGCTCCTAACCATCATGAGCTCTCTCTGCTCTCTCAACCCGCTTCCTCCTGAAGCAAAACTCCGCAAGATGCCCGTCTCTCTGACGATTGCTCTCAAGTAAATCAACGATTTCGCGTTCATAAGATGATACCTTTTTGTTGTTGTCGTCGTCGGAGTCATCGGAGGAGCTCTCCTCTTCCTTATCCCCAAGAGCCATTGAACAGAAGCTCTTGCGGATCTTCGGCGCTGATGTGAGCGGCTCTTCGGTCTGTCCCTGAAAGCCATGAAGCAGAGACCCGCCGGATCGTCCTTGTCCTTCCCCTTCCTAATGATGATCTCCTCATCGCTTGAGCTTGATGAAGAGGAAGATGACCTGGACTGCTTGGAGTAGCTCTTCTCCATCTCGGCGAAGAAGGCCTTGTCGTGCTTCTTGTTCTCTCGTCGGTAGTCCTTCAGGGCCATCTTGAAGAATCTGGTCTTCGGCTTGCCCTTGTTGAAGGAAGAGCTGTCATGCTTGCCGGAGTCGTGGAAGCCACCACCGGTGCCCTTCTTGTGTCCATTGCGCTTGGGGCAGTTGGCGATGAAGTGTCCTGGATCACCACACTCAAAGCACCCGGATTTCGTGCCATGTATTTTGAACATCCTTTTGTCATAGACACGACGCACCCGGTTGTTAAAAAGACACAGGTCATCATCTCCCAAAGACTCAAGCTGATCCTCAGTGATAGACACCAAAGAGAAACCAGCACAACTCACAGCAGAGGGATCAACAGAAGGTGTAGCAAGGGCCAGGGACTTTGATCCAGAGCCAGTGAGATTTGATCTCAGCTGGATATCAACCTCAGTGGCCTTCAGCTTGCTAAATAACTCAGAAATGGTCAAGGTATCATAAGAAGTGCTCTCAACGATAGAGGATACCTTGATCTCCCAGATCTTTGGGTCCAAGGTATGGAGAACCTTGAGCACCTGCTCGTGATCTGAGACTAACTGAGCACCCTCAGCCTTGTTGTCCCGAAGCTTGTTTATGATCGATTGAAAACGACCAAACAAAGCTTCAACAGATTCACCTGGCTTTTGTGTGAAGTTCTCATACTCACGCCGGTAGGTATGATAGAGCCGAGCCTTGACCTGGGCTGTTCCCTCATGGTGTGCCTTGAGGGTAGCCCAGATCTCTCTCGCAGTGGAGAGATGGCTCACACGCTCAAACTCAGTGGGACCTAGACCAGAAAACAGAATGTTCACAGCTTTACTATTGCTCAGATGCTGGGCAATGATACCAGGAGTACCATGGTCAACAACTGGCAAAATAACAAACATGTCGTGAACACAAATGTCCCAAATGTCCGAGCCTTGGCTCATAAGATAGGCTCGCATGCGAGTCTTCCAATAATTATAGCCATAAGCTTCCAAGGACGGGACCTTGCCAGGAGAAGTCATGATCACTACTAGGGTTTAGAACCGATTAAGGTATGGAAAAACCCTAACCAGGCTCTGATACCACTTGTAGGACCGAAAGTAGCGACCAGAGGGGGGGTGAATGGGCGCCTAAAAATTCTTTCGAAACAATGGCCTGCTCCCAACACCCAACACACCTCAAAAGACTTAGCAGCAAGACGTAAACAAATCGCCAAAACCTAAGAGTATCTAGCCTAGAAACGACCGATGTTCTAAATAAAGAGACACCAACACAGTGCTAATAGGCAAAATAATCAATGCATTCAAATCATGGCAGATCAAAACTTCACAGAAATAAATCACAGCAATCGATTGAGAGATTACTATTCAAGGTTGTTTCCAGTAAGTTACTTGGCGAAGCCTGCAGTGTCGAAGCCTGTAGTGTCGAAGCCTTCTTCAAAGTCTGCGGATTCGAAGCCTGCGGATTTGAAGCCTGCAGATTCGAAGACTGCTGATTTGAAGCCTGCAGTTTCGAAGCCTGCTGATTCGAAGCCTGCTGATTCGAAGTCTGCTGATTCAAAGCCTGAAGATTCGAAGCCTGCAGATTCGAAGCCTGCAGATTCGAAGTCAGCAGATTCGAAGCCCGCAGATTCGAAGTCTGCAGATTCAATTCGAAGTCTGCAGATTCGAAGCTTGCAGATTCGAAGGCTGCAGATTCGAAGCCTACAGATTCGAAGTCTGCAGATTCGAAGTCTGCAGATTTGAAGCCTGCTTCACAAAGTTGGACTTCACACAAGAAAAGGGACTTTGGCCCTGTCAACTCGATCAAAAAGCAACACAGGAAAAGCAAGGCTAGAGTACTAGCACACTGTAGCTACAGGAAAGTAGTACTACTTGCTACCAGCCACAAGAACTAGTACTCTTGTGAAGAACAAATAGAAGCCACAGAGAAGCTTCTGCTCAAGAATAAATTAGCTGTGTGCAAACCGAACCAACATAACCTTAAATGAAGTGATGCGCATGAGAATCGATAGGAATAAAAGCTTCCAAACAGTAAAGAGCCAAATGAATCTCAGGAAGAACAGGGGGTTGCCTGGCGGCGCACACAGGGAGAGAGAGAGCAGGAAACACAAAATGACCCAATAGAATAAGAAGTGATTTCAGCAAAAGGGTGACCTAACCCTAGGGATTGGGGCCCTATTTATAGGCTGCCCAATGATCGAGAATATTCCACCAGCCCCTTAGGGTTTTTACAAACGCTGAAATAAAGGAAATGACTCAACTGCCCTTAGGAATTTTTACAAACTCGACTGACTGACTGTGGCCCTAAAGATACAGATGACTTATCCGGAAGCTAAGCTTTCGTAGCGACTATGGCTTCTCTTCTGGATAGTCCGGTACAAGATCGACGGTTGTCAGTTTTGCGCCGAAACTGACAAAGCCTCCACCGGCTTTGCACCAGGTAC
Source organism: Zizania palustris (assembly GCA_019279435.1). Taxonomy (NCBI): domain Eukaryota; kingdom Viridiplantae; phylum Streptophyta; class Magnoliopsida; order Poales; family Poaceae; genus Zizania; species Zizania palustris. Next base: position 19,427,542 of record JAAALK010000081.1, read on the forward strand.
CCGGATTGGGTCGGCTCGATTCCGCAGCTCTCTCAGCTCGGCAATCACTCACCGCCCGTGTACCTGAGTCAATCCTAGTCAATAGCCCAGTGGGTCTTCTGCTGCTCCTGGCCCATGTACCCGGATTGGGCCAGCCCGACTTCGCAGCCTCCTCTACCCGACAGTCGCTTTCTGCCCATGTACCTGAGTCACACGCGGCCCATGAAATAACAGATCTTCACTCTTCTCAGTCCTCTTTGGCTATCGTTGACAATGACTCATCACATGTGGAGCCATGAGGCCCACGCTATTCAGCATGGCTCCTCACTCGAGGCATGACTAGGTAGGGTGAGGTCGGGTAGGGCATTGAGCGATGTCAGGAGCAGACAGAGTACATAGTTTGAGAGCCCTAGATCTTGGTGCCTCGAGGAAGGAGAGGAAACCCTGCGCCGTGTTGTTGCCGTTGGCGACGTCAACGTCATCGAGAAATAGGTCCTTGGGCATGCAGAATGCGTTGTGCATCACGATGATGGATCCACCGATGAGCAATCTAGAGATGATGAGCGACGCGATGGACGTGAAGAAGAATGCCATGAACGACCAAGCAACTCGCCTTTATCCCAAGTGGTTAACATTGCTAGTGCACTAAATATGGTCCGCCTGTCAATGAGAGATGGTAGTGGCGAGAGACTCACTACCACTACCATTTTTTAAAGTAGTATAGATTCACCTTTACTCACAATCTTCGTTCTTATATAAACACTGATACACCACACAACGCACACACCTCAAGCTAATCACCAAACACGACCCACACACTAGTCCAAAATAGGTCCCTAACACACGAGCAGGCTTCGGGAAATCAAGCCACCACACCATTATTTCCACCACGCCATTATTGCCTCCATGCGATCCTTTGAGCGAGCATAATAGGCCTCTAGGTGTGACCAAGCATGTCGACAGAGATGCGGTAGTAGTGCTCGATGAAAGTTCTTGTAAGGTGTTGGCTGGCCCACACGCGGTGGGGCAACAGTGCGAGCTTGCAGCGTTGAAGGTAGCGAGAAGTTCGTCACACACAGGTGACAAGGCAGCGTCCGAGGCCGAGTTTGGGCTTTCTCGAGGTCGCCGTCGTGCAACATATATGACAACGATCTTGGAGCCACCATGAGAGCGGAGGCGTGGTCTTGTAACTACAGGCAGTAATGGGTAAGGTGACGAAGTGGTTGAGAAAAGTCGGTGAACTAACAGGTGGGGTCGGAGGAAGAGTAGCGCCGGTCCTGAGATTTCGGGTCCACGACAAGCTAAAATTTATGGACCCTTATGTATAATAATAATATGAAAATGTAAGGTATTTTGGATGATTACATGATAGATTTTGATTCAACTGTAGTTGTATTGCATATATACACTAGAGCTAATGTGTTCATGGAAACAATGACCAGTAATCATCGAAGAGATTGGCGTATGCATGCAAAAAACTAACAACCGCGACCATGCATATTACATGGAGATTACACAGATATCGCTAACAATACATATGAATATTGCCAACATAATATATATACGAAATCTAAACGACACATAATTAAAAAATATAAAAAATAATATTTATATATAATAATATGTAAATATTAAATTACCTTAAAATGAGTAATCGTCGATACATCGACCTGTGTGAGTCTATGAAATAAGGGGGTGTACTGTATACGTGTAGTATATATACAGTAGTAGACCTAAGATTTTGCTAATGGGTACATCGAGTCAGAATCTTTATATGTAATTCAGTAGAAATAATTTTCTAATAGAATAAATATTTATTAAGTTTATACCATAATTTTTTATAATAGGACAAATAATTATAATTTTTTATTAATATAATAGTCTTGTTCATCAAATAGATTAAAAAAAGAAAAGGAAAAAATCCTTGAATTATTCAAAGCCACTAGGGATCGAATATAGACCCTTATATTTAAATACTTAACTGTTACACTACCAAATGCTTTTTATAATTCCAGATACTAATTTTGAGAAACCAAGTTGAAATGTGCCTTGGTTTCAAGTCTATGATGAGTGATTGACAAGTTTTACCTTTTGGGCGAAGGGGTCCCTCTGAAGGGGCTCGGAGGTGTTTTACCGAAGGACTCGGTACTTTGGGCGGTACACCAGAGTATGTACCGGAGGTTGTTTACCGGAGAGGACTTCGGGGTACTGGAAATGCTTGTCTACTTGTCGGTGGTGTGCAGGTGACTTCGGAGGCGACAGACAGTTCGTAGTAGGTGAACCTGGGTCAAGTGGGAGGCTTGGTGCCAGGCGAGCGGGGAGCTCGGTCACGGAGGTTGCGTGGAGTCAAGGTCGGTCCTCAGGTCGATGTGCACTAGGCGAAGGCAGAAAGTGCGGAGGGTGGCTCTGGCTGAAGGTACCCGAGGCAAAAGTCCTCAGAGACGAGACACTTCGAAGGGTAACTCCGAAGGCTGGCAGACGAAGTCCTCAGGAATGAGGCAAGGCTCTCAAGTGTGCTCCGGTCGGAGATACTTGGAAGGACACCTGACGAAGGTCTCAGAAGTCGAGGTGCATCAAAGGCATGGTCCGAGTAAGGCTCCTCGGAAGTGTGCTTTGGGCGGAGACACTACGAATGAGTGCTTATGGAAGTACTTCGTATGGAGGACTTGGACAAAGGAGGGACTTCAGAAGGTGGTGAGAGGATACTTTGAAGGTGGGGCTTCGGAGTGTGGATGACTTGAATTACTTTGGCCATGCATGTCTTCGGTATATGGACGAACAGAGTTCGAGCTAGGAGTAGTTGTGAAGCCGTGGTGGTCCACTCCGGAGGTCATGGTGCGAAGGCTCAAGGGCTTTGACGGCTTCAGCTCAAAACCATCAATATATCGAAGGCTGACTTCGGTGAATCGAAGATCTTCGGGTTCGAAGCATGTCACCGAAGCCTCTGCACACTTTGTGTGCGAAGGGGGCTCCAGAAGATTCCGCTTTGCAAAATCTAATCGTGTCTGCTCTGCAAAAGTTGATGTTGTCTCCTCTACGAAACTGGCAAAAGAGGCTTTCAATAGATTAGACTACCATCTGTACCCCCATGTTTGGTTGAGACAAAAATGATGTAAACCCTAGGGGTGTTGTAGTCTATTTGCAAGTCAGAGTAGTGCCTATAAAAGGAGAGGCAGGCTAGGGGCTAAGGTAACACTGTGCACTCTTCTAGAATCTTCTGTTTCCCTGTAGTATTGGCCAACCGCCATGAAGAGTTTTCTGTACTTGTGAGTTTTTTGTGTTCCCTGTTCTAAGCAATAAAATTTCCATTCTGTTTTCATATATTGCTTGAACTTATATTCATGTTTTGCAATGCATGAGTTGAGTTCTCTGTGTTTCACTTCGTTTTCTATCAACGAGTTCTTACTCTAGTTCAACTCCAACAAAGTGTGTTTTTTTCTCATCTGTGCGATTTTTGCTACCGACTGTGTGTTCGCTCTGTGTAAATCGGAGGCAAGCCTTCACTGATTACTAGCGAAGCACTGTGTGAAGTGTGGATTCGAGGTCTGGTCTTTTCTCATAAGCCGAAGTCCTCAGTGCAGTCAGTGTTGTGTCTGATTTCTGAACTCCGAAGTATGAAGCCTAGTACTAGTTACTAGTGCAGAGTATCTGTTCGGATCCCACAAAGGGAAACATACGTGTGCAAAGTACAGTAGTGCGAAGCCTGCTCGAAGGCACTTCATGTGCGGAGCCTGCACTATCTCTGCTGAGTTTAGTGCGTTTTTGGGTTTCTGAGTGCGAGCGAAGTGTTCTGAACTTCGAACTTTTACCACAGTCGAAGTCTGTGTTCGGAGTGTGTTCAATACCTCCGAACCATACACTTTGAAGGGTGTGTTCGAAGCTGGTTCAGCAGAACAAAATTTTTAAAGCTCACATTCACCCCCTTTGGTCGCTTGTTTCGGTCCAAAAAATTTATTTTTCTTACTATATCATCATATACACATACATATATACATATACATATATACATACATACGTACATGCACACATGCACGCATGCACACATACCTATGTACGTACATACGTACATACGTACATACACACATACATACATACATATATATATATATCTACTATTATAAAGCGGCTAGATTTCCGTTCCTCCGTCCGCAAGCCCGTACTGTCTCTCCACTTCCCACAAAAAACCAATTAAAATTTATACCCTATAAAAACCGGTGCCCGAACCGGCCCGGCGCCCTGCAACCATCCCGAGTGCGCCGCTGTTCCACCCTCCACGCCACGCGCGCGCAGCAAGCGCTTGGCTGCGTGAGAAAAAAAAAGAAGAAAAGAGGAAAAAAGAAGAAGAAAAAGAAAAAGAAGAAAAAAGGAAAATGAATAAAAAATAAAAATAAAAAATAAAAAACAAGAAAAAAACTGTATTTATATTTCAGTATTTTAATTTATGTATTTTGCGCGGAAATAAAAACCCTTAGATTTCTGAAAAAATCATGTAGAAATATGAATTTTACGCAAAAACCCTATTATAGAATGAGATTCTGTTGCAAAACACAGAACTCTGACTAGTATATATATATATATTGGCCTTTCGGGTTTAGAAGCCCGGGACAGTTGCACCATGCGCCTCCTCAGAGCCGGCCCTGAGGAAGAGTAGGGAGAGCGTGGGCTGCGGAATCCAGATAGACTGGACCACCCGATTGACGTTGGAAGGCTTGGATCGGCCCAAAATTGGATGGCTGCAGTTGGAGCGATCCAAATTAGGCGGAAAAACTGGACCTCGCGCTTGGATGAACGAACTGAGCCTGCCCCTGCCCAAGAGTCTATTTGGTGAGTTTACTAGTAAATATCTAGCTGATAAAACTCGTGAGAAATCGGGTTTTCATACCTTCTGAATCACGGTACATTTGAGAATCTACAGATATTAGGTATTATAATCTATATTTACAATCTAAACAAGCTTCATGTAGCTGTAGATTCTATAAGCACTCCAAACATAAAAGCACGTGGTCATTAGCCCATTACACTTGTTGACCAACAAGGCCGCGTTGGGCCAGGCACACAAATACAATCGTCGTATTGGTCTAACTTTTGTATGATTAGCTCGGACTAAAAGGACTCTAACCACAGCTAAACCCAACAAATCCACTCCAAAATTACGGGCTTCTAACTATCCAAACTCAAACAGGCCCATGTTTTTCACCAATCCATTTTGTGGGCTGCAAGATAGCTGAATTATGGATTGGGCTGAAATGGGCCTATATGGTTCATGCCACACAGTTTATAAATCGATTCATTAATCATTAATAATCACAATAATTACATCGACAACCATGATAACCGATCTACCGATCACTACCGGTAACCGGTTCAATAACGGTTTGGTTACACGTAGCAACTGGCCAGTGCAGAGATAATAAAAATTGCTAATGCGTTCATGCCGGCTGCCCTTCCTCTTCGGAAATAGCTCTCTATGATACCGTGATTTTTATTGCAATATTTTACTATTCGTATTGTTCAGAAATCTTTTTAAAATATTATTTATTATGCTACAATTTATTTTATTATTTTAATCGTAACTTATTTTTCATATTTATATAATTTTTTAATAAAAATAATCAAATATTGTGATAAAAATCAGCAACTCTGATATTAAAAAAATCGAACATGCGAATTAGCTAGCAGAATGCTCGATTAGGCGGAGTCAGAAATAGTCGGCGAAATGTGCAGCGTTCATTGTCCACTTACCCCTGCCGTCCGGCTTTTGAGATTCTGATATCTGAATTTGTAACTTCACCTCAACTTTTCTCCCTTCCAAACCTGCATCATATCCGATTTTATTTTCTTTTAGCTATATATCTTGGTTTGTACAGGCTTGTTTAGATCGAAGAGGATAATGTAAAGTAACTTTAGAGGCTAAATAACCAAACACTGAAAGCTAAAATTTGTTAAAATGTTTCAGCCCCATTAGATCCCAAGGATGAGCTATTATGAGCTTTTTTCCTACCCTACCCCATCATGCATGCATGCATGAAAAACAATCAACAATAAATAGAGGACATTTCGTTTTACATAACAATAAAGTCTTTAACCCCTACTTTAGTCACTAGATCTAAACAGGAGGTGACTAAAATTATTACATACTTGCATTAGTCCTTTAGATCCAAATAGGCTCTAAGGCTACGTTTGACTGTAAGTAGGTTCTTGATCATTTAGAAAACTATATTAAATAAAAAGTATAGGATAAAATCAGTTTATTTAAACGTAACAATTTTTTTAACTTTAGAAAGAAAGTTCTCAGTCTCTTATATTTCATAATTTCATGCTTTACCCTATTTAATCCCTCGATCAGTCGTATGAACTTTATCATATATGTTGTTAATTAAGATACAGAACCATTGTTTCATATTGTCAAATTTTACGAAATTACTCTAACATAGGTCCATAAATAGTAACAATAAATAACATTATAATTTTTTTATCGCTCACACTCACAGCCGATTTTTTATGCCCTTCCGGAATCTATGAAACGAAACTTAGTTTCTATTTGCTTCAATTTAAAATTATAACAATTCAGTTTTTTTAATAAGATGAAATAATCAGAACAACTTATTACACTCTACAGTACCAATTATAACAATTTAGGATATGTTTGATAGAGCTTCAGATCTTGAAATTCATATTGAAGTTTAGCGGGATCAACTTCTCGGAAAAAATATTTGATTTGACTCTAACTCTACAAGACAAACGAGCTGAAATTAGAGCTCTGACAAACGTACATTCAATAAATTAATCCAACTCAACTTTTTTTTCTTTTTGTAAGCTGAATTATTATAATTTTAAATCCAACTCGTCCGAATCCGGGGCCGGTCTTGCAAGACTGTCCGTGGCATGCATGCCACCGCGCCAACCGAATCAAAGAATATATTTCGGGACTCGTCGCTACATTTCAGCTGCGCTTCTCCCCGTAATCCTGACACTTCCGTTCCTGATAGGATTCGCTTTGTTTCATGCGGCGACGAGTTTACTACATCACGATGCGTCGTCCGTGCCAGCATTGTGGATTAAAAACGATTCTAGTTCTTATCTTAGGTTCGTTTCACTTTTCAGGAATAGAATGATTTTATCCTATTTTATTTAATACTAAATATACCGTAATCCTTAATTCTTATGTATTAAGCATGAGATTGTCTAATATCTAAGACTAGTTTGACAGTTTAAGATATTGGATTGTAGGGACGAATAATAGATTAGATTGATTGTGAGACAATGTGAAGAAATAAGACGATTGATTTACAAATAAACACAGAAGAAGACATCATATGATTCTAACTTAACTAATCTTATTCCTAAGATATACTGTAACACAAGATTCCCGGTCATTCCATGTATATGTATATGGCTGAGATTTTAGACGTCAAAGTAACCCTTAAAAAATAAGATAAAATAATTACATCTACCAGCTACCGTGAACTAAAAACACGGATAGGGGCTGAGATATTAAAACTAAGATAAAATGATTACATCAACCATATACCGGTATATGTATCATGTATGAACCAAAACACCATGAAATTAGCACCGTAAAACTGAACTTCTACCTGGGATATGATGCGTGTGCTGATGTGTTGCGTTTTACAATTTTTACGCGAGATTTTTAGAGGCTACGCGTACGGACAGCAGCAAAATGGCATGTGAGGGGGTCACCCGAGGCAGATGCCATGTGACCCCTGTCTCCCTGCATCGATCAAACTCCCTAGGACTACTCTCCTAGCTCGGCCATTCCTGGCAGCACCCAGAAATTCCATGCTTTCACACGACGACATGAGCTCGTAATTCCGCTACACCGGCCACTTCACCGCCTCACTCCTCACACGGTAAACGAGTTTCTACCCCACTGTAATCCCCGGCCCTTGGCTGCTCAACACACTAATCGATCTTCGAGTTCAGGGCTTGATTTTAAAGTGAGGAGACGAGAAGACTATTCGAGCAAACGGTGTAGTTTACGGTTCAGATTAGGGCTGGACAAAAAACTCGTAGCTCATTAACTCGCTCGGCTCGTGACTAGCTCAGTTCGGCTCGTTCTATTTTCCTAACGAGCTGAGCTGGTGTTTTAGCTCGTTAGTATAACGAGCGAGTTCGAGCTGGCTCGCGAGCTGCTCGGGAGCTTAACGAGCTTAGCACAAGTAGTCAAGTCAACAAATTAAAATAATAATAAAACACTATCTTACAATATGAGACTCATTATTTTATAATTTATTTGTTAATATCAAGTTATTACTTGCTAACTTGTTATTATAAATTTATTATTATGGCATATATAATTTATCATATAAAAGTATATAGAATTTCTCGTATAAAAGTATGAAACAAATAACATATTAATTTGATGGAATCATAGAAATAACGATGGAACTATGGATGATTATTTTTTGAAACCTTATGTTTTCTATTTATTTCATATTTTGATGTTTGATACGTGATTATTTAAATATTTATTATTTAATCATCTTTTAAATAATTGGCTTGCGAGCTAAACGAGCTAGCTCGTGAGCTGGACCGAGCCGAGCCGAGCCGGGTTTTCTGCTCGTTATGTTAACGAGCCGAGCCGAGCTAGCTCGTTAACATAACGAGCTATAACGAGCCGAGCTGGCTCGTTATCCAGCCCTAGTTCAGGCAAACAAATTTTGAAGCGAAAAAGTTGATAAAAATATAAAATATTTTTTCGTATTGTTTTTATATTTTTAGTTTTTAGATATTATGAAATAGTCTATTACTTTCAGTGCACAACATGCATTGAGTAATAACTAGTTGTTGCTTATGACAATAGTTGATTGGTTAGTCAGATATGGATGAGCTTCAAATATATTCATTCATCCATCTTTAATTTCGTACATTCGTTCAAGCGCATACTTGATCAAAAGACCATTTAATTTCGTACATTCATTCAAGCGCATACTTGATCAAAAGACGGTTCTTATTTCAATTGTCTTACAAATTAATGTATACGGAGATATCATGTAATAAATTCATGCCACCACCACTTTACATGCATCCAACCACAAGATTAAAGTATACATCAATATATACACATATGTATTTACAATCTCTTTTTATAGTACTATATCAACAAATTAAAGGATGATGAGATGGGGAAGAAAAAAGTCGTAAATTCTTTTATTTCTAAAGAAAATATGTTAGTTTAAGAGATTTTGTACTTAAGATTTAATTGCTTCTTGATATTGGCGAGCCGCAGGTCTTGACGAATAACTTCACATCATCTCTGCTAAATCTCTTCGTTTCTTCATCTTCTCTGCACTCACCATACATGCTCACCGACTTCATTCTTTACCGACGCTTCTCTTCTCTACAATAAAGAGTAGCAAGTTTTAGAGAATATATCTCGGTGCAGATGAAATGATTAAGAAGACAACGGATTGAAATGGTTAATAAGAACAATAGAGGGCAAGAAGTAAAAGTGATTGAGGGCACTGAGTAGTGGTCTCGTGGGATGTGGTTTATATATACATGTGAGAATAGCTATCAATGTTGGTTGGTAATAAAACCGATATTGATAGTGTCACTATCGACACTGTCAGTGGCAGTTCTATTACGAACCAAATACTGATAACACCTACGACTGACAGTACTAGTGAAATTCAAAAACTTAATATTATTGTATTTATAAACCGACAATGATACATCAGTATTGGCTTAGACACAACCGATACTAAAAGACCACTACATATAACATGTTTTATGGTAGTATCATCACCTTTACCGTTCGGTTTATTATCATGTTTAATTAGGGAGCATTTGTTGCCTAGCTAATACCCTAATCTGTAGTGGCGTGTGACGGAACACAAGTTGACATAATTATGGTGCTACTACTGCTGCTTAATAGTGTCCTCTGTTTAGGGTGCTGGTACAAGTTCGCTAGCTGGATAACACTAATATAAAAATATTTTTATATACCGCTAAATCATACTTTTTATACACGTTTAGCTAGCCAAATCTGACATAAAGCACGTGGAAATATATATTACATTAGTTTTTTCACAAGTGGTGGTTAACTTAACCGAACAACCTTCTGTAAAAATTGGTTTTTACAAAAAATATTTTTACATGTGACTAAAATCAGGCGTTCTACTAACGTTTAGCCAGACAACTATGATCTAAAGCACGTGGAAATAATATTACATCAGCATTTTCAAAGAAGGTTGACTTAACGGACAATAATATAATCTGTAAAAATTGGTTTCCACAAAAAATATTTTTACATACGAACTAAAACTTTTTTATTAATTAATTAAGTGGTTGTTTGGTTGCTAGACACACTTTGTAATACATTGTCATGTTTAAGTTAAGACAAGCTTAACTAATTTGATAAGTGTTTGTATTGGTTGCAGCCACGGTTAATAACTTAAAAAATATGACAATATTTTTATCTATTTATTAAGATATGATAAAGAATTTAACAACTTAAACTTAAACTTAGAATGACGTGAGAACTTTTATTGTTAAACAATAATATATTATAACCAGTGACTTCTTCGGTGAAAATAAAGTGGCTGTATACGGAATTACGGATCGACGTACACGGTAAAACTGAGAGCCCAATGCAAGCAACTATCACGCAGTTCACAGTTTTGTTGCAGGTAAAGCCCATTGCATATTTGCATTCGGCATTCCTGCTTCCTGAGCATCTTGACCTTGCATGTTACTCTGAGTACTACTTGGTCAGGGAGATTCTTGTGGTCTACCAAGTAGCAGTTTGCATGGATGTGACGTTTCCTGTCACAACGCTTATGGACACTTATCATTGATGCTGCCTTTCGATCGGGCATCAGCATATGCATTTCTGTCAGGAATTTTTGCATGCATGGATCCATAGGCGTCCGAGTAAACATAGACATCTCAATCAACAGTGTTTATAAGTGGTGTCTTTAATAAAAAGTAAAGTAATATCTCACATAAAAGACAGAGTACGGACAATAGACGCGGTCACATTTCTAATGAAAAATTTCTTCAAAAAATATATTCATCCAATAATATGTCTTTTTTCTCTTTCTCTTTCAATCATCTTATTTGTTTTTTTTGGTTCTTGTGAAGGGCTAGTGTTTTGTATTATACCTAGTTTATACGATTTTTCCTCTCTTTCTTTATTAATTTATTTCATATCAGGTTTTTCTTACCTGGTAACCTATTTAATACATACTAGTAGGAATATCCTCACTCTTAAACTACGATTAGAATACTTACATGGGCGGTGGATCAGATTTTGCTGCTTGTGGTGAGGCAGGAGGCATCGCTTGTAAATAACTTTCTTGTTTCAAGCTAGTGTTCTTGGACCACAAATCAGGCGCTGCATGTCAGCATCAGGACATGGGCAGCCACAAGGTATTAAATAGATGAGCAGTGTCCTCTCTAAGAATTTACTCCGTCTATCCAAAAATATAGAGTTTTTTTAGAATTAGACACATTTATTAAGGACTAGTTGAGTGTCCTCGCATTATAACCGGAAAAATTTAAAATATTAAAAACATCATGCAAATAGAGATGAGCGAACTTGAAGCTCAAGAGTTTTGATTTGCTGTGAGAAAAAGTAGTGGTGGTGATAGACTCACCACCACTAGTTTTTTTTAAATAGTATATATATGTAATAATAAGGATAATAAGAGGGTGAACCTAAAAATAGTTAGGCGAAGTAATTAGTAATAACAAGGATAATAAGAGCATTTTAGATGTAAAAGTGACATTTTAGTATTACTATATTGCTATATTTAGGATAAATTTTAATCTATAAAAGACATTTTATTTTTTAAACAAAGGGATTAGGTCTTTGTGTGAAATACAAAATACAAACATACAATGAAAAAATTATGTAATTGAAGCATACTTTCAATTAATTATATAATGTCAATATATGTTATGTAATACTTAGAAATATATCAAAAGTTAACGTGGCTGGGAGAACAACATGTGCTAGAAGAGTACGAAGAATAAATCCACTAAACCATAATCACTAATTCATTTTTAACTATTTAATAACTTGCAGCCATAATCGCATATTGGTATTTGATTTTTGTTGGACTTTTCTTCTTTATGAATAAATATATACTTTTATTAATTAGGATTTATTGTTCTGATTTTTTGTGGGGCTAGTGTGGCTATGCTCACCTTGCTCACCTCGCATACTACTAGATGGTACTATAAAGATTTGAGAAAATAGCATTGATGTTCCTTGTGTATTGATTGAGAGATTTGGTTTATAATTTATATATGTCAAGAGGTGGCAGTTTTATAGAGTGAAACAACACGATGGTTCATCATGTCTCTTCCCCAAGAGGTGTCTCCTCGCAAGGACTAACTACCTATTATGCTAATCTAAGGCTAATTAGATCATTAACTTTTTAATATTCAACACTTCCTCTTGATCAATTTGTCCTTGATTATGATATAAACTTCATCTTGAAATATATTGGAATTCTATGTTGAAAACTCCTCTGGAAAACTCGGTGGGGAAACTAAATGATATAACAAATTTCTTGTGTTGATATTGCCTCATCAAAAACATATTATAAGAAAATTGATAGAAAATCATTAGAGGAAAATATATGATGCTTAGATTAGGTTATATATTAGGTGGATACCCCCTTGATTCTTGAAAATCTTTTAATCATCACATGCCAATTCCATGAACATATTTCTGGAATGTTGAATTTGGTAAAGATTTTCTGAAAAGTTTGTAAGATTATCACATGATTTGGTTTGAAAGATTTTTATCTTTCCACTTTTGTGAAGCTCATGAGGATAAAATAATTTTGGTGCAATGTGCTTTGTAATATTGCATTTGATATAACCTGTTTGCATCAGTGTAACACAAGCAACATTATCTCTGTATATAATAGTTGGAGATTTGATAGAATTCTTACCACACGATTATTGTATGTGGTTTATCATTTTTTGAGCCACACGCATTCTCTATATGCTTCATATAAGGCTATTATTTCAGAATGGTTGGTGGAAGTTGTTACTAAAGTTTGTTTAGAAGACTTCCATGCAATAGTCGTTCCACCGTATTTCTTTTACCTTTCGTGACTCATCGTGGTTTCCCAATACAGTTGAGTCCTGGTCTTCCGATCTTCCAGCGTCATAAATTGTGTGTACTATTGAGCTAGGTTCGTGTGGAGCTTCCCCTTCCACTAGGTGTATATTACCCAATTTATCATTGTTATCTTGTGATTGAATTCTATTTGTAGAGGGTGTTTTAGAATTACTTTTCTTATGTTTTCCTTTTTTGCTTGATGGAAGTTACTTTAGGTTCAGAAGATTTCTTCTTTGGTTCCTTTGACTTTTCGATAGCTATAAATTTTGTATTTGGGTCGTACTTCTCCCCCTCTTCCTTTGGACTGTAAGAGTAGGAATGTGAGTAGTTATGATCGGTACCTCTACTCTTTATGGCACATTTCTAACAGGATTATAGGATTGTGTAACACCCTTAGTCTACAAAAAAATTTGTCATGTTATTTGGTATGTTTTGTAAGTTTATAATTTTCCGAACTTGTTGTTCAATTTCTTGTGTATGTGGATTAGAGGTTGAGATACTTTTATCATCCCAGTTGATTTTCGAGCATTCTTTGTGGTTTTGTAATCCCCCCTAATGCTAAGAAATGCTACTCATTAAAGATATAATTTGCGCATCGGGCAGTGAATACATCCCCTGTTAGAGGTTTAAGGTAATTTATTATTGATAGAGATTTGTACCCACATAAATTACCATTTTTTGTGATATGTTTCGTGATATGCAGTTGATCACAATTGAATTAATTCTATGGCATGTAAAATCGCGTGACCTTAACATGATGTTGGTAAATTGCATTTTTGTAAAAATGGTATTGCAATAAACTTAATCAAGGATTCAACTAGACTGTTTTGAGTATGGGCATATGGAGTCAAGTGTTGTACTTCGATCCCTAAAGCCATGCAATAGTCATTGAAAGCCTTAGAGGAGAATTCAGCAGTATTGTCTATTCAAATTGTTTAGATTCGGTGTTATAGATAATGAGCTTTTAATTTTATTATTTGGCTCATTATTTTGGTGTAAGCATGGTTTTGTGTGGAAAGGAGACACACGTTGGCCCATCGTGTAGATGCGTCAATTAAAACCATGAAATACTTGAATGGTCCAGTTAACAATGAATTAAGTCCACAAATATATCCTTGAATGCGTTAAAGGAATTTAAGTATTTCATCTTGTATTTTAAGTTTAGAAGGTCTTAGAATTAGCTTGCCTTGTGCACATGCGGTACACATGAAATCTGAATATTGTGGGAACTTTGATGTGCTTAGAGTATGACAAATAGAATTGCTAATAATTTTCTGCACCATACCCACTCTTGGATGTCTAAGGCGATCATGCCACGTTTGGAATGGATCAATATTTTGGAAAATTATTTTATAAGCAACATGTGGTATGAGTTTAATGTATGTGTAGTACAATCCGGATGATAGACATGGATTTTTTTTCAAGAATCTACTTATCATATCCATTATTTCGAGTCATGAGAAAGTATTCCTTCTGATTGTCATCCTAAGTTTCTATATGAAAACCATTGAGATGAATATTACGTTAGCTTATGAGAGTAAGAGTTGAGTAAGGATGCAATAATACGTTCTCGATTGTTACTTGTGTACCCATACGGAATGTAATAATGGCACGAACAGTACAAACAATAATAGTATTGCGTCCTGCGATTGTCAAAATATTTCCTTTTGTTTTTGTAAGTGTTTGGAAATACTTTGTTTCCCTAAGTATAGTGTTTGTAGTGCCGTTGTCTACTAAACAGAATTCCTCATCTATGATTGTTCCCGTAAATGATCTATATATAATTAGAAAGGCAAAAAATTTAAGTAAATTTGCAAGATATATATATCAAACTCATATATTGATATAATTTTAATTATAAGTATGTAAATATTGTGCTTGGACAATATTATAGGATGACATATATTTATTACAACATTTGATTACATTAAGGTTCTACATAGACTGATAATTATATCTACAATTGAGGGAGATTTTAATTGAAATATCCAAATATGTCATTAGAGGTATACTCCACAATCATATCTTTTGTGCTCTTCGTGTCATGAAATACCGAGAGCGTTTGTTTTAGCTAGTTGTAATAGGGATTTCTTGGGAGTGTTCAACATCCTTGAATTCGTCCTCTTAAATATTGAAGTGAGCTTCATATTCATTGCCTTGAGTGTTTCTCGTGCGTCCCATAGATTTGAGATATAAATCCACTAGATGCTTTGGGATATGCACTACTTTCAATTAATTATATAATGTCAATATATGTTATGTAATACTTAGAAATATATCAAAAGTTAACGTGGCTGGGAGAAGAACATGTGCTAGAAGAGTACGAAGAATAAATCCACTAAACCATAATCACTAATTCACTTTTAACTATTTAATAACTTGCAGCCATAATCGCATATTGGTATTTGATTTTTGTTGGACTTTTCTTCTTTATGAATAAATATATACTTTTATTAATTAGGATTTATTGTTCTGATTTTTTGTGGGGCTAGTGTGGCTATGCTCACCTTGCTTACCTCGCATACTGCTAGATGGTACTATAAAGATTTGAGAAAATAGAATTGATGTTCCTTGTGTATTGATTGAGAGATTTGGTTTATAATTTATAGATGTCAAGAGGTGGCAGTTTTATAGAGTGAAACAACACGATGGTTCATCGTGTCTCTTCCCCAAGAGGTGTTTCCTCGCAAGGACTAACTACCTATTATGCTAATCTAAGGCTAATTAGATCATTAACTTTTTAATATTCAACACTTCCTCTTGATCAATTTGTCCTTGATTATGATATAAACTTCATCTTGAAATATATTGGAATTCTATGTTGAAAACTCGTCTGGAAAACTCGGTGGGGAAACTAAATGATATAACAAATTTCTTGTGTTGATATTGCCTCATCAAAAACATATTATAAGAAAATTGATAGAAAATCATTAGAGGAAAATATATGATGCTTAGATTAGGTTATATATTAGGTGGATACCCCCTTGATTCTTGAAAATCTTTTAATCATCACATGCCAATTCCATTAACATATTTCTGGAATGTTGAATTTGGTAAAGATTTTCTGAAAAGTTTGTAAGATTATCACATGATTTGGTTTGAAAGATTTTTATCTTTCCACTTTTGTGAAGCTCATGAGGATAAAATAATTTTGGTGCAATGTGCTTTGTAATATTGCATTTGATATAACCTGTTTGCATCAGTGTAACACAAGCAACATTATCTCTGTATATAATAGTTGGAGATTCGATAGAATCCTTACCACACGATTATTGTATGTGGTTTATCATTTTTTGAGCCACACGCATTCTCTATATGCTTCATATAAGGCTATTATTTCAAAATGGTTGGTGGAAGTTGTTACTAAAGTTTGTTTAGAAGACTTCCATGCAATAGTCGTTCCACCATATAGGAATACAAAGTCCGTTTGTGATATGGCATTGTCTGGATCAGACATGTAGCCAACATCAGTATGTCTAATCATATTGTGGTCTTGGTTTCCTTGGAAACTAAAATGTAGACCTAAGTATTTCATACCTTGGCGATATCGAAGAACTTGCTTAACTCCCGACCATTGACGTTTAGTTTGAGAAGTGCTATGTCTTGCTAATAGATTTAAAGTAAATACAATATCAAGCCTACTGCAATTTGCTAAATATATTAATGCTACAACGACACTGAGATATGGGTATTAACACCCCAGTATTTCTTCTCCATCTTATTTTGGTTTGAATGGATCTTTCTCTATGTCTAGAGATCAAATCACCATAGGAGTTTTGGATGGATAAGAATTACTCATATTGAATTTCTCTAAGACCTTTTGGATATAAGTAGCTTGGTGAACAAGTATTCATTGATGAAGGTGCTCAAGTTGTAATCCTAAGAAAAATTTGATTTTGCTCAAATCCTTTATTTCAAATTCCGTCTTGAGATGATTGTGTGCTTCATCAATATCTTGTTCATTGCCGATGATGTTTAAATCATCAACATACACGAATATGATGCAAAATCCTATTTGTGATTTCTTAATGAAAACATAGGGACAATCATCATTGTTTGAGTAACCCTTCCAAAGAAGGAACTCACTTAGTCAGTTATACCATATTCGTCCTGACCGTTTTAAGTCGTATAGTGAGTTATTGAGTTTTACACAATACATGTTGCGTTTTATTTCATTCGGAGTTGAGATTCCTTCAGGAACCTTAATGTAGATATCTGGATCTAATGATCCATATAGATATGCGGTCATGATGTCCATCAACTGCATATGTATATGATTTTGAACAACCATAGAGATTAAATATCAGAATGTCATGGTATTCATAATCAGAGAGTATGTTTCATTAAAATCAATATCAGGTCTCTGCATGAAACCCTAGGCTACAAGCCTTGCTTTGTGTCTCACCACTATATTATTTTCATCACATTTACGAATGAAAACTCATTTGGATCCTATAGGGAATACCTTTGGAGGTGTGGGTATTACTTCTGTAAATGCCTTCTTTTTGTAAAGCGAGACAATTTCTGCAAGAATTGCGTCCTTCAATTTGGGCCATTCGGAGATTGTTTTACACTCTTCCATGGACTTTGGAACATGATCACTTAGAAGGTTGTTTGCAATCTTATTTTAGAAATATGTGTCGACGATTGTAGTTTGACAATAAAATGATTCTCTAGATTCATTATAATTAGTGGATATTTCTTTTACCTTTCGTGACTCATCGTGGTTTCCCAATACAGTTGAGTCCTGGTCTTCCGATCTTCCAGCGTCATAAATTGTGTGTACTATTGAGCTAGGTTCTTGTGGAGCTTCCCCTTCCACTAGGTGTATATTACCCAATTTATCATTATTATCTTGTGATTGAATTCTATTTGTAGAGGGTGTTTTAGAATTACTTTTCTTATGTTTTCCTTTTTTGCTTGATGGAAGTTACTTTAGGTTCAGAAGATTTCTTCTTTGGTTCCTTTGACTTTTCGATAGCTATAAATTTTGTATTTGGGTCGTACTTCTCCCCCTCTTCCTTTGAACTGTAAGAGTAGGAATGTGAGTAGTTATGATCGGTACCTCTACTCTTTATGGCACATTTCTAACAGGATTATAGGATTGTGTAACACCCTTAGTCTACAAAAAAATTGTCATGTTATTTGGTATGTTTTGTAAGTTTATAATTTTCCGAACTTGTTGTTCAATTTCTTGTGTATGTGGATTAGAGGTTCAGATACTTTTATCATCCCAGTTGATTTTCGAGCATTCTTTGTGGTTTTGTAATTCCCCCTAATGCTAGGAAATGCTCCTCATTAAAGATATAATTTGCGTACCGGACAGTGAATACATCCCCTGTTAGGAGTTTAATGTAATTTATTATTGATAGAGATTTGTACCCACATAAATTACCATTTTTTGTGATATGTTTCGTGATATGCAGTTGATCACAATTGAATTAATTCTATGGCATGTAAAATCGCGCGACCTTAACATGATGTTGGTAAATTGCATTTTTGTAAAAATGGTATTGCAATAAACTTAATCAAGGATTCAGCTAGACCGTTTTGAGTATGGGCATATGGAGTCAAGTGTTGTACTTCGATCCCTAAAGCCATGCAATAGTCATTGAAAGCCTTAGAGGAGAATTCAGCAGTATTGTCTATTCAAATTGTTTAGATTCGGTGTTATAGATAATGAGCTTTTAATTTTATTATTTGGCTCATTATTTTGGTGTAAGCATGGTTTTGTGTGGAAAGGAGACACACGTTGGCCCATCGTGTAGATGCGTCAATTAAAACCATGAAATACTTGAATGGTCCAGTTAACAATGAATTAAGTCCACAAATATCTCCTTGAATGCGTTAAAGGAATTTAAGTATTTCATCTTGTATTTTAAGTTTAGAAGGTCTTAGAATTATCTTGCCTTGTGCACATGCGGTACACATGAAATCTGAATATTGTGGGAACTTTGATGTGCTTAGAGTATGTCAAATAGAATTGCTAATAATTTTCTGCACCATACCCACTCTTGGATGTCTAAGGCGATCATGCCACGTTTGGAATGGATCAATATTTTGGAAAATTATTTTATAAGCAACATGTGGTATGAGTTTAATGTATGTGTAGTACAATCCAGATGATAGACATGGATTTTTTTCAAGAATCTACTTATCATATCCATTATTTTGAGTCATGAGAAAGTATTCCTTCTGATTGTCATCCTAAGTTTCTATATGAAAACCATTGAGATGAATATTACGTTAGCTTATGAGAGTAAGAGTTGAGTAAGGATGCAATAATACGTTCTCGATTGTTACTTGTGTACCCATAGGGAATGTAATAATGGCACGAACAGTACAAACAATAATAGTATCGCGTCCTGCGATTGTCAAAATATTTCCTTTTGTTTTTGTAAGTGTTTGGAAATACTTTGTTTCCCTAAGTATAGTGTTTGTAGTGCCGTTGTCTACTAAACAGAATTCCTCATCTATGATTGTTCCAGTAAATGATCTATATATAATTAGAAAGGCAAAAAAATTAAGTAAATTTGCAAGATATATATATCAAACACATATATTGATATAATTTTAATTATAAGTATGTAAATATTGTGCTTGGACAATATTATAGGATGACATATATTTATTACAACATTTGATTACATTAAGGTTCTACATAGACTGATAATTATATCTACAATTGAGGGAGATTTTAATTGAAATCTCCAAATATGTCATTAGAGGTATACTCCACAATCATATCTTTTGTGCTCTTCGTGTCATGAAATACCGAGAGCGTTTGTTTTAGCTAGTTGTAATAGGGATTTCTTGGGAGTGTTCAACATCCTTGAATTCATCCTCTTAAATATTGAAGTGAGCTTCATATTCATTGCCTTGAGTGTTTCTCGTGCGTCCCATAGATTTGAGATATAAATCCACTAGATGCTTTGGGATATGCACTTTTTGGTTGTGTGTTTGTAGCAACCACACTTTTGATAGAGTTTGGATTTATCATATTTTGGCTTAATACGATTATTGTTCTTGTCAAATTTTTGTGATTTGTCCATATTGTTTTGTTTGTACTTATCATTGAAATTCGAAGGACCGTTTAACAGTCCCTTGAACTTGTTTGATTTCTGAAAATTTTCATGTACCTCAAGCAAATGTTTACTCCTATGGGATGCTGATGATGATTTCTCACAAGGAGTTCATTGTGTTTCTCTACCTCAAGTAAAACATGTATTAATTCAGAGTATTACGTGAATTTGCGGGCACCATATTGTTGTTGTAAAATCCTATCAACGGGGAGCATGGTTGAAAGTGTCTTTTCAATCTTAGCTTCCTCTAAAGGTTCATTTTCACAAAAACGCAATTTAGCACATATTCTATGAATGATATGACTATAATCGCCGATACATTTGAAGTCATGTAGTTTAAGTTGGGTCCATTCATGGCTGGCTTCAAGAAAAATGATTGCCTTCTATTATTCATATCGTGTTTTGAGGGCAAGCCACAAAATGTGTCGATTTTCTTCTAAAATATATTCAACTTTCATATCTAGGTGGATGTGATTTCATATAATGTCTAGTGCGGTATACTTTTTGACATCTGATACTCTGTCTTGTGCGCCCTGTTGGAGAGGGACGATTGTCGGTCATATCTCATGGGAGGCAAGAGTAACCTTGACATCCATAGCCCATGTTGGGTAATTACGATCGTCAGTGTTGAGTATATCAAATTCTTTGCCCATTATGGTATCCTACATGTGTATAAACCAAGGATTTTTATTGAAATTAGTATGGTAGTGTTGTAAAAAAATACAAAATGTTATAAAATTCAGCGTTTGAATTTACTGTTATTCTAGACCTCAATTTTCATGCATATAGTAAGAAATAATCACGTGTGTAGATTTTCTAACTTATATGAGGTAGTCATTAGTGGATAATGTAGACCTCTTTTATGTTAACAATTTGAAGATAATCACCAAAAAAATGGTGTAGATCTTTTGTAAGTGTATATGACACATAATATGAAAAATCAGTAGTTGCTCTATCATATTACTATGTGTTAACATTATTTTGTATATGTGAGAATGTGAGTGTTGGGGGGGGGGGAAATAATCCCATCGGTCCTACCATTTGGAGGACAACTCTGAAGGACGGTTTTAGAGCATACAAGGTGTGAAGCCTTCTGGTGCCACTGCGTTACTCTGAAGGAGGAACCCGAAGCCCTTGTCACTAGCCCCGACAACAGCACACGTGGAGGAATACGGAGCCTTCAAGCATCTCGGTGGCCCATGTCACCTCGTTGACTCCTAGAGGCCTCAACTCTGAAGCGGCACCGTAAAAAAGGACAAGACGTTTGCTTTACCAGAGTGTTCACACATGCGCTTACCATTTATTCCTAAGGGGACTTATGAATAGAGTTCACTATGACAGTTGTAACTAGAGGGTAGAGAAATATTTCCCTGTTGGATCTCTGCCTATAAATACCCCTCCCTTTTACTGTAATACAAGGATGAATTCACGGAATAAGACTATTATCCTATCCCCATAGTCAATCTTTCCTCTCAATTAGCCCTTCGAGGCTGTTCAAACCTATTAGCGTAATCATTTACGCCAACAGTTGGCATCGTCCGTGGGGATCTTAGTACAAAAACTAACGTCTCTACCATCCTACTTTTTGAAGCCATGACTCTTAAAAGGAGCAAGAGCACTGTTCCTACCTAGAGATCCGCCCGAACCTCCCGACAGGAATCTGAAGGTTATTGCAACACCCCAAATTTTCAAAGAAATAAAAATATCAATTAATATATTTTTCTGAGATTATTTATTTTGGAAATACCTTTAATGCCCTTCTTAGCCTTTTTGAACTAGAACCTAGTGGAAGTGACCAAATGAGAGGCTACAAAATTTTGTATGAGTTCCCAAGACCAAAATATATTTTTGAGAATTTTTACAAATTTTTATCACCCTTGGAAGTAGCCCAAATATTTTAAACCAATTTCTGTAATTATTTTTATTCGGAAAAGAATTGAAACAGTAATGGGCCCCTTCCCCTCTTCTCTCTCCCCCTGGCCGGCCCAGCCCACTCCCTTCCCCACGCCCGTACTAACACCCGGGCCCCGCTTGTCAGCGAGCCCCTTTCTCTTCGCGCGCGCCCAACGCCTCGGCCCCACCTGTCGGTGCCACCCCGCTCTCAGCCGAACCCGACCCCACCTGTCGGACCCGCCGTCCACCTCGCGCCAACCCCCCTATCTTCGCCGGCCCCGATCCCACCTCGGATCCGCCCCCGCCAGCCCCCTCGCGTTAATTCACCGACGCCATTAACACCCCTGCGACGCGCCGACCGTTTCCCCTCATTAACCCACGCGCCATCGCCCTGTCGCTCGCATGCATGGTAAGAGCTTGCCGGCGTTACTCTCGGCCTTCCCCCGATTGCTCCCCCTCTGCCCCGCCAGTGCCTCTATTTAAACCCCTCACCTCCGCCGCGTTCAGCCCGCACGTTCATTCACGCTTAGACTGAACAGAACGCCCGAGACGCTCCCTTAAACGCCTCTCCGCCACCTTCGCTCCAGCCGACGCTCGCCGTCGCCAGAGACCTCCTCCGCCCTAGGTGACCGCACCTCCGTGACCGCCAGGACCTCACTGACCTCGGTCACCCCTCCGTCGACGACGAACCCCACCGGAACGCCATCGCCGACGAGGAACCCGAACCCCTCCACCGTCTACCCTCGTCGCCGACCACGCTTCGACGACCTCTCGCCTCGCCTAAGGTACCCTCGTGATCCCCGTAGTGTCCTCTTTCTGTTTTAGCCCCTAGGACCCCTCGCCGTCGCTCGCCGTGGCCCCTGGCCCGCTTGCTATCGCTGGAGAAGATGACCGACATGGGCTGAGTACCAGTGCCATGTCGGATTCGATCGTGACTGTGCGATTACGATCGGGCGGTGTAGGTAGTACCACGTGGTTGATTTAATCGGATCCGTTGGATCCCTACGAAGGAGTATCGTGTAATATCGCGCGTCCATTTTCATTTAAAACCCTCGCCTCGCCCTCGTGCGTCCAATCGTGATCCAACGGCAGATCTGGATCTGGTGCACGCGCACAGTGCGCGGGTTCACGGTGGATCTGGTTCACTGTGGACCGGCGGCTGTTTCGGATTTAATTTAAATTCAAGAAATGGTTTTAAACTTCTAAAATTCATATCTGGCGCATTTTAACTCCAAAAATTACCATTTCAATTCTAGAAAATTTATAATTTTATTCCCTACATGTTAATGCAATAAAAACAATAGGTTTATATTGAGTATTTTATTTTAGTTTAATAATATATTCAAATGCACTTTAGGATAAATTGCAAATTGATTCACTTCAATTTTAGCAAAATTTATCTTTTATCCTTTTCATGTTGGTGTAATAAAACCACTAAGTTTACACTGAACCTCTTATTTTAAATTAGTTAGAAAATTTAAAATACAATTGTTTACCTTATTATCCCTTTTAGAAAGGACATTATTTCATTAAAGTTTATTTTAAAATATTCATAAAATGAATTTCAGAAACTTAACAACTTTATTTTTCCTTGGTTCAAACAAATCAAAACATATATACCTGTTGTGTGGTTTTTGGATTGTTTAATTGAATGTTACGTTTAATTTATTTATATGGAGAAGACTACGACGTCGCCGAGGAGCCAGAATACTTTCCCGAAGTCCCTCCCTCACCTTTTGCTGAACAAGGCAAGTCACCAAACCAATCTTTTGAGCATATTGAACCCATGTTTTATTAAACTATCACTAAAACACATAGGATATACATACATTAGTCAAATGAAACCCTTACAATATATTTATTAGGATCCCCCGACCTTGATGTGCAACCCAAGCCATGCTATCTAGCCTAAACTCCTTGTCACCATATGATTAGTATTATTAGCTAGTGTCCAATGTATCGACACGATTGCTATAGGGTTAAAAATGAGTCGTAGCAACTTGGTTCTACTATATGATCCCCGTTATCCTTATCTTTGGAATTCTGTTGGTGATAGAGTTATGGTTGTGAGTGTATGCATGGTGGGTTCCGGGTGCAAGCTAGGGCATTGGTCGGTAGCACCCGGGACACTATAAGGACCGGTCTGCAGGATCCATTGCAATACACTTCCGTACTAACCACAAGTCTAATGGGTAAGTCCTAACTAAGGTATGGAGTGTTACAAACCGAGGCCACCACTTGGAGATGGGTCAAGCAGCACCTGAGGGTGGCTTGTACCGACGTGGCGCAAAAGGGGGTGCGACGTTAGCCGGGATGCGGCCCGGCGCGCCGGCGAAACCTAGAGTGGGTGGTTATCGCTTGGAGCATTTCATGCTGAGGTTTTGGCACAAGTTCCCATGGTATGGGTCATCTCGTTACACTTTGGTGTTTGGGATGAGTGCGTGCCTTGTGGGTACAGTAGTACACCTCTGATCAGAGTCATAAATCTTTTCGAAAAGCCGAGCCCACGGTCAAGGGCCGGTTGCCTGACATCCCACAATTAGTTTACTTTTACATGAATGTGCATGATGGTTTGACATGTAAGAACTGTTGTGCGAGGAGGGAAAACGTACTCCTCGAGTTAGATGGTATTATGATGTTCATGTTTATTATTCTGCACGATTAAATTTTACTACATTAAATGCAATAACTGAAAAATGTACTTTTCCGCACTTTTAGCCATTATCCTCCCTTTGCTATTACCTTGCATTACTATTGCATTTGCGGTGTCTTGTTGAGTACTTTTTGTACTCATACCCGTTGGACACATAATTCAGAGGATGCGTACTATGAGGAGGATTGTCCGGAGTAGCGACCCAGTCAAGAAAACGATCCTGAAGAAGATGTTCGTCATGCAGTTTTGTTTCATAGTTTCTTTTAATTTTACACTTGTGTAATAATGTGGTCTGCGAACCACGAATGATTGCCCGTATGTACGATGTCGCATGATGAACCTCTTTTTATTATTGTTTTTCTATGGAAATTCAATAATGTTCCGATTTCGATAAATCGGGGCGTCACAGTTATGCCCAAGAAAATTCCGATAAATAGTATCAAAAGTTCTGATTATTACCTGGTCTCGATACAGAGAGCAAATGTTGTTTCGGAAGTTCTAATATGGTATCGGAAGTTCCGACGAGCCGAAAGTTCCGATTTGGAATCGGGGAATTTTGTACTGATTGAAAGTTCCGAGGTGGGCGAAAACAAATTGGATATGTTATCGGTAGACCTAAAATACCCTGTCGGAAGTTTCGATCTTGTATCGGAAGTTTCAACGTGAGCGAACATATTGGATATGTTACGGTTTTGAGGGTTTCGAGATGAGCACGACTAGGGGGCTCTCAACCCTATAAAAGGAGAGGAGGAATAAGCTTAGATTAGACCTAGCCACTGAAGACTCCTCTCCTCGCTTTCTTGATCTCAATTGTTGAGGTCAACGATCCCCGTCTCCTATGTGTGGTGCTAGCACACTGCCGTGGAAGGTACTCCATTCCTTTACGTGTGGATACCGTGGAGGCGTTGCTCCAACAGCGATGCTCATGGACATCTTCATGCGAACGACTATGTCGCCTTCATCAATCGGATCAGTGAGGGATGGCAAGGAAGAAGCGAGGATAGAAGGTAACAATCCATAATCTCGCACGCGCATGAGTCTTGGGCTTAGGGCGTAAATTTTGAATTTGCCGGCTAGCGTAGCTCCCCTATTCCCCAATAGTGGTATCAAAGCCTACGTGTGTAGTGTTTGATCTAGATCCCTCATGTATAGAGATACATGGTAGAAAAACATATTAGATCTGTTTCTATCTGCGGCAAATTGGAAGTTTCGATATTGATCGGAAGTTTCAATGGCGGATCGGAAATTCCGATGGTGGATCGGAAGTTACAATACTGATCGGATGTTCCAATATCGAATATTGATTCAATACAGAAAGAAATTGTTGCGGTATAGGATTCTGATATTGACCAGAAGTTTCGGCGGATCGGAAGTTCTGACCCACACGAATTTGAAATTCCGAGCCTACTGAGCCGAGTTTTTCAGATCTATTATATAGTCACTTGTAGATTGCTCGCCTAACTTTGTTTTGCAAAGAATGATGAGACTAGCATGGACTTGGATAAATGTGATGTATGAGATGCATACAATGAATGTAAATTAAATATGGCCTGTGTGTCATGGTTATTTACAGCCCAAGGCTGATGTAAAATTTATTATGGCTTGCATGTCGTTTCTACGGTGCTTCGACCCATGTAATTAGTATAGTGTTGGACCGAAAACGGCGACCAGGGGGGGGGTGAATGGGAGCTTTTAAAATTTCAGGCTAAAAACAAGTCTTCTGTTTTAACTCTGTCTTCTGCGGAACAGGCTTCGAACACTACCTTCGAAGGTCTGGTTCGGAGGTGTTTTGACAGCTCCGAACACAGGCTTCGCAGGAGCAAAAGTTCGAAGCCAAGAAGACTTCGCTCCGAGCACACCCTTCGAAAATCTACTCTGCTAAGTCCGTGCAGGCTCTGCACACAGGGTGCTTCGAGCAGGCTTCACACTTCACCCTTCGCAAGAGAGGACAACCCTCTGAGGACTTCGACCAAGTACTTGGCAGCAGCAACTGGTGCTGGGCTTCGTACACGAAGGTCTAAACGCACACAAACGGACTTCGCTAAGGGCTTCGACACAAGAAGCAAAACGGGCTTCGATCAGGGCTTCGCTAGTAAGCAGCGAGGTCTCGCCTCCTGTTACACAGAGAACACAATAAAGTTGAACTCTGGATGAATACAGCGAGGTGTGTGGCTACAGGAGCTCAACAGTAAATGCTCAAAGTGTTAAATGTTACCTACCGAGCCCCCATATTTATAGCCCACAGTTCACCTAAAGGAATTGACTACTTTACCCCTAGGGTTTACATTGGTTTTGTCTCTACAGAACTGAGGGGTACAAAAGGTAGTCAACTTTATTGGAGGCTTCTCTATCAGCCTTTGTAGAGGGGACAGCGCCAGCTTTTTGCAGAGCAGACACTGTCAGACTTGCAGCCTTTGACCTTTCCGAAGCCCCCCTTCGCACGCGAGGGGTGCGGTAGCTTCGGTGAGAAGCCTTGAGCCAGATTGCCTTCGCTTCACCGAAGTCAGCCTCCGATACAGTGACGGTTTTGAGCCGAAGCCGTCAAAGCCCTTGGGCCTTCGCACCAACACCCTCGGAGTGGACCACCACGGCTTCGCAGCTACTCCCAGCTCGAACTCCGTCAGTCCGTGTACCGAAGCCATGTAGGCCGAAGTACCACAAGACAACCTTGCTCCGGAGCTAGCCTTGCTCCGAAGCCTTCCTCACTCCGAAGCCCCACCTTCGGAGTACCACCCTTCGAAGTCCCTCCTTCGTCCAAGGCCTCCGCATGAAGAATTCCATGAGCACTTCGTCGCAGTGTCTCTCCCCGAGCACACTCCTCGACGAGCCTCACCCGGACCATGCCTTCGATGCGCCTCGACTTCTGAGACCTTCGTCGGGCACCTTCGAATGTCTCCCTCCAGAGCACACTTCGAACTCCTTGCCTCCGCAGAGGACTTGATCCAACCAACTCCGAAGTCACTCCATCCGGAGTACCTTCGAAGTGCCTCACCTCCGAGGACTTTGTCTCGGAGCACCTTCACCCGGAGCCACGCTCCGCACTCTCTGCCTTCACCTGGCGCACCTCGACCCGAGGACCGACCCGGACCCCTTCGCAGCCACCATGACGGAGCTCCTCGCTCCCCTGGCATCAAGCCTCCCGCTTGACCCAGGTTCACCTGCTACGAACCTTGTCCGTCGCCTCTGAAGTCCCTGCGCACCACAGACAAACAGACAAGTGTATCCAGTACTCTGGAGACCTCTCCGGGTTAGCAACCTCCGGCACACACTCTGGTGTACCGCCCAAAGTACCGAAGCCTTCGGTACACACCCAGTCATCGTGTACTGTCGGACCCCTCCGACACGCACACTCTGCTGCAACAGCTGCAGCAAGCATCCACCGAACACCCTTCGGTGAAACCACCTCCGAACACCCTTCGGAGGTCCAACCTCCGAACCCCCTTCGGAGGTACCCCTTCGAACCCGAGGGTAAAAGCCTGTCAATCACTCATCATAAACACCGAAACCAACCCTTGCTTTCTCAATCTCCCCCTTGATGAGTGCGTTGACAACCAAATTTAAATCCAAGAAAATTTAAAAACTTTCAGCACACAAGTGACCATAAAAACTCAAAAAAGAGCCAAATCATGTCACTTGACAGAAGAATTTCCTCCCCTTTTTCAAAAGAGTAAAAAGCCCCTTCGGCAATAAAAACTCCCCCTGAGTTAAGTTTTTCCCCTTTGGCAACAAAGAACCTTCTCCTTCTTTATGTCAAATTTTCTCCCCCTTTGGAAATTATACCCCCTTGCGGCGGAGAATTTCTCCCCCTTTGGCAATGCAAGAATCAAGGAGCATGAAAAAGATGCATAGCTTGGAAATGAGCAGAATTGCAAAGACATATGAAGCAAAAATATGCCAACAATAACACCAATGATCATGGGCTCAGCTCAAATTAACATTCTCTAAAAACATGATGAAGCATGTGATTTGATCATATTTGAAATAAAAGCATCACCACTTAGTCAAGGAAACTAGACAAGTAAGAGCAGGGACTGCGCAAAGCTAGTCAAATTCTACTCTAGACAGACAAGTCCAGTTCAAATGGAGCATGAAAAGCAAACTTGATAATCAATGAATTTTGTTGTTCTTTTCTTAGGGCCAGGGGTTATTTGTTTGTCCACCTTATACTTTACAATCAGGCCAAGCCTAGGCATGAAGGCCATTAGAAGCTTAAAGCAATGATTTTGGCATACACTACACTATTCCAGTTCAGACCAATGTGCAATGGAAAGCAGCCTAGAATAGAGTAGTGCGACAAACAAACCCTCCTGGATCTTTTCACTTAAAGCATGCAAATCATGGAGTTTTTGATTTTGATTAAGTGAATCAATTTGTTTAACACTTGATGAATATCCATGAGGATGTAGAACAATTTTTCAAGTTGCAATTTTTAGCATCCAATGAACAGTGTCTTGCTATCAAGCAGATAAAAGATAGCAAAAGCAGTCCTGCCTAAACATGCTAGAGTCAAGACTAAGCAGTGAGCACGATTTGATTTTGAAAATAAAACATCATGCACATGAATGTTTCAGATAAATTAAAAAGAGCTGAGCTATCATGATGTCATGGATTATAATCAGGCATATAAGTGCAAAAGATGTAAATGCAATTTTAGTCCACAAGTAGCAAATGCACATCAATCTAAAACTGCTCCTCCTCACAAAATGTCGTAAGGGTGACAAATACCAAGTTCCCCATGCAAGTAAGCAAATCGAGAAGCATCGAGGGGTTTCGTGAAAATATCGGCTAGCTGGTGTTGGGTATCAACATATTGAAGTTCAATATCACCCTTCTCATTGTGATCTCTGAGAAAATGATACCACACATCAATGTGTTTGGTTCTGGAGTGCTGAATCGGGTTGTTTGCAATACAAATAGCACTAGTGTTATCACAGAAAAGTGGAACACTCTTATAATCTAACCCGAAATCCCGCAAAGTGGAAGTCATCCACAAAATCTGAGAGCAACAGCTAGCTGCAGCAACATATTCGGCCTCAGCCGTCGATTGTGCAACACTAGACTGTTTGCGGGAAGACCAACAAACCAGTGAAGTACCCAGAAAATGACAAGTACCAGAGGTACTCTTCCTATCAATTCTACACCCAGCAAAATCCGCATCGGAATAGCCTCGAAGACATAAAGATGAAGATGCTGAATACCATATGCCAAATTCAAGGGTGTATTTGAGATACCTTAGTATGCATTTTACCGCTTGGCGGTGCGAAGCTCGTGGTGAAGCCTAAAAACGAGCGCACAGACATACTGCGAAGTGTATGTCCGGCCTCGTGGCAGTCAAGTAGAGGAGGGAGCCGATCATGCTTCGGAACTCCTTCTGATCTACGGCTTCTCCATCTTCGTCAGGATCCAATGCTACAGATGTAGCCATTGGAGTGGCGAGGGGCTTCGCATCGGACATGTCGAACTTCTTGAGCAGGTCCTTGGTGTACTTCGTCTGGTGGACGAAAGTACCTTGTTTGCTTTGCTTGATTTGCAAACCAAGGAAAAAGGTGAGTTCACCCATCATCGACATCTCAAATTCCCTGCTCATGGTATCTGCAAACTCGGCAACCAAAGCATGAGAAGAGCCACCAAAGATGATATCATCCACATAAATCTGAACTAGGAGGAAATCTTTGCCATGCTTGAGAGTAAACAAAGTTTTATCAACAGAGCCCATCAAATACCCTCGCTCAAGCAGAAAAGACTTAAGTCTATCATACCATGCCCGAGGGGCCTGCTTGAGTCCATAAAGAGCCTTATGAAGTTTAAGGACTTTATGTGGGTACTTGGGGTTTTCAAATCCAGGGGGTTGTTTTACATAAACATCTTCACCTATGAAGCCATTAAGAAAAGCACTTTTGACATCCATTTGATAGAGTTTGAATCCCCGGGATGTCGCAAAGGCAAGCAAAATCCTAATGGCCTCAAGGCGAGCAACAGGTGCAAAAGTTTCAGTAAAATCAATCCCTTCTAGTTGAGAAAAGCCCTGAGCTACAAGTCTAGCCTTGTTTCTAACTATAGTCCCATCCTCCCCTTGTTTGTTTTTGAAAATCCATTTTGTTCCAATGAAATGAACATTTGGTGGAGGCTCAACTAATGACCAGACTTGGTTTCTCTCAAAATTTTCAAGCTCTTCATGCATGGCATTGATCCAAATAGAATTAGAAAGTGCATGACTAACATCTAAGGACTCGAAAGAAGCAACAAAAGCAGCATTAGTGAAATGGGCATGTGAACGAGTTACCCTTTGATCAAGCTCACCAATGATCTGCTCGGCAGGGTGCATCCTTTGAACATGATGTGGAGCCTCACGGCGGGATGCAGTCTCCCCCTCAACTTGTGCGTTGGAGTGGTCCAAGATGACCGATGTTGAGGTAGTCGCTTCGGGACCTCGTGCCGAAGTAGTCGAAGCGGGGTCGGCTTGGGGGGTTGATGTCGAGGGTAGTAGGGGTTCATCCTCGAATTCTCCGGGATCTTCCTCTTCGAAGATGGTCTGTTCCATGTCGTGTTCATTTGCCTGTTCAAAAGCAGAACTAACAGAGGGGGTTGATTCATCAAAAGTCACATCACATGACTCGATGACAGTGTTAGTTTCCAAATTAAAAACACGATAAGAATGACCATGAGTAGTGTAACCCAAAAAGATCCCGTCAGAAGAGCGTGACTCAAATTTGTCCAAGTTACCACGTTTTAGGATAAAGCAGCGACAGCCAAAAACTCGAAGATGAGTAACCTTGGGCTGTCTCCCAAAACGCAGCTCATAAGATGTTAAATTTATAATTGAGCGCAAGAAGATTCGGTTTGAGATGTAACAAGCAGTGTTCATGGCCTCAGCCCAGAATTTTCTAGGAGTCCTATGCTCATCAAGCATCGTCCTAGCCATCTCAACCAAAGTGCGGTTCTTCCTCTCAACAACACCGTTCTGTTGAGGAACCCGCGGAGCAGAGAATTGATGTTCTATGCCATGCTCCATGCAAAAGTCAACAAAGAGACTATTTTTGAACTCGGTGCCATTATCACTTCGAATGAATTTCAATGCACCAGGGAGTTCAGTAAAAAGTCTCAAAGCCAAGCTCCGAAAGTGTGAAAACACTTCATCCTTGCTGGCAAGAAAGAAGACCCAAGAGTAGCGAGAGAAATCGTCGACAATAACTAATACATACCACTTGTCGCCTAAAGAACTAACCCGAGAGGGACCTACAGTGTCCATATGGAGAAGTTCTCCGGGTTGTTCAGTCATCACTGTGGTGACTGGCGAATGCGAAGCAGCAATCATTTTTCCATGACGACAAGGAGCGCAAACTAAATTCTTCTCAAACTTGAGCTTGGGCAATCCTCGGATCAGACCTAGGGTGCTCAGACGAGCGAGCAACTCAAAGCTCATATGCCCTAGTCTCCTATGCCACTTCCAAAGCTCAGAAGTCGAATGTGCAACAAGACAATGAGAAGAACCAGATGACTCTGAAAAATCAGCTCCAAAAACTCTCCCAACTCTAAAGATCTTACACACCACAACGCCATCAGAATTGAGCACTTGCGAAGTATCGCGATGGAATCGCACTTCGAAGCCCTCATCAAGCAACTGAGATACAGACAGCAAATTGTATCCCAGGTTTTCAACCAATGCAACATCTTTGAGAGTGAAATTCGAGTTAATTCTTACCACACCTTTACCTTTCACTCTTCTCCTTCGATTGTTTCCGAAGGTAATATGTTCCCTTTGCTTGGTTGTGGTGAGGCTGGAGAACCATGCTGCATCTCCGGTCATGTGGCGCGAACAACCGGAGTTCATGATCCACGTGCCCTCCAAGCCTCGATCTGTTGCCTACACATGATAAGAATATCTCGATCGCTCAGTGCTGGGGTGAGTGAAAAAATGACGAGGCATCCAGCACTGAGTGACACGAGCAGTAGGCACAGTAAAAGTAGACGGTCTACGCACAGGAAAATCGAAATGATGCAAAGTGCGAGGTCTACCTACATGCTGTGATCAAACAACATGTCGAGGTCTCCTACTCTGACGAGGTACAAAGCTACTCACCCGGGGTCTACCACCATATGGAACATGGTGAACACCTCGAGGAGCAAAACCTCTCCGAGAAGCACGAGGAGCCTCAAAAGCAGGACGATAGTAAAACTCAGACTCATGCATACCTAAAGATGGGTAATGCATGTCCTGGTAACTCATCGCCTGAGAGCGTCGCTCATCCTTGATGCGACGAAAACAGAACCCAACCAAATGACCCGCCCGCTGACAATAAGAACAGTGAAACACTCTCCTAGGGGCACTCTCATGGGTCACAGGAGCAACTCTCACAGGCTCCTTGGGTTTCTGCTGAGTGGTTTTCTTGGGAGGATTTTTCTTGGCAGGAGGAGTGGTTTTCTTTGGTGGTTGGGTAGGCTTTTTAGCTGATGGAGTGTCTAACAGAGCTCTCTCTTTCTCTAGGGTAGTGGGAGAGGTAAAAACAGTTTTGGACTTACTGTCTGAAGGTATCCTCTCAAAACCCAAATCTAGAGCTACCCCTGCTCTGTCAGCACACAACTTTGTCTTGGCCAAGAGCAAATTCATCCTACCCTTTCCCTCAGTGCATTTATTAACCACGGAAAGAAGGTATTCATTTTCAGTCATGAGGTTTTCAGTTCGCTCTCTAACAGTGCCTAGCTGGTCCTTAAGGGTGATGCAAGTGTCACACACAGGCTGCACATCCTTAGAACTACCGGCCCTCTCCAATCTAGCCTCTAAATCATGAACATGCTTATCACATAAATTAATGCTTCCGCGTAATAAAGAACAGTTCATGCATTCAATAATATCATGAGGTCTAGAATCCACCTCCAAAAGCTGCTTCTGTGCAGTCTCAAGCTCAGATAGAGTTTGAGCATGAACAGAACGCAACTGAGCAAGCTCACCCATGACAACAGAACAAGATTCACATTCAGCATCATTAAACTTAGACTTAAGCATGGCATATTCAGTAGAAACAGTTTCTAGCCTAAGTCTAAGGTCTTTTCTTTCTCTAGCGGCTTGCACAAGTAACCTATCCTGACCAAGAACTACTTCATTCAGCTCATCTAATTTTATTGAAAGCTGGTCATAGGATAGAGGTACCTCAAATGAGTCAAGCTCAGTGCCGCTGTGATCGCTGTCGGCCATGAAGCAAAGGCCGGTGAAGTCTCGTCCCTTCTTGTCCTTCTTGTCCTCCTTCCTTGGGGACTCCTCCTCCTCAGAGCTCGATTCCTCAGTTGAGGAAGTGTCGATGTCGCTGAGAGCAGCAACGAATGCTCTGGAAGCGGCCTTGGCTACTTTCTTAGCCATTTTGCCGCGCTTGCCCTTCACAAAG
Organism: Zizania palustris; assembly: GCA_019279435.1. NCBI lineage: Eukaryota > Viridiplantae > Streptophyta > Magnoliopsida > Poales > Poaceae > Zizania > Zizania palustris. Next base: position 19,461,631 of record JAAALK010000081.1, read on the forward strand.
GGTTTCCTCTCCTTCTTATGGTATTTAGGGCGCTAACTCTCATCTCTCTTTTTGAGTTTTGGGCAATTAGCCTTGATGTGAGAAGTGTCACCACATTCAAAACAACCACTAAAACCACTTCTCCTCTGATCCCGTCTCTCATGGTGAAAACGGGTGAACCTCCGGGCAATGAGAGCAAGCTCATCATCATCTAGAGTGTCCACCTGCTCCTTTGTGATGGAGACCAGGGAGGACAAGGCAAAACCATCTGCAAGAACACAAGTGCCAGATGTGCTTGGTTCTGCAGCGGTGCCACGGCTAGTGCTAGAAACCAATGTCAATGGCAGTGGCAAAGAGCTTCTGTGCACTGCAAGAGATGCCTTGGCAATCTCTGTGGACTTCAGCTTGCTAAAGAGCTCATCATAGGTCAATGTGTCATAACCTGCGGACTCCTCAATGCTGGATATCTTCACTTCCCATATGCTACGGTCAAGAGCATAGAGAAGCTTGATAGCCCTATCATGATCACTGTAAGCAAGCGTCCCGTTGGATCGCAAGTTACTCACTATCGCATCAAAGCGAGAAAACATGGCATCTATAGATTCACCAGGTGCCTGCACAAACAGCTGATACTGTTGGTTGTATGTGCTTTGGCACCTGGCCTTAATCTGTGTAGAGCCCTCATGAAAAATAGTGAGTGTTGTCCAGATTTCCCTAGCAGTCCTAAGGTGCTTCACCCTATCAAACTCACTCCGGCTCAAACCAATGAACAATATGTTTCTTGCCTTCGAGTTGGCATTATACTGATCTTTTTCTGTTTGAGTGGTGCGAGTATCAGGGATGGAGTATTGTGAGTCCACAATCTCCCATATTGCATTTCCTTGGCTTAACAAGTAAGCCTCCATGCGCACCTTCCAGTATGCAAAATCTGTCCCATCGAACAGAGGAATTTTACTGCCTCTATCCATGTCGCCAACAGATCACAAAACCGGTTAAGGTCAACAGGTGATCTTAACCCGCTCTGATACCAATTGTTGGACCAAAAACGGCGACCAGAGGGGGGGTGAATGGGAGCTTTTAAAATTTCAGGCTAAAAACAAGCCTTCTGTTTTAACTCTGTCTTCTGCGGAACAGGCTTCGAACACTACCTTCGAAGGTCTGGTTTGGAGGTGTTTTGACAGCTCCGAACACAGGCTTCGCAGGAGCAAAAGTTCAAAGCCAAGAAGACTTCGCTCTGATCACAACCTTCGAAAATCTACTCTGCTAAGTCCGTGCAGGCGCCGCACACAGGGTGCTTCGAGCAGGCTTCGCACTTCACCCTTCGCAAGAGTGGACAGCCCTCTGAGGACTTCGACCAAGTACTTGGCAGCAGCAACTGGTGCTGGGCTTCGTACACGAAGGTCTAAACGCACACAAACGGACTTCGCTAAGGGCTTCGACACAAGAAGCAAAATGGGCTTCGATCAGGGCTTCGCTAGTAAGCAGCGAGGTCTCGCCTCCTGGTACACAGAGCGACAGCACACTGAAAAACACACTTCGCACAAAACACCCTTCGCCTAGACAGGCTTCGGTGCACTATAACTAGCGAGGTATGTAATGCGAGCTCAAGCAAAAAGCACAAAGAAGCAGGGCTTCGCCGCTTGAACAAGGAACACAATAAAATTGAACTCTGGATGAATACAGCGAGGTGTGTGGCTACAGGAGCTCAACAGTAAATGCTCAAAGTGTTAAATGTTACCTACCGAGCCCCCATATTTATAGCCCACAGTTCACCCAAAGGAATTGACTACTTTACCCCTAGGGTTTACATTGGTTTTGTCTTTATAGAACTGAGGGGTACAAAAGTTAGTCAACTTTATTGGAGGCTTCTCTGTCAGCCTTTGCAGAGGGGACAGCGCCAGCTTTTTGCAGAGCAGACACTGTCAGACTTGCAGCCTTTGACCTTTCCGAAGCCCCCCTTCGCACGCGAGGGGTGCGGTAGCTTCGGTGAGAAGCCTTGAGCCAGATTGCCTTCGCTTCACCGAAGTCAGCCTCCGATACAGTGACGGTTTTGAGCCGAAGCCGTCAAAGCCCTTGGGCCTTCGCACCAACACCCTCGGAGTGGACCACCACGGCTTCGCAGCTACTCCCAGCTCGAACTCCATCAGTCCGTGTACCGAAGCCATGCAGGCCGAATTACCACAAGACAACCTTGCTCCGGAGCTAGCCTTGCTCCGAAGCCTTCCTCACTCCGAAGCCCCACCTTCGGAGTACCACCCTTCGAAGTCCCTCCTTCGTCCAAGGCCTCCGCATGAAGAATTCCATGAGCACTTCGTCGCAGTGTCTCTCCCCGAGCACACTCCTCGACGAGCCTCACCCGGACCATGCCTTCGATGCGCCTCGACTTCTGAGACCTTCGTCGGGCACATTCTAATGTCTCCCTCCAGAGCACACTTCGAACTCCTTGCCTCCGCAGAGGACTTGATCCAACCAACTCCGAAGTCACTCCATCCGGAGTACCTTCGAAGTGCCTCACCTCCGAGGACTTTGTCTCGGAGCAACTTCACCCGGAGCCACGCTCTGCACTCTCTGCCTTCACCTGGTGCACCTCGACCCGAGGACCGACCCGGACCCCTTCGCAGCCACCGTGACGGAGCTCCCCGCTCCCCTGGCATCAAGCCTCCCGCTTGACCCAGGTTCACCTGCTACGAACCTTGTCCGTCGCCTCTGAAGTCCCTGCGCACCACAGACAAACAGACAAGTGTATCCAGTACTCCGGAGACCTCTCCGGGTTAGCAACCTCCGGCACACACTCCGGTGTACCGCCCAAAGTACCAAAGCCTTCGGTACACACCCAGTCATCGTGTATTGTCGGACCCCTTCGACACGCACACTCCGCTGCAACAGCTGCAGCAAGCATCCACCGAACACCCTTCGGTGAAACCACCTCCGAACACCCTTCGGAGGTCCAACCTCTGAACCCCCTTCGGAGGTACCCCTTCGAACCCGAGGGTAAAAGCCTGTCAATCACTCATCATAAACACTGAAACCAACCCTTGGTTTCTCATATAGACTATGCGAGATGGACTTGTACTCTTCATGGAGGCTAGGAGCACGTACTCAATGACGGGGGCCATGGATATGGAGATCACCATGTGGTGCGCACAGGTGCCCGATCTTCCGTCAGAGGGGATAAACTCGATTGGTGGAGGAATCGATGTTGGCGATCCTGCTCCCGATCAACACTGATTTGAACCCCGCAATCACTACACCACAACTCTGTTAGTTATCCACCACACATGAACATGATTGACCTCTCCAAGAAGGCTTATCCCTGCATGCAAATCGAGAACACAAGAAAGAACACGGAAACACAATCTCACAAACAGATGAAAGATCAATTTCTCGAGCGGGGTTCCACAATCTGACGAACATCAGAGTTCAATCTGCAAGGCAGTTCAAAACTAAGCAAAACCCAACCCTAATTCATGACGGCTACAGAGTATTAATACCTAGGGTTTGTGTAAAGTCTTCCCTAATGTTGGGCTTAAGGCCCCAAACGGATACAAGGCCCAAAGTGGCCCAAAATGGTGATGCAGCACCTTATGACTTGTTTGGACGACACTAAACGTTTCGTAACTAACCAGGACTTGACACTAGATTCATTGAAACAATATTTTCGTTATCTTTCCAACGCCTTAAAGAACGCCTCAATCTGCCTCCGTACGGGAACATTATGCCCATTTTAATGAAGAGTGTTCTGCTGAAACCGAACCGAAATCGGAGTTTGAAGTGGAATCCGAATTGGAATTTTGCGCCGCCTCTCCCTCTTGTGTTTGACCCAAAAGTGCTTCTTCCAAGTTTCTTAGAGTCAAAATATCACCCATAAGTATCATCCCATCCATATTCATATCATTATGTAAAGTAAGAAATGAACGCTCCTCATAATTAAGCTTGCGGGCACGAGAGTCAGTGATTGGTCCAGGAATGATAGAGTGTTGGATGTCTTTATCATTGTTATCGATGTCCTCGTCATCCTCCCCTTCTTGAATTGGAGTCGTACTCGACTCAAACTCATCTTCTTGTCCCAAATATGGCTTCAAATATGAAATGTTAAATTGTGGGGCTAACCCCAAAATCTGCAGGCAACTCAAGCTGGTATGCATTGTCATTAATTTTCTTAACTATCTTGAAAGGACCATCAGCTCGAGGCATCAATTTAGACTTTATCAAATCTGGAAATCTATCTTTATGCAAGTGTAACCAAACAAGATCACCTATTTCAAAGGTTAAATGTCTCCTACCCTTACTACCAGCAATTTTATACTTTTCGGTCATCTTCTCAATGTGTTCTTTAGTTGTGTTATGTAATTTCAGAATAAAATCAGCACGTGTCTTAGCATCTAAATGCACATGTTCAGAAGTATGCAATGGCAAAAGATCAATGGGAACATGGGGATTAAAGCCATACACAACCTGAAAAGGACTCACCTTGGTGGTAGAATGTACCGCTCAATTATATGCAAACTCCACATGAGGTAAACATTCTTCCCACATCTTTAAATTCTTCTTCAAAATAGCCCGCAACATGGTAGATAATGTACGATTAACTACCTCTGTTTGCCCATCGGTTTGAGGGTGGCATGTGGTGGAGAATAGCAGCTTGGTTCCCAACTTGCACCATAAACTTCTCCAAAAGTGACTCAAGAACTTCACATCGTGATCAGAGACAATAGTGGTGGGCACTCCATGTAGGCGAATGATATCCCTGAAAAACAAATCAACAATGTTTGTAGCATCATCGCTCTTATGACAAGGTATAAAATGTGCCATTTTTGAGAATCGATCGACCACCACAAATATACTATCCCCCCTCTTTGTTCTAGGTAAACCTAAGACAAAGTCCATTGATATATGCTCCCAAGGGACGCTAGGAACAGGAAGGGGCATATAAAGTCCAAAGGGATTCAAGTGTAACTTAGCTTTGTTACATGTAGTGCAGCGTGAGACGTAGCGCAGGTCATCCCGCCGCATCCTTGGCCAAAAGAAGTGTGTGGACAACACACACTCAGTTTTCTTCACTCCAAAATATCCCATCAATCCTCCCCCGTGAGCTTCCTGTAAAAACAAAAGGCGAATGGAGCTAGCTGGGGCGCATAGCTTGTTAGCACAATATAATAAACCATCATTCATCACATATTTATTCCAAGTTTGGCACGCTCTATAATTTTCAAAAGCATCCTTGAAGTTTAGATCAGTAGCATATAACTCTTTTATTGTTTCTAGACCAAATATCTTATGATCAAGCTGAGATAACATAGTAAAACGCCTGGATAAAACATCTGCAATGATATTGTCTTTACCATGTTTATGTTTAATGTTGTATGGAAATGACTCTATGAACTCAACCCATTTTGCATGTCGCTTATTTAGTTTTGCCTGGCTTCTAATATGTTTCAAGGATTCATGATCAGAATGAATGATAAACTCTTTAGGCCAATGGTAATGTTTCTAAGTGTCTAACACCCTAACTAAAGCATACAACTCCTTATCATAAGTGGAATAATTCAGATTAGGTCCATGCAATTTTTCACTAAAGTAAGCAACATGTTTACCTTCTTGTATGAGAACTCCTCCTATCCCAATCCCACTAGCATCACATTCAAGCTCAAATGTCTTACCAAAGTCAGGAAGTTGTAGTAGAGGGGCATGTGTAAGTTTCTCCTTGAGCATGTTAAAAGCTTGTTCTTGTGCTGGGCCCCATATAAATGAAGTTCCCTTATTTGTTAACTCATTGAGTGGAGCAGCAATGGTGCTGAAATTCTCCACAAACCGTCGATAAAAACCAGAAAGTCCATAAAAACTTATCACTTGTGTGACGGTTTGAGGTGTTGGCCAGCTCTTGATGGCTTCAGTTTTTGCTTCATCTACCTCAATACCCTGTGGAGTAACAACATAGCCAAGAAAAGAGACTCGATCCATGCAAAAAGTGCACTATTCAAGATTATCGAACACACGTGCATCTCTCAAAGCATTAAAAACAGCAGGCAAATGATTCAAATGTTCATCAATAGACCTACTATATATCAAGATATCATCAAAGTAAACCACCACAAATTTGCCAATAAATACTCTTAATACTTCATTCATTAAACACATGAAAGTGCTAGGTGCATTAGTTAACCCAAAAGACATGACTAACCACTCATATAAACCAAACTTAGTTTTGAAAGTTGTTTTCCATTCATCTCTTAATTTCATTCTAATTTGGTGGTATCCACTACGCAAGTCAATCTTTGAGAAAATGATAGACCCACTCAATTCATCAAGCATATCATCTAACCTTGGAATAGGATGACGATACCTTATTGTAATATTATTGATGGCTCTACAATCAACACACATACACCAACTACCATCTTTTTTAGGGAATAAAAGAACAGGCACATCACATGGGCCAAGGCTCTCTCGTACGTACCCACGGTCTAGAAGTTCTTGGACTTGTCGCTGAATTGCTTTGGTCTCCTTCGGATTTGTTCTATATGCAGCATGGTTCGACAATGTTGCTCCTGAGATCAAGTCAATTTGATGCTCAATACCTTGAGTAGGTGGCAGCCCAGGAGGCATCTCTGCTGGAAACACATCCTTATACTCCTACAAAAGGTTAGTGACAGCAGGCTGCAACGAGGTGGAAGAATCCTCAAATGAAAACAAGACTTATTTGCATATCAATGCATAATAACAAGGAGAATCAAACTCATTAACATCAACCAAATCAGATTTAGTAGCAAGCATAACACCCCCCTTCAATTTAATTCCGTTTGACTTAGAGCTATTGTCTTTCTTATCTTTCTTAGGTAGAAAAATAGTGTTAACTACTTGCTGATTTTCAGATTGTGGTGCAATTTCCTTGCTATTCTCAATACTCTCTTTCTCACATTGCATAATTTCAGTGGGAGTCATAGGAAGCAAATTAATTTTCTTTCTCTTGTGCATAAGTGTATATTTATTACTCCTACCATGATGTGTAGCATCTGTATCAAATTCCCACGGCCTACCCAATAAAAGTGAATATGCTTGCATGGGTACAACATCAAAATCAACAAAATCATGGTACGTACCAATGAAAAAGTGCACTCTCGCAGAGTGTGTTACCTTGACCGTGCCACTATTGTTGAACCACTGAATGTAGTATGGATGAGGATGTGGACGTGTGGTCAATCCAAGTTTATTAACCAAATCTAAGCTCACCAAATTGTTGTTGATCCCTCCGTCAATTATGACACGAACACGACGATCATTGGCAATGAGGAACATTTGAAATAATTTATGTCGCTGCAGTGTGTCCGTTTGCTCCACTTGAGTGTTTAAAACACGTTGTAAAATCAACGCCTCATACTTCTCGGTGGCGGCAATACCTAAAATCTCCTCGCCATCACTTTCAGTCTCCTCATTGTCACCTGCATTGTTAGTACCACCATCATCAATATCACTAGCACTAACATACCCACCATCCTCAGTAGCAATGAATGTTCGTCTCTGGCTTGGGCAATCTCTCATGAAATGGCCCTTCCCTTTGCAATTGTGGCAAATGACTCCACTGGTTCGACCTGTAGAAGCAACTGATGAGGAACTATTTGCTGGTATGGCTGTTTTACTCTTATCCTCTGGTGGTAGTGAAGACGACAGTGCCGCTAAACGCACCCTAAGTATGAAGGGGGTAGTAGACCGTGAAGGAGAAGGTAGTGTTGATTTTCCTGTTGTAGACGCCGCTCTTGTGTCGGTGAAGTTGCTCTTCGACTTCGGCTGTCGTCCCTGCAATTCTATTTCTGCCTTCATAGAAAGGTGAAATAATCTATTGAGAGAATTATATTCCTTATAATCAACTATGTCCTGTATTTTTCTTCTTAAACCACCAAAAAATCTAGGAATTTTACCATCCTCATCCTCAACTACCTCACAACGCAACATTCCTATTTGCAGTTCTTGGTAGTACTCCTCTACAGATTTATTTCCCTGGTTTAAATGGTGTAATTTTTGACGCAAATCAAGTTTATAAGTAGTGGGGACAAATATACCATGCATATCTCTCTTTAGCCCATCCCATGTGTCAGGTGCTAAGCCTACATTTGATAGCTCATTCCACCAAATAATAGCAAAATCGGTAAACTCACTAGTGGCTTGTCTAACTCTATGAATTTCTAGAACAAGATGAGAGTTAAATTTTTGTTCTACTGTCATCTCCCAATTCAGATATGTCTCAACATCATAAGAGCTAGAAAAAGGTGGTATGCTAAACTTAACCTTAGCAAACGAATTATCAGCACGAGGGTTGTTTTCATTATTACCTCCCATACCTTGACGATGTAGATTTCGTTGACGAGGAGGAGGGTCTCGAGCAAGGGGGTGGATATGCTCTTCTATCGTTAGGTGGCGCTTGCTGTGTCTCTATGTTCTCCATCCTGGTGACGAGAGTGGCAATGCTGCTCTCTATCCTCTCTAATCTGTTCTCATTGTCCTGGTTACTCTTAACGATGTTTGAATTGAGTTCTTACAACAACTTTCCAAGTTCTAACTTGGACACACATTCATCTCCATCGCCTTGGTGTGATCCTGCCATGGTTTGTGGAAACACAAAACACAAACAAGCTCACAAGTGCGTTAGTTTCCTATGATCTACTTGGATGTGGAGTCGCTCACACTCAAACATTTCACCAAGTTCTTGCAAGGTTCTTACCAATCGTAGCAGGTGGCACAACCGGTTGGCTTGGGGATGATACCGTTGAAGTCGTGAGTATAGCGATTGCCAGCTGGTCACCGTACTGATTAGAAGGAAGGTGGAGCTCGGAAGGCTGATCTTTGGTAGTAAGGATTAGCACAAATTGACAACAATTAGTAAAGCTCAATAATAATCAACAATACTTGTCTTGGTTGCTGGTCTAACTTGTGCTCCTAGAAACGAGAAGAGAAGCCAACTCTAATAACAAGAACACCAAAAACGACACTTAGAAATATAGGTAATAACGCTGAACTTAAACTAGAACAACTTCCTCCTCTTATGCCTCACATATTTTTTCTTTTATTTTATTTTTCTCTTTTTTGGCCTATTTTTCTCTTTTCTTTTGGGCCTCTCTTTCTTTTTTATTCTTATTTTGTTTATAGATTACTCAAACAATAAGTACTAAACGAGGTACCCGAAAAGGAAGAAGTTATACCAGCTATAAACAAAAACCCCTCTAGAACTCTGTATTCCCAGCAGAATTTTGCCCCCTTACCCCAATCGTAAGCGGCTTCTTGGCTTACAAATGGATGCGTTTTTTTCGCCCCGATCGTTTTTACGGGTGGTAGAGCTCAAACGGAGTCTGTATGCAAAAGTTATGGCCGTTTTACCGAGGCAAGGTCGAACTGACCCCGAACCGACTTTGACTAGGGTTTAGGGTTGGATTCGGATATCCCGGGACTAAACAAGGTTATGGATTTGACTCGCGATCAAAAACACAACTCTAAACCAGCAACCCAACATCGACCATAGATCAAAACTCAGCAATACAACTGTTGACAGCAAAAAAAGGCATTAATGGTTAAGATTGTCAAAATATCAATTTTGGTAATTTGGGCCGAAAATGCACATGTCCCGGGTTAGGCCGAAGACCTACAGGGCCAAAGGACCACTGGGCTATGGGCTTCGGAAGCTTCCAGCTAGCCCACAACCTTCGGCCCGGAGGCCTTCGGAGGCCCACTTCACCGAAGCTTTGGCCCAAGGAGCAGGCTTCGGCGGGCCTACCCGAAGGCCCACTTCGGGCAAGAGTTAGAGATTGAGTTTGATTTTTGACTAAGTATTTTACGTGTGACCTAATATAATTCCACCTGATTAGGCTTAGTGTTGGACCGGAAACGGCGACCAGAGGGGGGGTGAATGGGAGCTTTTAAAATTTCGGGCTAAAATCTTAGCCTTCGGGTCTGTTCTGTCTTCTGCGGAACAGGCTTCGAACACAACCTTCGAAGGTCTGGTTCGGAGGTACTTCGACAGCTCCGAACACAGGCTTCGCAGGAGCAAAAGTTCGAAGCCAAGAAGACTTCGCTCCACTAACAACCCTCGAAAACCAACTCTGCTAAGTCAGTGCAGGCTCCGCACACAGGGTGCTTTGAGCAAACTTCGCACTTCACCCTTCGCAAGAGTGGACAGCCCTCTGAGGACTTCGACCAAGTACTTGGCGACAGCAACGGGTGCTGGGCTTCGTACCCGAAGGTCTACACACACACAAAACGGACCACGCTAAGGGCTTCGACACAAGAAGCACAACGGGAAAAGATCAGGGCTTCGCTAGTAAGCAGCGAGGTCTTGCCTCGTGTTACACAGAGCGACAGCACACTGACAAAACACACCTCGCACGAAAAACAACCTTCGCCTCAACAGGCTTCGGTGCACTAAACTAGCGAAGTATGTAGATCGAGCTCAAGCAAAAAGCACAAGACAAACAGGGCTTCGCCGCTTGAACAAGGAACACTGAAAATGAACTCAGGATGTATTCAATCAGAGTGTGGCTACAGGAGCTCAACAGTAAATGCTCAAAGTGTTAAATGTTTCCTACCGAGCCCCCATATTTATAGCCCACGGCTTCATCCTAAGGAAGTGACTACATTACCCCTAGGGTTTACATCCATTTTGACTCTACAGAACTAAGGGGTACAAAAGGTAGTCCACCTTTATTTTGGAGGCTTCTCTGTCAGCTGCAGAGGGGACAGTGTCAGCCTTTTTCAGAACAGACAGTGTCAGCCTTTACAGAGTTGACTTCTGGAACCTCCCTTCGCACGCGAGGGGTGCGGAAGCTTCGGCGAGAAGCCTGCAGCCTGTTGGCCTTCGCTCCGCCGAAGAAGACCTTCGATACAGTGACGGTTTTGAGCCGAAGCCGTCAAAGCCCTTGGGCCTTCGCACCACCACCTCCGGAGTGGATCACCACGGCTTCGCAGCTACTCCGAGCTCGAACACCGTCCGTCCGTGTACCGAAGCCATGCATGGCCGAAGCACCTCAAGTCAACCTCACTCCGAAGCCCACCTTCGGAGTACCACCCTTCGAAGTCCCTCCTTCGTCCAAGGCCTCCGCATGAAGCATTCCATGAGCACTCCGTCGCAGTGTCTCTCCCCGAGCACACTCCACGACGAGCCTCACCCGGACCATGCCTTCGATGCGCCTCGACTTCTGAGACCTTCGTCGGGCCACCTTCGAGTGTCTCCCTCCGGAGCACACTTCGAACTCCTTGCCTCCGCAGAGGACTTGGTCCACCAACTCCGAAGTCACTCCATTCGGAGTACCTTCGAAGCGCCTCACCTCCGAGGACTTTGTCTCGGAGTACCTTCAGCCGGAGCCACACTCCGCACTCTCTGCCTTCACCTGGCGCGACTCGACCCGAGGACCGACCCGGACCACCTTCGCAGCCACCGTGACGGAGCTCCCTGCTCCCCTGGCATCAAGCCACCCGCTTGACCCAGGTTCACCCGGCTCGAACCCTGTCCGTCGCCTCCGAAGTCCCTGCGCACCACCGACAAGCAAACAAGTGTATCCAGTACTCCGGAGACCTCTCCGGGTTAGCAACCTTCGGCACACACTCCGGTGTACCGCCCAAAGTACCGAAGCCATCGGTACGAACCCAGTCATCGCGTACTGTCGGACCCCTCCGACAGGTACACTCCGCTGCACAGCTGCAGCAAGCAAACACCGAACACACTCCGGTGACACACCTCCGAACACCCTTCGGAGGTACCACCTCCGAAGCCCCTCCGGAGGTACCCTTCGAACAGAGGGTAAAAACCTGTCAATCACTCATCACAAAACACCGAAACCAACCCTTGGTTTCTCAATCTCCCCCTTGATGAGTGCATTGACAACCAAAACCAAGTTCAAGAAAATTTAAAAAAACTTTCAGCACACAAGTGACCATAAAAACTCAAAAAGAGCCAAAGCATGTCACTTGATAAAAGAATTTTTCTCCCCCTTTGTAAAAGAGTAAAAGCCCCTTCGGCAAATCTCCCTATGGATAAAACTCCCCCTGAGTTGAGCAAATTTTTTTCTCCCCCTTTATGTCAAAAATCTCTCCCCCTTTAGAAATAATGCCTTCTTGCAGCAGAGAACATAGCAAAATCTCTCCCCCTTTGGCAATGCAAGCATCAAGGAGCATTCAAAAGATGCAAAGCTGCGAAATGAATGGAATTGCAAAGACATATAATGCAAAAATATGCCAAAATTAACACAAATGATCATGGGCTCAGCTCAATTTAACAATCTGTGAATCAAGATGATGGCATGTGATTTTGTCATTTTGAAGTGAAAGCATCACCACTTAATCACAGTAGCTAGACATGAAAGGCAAGGACTGCGCAAAGCTAACAAATTCTACCCTAGACAGACAAGTCTTGTTCAAGAGGAGCTGTGAAAGCAAACTTGATGATCAATTAATTTTGTTGTTCTTTTTCTTAATGCCAGGGGTTATTTGTTTGTCTACCTTATACTTTCCAATCAGGCCAAGCCTAGGCATGAAAGCCATCTGAAGCTTAAGGCGGTGATTTTGGCATACACTACACTATTCCAGTTCAGACCAAAGTGCAATGGTAAGCAGTCTAGAATAGAGTAGTGCGACAAACAAACCCTCCTGGATCTTTTCATTTAAACCAGGCAAATCATGGATTTGTGATTTTGATTCAGATGAATTTAATATTTTGATGAATATCCATGAATAAAGAACACAAGTTTTCAAGTTGCAAATTTTAGCATCCAAGGAACAGTGTCTTGCTGTCAAGTAGATAAAAGATAGCTAAAAGCAGTCCAGCCTAAACAAGCTAGATACAAGATTGAGCAGTGAGCAAGTTTTGATTTGAGAAAATAAAACATCATGCGCAATCAATGTTCCAGACATATTTCATAGAGCTGAGCTGTCATGATTTCTTTGAATTAAAAGCAGGCATATAATAGCAAAAGATGTAAGTGCAATTCCACACATAATGAGCATATGCAAGTCAATTGAAATCAGCTCCCCCTCACAAAATGCCGTAAGGGTGACAAATGCCAAGTTCCCCACGCAAGTAAGCAAATCGAGAAGCATCGAGGGGTTTTGTAAAAATATCGGCAAGCTGGTGTTGGGTATCAACATATTGAAGTTCAATATCACCCTTCTCATTGTGATCTCTGAGAAAATGATACCGTACATCAATGTGTTTGGTTCTGGAGTGCTGAACCGGGTTGTTTGCAATACAAATAGCACTAGTGTTATCACAGAAAAGTGGAACACTCTTATAATCTAACCCGAAATCCCGCAAAGTGGAAACCATCCACAAAATCTGAGAGCAACAGCTAGCTGCAGCAACATATTCGGCCTCAGCCGTCGATTGTGCAACACTAGACTGTTTGCGGGAAGACCAGCAAACCAGAGATGTACCCAGAAAATGACAAGTACCAGAGGTACTCTTCCTATCAATTCTACACCCAGCAAAATCCGCATCTGAATAGCCTCTAAGACATAAAGATGAAGACGATGAATACCATATGCCAAATTCAAGGGTGTGCTTGAGATACCTTAGAATGCGCTTAACCGCTTGGCGGTGCGAAGCTCGTGGTGAAGCCTGAAAACGAGCGCACAGACACACTGCGAAGTGTATGTCCGGCCTCGTGGCAGTCAAGTAGAGGAGGGAGCCGATCATGCTCCGGAACTCCTTCTGATCTACGGCTTCTCCATCTTCGTCAGGGTCCAATGCTACAGATGTAGCCATTGGAGTGGCGAGGGGCTTCGCATCGGACATGTCGAACTTCTTGAGCAGGTCCTTGGTGTACTTTGTCTGGTGGACAAAAGTACCTTGTTTGCTTTGCTTGATTTGCAAACCAAGGAAAAAGGTGAGTTCACCCATCATTGACATTTCAAACTCCCTGCTCATGGTATCTGCAAACTCGGCAACTAAAGCATGAGAAGAGCCACCAAAGATGATATCATCCACATAAATCTGTACTAGAAGGAAATCTTTGCCATGCTTGAGAGTAAACAAAGTTTTATCAACAGAGCCCATCAAATACCCTCGCTCAAGCAGAAAAGACTTAAGTCTATCATACCATGCCCGAGGGGCCTGCTTGAGTCCATAAAGAGCCTTATGAAGTTTAAGGACTTTATGTGGGTACTTGGGGTTTTCAAAACCAGGGGGTTGTTTTACATAAACATCTTCACCTATGAAGCCATTAAGAAAAGCACTTTTGACATCCATTTGATAGAGTTTGAATCCCCGGGATGTCGCAAAGGCAAGCAAAATCCTAATGGCCTCAAGGCGAGCAACAGGTGCAAAAGTTTCAGTAAAATCAATCCCTTCTAGTTGAGAAAAGCCCTGAGCTACAAGTCTAGCCTTATTTCTAACAATTGTCCCATCCTCCCCTTGTTTATTTTTGAAAATCCATTTTGTTCCAATGAAATGAACATTGGGTGGAGGATCAACTAAAGTCCAGACTTGGTTTCTTTCAAAATTCTCAAGCTCTTCATGCATGGCATTGATCCAACTAGAATCAGAAAGTGCATGACTAACATCTAAAGGCTCGAAAGAAGCAACAAAAGCAGCATTAGTGAAATGAGCGTGAGAACGTGTCACCCTTTGATCAAGCTCACCAATGATCTGCTCGGGAGGGTGCATCCTTTGGACATGATGTGGAGCCTCGCGGCGGGATGCAGTCTCCCCCTCAACTTGTGCGTTGGAGTGGTCCAAGATGACCGATGTTGAGGTAGTCGCTTCGGGACCTCGTGCCGAAGTAGTAGAAGCGGGGTTAGCTTCGGGGGTCGATGTCGAGGGTAGTAGGGGATCATCCTCGAATTCTCCGGGATCTTCGTCTTCGAATAAGGTCTGTTCCATGTCGTGTTCATTTGCCTGGTCAAAAGCAGAACTAACAGAGGGGGTTGATTCATCAAAAGTCACATCACATGACTCGATGACAGTGTTAGTTTCCAAGTTATAGACACGATAAGAATGACCATGAGTAGTATAACCCAAAAAGATCCCATCAGAAGATCGCGACTCAAATTTATCCAAGTTACCACGTTTTAGGATAAAGCAGCGACAGCCAAAGACTCGAAGATGAGTAACCTTGGGCTGTCTCCCAAAACGCAGCTCATAAGATGTCAAATTTAAAATTGAGCGCAAGAAAATTCGGTTTGAGATGTAACATGCTGTGTTCATGGCCTCAGCCCAGAATTTTCTAGGAGTCCTATGCTCATCAAGCATCGTCCTAGCCATCTCAACCAAAGTGCGGTTTTTCCTCTCAACAACACCGTTCTGTTGAGGAACCCGCGGAGCAGAGAATTGATGTTCTATGCCATGCTCCATGCAAAAGTCAACAAAGAGACTATTTTTGAACTCGGTGCCATTATCGCTTCGAATGAATTTTAATGCACCTGGGAGTTCAGTGAAAAGTCTCAAAGCCAAGCTCCGAAAGTGTGAAAACACTTCATCCTTGCTGGCAAGAAAGAAGACCCAAGAGTAGCGAGAGAAATCGTCGACTATAACAAGTACATACCACTTGCCGCCTAAAGAACTAACCCGAGAAGGACCTACAGTGTCCATATGGAGAAGTTCTCCGGGTTGTTCAGTCATCACTGTGGTGACTGGCGAATGCGAAGCGGCAATCATTTTTCCATGTCGACAAGGAGCGCAAACTAAATTCTTCTCAAACTTGAGCTTGGGCAATCCTCGGATCAAACCTAGGGCGCTTAGACGAGCGAGCAACTCAAAGCTCATATGCCCTAGTCTCCTATGCCACTTCCAAAGCTCAGAAGTCGAATGTGCAACAAGACAATGAGAAGAACCAGATGACTCTGAAAAATCAGCTCCAAAAACTCTCCCAACTCTAAAGATCTTACACACCACAACGCCATCAGAATTGAGTACTTGCGAAGTATCGCGATGAAATCGCACTTCGAAGCCCTCATCAAGCAACTGAGATACAGACAGCAAATTGTATCCCAGGTTTTCAACCAAAGCAACATCTTTGAGAGTGAAGTTCGAGTTAATTCTTACCACACCTTTACCTTTCACTCTACTCCTTCGATTGTTTCCGAAGGTGATATGTTCCCTTTGCTTGGTTGTTGTGAGGCTGGAGAACCAATTTACATCTCCGGTCATGTGGCGCGAACAACCGGAGTCCATGATCCACGTGCCCTCCAAGCCTCGACCTGTCGCCTACACATGATAAGAACGCCTCGATCGCTCAGTGCTGGGGTGAGTAAAATAATGACGAGGCATCCGGCACTGAGTGACACGAGTAGTAGGCACAGTAAAAGCAGACGGTCTACGCACATAATAATCTGAATGATGCAAAGTGCGAGGTCTACCTACATGCAAAGAACGCAAAGCATGTCGAGGTCTCCTACTCTGATGAGGTACAAAGCTACTCGCTCGAGGTCTACCACCATATGGAACATGGTGAACACCTCGAGGAGCAAAACCTCTCCGAGAAGCACGAGGAGCCTCAAAAACAGGACGAGAGTAAAACTCAGACTCATGCATACCTAAAGATGGGTAATGCATGTCCTGATAGCTCATCGCCTGTGCACGTCGCTCATCCTTGATGCGACGGAAACAGAAACCAATCAAATGACCCGCCCGCTGACAATAAGAACAGTGAAACACTCTCCTGGGGGCACTCTCATGGGTCACAGGAGCAACTCTCACAGGCTCCTTGGGTTTCTTCAGAGTGGCTTTCTTGGGAGGATTTTTCTTGGCAGGAGGTGTGGTTTTCTTTGGAGGATGGGTAGGCTTTTTGGCTGATGGGGTGTCCAACAGAGCTCTCTCTTTCTCTAGGGTGGTGGGAGAGGTGAAAACAGTTTTGGTCTTACTGTCTGAAGCTATCCTCTCAAAACCCAAACCTAGAGCTACCCCGGCTCTGTCAGCACACAACTTGGTCTTGGCCAAGAGCAAATCCATCCTACCCTTCCCTTCAGTGCATTTATTAACCACAGAAAGAAGGTATTCATTTTCGGACATGAGGTTTTCAGCTCGCTCTCTGACAGTGCCTAGCTGGTCCTTAAGGGTGATGCAAGTGTCACAAACAGGTTGCACATCCTTAGAACTACCGGCCCTCTCCAATCTAGCCTCCAAATCATGAACATGCTTATCACGTAAATTAATGCTATCGCGTAATAAAGAGCAGTTCATGCAATCAACATCATGAGGTCTAGAATCCACCTCCAAAAGCTGCTTCTGTGCAGTCTCAAGCTCAGAAAGAGTTTGAGCATGAACAGAACGCAACTGAGCAAGCTCACTCATGACAACAGAACATGATTCACATTCAGCATCATCAAATTTAGACTTAAGCATGGCATATTCAGTAGACATATTTTCTAGCCTAAGTCTAAGGTCTTTTCTTTCTCTAGCGGCTTGCACAAGTAATCTATCCTGACCAAGCACTACTTCATTCAGCTCATCTAATTTAATTAGAAGCTGGTCAGATGATAGGTTTACCTCAGATGAGTCAAGCTCATCGCCGCTGTGATCGCTGTCGGCCATGAAACAAAGGCCGGTGAAGTCACGTCCCTTCTTATCCTTCTTGTCCTCCTTCCTTGGGGACTCCTCCTCCTCAGAGCTCGACTCCTCAGTTGAGGACGTGTCGATGTCGCTGAGAGCAGCAACAAGAGCTCTGGAAGCGGCCTTGGCTACTTTCTTAGCCATCTTGCCGCGCTTGCCCTTCACAAAGGGCTTCCTCTCCTTTTTGTGGAATTTGGGGCGCTCACTCTCATCTCTCTTCTTGACCTTGGGGCAATTGGCCTTAATGTGAGAGGTGTCGCCACATTCATAGCAGCCACTAAAACCACTTCTCCTCTGATCCCGTCTCTCATGATGAAAGCGGGTGAACCTCCGGGCAATGAGAGCAAGCTCATCATCAGCTAGAGTGTCCACCTGCTCCTTTGTGACGGAGACCAGGGAGGACAAAGCAAAACCATCTGCTAGAACACAAGTGCCTGATGTGCTTGGTTCTGCAGTGGTGCCACGGCTAGTGCTAGAAACCAATGCCAATGGCTGTGGCAAAGAGCTTCTGTGCACTGCAAGAGATGCCTTGGCAATCTCTGTGGACTTCAGCTTGCTAAAGAGTTCATCACAGGTCAATGTGTCATAGCCTGTGGACTCCTCAATGCTGGATATCTTCACCTCCCATATGCTACGGTCAAGAGCATAGAGAAGCTTGATAGCCCTGTCGTGATCACTGTAAGCAAGCGTCCCGTTGGATCGCAAGTTACTCACTATCGCGTCAAAGCGAGAAAACATGGCATCTACAGATTCACCAGGTGCCTGCACAAACAGCTGATACTGTTGATTGTAGGTGCTTTGGCGCCTGGCCTTGATCTGAGCAGAGCCCTCATGAAAAACAGTGAGTGTTGTCCAAATCTCCCTAGCAGTCCTAAGGTGCTGCACCCTATCAAACTCACTCCGACTCAAACCAATGAACAGTATGTTTCTTGCCTTCGAGTTGGCAATATACTGATCTTTTTCGGTTTGAGTGGTGCGGGTATCAGGGATGGAGTATTGTGAGTCCACAATCTCCCAAATTGCATTTCCTTGGCTTAACAAGTAAGCCTCCATGCGCACCTTCCAGTATGCAAAATCTGTCCCATCGAACAGAGGAATTTTACTGCCTCTATCCATGTCGCCAACAGATCACAAAACCGGTTAAGGTCAACTGGTGATCTTAACCAAGCTCTGATACCAATTGTTGGACCGGAAACGGCGACCAGAGGGGGGGGTGAATGGGAGCTTTTAAAATTTCGGGCTAAAATCTTAGCCTTCGGGTCTGTTCTGTCTTCTGCGGAACAGGCTTCGAACACAACCTTCGAAGGTCTGGTTCGGAGGTACTTCGACAGCTCCGAACACAGGCTTCGCAGGAGCAAAAGTTCGAAGCCAAGAAGACTTCGCTCCACTAACAACCCTCGAAAACCAACTCTGCTAAGTCAGTGCAGGCTCCGCACACAGGGTGCTTTGAGCAAACTTCGCACTTCACCCTTCGCAAGAGTGGACAGCCCTCTGAGGACTTCGACCAAGTACTTGGCGACAGCAACGGGTGCTGGGCTTCGTACCCGAAGGTCTACACACACACAAAACGGACCACGCTAAGGGCTTCGACACAAGAAGCACAACGGGAAAAGATCAGGGCTTCGCTAGTAAGCAGCGAGGTCTTGCCTCGTGTTACACAGAGCGACAGCACACTGACAAAACACACCTCGCACGAAAAACAACCTTCGCCTCAACAGGCTTCGGTGCACTAAACTAGCGAAGTATGTAGATCGAGCTCAAGCAAAAAGCACAAGACAAACAGGGCTTCGCCGCTTGAACAAGGAACACTGAAAATGAACTCAGGATGTATTCAATCAGAGTGTGGCTACAGGAGCTCAACAGTAAATGCTCAAAGTGTTAAATGTTTCCTACCGAGCCCCCATATTTATAGCCCACGGCTTCATCCTAAGGAAGTGACTACATTACCCCTAGGGTTTACATCCATTTTGACTCTACAGAACTAAGGGGTACAAAAGGTAGTCCACCTTTATTTTGGAGGCTTCTCTGTCAGCTGCAGAGGGGACAGTGTCAGCCTTTTTCAGAACAGACAGTGTTAGCCTTTACAGAGTTGACTTCTGGAACCTCCCTTCGCACGCGAGGGGTGCGGAAGCTTCGGCGAGAAGCCTGCAGCCTGTTGGCCTTCGCTCCGCCGAAGAAGACCTTCGATACAGTGACGGTTTTGAGCCGAAGCCGTCAAAGCCCTTGGGCCTTCGCACCACCACCTCCGGAGTGGATCACCACGGCTTCGCAGCTACTCCGAGCTCGAACACCGTCCGTCCGTGTACCGAAGCCATGCATGGCCGAAGCACCTCAAGTCAACCTCACTCCGAAGCCCACCTTCGGAGTACCACCCTTCGAAGTCCCTCCTTCGTCCAAGGCCTCCGCATGAAGCATTCCATGAGCACTCCGTCGCAGTGTCTCTCCCCGAGCACACTCCACGACGAGCCTCACCCGGACCATGCCTTCGATGCGCCTCGACTTCTGAGACCTTCGTCGGGCCACCTTCGAGTGTCTCCCTCCGGAGCACACTTCGAACTCCTTGCCTCCGCAGAGGACTTGGTCCACCAACTCCGAAGTCACTCCATTCGGAGTACCTTCGAAGCGCCTCACCTCCGAGGACTTTGTCTCGGAGTACCTTCAGCCGGAGCCACACTCCGCACTCTCTGCCTTCACCTGGCGCGACTCGACCCGAGGACCGACCCGGACCACCTTCGCAGCCACCGTGACGGAGCTCCCTGCTCCCCTGGCATCAAGCCACCCGCTTGACCCAGGTTCACCCGGCTCGAACCCTGTCCGTCGCCTCCGAAGTCCCTGCGCACCACCGACAAGCAAACAAGTGTATCCAGTACTCCGGAGACCTCTCCGGGTTAGCAACCTTCGGCACACACTCCGGTGTACCGCCCAAAGTACCGAAGCCATCGGTACGAACCCAGTCATCGCGTACTGTCGGACCCCTCCGACAGGTACACTCCGCTGCACAGCTGCAGCAAGCAAACACCGAACACACTCCGGTGACACACCTCCGAACACCCTTCGGAGGTACCACCTCCGAAGCCCCTCCGGAGGTACCCTTCGAACAGAGGGTAAAAACCTGTCAATCACTCATCACAAAACACCGAAACCAACCCTTGGTTTCTCACTTAGAGATTAGAAGTCTAGCCCCTAGCATGGCTTTTATGCTTTAAAACGTGAAAAATGATCACCATTGCTTCTGGTAACTAGCATGTGTAGGCTGAATGTTTTTGCTATCTGTTACATGCCTTGTAGCTAGTTCCTGACTTAGAGGCAAACAAGCAACTTGGACATCTTTCTGCTTTAAAACATGGAAATGTGCTGTAAAAATGATGAAAAATTAAAAAAAATGAAAAATGAAAATTCCATGCTCTTTATGCATAACTTGAAAAGATCCAGGTGGGTTTGTTTTGTCGCATTGCATTGTTCTAGACTGCGTACCATAACACTTTGGTATGAACTAGGACAGTATAATGTATGCCAAGACCAACGTCTTAAGCTTCTGATGGTCCAGTTCTGGCCTAGGCTTGACTTGGTCGGTTAGCATAAGGCTTGACATGCAAATAACCCCTGGCATTAATGAAAAAGAGAAAAGAAAAAGCTTGAACATTGAAATGATAACAAGTTTGCTGAAGCACTTTGATTTGGACAATGCTTATCTTGGTAGATATCAGTTAGCTTTTGCATCTCATGCTTTACCTTGCGTGTTTACTGGAAAATGTGGTGATGCTTTTGTTTGCAAAAAAACTGAAAAATGTGTGCTAATGACTTTTCTTTAGATATCATCTGTTGCACTGATCATGCCACGTATCGTTAACAGTATGTCTTTTGCTGTATCTGTTAGATGTTGTAATTGCAGTCAATCATATTTGAGAAGCATGCTTTATTCACTCCACCTGCACTCCAGTTACATTCATTGCATATTTTGAGGGGGAGTTGCAGTTCAGGGGGAGTTTGTATCTCTTTTGAGTGCTTGATGAGTTCACTTGTCAACAAGGGGGAGAAACTTTGGGATCAGAGTTTAAGGGGGAGTTTCTGTCTCGCTTGTTCTTACTCTATTGATATCCTTGTTGTTCTGAGATCGCACTCATTTTGAGCTTTTACATTTTGGTTAACCATAATGACCACTTCTTGCTTTTGTTTGGCTTTCAGTCATTAGGGTTAAACTTTTACTTTATTTTCTTCTTCTTTGTTTTTTTCTTGTGCTTTGTTTTTTCGTGTTTTCACATTTGCTCGCAGGTGCTGAAGAGCTGAAAAAGAGGAGTGTTGACAATGCACTCATCAAGGGGGAGATTGAGGAGCCATGCTGAATAGCGTGGGCCTCATGGCTCCAGAAGTGATGAGTCATTGTCAATGATAGTCAAAGATGACTGAGAAGAATGAAGATCTGCTGTTTCATGGGCCGCGTGTGACTCAGGTACACGGGCAGCAAGCGACTGTCGGGCAGAGGAGGCTGCGAAGTCGGGCTGGCCCAATCTGGGTACATGGGCCAGAAGCAGCAGAAGACCCACTAGGCTGTTGACCAGGATTGACTCAGGTACACGGGCGGTGAGCGATTGCCGGGCTGAGAGAGCTGCGGAGTCGGGCCGGCCCAATCCGGGTACCTGGTGCAAAGTCGGTGGAGGCTTTGTCAGTTTCGGCGCAAAACTGACAACCGTTGATCTTGTATCCGACTGTCCAGAAGAGAAGTCGTAGTCGATACGAAAACTTAGCTTCCAGATAAGTCATCTGTATCTCTAGGCCCACAGTCAGTCAGTCATGTCTGTAAAAATTCCTAAGGGCAGTTGAGTCTTTTCCTTTATTTTAGCGTCTGTAAAAACCCTAAGGGGCTGGTGGAATATTCTAGGCCATTGAGCAGCCTATAAATAGGGCCCCAATCCCTAGGGTTGGACTACCCTTCTAGAATTTACTTTTCAATCATTTTGGGTCATTTTGTTCCTGCGTGTTTGTCTCTCTCCTACTGTGCGCCGCGAGGCTTCCTCTCACGCCATTACTGCATCTTTGCTGTGAAGCTTTATTTCCTGTTGATTTCATTCGGTGTGCAGTGTTTGTTTTGAGGAATAAATGCTTCGGTTTACATGCGCATCCTGATTTTATTTGGGAACAGAAGCTTCTCTGTTGCGTCGTTTTTGTTCTTCCGTGAGTACTAGTTCTTGTGCACTGTTGCAAGTAGTACTACTACACTGTAGCAACAGTACACTAGTACTCAGGCTTTGCTTTTTCTGCGTAGCTTTTTGATCGAGGCGGACAAGACTGAATACTTTTTCTGGCTGTTTGTAGTGAAGCCCCTTCTCTATGTTCAAAGTCCCTCAGCTCCGTGAGGCAGGCTTCGATCTAACATTTTTGAGGGCTTCGTTTTTCAATTTCACTCTATGCTGTTAACTTCAAAGTATGGTTTTGTGCTGTCTGTTGGCTTAACACACTTCGACAACCTTTGCGAAGGTATTCTCTGTTTTGAGCTGTTCGAAGTTGATACTTTGACAGGCTTCGAAACTGGCTTCGAAGCTAGTCTCTCTGATAGACTTCACTCGGAGTTTGCAGCTGTATGTTTCGAAGATCTAAATGTGTTAGTTCGAAGGTTGGTTTCTTTTTCGAAGGTAGAGTGTAGGCTTCGAATTTGGTTTCTCTGTCGTGTGACAGGCTTCGCTACTCCTTCGAAGGTTGTCCTTCTGTGTGTAGTGTTCGAAGCTCTGTTCGAAGGTAGTACTTCGAAGTACACTCTTCAAAGCTGGCTCCGACTCTATCATACTTCGCTCTCATTCACAGTCGACCTAGGATAGACAACACACCTTCGACAGACTTCGACTACCACCTCCAAACCAGACTTCGACCAGCGAAGCAGGCTTCCACCCAGTGAAGCAGGCTTCGACACTGCGAAGCAGGCTTCGACCAGCGAAGCAGGCTTCGCCAAGTTTCAAACAGGAGACAGATTTCGAACGGTAACTTCTTATTTCACTCTTGTGCATTTAGATTGTTACTGAGAAGATTATCTTGCCTTGTCTTTTGTATACTGTTTATCTGTTTATTAGCACTGTATTGGTATTTCTCTGTTTTAAACATCAGTTGCTTCTAGATTAATACCTTTAGACTTAGGCAATCTGTTCGTTCTTTGTTGCTTAGTCTTTGAGGTGCGTTGGGTATTGGGAGCAGGCCATTTATTCGAAAGAATTTTTAAGGCGCCCATTCACTCCCCCTCTGGTCGCTACTTTCGGTCCTACATTCTCTACATACTTAGCCAATTTACTTGACATGTTTGTACTGTTTATTATTCAAAATAAAACCAAGATATTGTTTTAAACTTTAAAAATTCATATATACCCCATTTTAAGTCCAAATTTTATCATTTCAATTTTAGAAAGCCTCTCTTTTATTTTTCTACAACTTTATCCAATTTAATTGAAATGAATGTATTGTTTATTTTATTATGTTTAAATTGTTTATTGTTATCGTTTTGCGTGTCGTGAAGATTACGATGCCACCGAGGAGCCAGAGTACTTCCCAGAAGTTCCACCATCACCCTTTGCCAATAAAGGCAAGTCACCACACTAAATTTTGAGCATATTGAACCTAGTTTTCTTAAACTATCGCCAAAACTCATAGGTTATAAATGCATTAGTCAAATTAAAAGCATTTCATTATATTTATTTAGATCACCGACCTTGGAGTGCAAACCCAAGCCATGCTATTGAGCATAAAACTCCTTGTCACCCTAATAGTATTATTATTAGATAGTGTCCAATGTATCGACGCAACCGCTATAGGATAAAAATGAGTCGTATAGATGTTGATTCCATTATATGATCCTCGTGATTTCCCTCACCCCTGGAATTCTATCGGCTATGGAGTTTTGGTTTAGTGTGTTAGCATGGTGGGTTTCGGGTGCAAGCAAGGGCATTGGTTAGTCGCACCCGGGGCACTATAAGGACCGGTCTGTGGGATCCATTGAAATACACTTCCGTACTAACCACAAGTCTAATGGGTAAGTCCTAACTGGAGGTATGGGTCGTTCCAACTTGAGGCACTAATTGGTGGGGTCCAGTAGCGCCTGCGAGTGACTTGTACTGAGGAGGCACAAAAGGGGGCGCGACGTTGGTCCAGTGCGCTGGCGCACCGGCAAAACCCTTGTTATTATCCTGCATTACTATTGTATTCTCGGTGGCTTGTTGAGTACTTTTGTACTCATACCCATTGGAAAAACACTTCAGAGACGACATACTACGATGAGGATTGTCTGGAGTAGTGACCCAGTCAAGGACGCGAGACTGGTAGAGATGTTCATTGCCTAGTTTTATTTTCTTAGTTTCTTTTAATTTTAAACTTGTGTAATAATGTGATCTGCGAACCATGGATGATTGTCGTATGTACGTTGTTGCGTGATGAACATCTTGTTATTGTTGTTTTTCTTTGGAAATTCAATAATGTGTGGGTTTTATTAAATCCGGGTGTCACACCACCCGGCACGCCTCAATGGAATGGGGTGTCCGAGCGAAGAAACCGCACTTTGTTGAACATGATGCAGCCCATTATGAGTCACGCTAATCTTCCATTATCCTTTTGGGGTGTCGCTCTAGAAACTGCGGCTTTCATGATTAATAGAGTTCCATCTAAGTCAGTAGAGAAGACGCAATATGATATGTGGTCTGGTAAGCGTCCCAATTTGTATTTTCTAAAGATTTGGGGATGTGAGGTGTATTTCAAACGTATGACGTCTGACAACCTCATTCCTAAGTCTGAAAAGTGCTTCTTTGTGGGGTATCCTAGGGAAACCAAAGGATATTATTTCTATAATAGAGAAGAGGGCAAATTATTTGTCGCTCAGAATGCCGTATTCCATGAGAAAGAATTTCTTTCAAAAGGAGTTAGTGGGAGGATGGTGCATCTCAAATAGGTTCGAGAGCCACTGGAAAGTGTTCTAGATCCCCCTGAAAAACAAGAGGATGAGAAAAATGTTGCAGAGCCTATTGAATATGCGCCAGCCCCACGAAGGTCTAGGAGAGTAGTCCATGCGCTAGAGAGGTACATGTTCTTGACCACTAGGCATCGTGATGTGTTGTTGTTGGACAACGACGAGCCCAAGACCTATGCTAAATCAGTGATGGGACTAGACTCTGAGAAATGGCTTGGAGCCATTGGATCCGAGTTGGAGTCCATGCGTGTTAACCAACTTTGGAACTTGGTTTATCCATTCGATGGTGTAAAAGCTATTGAGTGTAAATGGATCTTCAAGAAAAATATAGAGGTGGTGGAAATGTTCACATCTGTAAGGCACGATTGGTGGCGAAAGGTTTCAGACAGATTCAAGGTGTTAAGTATGATGAAACATTTTCGCCCATCACCATGCTTAAGTCTATTCGGATCATCGTAGCTATTGCCGCATTTTATGATTATGAGATATGGCAAATGGATGTCAAGACGGCTTTCCTGAATGGAAACCTAAGTGAAGATGTGTACATGACACATCTTGAAGGTCTTGATAGTCGGGGAAATGTTGGGAAAGTTTGCAAGTTGCTAAAGTCCATTTATGGGTTGAAGCAAGCTTCTCGGAATTGGAATCTTCGCTTTGATGACGTTGTCGAAGGGTTTGGCTTCATCAAGAACGAAGAAGATCCTTGTATTTACAAAAAGGCTAGTGGGGGCCCACTTGTGCTTCCGGTCCTATATGTGGATGACATATTGTTGATCGGAAATAACATTCCTTTGTTGAATGCTGTCAAGACTTCACTGAAAAATAGTTTTTTGATGAAAGATCTTGGAGAGGCAGCATACATTCTGGGCATAAATATCTATAGAGATAGATCAAAATAGTTAATAGGATTAAGCCAAAGTATGTACATTGACAAGGTTTTGAAACGGTTCAAAATGCTGAATTCTAAGAAGAGGTTTCTGCCAATGTCACATGGCATTTCTGTTAGTAACACTCAGTGTGTTGTGACACCTGATGAGATAGAGAAGATGAGTGTGATCATGTATGCCTCTGCAATTGGATCCATCATGTATGGCATGTTGTGTACATGCCTAGATGTGTCATATGCTCTAAGTGTTACGAGCGGGTACCAATCGAACCTGGGTAAAAGTCATTGGGTTGTAGTAAAAAGTATCCACAAGTAATTGAGAAGGACTGAGGAAATGTTCCTGGTACACGGTAGTGAAGAGGATCTCGTTGTAAGTGGTTACACGGATGCTAGCTTTCAGACCGATAAAGATGATTCTCGATCGCAATCTGGTTTTGTGTTCTACCTCAATGGAGGTGTAGAGAGTTGGAAGAGTTACAAGCAAGAGATGGTGGCCGATTCTACAACAGAACCTGAGTATATCACTGCTTCAGAAGCGGCGAAGGATGTCGTTTGGATCAGGAAGTTTGTTTCTGAGCTTGGTGGTGTTCCTAGTTCGTCTAGTGCAGTGGACCTCTATTGTGATAATAGTGGTTCCATTGTGCAATCCAAGGAGCCTAGATCACATCAGAAATCCAAACATATACTTCAGCGATATCACTGGATCCGCGAGATCATTGAGAGAGGTGATTTGAAGATTTGCAAGGTGAACACAGATTTGAACATGGTGGATCTATTGACGAAGCCTCTCCCACAGCCCAAGCATGAGGCGCATCTGAGCTCCATGGGTATTAGATACTTGCGAGAGTGAGTCATGTGTTTGTGGAAGATGCTAGTAGAGTATATGCTAATGTATGAGGATAATTGTTATCTTATTCCTTGAATAAATATTGTTTGCATTTAATTAATGAGTATGACTTGTTATGTGAAACTATTTTCTTTATGATGATGTTGTTCAAAAGAGTCCCTAAGTAGGTCATCATGTGGGATAATGATGATACATGGATTAGTACATCTGACTGATTGATGATTGTGTTTCACATATCATAGACATAGAGATGTCAAATCAGCGATGTGGACACATGTTGGTGAACATGGTGTTGGACAGACCCACTTGAGACTCTACTGGGATTGTTATTGTAATGTGCCAATAGTTTTCATCTCAAATGTTGTACCTCAGAGTCCTTGGACCTGAGATCATCATTTGATTCCAGAATGCGTAGTGACACACTTAGATGCTTCCTAACACTATTCCATAACAGGGTAGTAATAAGGTTTTTTTTCAGGTGTGTTGTGAAACATGTCTTGGGATATGAGCGGTCAAGATAGAATTTACCCCTCCTAATAACGAGAGAGTCGTCTCTGGGCCCCTCGAGGTATTGGATTGGAAAAGTGCATGGCCATGCCACTATGACTAAGGAGTTAGTCATGATTTGAATCTGATACTTGATCGAGTGAAAATTTCAAGTTAACCAACAAGGGTGGCACGTATCTCGCTTTGAGCTTGATTGACAGTGTGTTGTAAAGGGACTAGTGCTTGAGTATATCAAGGTTCATGAAAATTTGATTTTGTACGCTTTCGGGGGTCAATATGTGCTGCTAGGTACCGCTAATTATTAGTGAGCCGAAAACGGTTTCTGGTGAACAGTCGTTACTGTATGAACCTATCGAGTCACACACTTAAGGGTATGGATTAAAACATGCAAAGAATTGGTTCTTGTGCAAGTGGGAGATTGAAGGATATGCCCAAGAAAATTTCGTGGACCGGAAGTTTCGATAGGAAGTATCCAAAGTTCTGGTTATTTTCTAGTCTCGATAAAGAGAAAAAATATTGCTTTGGAAGTTCCGATATGGTATTGGAAGTTCTAACAAGCCATAAGTTTCGATTCGAAATCGGGGAATTTTTGTACTGATCGGAAGTTCCGACATGGTATTAGAAGTTCTGAGGTGGGCGATAATAGATGGGATTTATTGTGTGTCGTACTGTCAGAAGTTTCGATCTAGGATCGGAAGTTCCGACGTGGGCAAATAGATTGGATCTATTACCATTTTTAGGGTTTTAGGATGAGCACGACCGGGGGCTCTCGGCCCTATAAAAGGAGACGAGGAGAACGTCTTGGAAAAAGCAATAATCCGATATTAGACTTAGCCACCCAAGAGTCCTCTCCTCCTTTCTTGATCTCAAACGTTGAGGTCAGGGATATCCATCTCTCACGTGCGGTTCTAGCACGCTGCTGTGGGATGTACTTCATCCCTATACGTGTGGACTCCGTGGAGGCGTTACTCCAATAGATACGCTTGTGGACATCTACATGCGAACGACTACGTCGTCTTCATCGATCAGATCAGCAAAGGACGGCAACGACGAAGGGAGAATAGGTTTGATGCGCTTCATCAACCTCTTCTTCCGCTACACCTAGCGTGTCAAGTGCTAGAAGGTACTGATCTATGATCTCACACGCGCATGGGTCTTGGGATTTAGGGCAGAAATTTTGAATTTGCCGACTAGCGTAGCTCCCCAATTCCCCAACAATTATTTCTTGCATATATTGCCTTTCCTACGATGCAGGGCGTTAGGGAAGACATATTCAAAGGTCTACTGTAGGGGGGAAATAATCCCACCAACCCTACCATTAGGAGGACTCCTCCGAATGACAGTTTCAGAGCATACAAGGTGTGAAGCCTTCTGGCACCACAGCGGTACTCCGAAGGAGGAAGCTTGAAGCCCTTGTCACTAGCCCCGACAATGGCTCACAAGGAGGAATACGTAGCCTTCAAGCATCCCGGTGGCCCCCATCACCTTGCTGCCTCCTAGAGGACCCGACTCCGAAGGGGCGCTGTAAAAAGGGACAAGACGTTTGCTTTACCTGAGTGTTCACACGTGTGCTTACCATTTTACCCATATGTGGCCTTATGAATAGAGTCCACTATGACGGTGGTAACTAGAGGGTAGAGCAGTATTTCCTTGTTAAAAAGATCCCTGCCTATAAATACCCCTCCCTTATACTGTAATACGGGGATGAATTCACGAAATAAGACACACTTCGAACTGATCTAAGGTTATAATCCTATTCGGAGGCCTATTTCAGTCCATAATCAATCTTTACTCTCAATTAGCCCTTCGAGACTGTTGAAACATGTTAGCGTAATCATTTACGCCAATAGTGACATTGAGATAGTCATGAGAACGTACTGTCATGTAAATCTCATATAGGTGATGCATAGTCTACATAACTATAGTAGGTGCATTATCTACCATATGTCATATATTTTTAACATGAGGTTTGCACTTGATTTTGTATTTTAAAAATTTTGCATTATATAATGTTTGAAAATTAAGCCAAATGGGAAATGTCAATTGCATATATATTTTTGGTCTCAATTTTAAAATTATATGATATTGCAAGAAATGTAGAAAATTTTGTTGCAATAATCATTTCATAAATGTCATAGGGAATGCGAGAAATTTTCACAAACAAAATGGACATTTATATTTAATATATTGTCACATGGACTGGACATTACAATAATACAATATCAGACATATGAAAAATATTACATTTTTAGGGACTTCAAATATAAAACTACTACTAAAACAGTACTATATGTGGATATTTTTTTTGAATAACCTAAATATATAAAGGTTAAAATAGAAAAGGGATTTTTTATGCCCTAGAAATGAAAAAAAAACAGAAAATAGGAAATTGTGCTAATGGGCTGACGGCCGGCACATGCGGCTGTGAACAGGCGTGCGGTGAAAAAAATGAAGTGGAGGGGGGTGCCGGTTAGGTTTTCCATCTGCCCATTTTTTCTACGCCGCTGTTGTGCCCACGTGCTGCTTCTACGCCTGTCCTTCCCGTTTGTGCCACTGTTGTCCCGACGAGACATCGGTGCCACAAGCTGGGGGTGGTTTAGCGGGGGGTGTACTCCTCCCTCTTGGATACTTGAACCCTAGCCTTGGTGCTCTAGGTCTCGTATGAGGGCCAAAACCCAGTGAGGGGCCAAGGCATTCGCCGGTTGCCTCTTGTGTGCGCCAAAAAGGTGTAGGCTAGGGGTAGATCCACATATAACCATGTCGGGGTTGGTGAGGGGAGTGGAGGCGGAGTCGGAGGGAATGATCCATAGCCATGCACGGTGCATGGTAATGAATGTCGTGCCTCAATCTCGTCAACAGGAATGAGTAGTGGTGCGGAGGTGCTGCCCAGAAGCCAAGGGAGGCTCGGGTCCCTCCCATTTTGAGGTCGACAGTTCATCATTCAAGGACAACAACGCCAAGAGGGCCTAAGGCATCCGCGTCCATGGCATTGCATGCCATGGTCGACCAAAGATGGGGCGTGAACACTGTTGATAGCAAAAAATGGCATTAAGGGTCAAAATTGTCAAAATGTCACTTTTTGGTAATTTGGGCCAAAAATATGGCAAGACCTGGCAAAACCGGCCATGTAAGTCCGGTTAGACCGACCATGTGGGCTCGGTCAGACCGGCCCAAATCACATAGATTAGACCCTAGGCACTCATGTCCAACCTCTATAAATAGAGGCGAGGCCGATTCAAGGAGGACCACCCAAAAAACCCTAATAGATCCAATCTATTACCTTGAATCGTACTTTTACCTTTCAATTTACCTTTCTTGTCCGAGGTTTAATTTAGCATGTTCATCTTTGCTTGATTGTGCTAGAAACCATCCATCCGCTGCGTCGTAATCATAGTAAGTCGTTGTCAATTCACTCGTGAATCATCCGTTTCATCCACGTAACAGATTTTTATCGTTTTATCGGTTTTTACCGGTGATTCGGTCTCTTGGCCTAATTGCCTATGGTTTCATGATGTTTCTTGCAGTGTTTTAAGTCATCTTCTTCGCCAAGAAGTCTTAGATCCATCCAATACCCCTAAGTTGGTCACCGGTGTCCGGAAGCCGCTTTCCAAGATCTATCGGTCTGACCGGTGGCACATCGGTTAATTGAATAATTTTGATTGACATTATTTGATTGCCTAGCGACTCTGTTATTCCCTTACCACTGTTTAAGGGCGTCGGAATGCGACATCGGCGTTGTGTTACGCTTAGGGGTTTACTCCTAAGTATCCACACGCTTTTGGATTGTCGGATCGACGTCCGTGTGTTTGGCACTTCGTCGTCGGATTTAGCGTTAACACACTTTTTGGCGAATCCGCTGGGAAAGATATGCCAAGCACTTTTACATCAGCGATGGGTACACCCACTACTTCTACATCAATGGGACCCTCAACGCCGATGAATCCGGTAGGGAGCTCAGAGATTGATTATAGCAAAATCATACTCCCCACCCTTGATGACCTCTCCGAGGAGGATAGGGTAGAACTCGAGACCAAGACGAGGGAGATACACGCTCTTTTTCTTGGGCTCTTCACCAAGACCCACGGGGGCTTCGTCAAACGCGACATCAACATCACCGACCTCCCCGGGAAGAAGGTAACACCATCATCTCCTCGACTATCCTCCTAGGACATCGAGCAACAGATGGACACATCAGTTGACCAGGTCGTTAGTGCTACCATTGCAAACAACTTAGAGGCCATAGTTGACTCGAGAATGGAGGCGATGTTTAGGAGATTCGACTTTTCCGAGGCCGCTTCCCCCACTCCAATAGTTAGTGTACCTCCTGTCCATTACATACACAGTAGGACCGACAGGAGTACTAGGAAGACCATAGCATCTATGACCGTGCCATCCATGGACAATTCAGCATATGGCCCTGTAGGTCAAACCGTCCATCAGGCCAATCTGACTGGCTATCACACCCTCGGTCAAACCGGCCCCATGGCTGGTCAGACTGCCCCTGCCACACACTATGCACCGCCGCCCGCACCTATGCTACCTTATCTCGTGATGCCCACACCTCATGCTCCCGCACACCCACATAGGCCTGATTACGTCCCGTATCACGAGCCACCACGAGAGGAGGACCCGCTTGGCCGACACCACGATATACCACCATGTGTCGCGCCCCCGCGTGAGAGACACATGCATGTAGGAGGCGTAGATGACATAGTGGAGCGAATTCATGCACTATTTAGAGAGTTTGCGGGTTGGACACCTAGGGGTCGGGTTAAGGTTTACCACAAGCTGTACCTCGATCACTTCGACACCATCCCATACCCACGCGGCTTTAGGGTGCTGGAATTTACAAAATTTGATGGCGAAGATAGTAAGACCACCCTAGAGCACGTAGGACAGTTCTTAGTGTAGTGTGGCGAAGCTAGTTGGTTGGATGCATTAAAGCTTAGACTTTTCTCCCTATCACTATCCGGCACCACTTTCACTTGGTTTTCGGCATTACCGCCGAACTTTATTTAGACTTGGGCCCAGTTAGAGCATAAATTCCATGATTATTTTTATACTGGGGAAACCGAGCTTAGACTTTCGCATTTGACATCGGTTAGATAGATGGCTAGTGAGAGTGTCTCTGAGTACATTAAGCGCTTTAGGGACACTAGAAACCGATGTTTTATCTTGAACATTTCTGATAGATACTTGGCATACCTAGATTTTAATGACCTTCACTTCGAACTTAAGGAGAAACTAGATGGCCAAGATTTCTTTGATGTTAGTAAGGTGCTGTAGAAGGCTCTAGTTCAGGAAAGCCGAGCCAAAAGTAGAAAATTCACTAGAACATTCAACAAGCCTAAGGCCGAGGTGCACGTCATGGAGCACTTTGATGACGAATCATCAGAGAGCGAGGATGAGTCAGCCGACATGTACACCACAGAGTGGACTTCGTCTAGTAAGGCTAAGCCTGTCACTTGCACTAAGTTACGGTCGTCTCCTACCAAGAGTCGGCCCAGTGAGGTGAATTCCTTTGATGTGACCAAGTGTGCTAAAATATTTGATTTTTTCTTGAAGAACAAACTTATCAGGTTGCCAAAGGGTCTCATCATCCTGACTGTCGATGACTTGAAGAAGCGGACTTATTGTAAGTGGCATGATTCTCATTCCCATTATACTAACGATTGCAATGTTTTTCGTCGACAGGTTCAATCGTCCATAGAAGAAGGATGATTGAAATTGGATACAAACCCCAAGATGAAGCTCTACCAGGACCCTTTCCCCATGAACACTATCGATCTTGATGGGAAAAAGGTGTTGATTCATCCTGAGCAGGCAGGGTCCATTATGGGGAAGAAGGTCGTGATCGGAGAACCACGCCCGCACACACTTGTGCCGGAGAACCCTGAGGTAGGAGTGTGGAAGGTGAATACTAATGCATCATCTTCGGTTGTGACTCACGAGAAGATGAAGGTGACATGTGACATGCTACTACAAAAGCACAAGAAGAGGGCTGAGAAGGTGAACGCTCGGCCAGGACCTCCAGCGAGGCCGAGCCCTCCTCGGAAGAGTAGGTTCGGCCCACGATGGGCGAAACCATTGGAGCCACCGCTTCCTCCACCATATCATTGGTCCATGGCATAGTAGTTGTTGTGTAACTTTCCGCCTCCCAGGTATCATGCCCCATGTTTTGTTGCCCTGATCGTGCCCTCCGAGTTTTATAACATGTAGGATTAGATGAACGCGACATTGGGTGGCGTATTCAATCGACTATCCATCGCGCAACGAGGACATCTAGAGGTGGCATCCGAGGCTATCATCGTTAAGGTGGGGTCCTAGGATGTCCCAATCCCTAAGGGGCTTCCGTGGAATAAGACGGAGGTGAGCCATGGAAGGAGACCGTGCAGGGACCAGTTGGTCCAACCGCAGCCACAAGGCCGGTAACACCACCCTCAGCACCTCGGTCTAACTGGCCTAGTATGGTCGATCCGACCGACCTTTTGCAGGCGCTCAGCACCATTTGGTCAGACCGGTCCTCTATGGCCAGTCCAACTGACAGCACCCGGTCAAACCGGCCCAGTAAGGTCGGTCCGATCGACAGAACACAGGAATAGATTTCAGCTAAGCGCAAAAATGTCGAGGTTGATCCGGGCAATTCTCGTTCGGCCAAAAATTCTAGAAGCAAGTTTGTGGCCCCGGCACTAAGTCGCAGCCTTCGTGGGCACCTCCAGGTATGACCAAATCCCAAAATAGGTGGCTACAACGTCTTCATGCTCAAGAGATGTGCGAGAAGAAGGCCAAGGACGAACGGGATGCCGTTTTCGAGGATATTCATCCCTGACCAGTGGTGAAACAGGTTTGGAAACCGAAGCCGATTGTTGTAAACAACCCGACTCCTACTCCAAGTGATGATGAGGATGACATGATGGACGACGACTACACGCCGGTCTCCGAGGGGCCCTCTACTCAGGCAATGGACATAAATATCATCATGCTTCTAGCTGAGTTTGCTCTCCATCAATCTAGACTTGTTGTGGGTGAAGTACATGAAGGTCTTTGTGGTAGTCATCAGTCAGCCCAGAAAATGAGTTGGATACAAAAAAGAGCGGGTTTTTATTGGCCCACTATGACTGAGGATTTTTTAAGATACTACAGAGGATGTGAAGCTTGTCAAAGATTTGGTAATATTCAACTTGCTCCTACATCTTTACTTAACCCTATTATCAAACCATGGCCATTCCGAGGTTGGGCCTTGGACTTCATCGGCCAAATTTATCCTCCCTCTTCAAAAG
The DNA here is from genome assembly GCA_019279435.1 of Zizania palustris. Taxonomy (NCBI): domain Eukaryota; kingdom Viridiplantae; phylum Streptophyta; class Magnoliopsida; order Poales; family Poaceae; genus Zizania; species Zizania palustris. The sequence continues at coordinate 19,496,593 of JAAALK010000081.1, forward strand.
GGCATCGGTTTGTGTTGATGGCTACAGATTACTTCACCAAGTGGACCGAGGTCGTGCCTCTCAAGAACATGACGTAGAATGAGGTAATTGATTTCATCTTGAAGCACATTATATATAGATTCGATATTCCCCAAACTCTTACTACAGATCAGGGTGCTTCATTTGTTTCTAAAGAAGTATTTGATTTTGTCGAATATTATAGTATAAAGTTGATAAACTCTTCATCGTATTATGATCAGGCCAATTGTCAGGTCGAGTCTAGTAATAAAATTGTGATTAAGTTCATTAAGAAAAAGATTGAAGAGTTTCCTAGATGGTGGCATGAAGTGCTTTCCGAGGCATTATGGGCATGTAGAGTTGCAAAGCATGGTGCCACCAACGTAAGTCCATATGAGTTGGTATATGGACAAGAATCCGTTTTACTCGTAGAGGTGAATCTTGGCTCTTTAAGGTTACTTAAGCAAGATGGCTTATCGGTCGATGAGTATGAAACTCTTTTGAAGGATAATTTGGAAGAGGTGACTGATAAGAGATTAAGAGCTCTAGAGGCAATAGAAAGATACAAAAGAAGAGTGGCTAGAGCTTACAACAAGATAGTGAGAGCAAAATCGTTTCAAGTTTGTGACTTGGTTTGGAAGACGATTTTGCCTTTAGGCACTGAAAGCCCAAAGTTTGGTAAATGGTCGCCTAGTTTGGAAGGTCCTTTTAGAGTTGTTGAAATCACTCCAGGTAATGCATATTTGCTAGAGTCACTTCAAGGAGAGCGATTTCATAGAGCTTTGAATGGTAGATATTTGAAAAAGTACTTCCCAAGTGTGTGGCAAAACGCTTGAAGTGTCGAAAGGCCGATATGGAGCATATCGCCCTTAGCTCGTTGTGCTTTTGGCTCACTTAAGTTTGCCAAAACACGGGGGCATGTGTTAATAGCAAAAAATGGTATTAAGGATCAAAATTGTCAAAATATCACTTTTTGGTAATTTGGGTCGAAAATATGCCGAGAGGTCGGTCAGACCGAGCCAAATCTGAGTACGAGTTAGATTAAGTGTTTTGGGGTATTTTTATCCCTAATTAGATTTTAACGACTTGGAAATCATGTCTAACTCACATTAGACCCCAGTCACTCATGTCCAACCTCTATAAACAGAGGCAAAGATGATTCGAGGACCCCCCAAAAAAACCCTAATAGATCCAATCTATTACCTTGAATCATACTTTTACCTTTCAATTTACCGTTCTTGACCTAGGTTTAATTTAGCACGTACATCTTTGCTGGTTTGCACTAGAAACCATCTGTTCGATGTGTTGTAATCATGGTAAGTCCTTGTCGATTCACTCGTGAATCATCTGTTTCATCCACGTAACGGATTTCTATCGTTTTATCGGTTTTTACCGGTGATTCGGTCTCTTGCCCAAATTGCCTCTGGTTTCTTGCAGTGTTTTATCTCATCTTCTTCGCCAAGAAGTCTTAGATCCATCCCATACCCCCCTAAGTTGGTCGTCGGAGTCCGAAAGCCGCTTTCTAGGATCTATCAGTCTGACCGGTGGCACTTGCCCGGTCTGACCAACCCGTGCCATGCCATCATCAAGCGTGCCAGCACACCTTGGTCTGACCGGCTCCCTGAGGTCGGTCTGACCGACCCCTTCGCACACGAGGGATTCTTCACGCTGGAGCCCGTGTACCGAAAACTACTTTGCAACGAGCCCAGGGATCCCTTCACACACCTCGGTCCGACCGGAGCCTACCGCTGGTCTGACCGATTGAAGTACTGAAGCCCCTCTCTGGGATCCCTTCGGTCGCCCCTTCACAGCTTAGGTCGAACACCCTTCGGCCCGTTCCCCGCACCGCCGGTCTGACCGGTGGCATAGCTCTGGTCTGACCGGCATACCTCGGCCGAACTGACCGCCAAGATCCTTTCGGTTGAACCGGCCCTGTTCTGGTTGGTTTAATTATTTTTTCTCACACATCGGTTAATTGAATAATTTTGATTGACATTATTTGATTGCATAGCGACTTCGTTATTCCCTTACCATTGTTTAAGGGTCGTCGGAACACGACGTTGGTGTTGTGTTACGCTTAGGGGTTTACTCCTAAGTATCTGCACGCTTTTGGATCATCGGATCGGCGTCTGTGTGTTTGGCGTTTCGTCATCGGATTTTAGCGTCAACAAACATGATCCTCGGCGGCTTCCGAAATAGGTTTGGTGATGAAGATGATGATTATGGTGTTCGTCTCCATTTTCTTTACCTGTTCTTGTGTGTTCTGGCATGTTCTTGCTCTATAAATGGAATCGATGTTCCTTGTATATTGATTAAGAGATTTGGTTTATAATTTATAGATACCAAGAGGTGGCAATTTTATATAGTGAAACAATGTGATGGTTCATCATGTCTCTTCCCTAAGAGGTGTCTCCTCGCAAGGACTAACTACTTATTATGTTAATCTAAGACTAATTAGATCATTAACTTTTTAATCTTCAACAGGTACCATAAGAGGAGCACAATCTAGATTAGGGTTAGAGAGGAAATCAGAAATAGTACAAAACAAGAATATATCCACTAACACGTAATCACTAATTCACTATTTACTAACCAGTAATTACATCTAATTATCGATATTTTGCTTGTTGGACTTTTCTTTTTTTCTCGGATTAAATATACATTTTAGTTAATAAGGATCTAAAGTAATGTGGTTAGGTAAGGATGAAAATAGAGCAAAAACGAATAGAAATGAGTGTTAACATATATGTTTCCTTATATTTTCACGGAAACGGACATGAAATCGAATATTGCGGAAACGAAAATGAATAGTACTGAAAATCAATACGGATGGAATAAGAAATGGACATGGATCGAATATATGTCGGAATACAAAGTACTAAATATCAACTCGTAAATTATATGACAAATTCTAAATAGAAATAGTTTGAGGTTTTAATTTTCATCGTTCAATCCTTCTTCTACATATGTTCCTCTAAATCCTCTCTATATCACACTCATCATCTACCTTATTATTTTGTTAGTCTACCACAATAACAATGAAAATAAGAATGTGAGATAAATTAAAATATAATAAAAGTACTTAACAAGGTTGTAGCAAGAAAATACTTAAAATATGAGTGAAAATTGTAGGCATTGAGTTAGCCCCTGGAAGTCAAGTTCCCCTTAGACATGCAAGCTTTCATGCATGGATACCGAGTGAAGTCAAATTTTCTTCGATTAATATTTGAAGTTCCCCATGTGTTGGGTGAAGGAATTGTGCCCAAAAGAATTTTGGACGAATCAGAAGTTTCGATTGAGAACCAAAAATTTTAGGATCTGATAGAATCGGAAGTTCCGAACCTAGAGCAGTTTTCGATTTAATGGAATAATCAGAAGTTCTGGGATCTGAGCGAACCAGGAGTTCCGATTAAGAATTTGAAGTTTCAGATTAATTTAAATTTAGAAACTGGGAGTTTAAATTAGAAATTCTGGTCCAGCACTAGAAGTTTTGACTGAGACGAAATAGATTGGATCTGTTGGACCTTAATTATGATTAAGGGCCCAATCCCTGGAACTATATAAATGGAGGAGGGAGCACATAGGGTGTTGTTCTAATTGTTAAAAAACCTAACCACCACACCTCTTCTCTCTCTTCTTGATCTCAAAGAGTTGAGATTGGACTCAATCCCTAGATCTCACAATCAGTGCTAGCACGCCGGTGTGAGATAAATTTCATTCATGTACGTGTGGACTCTATGGAGGCATTGCTCGAATAGTGGCGCCCGTCGTCTTCTTCATGTATAGTTCACCATACTTCATCGACTTGATCGTCAGTGAACAGAGCAAGATGAGGTTAAGTGAGGACACGCTTCCTCGACAACTTCTTCTACTGCACTAGCGCATCTCATGTTGAAAGATAATGATTCATGATCCCTCTCACGCATGGTTCCTACTATAAGGGGTTAAAATTTAAAATTTTCGGCTAGCGTAGCCTCCCCATATCCTAACACTAGCATCTTCCTCCTATAGCAAGGCTGCTACCGAGATCCTAGAGGTAGCTCCGTGGGTGCTAACCGAGATGTTGATGGGGAATGGCTGTTGCGGCGTGGCATCCAGGAGGAAAATAGCACTTCACCGAGTGCAAAAAATACTAAGTGAAGCCCAAAAAAATGCTCGACAAAAAGTTCAACAAGTGTTACACTCGGTAAACAACACTCAACGATGCCACCCTCGGCGAATAGGGGTTTGCATAGTGTTTTTATCAGGCACTCGATGAATCAGATACCAGTGTGGGAGTGTCGACTAAGTCCTGGTGCCGGTGCTAGATAGATGGGGGAGGTGACACAGTGTACAGTGTAGATCGGTGATGACCGCAAGTGTTGCTTGCTGCTGTGGATGGGGAATTGCTACCGCTAGTGGTGGTAGTTTGGATTGGGGCTTGTTTGCTTTATGTCTAAGATGCAATACTCTCAGAAACCGTAAGGCATGTTGGCTTTATCTCTTAATGTATTCTATTGGCTTTAACTAGCGAAGATGCTATCCTGCAGAGCGTTCTTGAAAGAATACACTTATATGAGTCTTATTGTCTAACGTCACAGTCCATGAGACTTGGGTGATCTCTAGTAAGCTCATTATGAGACTAGGGAGTATGTCGCATATGCTCCACCCGAGGGGTAGGCTACTGGTAGCTAAGTAATAGTTAAGGCTCCGAGCGAAACTTGTTCACAAAAAACTTGTAATTCAAGGCATAGTCCATTGTTCAAGTTGTGAATGAGTGTAGTTTGAAGTTCTAGGTGGGAGTTCAACTTAACAGTCCACACCAAAATACTGGTATATTAAACAGCAGTGAGAATAAGACAAATCTTCAACTGGGCATTTGATATCTCGTGGGGGATTGCTAGAATTTTGGAATAGACCCATATGAATATTTTATAAATTCCTAAATAAATCTCAAAGGCTCGAGACAACAAAAGGAATATCGAGTGGTCGGAATTCATACTCGAGAGTCGGCATTCCCGAGTGCCGAATTCGAGCCAAAGACTCAGGTGTCAGGATTAGCATTGTCGAGTGCTTGATCTGAGTCGGGACTCGGGAGTCGAGGGTCGTCTTGCTGAACCCGACCGCGTGTTCCCGGAATCTAACTCCTTATCTCATGGGGACACAACCTTTCATTTTATTGTTTCGATTCCTTGGGATCATGGCGAAGTCTACGGGATATGGTTATATGGAAACCGACTTGATTGAGATCGTGATCACGACACGAGATCTGGTTGCTCCCATATAAATACCCGTAGATTTGGTCGAAATCAAGATGATGAAAAATACAACAGAATCGTGTTAGGGTTTTGGTTGTCTCTTCTCTCTATTGTGCTGCTACCGTAGACTACTCCATTTCATTCACCGGTGTGCACTAGAAACTAGAGAGCAGGTCTTCGAAATCTGTCGCCCTTGTGATCCTGCATCAGGAGAGGATGAATAAGGTTTTTGAGAAGCGCTCCACATGAATGCTCAAGTTCGTCATCACGGCGTGTCTTCCGTGTACGTCTACTGTCGGTCGTCATCGGGTGTTGTGATCCGACACCACAAGGAGTACTTCTGCACCGACTGTGGATTCATCTTCGACAACCATACGGTACGTGGTTTACTTTTTTGTACGGTTATTGATCATACTTTGCGAAAACATGATTAATGTGTTCATAATAATTCTAGCAAATACCGTGAATTATCTTATTCAGAAAATAGTCGTGAAATTGCCTAATATTCCATCAATATCTAGGCTAACCAAGTATCTAGGCTAGTACTGGACGACCGTGTAGGCTGTAGATGAGCAAAGGTCCGGAGAGGAGAAACGAGAAACATGTTTATTTTAGCTTAGAATTATAGTAATTTAGTTTATAAAAACAGTTAGGCTAGATCAATTTATTAGATTATTATAATCTATCATAATAAGTTGAACCATTTATTTTAATGTATAAAAATAAACTAGATTATTATAATATCAAATAAAAACAAACAATCATAAATACTGACTAAAAGAATAAAATGATCAGCAAATGCACAAAGGGAAGGGAGTGAGATCGTGAGGCGATGCACTGGGCAAAGCAGGGGGGGCAGATGTGTAGAACAGTGACGAAATCGGCATGCGTGATGGCTGCATGCCCAACTTTTGCTCAAGATTCCCTCTCAATTAGGAAGCGACGAAGAAGACTGCCCAGGCCTACATACCTAGCCCAATGCAAACATGCACAGACTACCGAGTCGCACACACCAACCACAGCAATGTGCCATGGAATTGGAACCAATGAATCGTGGTCATGGTGATGCGACCACGTACTTTGTAATTTTGGCGGCAACCTTAGCGCACTCTAGGATGTCAATTTTGTCTCTAGACCGATCCATCAGCAGTATTAGTTTAGGTTTAAATTTACGCTCATGGTTTGAGTATTTAGTTTGAATCGGTCGAACAAAAGTTTAATTTAAAAAGCACGGGTTAGTTATCCTGCCAACTCTAATTTTGTTTCTACTTTAGATATAACTTTTGATAACGCAATCATGCATGTTTTCTGTTAGATCTTGAGTATCCGACAAGTTTAGGTTTAGATACGGATTTGGTTTGAAGTCATGTGTTTTATGGTTGTAATTAAAACCATGGATTTTAGATTCATTGATATCACTGATGGACTCGTACCGCAGACATCACTAAATAGTGTCCATGTATTTTCTGTCATCATATGGATATGATGCTGCTTTATATACTATTATTAGCATCGTGTTTACATGTAACCCAAACAATTAATTAATAATCCAAATCCCTCACTTCTCTCCACAAATCCCTCACTGCTCTTGTAGTTAAGTTTACATACATACAATAATATATGAGTTTAAAATAATATTTAAATCATCAAATTATTAATAATTAATATACAAATATAATACTTTAATCCTCCAAAAGTAAAAATGAGATAAAAGGGAGTAAAGTCTTCAAGATGAGATGCAGAAGTAGCCAGCAAATTGCAATCCAACCAAGAACCAAGTGAACGGAAAACAAGGAGGACAAACCCAAAGGTCAAAAAACGGTCAAAGAGCATCGAAATCTGTCACGAGAGCACCGAGCACGACGACGACCATACGTACTAGGACATGGCATGCATGCATGCATGCGCGCTTTCTCGTGTTAGGTCAACACTAAGAATCTTCAACAGTACTAGTAGTGTGCCAGTATTAATACGCTGTTTTTTATTTATAGTACGAAAACTTAGTTTTATCTTATTTTTTAATGCAGGTTTAATTAATAGACTAAGTTATTTTTCTGCAATGTTAGGCTCCTGCTTCTTGTATTTTATTACAATTTTGGTTAAGTGGGATCAAATATAATATGTAGTAAATTTTATTTGATGGTAACTCGGAGGATTTGGAATATAACTATTGCTTTCCAATTAGTTGTTTCGGTTTGGTTCAGAGATAAGGTGGGATGGGATGGTAGGTTTTATTCCAATTTTTTGGATGAGATCGTCTCATCTCTTGTTTGGTTATGAGGGATGAAGATGTTTCAGTTTTATGTTTGGTTAATGAGTTTAGAGAAATGGAACACCGACTCGGAAGGTTCGCCCTACCATGAAACCTTCGGTCCGTCCCAAAACCTCCAGCACATCCTCAAATCCTCTGACGAAAACATCCGGCTCTACCCTAAAACCTCCACGCGCAGGTAGGATGTTTTCATCCACTTTTTTATGGGACAAGCTCGTCCCAAATATTAGAGGAATATTCCTTGGTGGGATGACTCCGTTCCACCTAACTCTAAACCAAATACTGTAAAAAATAAGATTGTCCTATCTTATCCCATCTCATACTTTGAACCAGTATATCTAGAATACACTTGCTACGAGGAATTAGGCTTTTTTTACTTTGATACATCTCTAGATGTGAGATAATCTAGAGTTTATATGATAAATAAAATGATTTAAAATTTTATTTTCAGTTAAAAATTAAGACCAGATGTCTTCAATTTTATAAGAGTTAGGTTCCATCAGCTTTAAAAATGCTGAATCTAGAAACCTGTTAATTACTCATGCTTAAATTCTTTATAGAATGAATAGTTTTCCTCAAACTTGTAACTCGTCATGCTACAGATATATATGTATATATATATATGTATATGTATATATATATATATGTATATATATATATATGTATATATATATATATATATATATTGGTAACATGTTACGAAGTAGCACGGAATAACTGTGTGTTGTGGTGGCATGCATTATATTTGGTAAATGTTGAAAACGTAGTGGACGCGTGGTTCACTCGTGTACTAACTATATATGACTAGCAATTCTTCTAGTACTCATTCGGTTTATTTTTAAATAATGTCATTACTTTTATTACAACATTTTATCATTTGTCTTATTCAATTTTTTTGTGTAAATATGAAAAATATAAGTTATACTTTAAGTACATTCAATAATAAAACAAATTATAACAAAATAAACACTATTTCAAAAAGATTTTTAAATGAGATGAATTTTCAAACGTTGAGATAAAATTCAACGGTCCAACGAATCATATTATAATTTTTGCGTAACTTCAATTTCATACACGTAAAAGGGGAATTTGTTATTCCTCATAGTTTTTATTTGTTCGATTTGTTAAGGTGAAAATTCGCACCTGGCAATTTTCTGTTTAACTAGTCAGATGCCTGTGCTTTGCAACATAACGTTATTCTGTAATAGGGCTTTTGCGAAAATTTATGTTTCTGTATGATTTTTCAGAAATATAAGGGTTTTTACACAAATTTCGTACATCCGCGCAAAATACATAAATTAAAAGACCGAAATATAAAAATACATTTTTATTTTCTTTTTCTTCTTTTTTCTTTTTCCTATTTTTCTTCTTCTTCCTTTTTTCTTTTTCCTCATTTCTTTCTCCCACGCACATGCATAATGCATGCGGCGCTTAGCGCGCCCTGCTTTTTCCCGGCGCTGCGCGCGCTCCCGGTTTTTTCCGGCGCTGCGCGCTCCCGGTTTTTCCAGGCGCTGCTTTTTCCCGGTTTTTCCAGGCGCTGGTTTTTCCCGGTTTTTCCTGACGCTGATTTTTCCCGGTTTTTCCCTGGCGCTGCGCGGCGGTTTTTCATGCGCTGCGCGCGCTGCTTTGCGCAGGGGAGCGGACGGACGAGTAAGTCCCCGCTTTAATATAGTTAAGATTTGTACTGGAGTAGTAACTACAAACTATTTCATCCCTCTCAAATTAAACGTATTTTTAGACTTTTACATTGTTATTAAGATATAAGAAAAAAAAGTATCTTTCAACTAAGCTAGTACTTTAAATAATCAGTATTACACGTAACCAATACTTTAGATAAAAGTAAAAAAAAGATTTGAAAGAAAAAGTTGTAGAAATTGTAATATTTGAGATAAAATTAGAACGATTGAAATATTTTTAATTATTTTGGGAAAGACCGAGTAGCACTCTAGTAGGCAGATCGTACAACATTCATATTGTACGTAGACTGTTTCGACAGCAGGTAGAAGAAAGCTATACCATGTCTATTTGGCAGGTTCTCAAATCTCAAATGGATGTAGTATTTAGACGTCTTTTTCATATCTAAAATTTTTAAAAACCGATCACATCAAATTCTAAAAAAAACTTGATATGGATTTGTGAGTTGATTGATATACCACGTTTGTTTCACCGTATAAGTCATTTAACATTTTTTTAGACAAACTTCTTTAAATTTAACTTAAAAATAAAATTTTATCATATGAATTTCGGAACCAAAACCCCTGCCAAGCATATCTATACTACTTTTTAATAAAAGTTAGTAGTGAAAAGTCTGCTATCACCACCCCTCCTCACACCAAACCAAAACCCTCTATTGGCATGTTATTCTGTTAACGTTGTAAATTTTTTCACGTGCACCCACGCGCGCATATATATATATATATATATATATATATATATATATATGTTATTCTACATCACGGGTGTAGAATATTTATTCTACTGAGAAATTTACTATTAGAAAAAAATAGTACGCAATTGCTATTCTACTAAAAAAATCTACTAATGAAAATGGTAGTTGTAGAATAGCTATTTTACACATGGCTAAAATAGCGTTTCCGTGTATATATGTGTGTATATATATCGTGTGTCGACCTGTACATTTGACAAGTGCAATGCAAAGACCATAGAGTGGAGTACTCTATCCTGCAGCAAGCCGCCATGCTGCGATTCTAGCTGGCTGCTGCTGCGGCGGCCGGTGGTGGACTGGTAGCGGATGGGCGGGCGCACCCAGCTGCCTGCGCGCATGTGTCGCGTCAAACAACCGGGAGAAAAACACGAGCGGACCGGCGTACGTCGTCGTGGAACGAAGAATCTCGCCTCACCGATGGCGCCTAACAGCATCTCCGACGGTGAATTGGTGCATAAGAGTAAGTAGGTATAAAATAATGTAATTTCGGATGGTATCATGGCTAGATATGATGTATATAATAAAAAAATATTTTCTCTCTCGTGCAGCTAGTCTTTGTTCTGTTTTTCTACTGTCTCTCTCCTCATCTAAAACTAGTTTTACTGTTTTAACCGGTTTTTTTATTATTATGTACCGAATCTAGATTTTATACCGATTTATATTACTATAGCAAAAATCAATTCATTCCAGTGATATGAACAGATTTATTGGGATGACACCTCATTATACGCACTTTTTTGAAAACCTCACTAGAGACGCTCTAACAGCCACACCGATCCCCTCCTCAATTTGCGTCGAGGGTATGTTGATAAGTTAGAGGACAGAATAAAATATTTAAGTGTATTCACTAATTAAAAATGATATTTCACCGTTCGGTTTTAATATGTGTATGATGAAAAAGAAAAAATTTAACTTTGATATGTGTATTACTTTGTCAATATATCAATGCATGCGTGACTTTGTTGATTCCATACGATTCTTCAATATATCATTATTCTAATAGTTCCATGCCAAATTTTGCATGAAAACGAACTAATTATAGGTCACGACCGGCAAAACGAAGTGATGTGTTCGTGTTTTTGCACAGATCAACGACAAATTATGATTTCCCGGCCTTGGTAACGTATCATTATGCACATGTCATATATGGATGGGGGAGTGTATGAGAAATAGATAAAAATATGAGAAAAAATGAAATTTTATGGTTTGTAAACTTGTATATAAGGAGGAGTAGAAACTTTGGTTCCTTTTGTCAAAAATTCAGCGTTGTCACATCGGATGGATGTTTAGGTGTTAATTAGAAGTATTAAACATAGATTAATTATAAAATTAAGTACATAAATAAGGACTAATTCGCTAGACGAATCTGTTAAACCTAATTAATAGATTTGTCTCGCGAATTAGCCCTCATTTATGTGTACTTAGTTTTATAATTAACTTATGTTTAATACTTCTAATTAGCACCAAAAAATCCGATGTGATGGGACTAAACTTTAGATTAGATGAATCAAACATCCCTTAAAGTTTTTTTTGAGTTAAAAGAGGTATAAATATTTTTGATAGCGGGAATACTTAGGGTGCGTTTGGTTTTTCTTCTAAAATCTACTTCTGCTGTGAAAAAACAGAAGCTGAACCAAACAGGTTTACCAAAACTGCTTCTGCTGTGAAAAAACAGTTTTTTTCTAGTACAAATTTGGAAGGAGCGTGGACCCTGCTTTTCTGTTTTTCTGATTTTTAGTACATATTAAATAGCATGAATTCAAGGTTTCTTAATCGATCTAACATTATTATGGTTTATATTGTATTACACAATTTTATGAGATAATATGTGGTTGTCGGTTAATTTATGAGTTGAACTATGTACTTTTTTATTTATCTAATATATTTTCTAGTTATTTAGTTGCATCAATGTTGAGTATTTTTTATTTATATATATGTATAGAATATTATAATGATGAAAATTATGTAATTTATAAAAAACAATCAGCTCACAACAATTTTTCACATCAGCTTCAACCAAACGATTTTTAGATTTTCCACAGCAGACAACTCACAATAGTTTTTTCACAGCAGACAGCTCATAACAGCTTTTTCACAGCTCACGGTAGAAACCAAACGTACCCTTAGTAGGCCACTCGTTTGTCAATCACAATTTAAATTTCGTCACAATGGTAAAAAGTGATTTTAGAGTAGTAGTCTCACATACATCATTCGATCAATTTTATTTATATAGTTTACTCAACATTCTGTCCTAGAATATAGTATTTTTAGAGCTCAAAATTTATAGCAGCATAATACTCATAAAAGGTACTCTCTCTCCACCCTAAAATATAATGCCTTTTAAATTTTAAGATTTGTTCTAAATATAGCAAGCTAACACTAAGTAAAAGATCATTTTTACCTCTAAAGTGTGTATAACAGACTTTATTGTTTATTAATTTATCTAATTACTTTCGGGTACACACTCACCAACCCAAGAATGGTGTTATGATTTGTTTAACATATTTTTAATGCATATGCTCAAGCTAAAAAACTATATTTTGGGACGAAAAATAACTTTCACATGTAAGCTATTCATATTATATTATGACTTTATTACTCGTTACTATATCTAATTACCATTGACTCACGCTCACCTATCCTAAGAAGGATATTATGTTTTTTTATATATTTATTAATATATGTGATGAAACATAAAATACACTATATTTAAATTTTTTGGGATGAGGGGAATACATGATTTTTCTCTAAGTTTGAGATACAAATCCATACAAAGTGAAACATATTTGAATATATTATGCAGGTAAAATAGTGTGTTCAAACCGATGCAAAATGTAATTTACTCTATAAAAGGACATTCGACATTTTTTTCTAAAAAACCCTACAATTTCCAGACAGAGGTACTATATGTCAATCACATGATAAACATGACACGAAAGTTTTATCTCATCTCTATAATTGTTATAGTTAACAAAACACACGGGGACTAAACAGTTATCATAGTTTCTACGGTCATCCGGTTATTACCAATAAACTATAAGTTCGGTTCAAGGAACCTTGCTTGAAATCGAGTCGATGAGTGGACTCGACTCGGCTATGTCAGTGTTGTGAGTTAGGGGCGGAGCCACCTTGTTATGCACCCTCTATTATTATTAGTAATTTTTCACCTTTTGTGTACTCTCTGAGTCCAATACGATGTACCCCGTGAAGTGATGCACCTTTCTTTTTCTAGCTTGGCCTGTGAGCAAAAGTTGAGCTTGGATGGTCATGCGAGCTAAAAATTAGGCTCAGCTTGACTGGCACATATGACATATAAACAATTTGTATATAGGGTTGGCAACGGGCACAGACCCGTCGGGTTTTGCCCATTCAGACCCGTGCCTGCGACACAAAAATGAGACCCGTTAAAAAACCTATGCCCGTCATAGGTTCGTTTTTAAGCCCAGACCCGTGCTCGTTCGGGTCTCGGGTCGCCCATGGGTCACCCGTGCCCGTTAACTAGCATAAGCATGCACTGCTAGTCTGCTCCACAGAGCCATGCACAGAGCCCGCGACACTAGCAAAACTGATAAAAATAGCAGGAATAACAATTTTATTGGTCACCAACTATAATTCTATATAGCCTAGTCATGCTAGATAGGAATTAGGATCATAGGACATAGTACTCGGCATTAACATTAGTTCATACATAAATAGCATACATAACCAGCTAGCCTAACGTACCACCACCACTAGCAGTGCAACACATGAAGTTCCATACATCACAGATTAACAGTAACCAAAATGAGGCACATACAAGTTCCATCCAAGCTCACAATTGACAAATAATAATAACCAAAAGTAGGCACATCAATTCATCAATTGTTCTTTGAAGACTTGTTCCTTGCACCAAAATGGGAGCCACCACCTGAAACTCTTGAACATCTCAAATTGCAAGTTCCTACATGAGCATATCAACATACTCCCTCCGGTGTACAAATATTAGTCGTTTAGACAAAATTACACATACCAATGTGATATTAAATAAAGTTACAAGTGTTGTTTCAATTGGTCATGAAGCCTAGATTTTAGTAGTGCTACTCAAGTTCAACTCCCAATGGCCACATCCCATTTGACAGCAATGCTTTGATTGACGGGGTGACTAATATTTGTACACTCTCAATAAAAACCAAAACGACTATTATTTGTACACCGGAGGGAGTAATAATTATGGGCTCAAAGGCTAAAATAGAGGCCTGTATAATTATTGGGCCGGGTAAAAAAACCCATGGGTTTACGGGTTCGGGTTCTACGATCCCAGACCCGAACCCGCGAACCCGATGGGTTCAACTTTCTGCCCATTAACAGATCCGCGGGTCAAAAAATTAACTCAGACCCGTGCCCTAATAGAGTAAAAACTCATTGGGTTTCGGGTACCCGTTGCCAACCCTATTTGTATATAGCCAAGCCAATTTGCCTCTTCATATGCTCCACCCAGGCGCTAGGCAAGTGGTAGGCGGGCGACTGGTTGGGTGGCAAGTGGCAGATCTGGTCGCGTGGATGGCCAACACTTAGGTAGGAGGTGGTGATGGCTAACAAACCCAATTACAAGCCGAGTCGCAAGCCGGCACCTCCGCTTCCACGGTTCCACCATACAGGCAGGAACGCTGGTTGCCCGAGGCGTGCGGCGTCTGGGTGGAGGGGAGTGCCTGCAGGGAGCGCGTACGGCGGTGGCAGGCGCGCGCCGTGGTGAGCGCGTCGCACCACATGGCTCGCGGAGTTGATATTCTGTCCGCGCATGCATGCATACGGCGAGGCTTGTTTGTCGTGCACCATAGCGAGAGGGGCAGCATTCCGATGCGCCTCGACCAAAACTGACCGCGTTATGTACGGCCCTTTACTGCTCAGCTGCGCAACGCCAAGCATATCGTACTGCATGCACTCTAGCGCTAGGAGCAGTACTCGCCAAGCGGGAGCGCTAGCTACTGCAGTCTGCAGTAGTGCTAGTATTTTTCAAATCAAATCAACTGAAAAGGACTGGAATCCAGTGCAGACAGCAGACAGTTACTCCATTTTTCTTACCCGGTGGACGGAGCAAGAGCAATTGCTGCATCGCTCACTTCTTGGCCCTTGTAGCAAGTCAGCGACGTCGTCTAATCTACCCCTCAATTTTATTTTTTAAGCTTGAAATTTATTTTAAATATAACGATTTTATACTTATGAAACTTAGTTTTTACTTATAAAGTAATTTCTTAGGTTTTACCACAAATCTGGATAATAGTCTTACACTTTATTACTTATTACTCTAACTAAACTTATACAGACCCATACTCATCTACGCAGAAAAGAATGTCATGTTCTTTTTATAAGTCATCTTAAACCATGCATCTAGCACTAAAAGAAATTACATTTACACTTTGGGACAGTGTGAGTAATACGTAGGAGTAGGTCCTATGTTTCAAAATATAGTATTTTTTTAGGTTTAGACATATGTCTACGTCTAAATATTTTAGAACACGGGGAGTAGAACTTAATTTTGAGATTGGTTTAGATTTTTTTATTTTTTGTATTTTTTCCTGGATTTTAGACCGACGAGAATATAAGCATAAAAATATTGCCCTTGACTAGTTTTCCTTCATATATTATATATCTTGGGCTTATAATAAATAGACAGATTATAAATTATTTAAGTTTTGTTTGTTTCAGTTTTTCAACTAGCTTTCATAATTCACAATACTTTTTCATAGCTCGTAATTCAGTTTTTTAAATCTACAAAAGATTGTCGTTAAACTTAGTTCGTCTTATACCGACGGCCAGGATTAGCCATAAATTATCCATCTGATCCATGTCAAAGGCATGCGTGTCAGTGAGTCCTAAAAGTTCGTGATACTGATAATATAACCGAGTGTTTGAGATCATTACTACGTCGCGTGCATTTCCGGCCTTTTTCTGAACCTTTCTTCTGCAGCTTTCCATCCACCGTTGACCATTTTGATTTGGCCCACGAATCCAAGGTAACACAGCCGGTTGGTGCATGCATGTGTTTTTCAATTATTTTACAATGGTTTAAGATAACTAGGGTGATAACTATTGGGCATACACTACTACAAAGCGACACTGTAGCGGCGGGCAAAATCGACCTATAGTGGCGGGCATCCAGTCCGCCACTGCTCTAACGCCACTGCTATCGCTGGTTAGCAGTGGCGGTCAGAGCGCCCGCCACCACTATGTCAACAGCAGTGGCGGGCAGATGATGTCAGCACGCCCGCCACCACTATGTCAACAGCAGTGGCGGGCGCGCTGACCTCATCTGCCCGCCACTGCCGTTATCAATAGCAGTGGCGGGCAGATGATGTCAGCACGCCCGCCACTGCTGTGTATAAGCCATAACACAGAATGCTGTGATCCCACAAACCAAAACACAGAAATTATATGCTTCACACAGCCATCCACATACACAGCAGCAAAACATCCACATATCCACATACACAGCAGCAAAACATCCACATATCCACATACACAGCAGCAAAACATCCACATATCCACATACACATCCACAACAACAACACATCAACACAACAACCATCAATCTCATCAATTTTCAAAAATTCACAATATTTACATTCTTCCGGTTTTTGTTTCGCAATAACCATCCATCAACACAATTCATTGTTTCACAAATACATGCTCATGCGGTTTATGTTTTCTTGGAAGGCTAACTCATATCTTAATTGGTTCGCCTTTTCATTCTTCCGGCCCAATCATACAAAGTTGGATGCTTGGCCACTTCACTCTCAGGATCGAAAAATACTCCAAGCTCATGAAGAATCTCATGCATCGTGAAGCGGCACATCCTTGATACGATTTCGTACATTTGTAATTCAGAGAGTTGGCTCTTCTCGGCAACGGTTGATGGACCTGACGCCTGCATACGTAAAATATAAGTAAATACGCTGCAAGTTATATTAGATTAACACACAAGAAATCAACTTACTTCTTTAGTATCCTCAGATACTGTCCGCCCAAACTTTCCTAAGTTATTGCTCATGAAATCACAAGTATAGTAGCCACAATGCACGGAACCAAGAGATTGTTTGTGACACTTCAAAATAGACAAAGTTAGAACGATATATAGTTTGGCTTTATCAATTGAATTAACAAATTTAAAAATATAATATTACCGGAAAGTTGGTTCTGATAAGCATTTCTTTCGGCCTCTGTGGATCATGTGGGCCACCTAACTTTTCCACGTAGTATCTATGTGCACTCTGAATAACATTTAATATATCTTGATATTCTTTTTTGGGTTTGTCGAGCGAGTCGAGCACATAAACCCTTGAGCTTTTTGGGTATATCAGAAGTGCAATCCAATGATCACTATCGAAAGAAGTAATATATGATTATGTTAGTTTCATAATCGATAAAACGTGTTTAAGTGGATATAGTGGGTATACTTACTTAAAGTTATATGCCCCACATATAATTTCTCTGTCCTTCCATTGATACATGCACCGCGCAATATACAACGCGGCACAACTCCTTTTGTTCTTCTTAAGTTTGTCTTCGTCTTTATTGAACATTTTTCTTTGAAATTTTTTCTTACCCGCAGTCCAGTACTTGCTATCATTCTGGTTTAGTGTCGGGTTCAGCACACTTTGGCTTATTAATGACGGGTTTAGGTACCCATACAATTTAGACTCGTCACCGCGTGAATTACAACTGCATATGTTATAAAACAATAGTCAATATAAGACATTATTTATTTTTTCTTTGTATTGACAAAGTATAAAGTACTTACATGCACCAGAGCATCATGCTTGTGATGTCGGTTCGCTTCAGACGAAACATCCGATGGAAGTCGTCGAAAAATAGTGCAAGCTTAAACTCTGGGCAATTGAATATTTCTTGTGGAACCGTCAGTTCTATTTGTGTTACACCTAACGAAGACGCTTCGAGGTACCAGTCATGAAATGTTTTCATCGCCCAAGGCATACAATTAAGTACTCCTTGGGGTAAAAATGGTTTGCCTGGTTCGTATTCGATATAATCCTCGTCTCCGTAGGTCCTCTTATCAACAGAAAGTGAGCCCGCATGCTTTTGTACTGGAGCCTTTATGGGAGCCGCTTCGGGCATAGAACGTGTTTGCCCCAAAGTATTAAAAAATTTATGCATTTCAGATTTCAGCGCAGAACACTGCCCAGCTTGAACAGTTATCTTGTGGATTGCTGGCTTTGGGCATGCATCTTGTTTTTCAGGCTCGGCAGCAACTAGCACTGGCACTTGAGGATCAGCCGGAACTGGCACTTGAGGCTCAGTCGGAACTAGCACTGGCATTTGATCTGGCTCTGGCACATTTGTGTTGGGCTCATCAGTGGGCTCAAGCACTGGCACTAGCTTTGTCACTTGAGGATCAGAAGTCACTTTCGATTCTATCACTTCTGCCACTTTATTGGGCACTGGCTCTTCCTCTGCCTTTTCCTCTATTTCACGCTCATCAACAGGTGATAATGATCCTATATTTTGCACATCCTGAGATGAAAGATATGCGGGGGATTGTGATGAGACAATAGGTGATTTACTCTGAGAACTTGTCTGCAGTAATTTGATATCTCGGCTCGCCCATAGGACAAAGTTATTTAGAGCATCTCCGATTGTCTCAATCCCCTCATCAGGCATTGGAAGATCCAAGGGGTCATTAATAAATCTGTCGTTGGTGATCTCATTGACCTGAACCTTGGTATAGTCAGCAGGAATAGGCCGATTGTGAAATAAATCCCCAGGCATAGCAATGCCTCGTGCAGCCTCTTGGGAATGCCCTTTGCGCCCTATCGGTACATGCAGGCTGCAGGGTGTGTCCTCTTTAATATAATTTACAGGAAATTTGTCTTGTACTGAGCCAACACTGCTTGGTACGTCGAGTCGTACCTCTGGCACAATTATTTGTCCAGCTGCAGCCTGCATTATGTTTGGATTCTCGTTAATAAATTCAAAAAAATGTCGCTCCCACTCTGCACGGCGCTCTGCGGCGTCGTCTGTGCGTGCTTGACGCTTCTTGTATGTGGCACCCTCCTGTTTCTTGAAAGTATTTTTCCAGGGTGCTATAGAAGAGACACCTCGGGTGCGCCCTCGATGTTCCTCGTTTCCGAGAGCAGATGTAAGCTGGTCATTACATCCCTCGGGCTTGAACTTTCCAGTCTTCTCCAACTCAGCGATTTCCTGTGCTTTCTGGAATACTTCACTAGTCCGTGAGTCGGAGAGCATATATTGGCCCTCGGGTGTTTTTTTAGCTCGACCTAGGAGCCATCTCTTAGTGCGCTGATCAGCACCTGAAAACTGTTCAGGTAACCCAGCCGCACGGTCCTCCTCCTCCTTTTTACTCCACTCATCCTCCTTAGCCTTATATCCACCTGGCCCAAGTTTATGGGGGAACTTATTCTTCTTATTAAGTTCTTTGAACATTATGCTCTCTTGTTTGGCTTCTTCGGAGCAATGCTGCATTTTGAATTCATTCCATTCATTTGGCGTTATAAAGCCGTAGTCGTTGAGTGGCGACTCATCTTTCTGAAGGTATTGTGTGTTCAGTTTAGTCCTAAATGTACGGAGAGCCTTCCCGATAGTCTTCAATGTGGCAGCTTTAGCGTCTTCTAAGCGGTCTTCCGGGAATTTATAATGCGCTTTTATATGCTGCCACAATTCGTTCTTTGTAGCTTCAGGGACAGTCTTCCAATTTTTCCAAACTATCTTACATCGCTCCCTGGCGAGACATCCACAGTCGTTACGCCACTTCGCTGTGATTTCTTTTGGCTTCTTTGGAGCCCCATCAACATGCACTTCTTCAACCTCATAGATAGCTGTATGTAGCTTGTTCTTCTCCCGTTTCCCTCTCCTCTTCGCATTTGCAGACGATGTTGTGGCAGCGGGCTCAACATCTGTTCGCTCAGCTGACTCAATAGCTGGGACAATAGTTGTTCTTTTCTCGCTTTGGAATAATCGACGCTTGCTTCCTCGCTTTGGACGATCCTACGATGATAGACAATGTGAGCTTCAGGAATGTAATCCTCGGTTAGAAGCTGCTCTGACTTGTTACTAACGTAATAATTACCTCCGCTTGAGCTTCAGGAATGTAATCCTCATCGGCGTCTTCTCTCGTTCTCTTCTTCCTAGGCTCCATTGGATGTTCATTCTCCGGAGAGTGGTACGAAGATTCGCTATCGGAGGATCCTTCAGATGAACCCTCTTTATTTGTTTTTGCGGGAGACTCGTAGATGAGCTCCTCGATGGAACGTCCTTCTTCCGCCATAGATAAACTATTCATATGAAGATGCTAATGTATCAGAATTTTGGTTATGCAAAAAAGGTCTGATGTCATATTAATCCTAAAGTTAGGATGTTGTGTTGTTTTCTCTCTCTAGTGTTGTTGAGGCCTCAGCATATTTTGTGTTGTTTTTCAAAATGTTCATGTCTGCCATGGAACCATGTTCACGCCCATTCCCTGTCAGCAACACGAGAAAGAAGTTGTTGATAGGAATGGACGTGTCACATGGTTTGATGACATACATGAGATAACTCAATAACAATTTGCATCATAGGCCCCTAAAAGGAATTGCAGAATCTAATGTTGGCCTTCAGCCAGATGCATGAACTTGAGGATTAGTATATAGTAGCCTTAGAAATAATAGCGGTAGTAAACTAGTCACAGTGTTGTTTAGGCCTCAGCATATTTTGTGTAGCTTTTCAAAATGTTCATGGCTGCCATGGAACCATGAGCACATCCATTCCCTGTCAGCAACACGAGAAAGAAGTTGTTGATAGGAATGGATGTGTCACATGGTTTGATGACATACATGAGATAACTAAATAACAATTTGCATCATAGGCCTCTAAAAGGAATTGCAGAATCTAATGTTGGTCTTCAACCGGATGCATGAACTTGAGGATTAGTATATAGTAGCCTTAGAAATAATAGCAGTAGTAAACTGAACACAATGTTGTTGAGGCCTCAGCATATTTTGTGTAGCTTTTCAAAATGTTCATGTCTGCCATGGAACCATGAACACATCCATTCCCTGTCAGCAACACGAGAAAGAAGTTGTTGATAGGAATGGATGTATCTCATGGCTTGATGACATACATGAGATAACTCAATAACAATTTGCATCATAGGCCCCTAAAAAGAATTGCAGAATCTAATGTTGGCCTTCAGCCAGATGCATGAACTTGAGGATTAGTATATAGTAGCCTTAGAAATAATAGCGGTAGTAAACTGGTCACAGTGTTGTTTAGGCCTCAGCATATTTTGTGTAGCTTTTCAAAATGTTCATGTCTGCCATGGAACCATGTTCACGCCCATTCCCTGTCAGCAACACGAGAAAGAAGTTGTTGATAGGAATGGACGTGTCCCATGGCTTGATGACATACATGAGATAACTAAATAACAATTTGCATCATAGGCCTCTAAAAGAAATTGCAGAATCTAATGTTGGTCTTCAACCGGATGCATGAACTTGAGGATTAGTATATAGTAGCCTTAGAAATAATAGCGGTAGTAAACTGATCACAATGTCGTTGAGGCCTCAGCATATTTTGTTGCCATGGAACATTAGAGGGAAAAACAACACAAAATATGCTGAGGTATCAACAAAACTAAAGAGAGAGAACAACACAATCTCCTAGCTTGAGAATTAATATAGTGGCTTCGGAAGTAATAGCTGACTACTGTAGCCAAGAAGATTTTTCATACATTTCCCACCTTTGACACTGTGATCAGTTTACTACTGTAGCCTCAGAAATAATAGCAGTAGTAAACTGATCACAGTGTCAAAGGTGGAAAATGTATGAACACTCTTCTTGGCTACAGTAGTGAGCTATTACTTCTGAAGCTACTATATTAATCCTCAAGTTAGGAGATTGTGTTGTTCTCTCTCTCTTGTGTTGTTGAGGCCTCAGCATATTTTGTGTTGTCTTTCAAATATGTTCATGGCTGCCATGGAACCGTGAGCACATCCATTCCCTGTCAGCAACACGAGAAAGAAGAAGTTGTTGAACGGAATGGATGTGTCACACGGCTTGATGACATACATGAGATAACTCAATTACAATTTGCATCATAGGCCCCTAAAAAGAATTGCAGAATCTAATGTTGGCCTTCAGCCAGATGCATGAACTTGAGGATTAGTATATAGTAGCCTTAGAAATAATAGCGGTAGTAAACTGGTCACAGTGTTGTTTAGGCCTCAGCATATTTTGTGTAGCTTTTCAAAATGTTCATGGCTGCCATGGAACCGTGTGCACATCCATTCCCTGTCAGCAACACGAGAAAGAAGTTGTTGATAGGAATGGATGTGTCTCACGGCTTGATGACATACATGAGATAACTCAATAACAATTTGCATCATAGGCCCCTAAAAAGAATTGCAGAATCTAATGTTGGCCTTCAGCCAGATGCATTAACTTGAGGATTAGTATATAGTAGCCTTAGAAATAATAGCGGTAGTAAACTGGTCACAGTGTTGTTTAGGCCTCAGCATATTTTGTGTAGCTTTTCAAAATGTTCATGGCTGCCATGGAACCGTGTGCACATCCATTCCCTGTCAGCAACACGAGAAAGAAGTTGTTGATAGGAATGGATGTGTCTCACGGCTTGATGACATACATGAGATAACTCAATAACAATTTGCATCATAGGCCCCTAAAAAGAATTGCAGAATCTAATGTTGGCCTTCAGCCAGATGCATTAACTTGAGGATTAGTATATAGTAGCCTTAGAAATAATAGCGGTAGTAAACTGGTCACAGTGTTGTTTAGGCCTCAGCATATTTTGTGTAGCTTTTCAAAATGTTCATGGATGCCATGGAACCGTGAGCACATCCATTCCCTGTCAGCAACACGAGAAAGAAGAAGTTGTTGATAGGAATGGATGTGTCACACGGCTTGATGACATACAAGAGATAACTCAATTATTATTTGCATCATAGGCCTCTAAAAGTTATTCTAAAAAAGTGGAGTTCGGCGGCGACGGGCTTCGGCGACGACGGCGATGGGCTTTGAGGGTGTCGCGGGCTCCGGGAGTTGCGGCAACTGGCGGACGACGGCACGAGAGTTAGAAATGAAACTAGGTTTTCGGACGGCGGGAGCGAAAATTTTATATAGGAGGATTAGTAGTGGCGGGCATGGTGATGTCATCCTGCCCACCACTGCTATTTTCTCTTAGTAGTGGCGGGCATAGTTATCTTTGAAGCCTTTGTCCATACAACACTGCATAATTGAACGAAAACACTGCATCTATAGTTGATTTTGAGGATAAGCTCTAAGCGTGCTCATAATTCATAATAATGTAATTAACACTTTATTAGGAAAATAATGTTATTAACACTATCTTCAAAAATTAACATGTGCTTCATGTTTGATCAACTTTGATTTGATATATCCTTGATTTTCACAACATATAGGAAGATCGATGAGACACTCGATCGATGAAGTCAGCTATCAATAGGGTATATGTGTATGCAGCGAAATAGGACAGGGCGCAACAAGGGCACATGCACAAGTATATATATCCATCCATCCAAAAAAATTGATTATTTGCCACTCTAAAGATGTCTTCTTCAATTACAATGTCATTATTAAGACTAACATGTAGACTCATTTATATCAATAAATATAGATCCATGTGACAAAAATATAAAGCCACTTCTCAGTGGTAAATTATCAAATATCTCGTAAGCATTCATAGGCAGACCCATGACCTAATTAACACATGTGAATTGATGTTTAAAAGGGCACTAGCTGACCTTTTTTTCAGCACGGTGGCGACGAGTGGAGGGCGGCGACACGGGCTCCGGATGGTGGTGATGTGTGGAGGGCGGCAGTGCGAGATCCGGGACGGCGGCGTGGGCTCGGGGATGAAGGAGACGGGCTCCAGGGACGGTGGCGGCGCGTGCTCTGGGACGACGGCGACGGGCTTCGGGGATGGCGGCGATGGCTCCAGGAGCGACGAGCGGAGTTCGGTGGCGACGGGCCCCGAGGGTGGCGTGGGCTGTGGGAGCGATGTGCGGAGTTTGGTGGCGACGGCCTTCGGGGACGACGACGACGGGCTCCGAGGGCGGCGTGGGCTCCGGGAGCGGCGGCAATGGGTAGAGTTCGGCGCACGGGAGTTAGAAATGAAACTAGGTTTTCGGACGGCGGGAGCAAAAACTTTTATATAGTTGGATTAGTAGTGGCGGGCACACGCTGATGTCAGCATGCCCGCCACTGATATTGATCGTAGTAGTGGCGGGCAAAGACATAGTAGTGGCGGGCCGCTGACGTCACCGACCGCCACTACTAGGGTTTAGTCTGGGCGGGTGGAAAAAAGTATAGTAGTGGCGGGCATATGCTGACGTCAGGATGCCCGCCACTACTAAAAGGATAACGGTGGCGGCTGGTGACGTCATCCTGCCCGCCACTACTAATCCGACGCTGGTGGGGTTATCTAGCATACGTTGCCACTCAAGTCGAGAAAGAATTAGTAGCGCAGTGGTGCGGGGGTTGCTTTGGTGCCATGCGGTTCGAGGTTCGAACCTTGCTGCCTGCAGGCGGTTTGAGGTTCGAACCTTGCTGCTAGCATCCAAACATTTTTTTTACAATTCTATTCTAATTTTCATGACTTTTTTATTCATAATTAAATTCTAGTTTGAACTTGTTTTTTTAACAATAAAAATACATCATAACTTATCAAATTAGAAAATATGTATTTTTATGCCTCACTTTACTTTTTTTTTCATTAATAAACATGTACAATAAAAATACATCATAACTTATCTATAGTTTATTCTTCCTTTGAAATTGAAACTTTTTGTACAATAAAAATACAACACCAATATTCTAATTGCAAAAATTGGTATTTTTCTCCCTTAGTTTACTGTTTTTATTATTAAGTGTGTTTTTATTACATGTTGTTACGATATGATCGAGACTTTTGTAGCGCGGTGGTGCGGGGGCTCGCTTTTGACACATCATGTTTATTTGAAACCAAGTAAACAAACACAAGTCCAGGCTGGGGAAACCAGCTTACACATCGAAACGCACTACTGGTCAAACCCAAAGGAAAGATATGGTTTGGAGCTTCTTCTTCTTCCTCGGCACAAACCCAACCTATTTCTGGTTAAACAGATTAAAAGCCTCAACTTGCCAATCCTCAACCAACTCGGCATCATCAGGCAGTCTAAACTTCTCTCCATGTTCCTGAACAAGAAAATACACGCGGCGACGATAGTGAGAACAACTTATTATCAATGATTGAATTGGATGATAAAAATATAAAATTTGCATAAAAAGAGGATCTTGCCTCCTTCATCCTCTTGCTGCCGCATTGCTCTACATGCTTCCCTTTTCCACCGCTAGCCTCGACATGTTTCCCTCTACCACCGGTTGTCTCATCATTCTTCCGTAGCACAACACTTACCCTATCTGGTTGCGGCGATCGCGAGTCGTCCTCCGAGTCGGAGTCCATTATGAGAATCACTTTCTTCGCCAAACAACTGCAAACTATACCATCATGTACCTTATGTTTACCGCATTTGCAAACCTCACACACGCCACTTGATGTAGAGTCTGAGGATCGACTGTTTGTTGGTTCAATCTTAGGAGGAGCCATCTGCATTTTTTTGTCACATTGATATTATAACATTAAAAAACCCTAAGCTAGTAATATTATAGTACATTAAAAAACATTATTGTTATAGTGGAAATTTGTTTTCTCAGATATTTTTTATAGTACATTAAAAAAATTATTGTTATAGTGGAAATTTTTTTCTCAGAAATTTTTTACAGTACATTAAAAAAATTATTGTTATAGTGGAAATTATTGTTAGTGCATTCTACTAGTAATATTATACTAAATTATATTACCACGCATAAATTAATATAACAATCCTCCATCATTTTAACCCTAAGCTCGAATAAAATAAGACCAAATAAAGAAGTAGGTTAATAATTATTTACTGATCGACTGGATGGCGGCGACGACGGGCGGCGCCGACGGGCTCCGAGGAATTAAGGCGGCGACGGGCGGAGGGCAGCGGCGACGTGCTCCGGGACGTCGACGGCGGCGACGGGAGGAGGGGGGCGAGTTTAGGGTTTAGAAAATGAAACTAGGTTTTCGGACGGCTGGAGTGGAAAGTATATATAGGTGTCTTAGTAGTGGCGGGCATGATGACGTCAGCATGCCCGCCACTACTAAAAGGATAACGGTGGCGGCTGGTGACGTCATCCTGCCCGCCACTACTAATCCGACGCTGGTGGGGTTATCTAGCATACGTTGCCACTCAAGTCGAGAAAGACTTAGTAGCGCAGTGGTGCGGGGGTTTCTTTGGTGCCATGCGGTTCGAGGTTCGAACCTTGCTGCCTGCAGGCGGTTTGAGGTTCGAACCTTGCTGCTAGCATCCAAACATTTTTTTTTACATTTCTATTCTAATTTTCATGACTTTTTTATTCATAATTAAATTCTAGTTTGAACTTGATTTTTTTAACAATAAAAATACATCATAACTTATCAAATTTAGAAAATATGTATTTTTATGCCTCACTTTACTTTTTCTCCCTTAGTGTACTGTTTTTATTTCATTAAGTATGTTTTTATGATCAAAGTCAAAAAAAGTTCAATTTGAACTACAAGACATGAAATAATTCACAACACTCAATCCTCATTTGATCTTGAAAATGTTTTAATAATAAATGACATAATTGATTTTACAACTAAACATAAATGATCTAGCCTTGAACTAATTTTCCATCGCCATTGGTGCGTAGATAAGGAATCACACTACCAAATGACAGTTTTGCTTCAACCACATTGATCCTTGATATGTCAACGAAAAACGGCACCTCATCAAACTGATTGTATTCTTCTTCGTCTTCGACTCCATCAACTCCAACAATTCTTTGTTTTCCTGGAGCAACGATGTATTTTTTCTCATCTTTAGGATCAAGTATGTAAAATACTTGTGCCACGGATTGAGCGAGTATCCAAGGGTCATCTTTATAAGCCACCTTATTAAGGTCAACTATCGTAAACCCGTAATCATCCACCTCCACACCTTCTGGATGTCTCACCCACTGACACTTAAATACAGGGATTTCTATAGAGTTCCCGTAGTTAAGTTCCCATATTTCTTCGATGTATCCATAGTAAGCATTCTTTTGTCCAGTGCTATCTTCTGCTTCTCCTCTGACACCACTATTTTGGCGCTGACTCCTTTGATCCTTTGCTTTGGTATAGAATGTGAAACCATTGATGTCATACGCTTGCCATGTTTTAACCATGCTCAATGGACCGTAAGACAATTTATTTATCATCATCTCTTCGTCGGTTTCTCCGATCGAAAGGTTTAGATCCCTCAGCCATGATGTGAAATAAATTTTGTGTTCTTTCATAATCCATTGTTCATCGTGATCTTCATTCTTTTCACGAAGCTCTTGTAGGTGTTGTTCAACATATGGTCTCATAATCGCCAACTGATGCATTACACTGTAATGTGATTCTCTTATTCTTTGATAACTATTGTCTCGTATGATTTTCCTGCCTTTAGTTCCTTTACCGGTGAGTCTTCCATGGTGCCGCGACACGGGAACTCCTATTGGTCTTCCATCTCTTATGTAATCTGCATAGCACTCAATGACTTCCTCAGTCGTGTAGCCCTCTATCATGGAACCCTCTGGATAAGCACGATTTCGTACGTAACCCTTGAAGATAACCATTAGACGCTCGTACGCATACATATTGTGCAGGTACGTTGGACCGAGAACAAAGATTTGGTCTGCTATATGTATCATATAGTGCTCCATAATATCAAAATATGAAGGAGGAAAGCACATCTCAAGCTGACACATAGTCTCCCTCATTTGTTTACGTAATTCATTTAACTCTTCAGTGTCGATCACCTTCTTTGATATGACATTGAAGA
Source organism: Zizania palustris (assembly GCA_019279435.1). NCBI lineage: Eukaryota > Viridiplantae > Streptophyta > Magnoliopsida > Poales > Poaceae > Zizania > Zizania palustris. The sequence goes on from JAAALK010000081.1 coordinate 19,524,466, forward strand.
AGTGACACATGCGTGTTATCACCATCTTCAGAAATGAATGTTTGACTCCTCTTACTGCGATGGCGAGGAATAGCCCAAGCATAACATGACAATCATGAGTGTTGTAGCCGCTCATCCTCAAATCTGCTACGGAGACAATATTCTTTATATTCGTTGAGAATCCTGTTGGAACTCTAATTCCATGTAGACACCTGCAGATTGATCTTTTCTCGTCAATTGTGAGGTTATAGCTAGCAGCCGGAAGGAAAAATTTTCCATTGGCCCTTTCCTGTGGGTGAAGCTCGGGTCTAATTCCGAGAGTTTGAAGGTCCCTTCGTACTTTGAGTCCATCTTTTGATTTGCCCGGTATGTCTAACAAAATACCGATAGTGCTTTCGAAGACATTCTTCTCAACGTGCATTGTATCGATAGCATGACCAATCTCCAACTCCTTCCAATAGGGCAAATATCTAAAGAAGATCGACTGCTTTTTAAATGGAGCGTCCTTTGAAATTTTTTCAGATTTCTTCCTCTTCTTTCCGAAAACAACTTTGATATTCTTTACCATTTCGAATAGAAATTTGCCATCTCGATTTCGTGGAGGCTGTCCAAGCTCGATTGTACCGTCGAAATGGTTCCTATTTCTTCGATATTTGTGGTTTTTTGGTAAAAATCTGCGGTGTCGCATATATATCGTCTTAACGAATGATGGAAGATGCATAGATTCTGTCTGGTCCACACACACTACACATGCTGTCTTTCCTTTAACCTGTCCTGTTAGGGACATGCGTCCTGGGTTGTCAGCTATGGTGCAAAAGATTATGGCTCTTAGATTGAAGTGCTCTTTCTTGTGCTCATCCCACACACAGACACCATGTTCCCATAGACGTTTCATATCCTCCATCAAAGGTTCTAGAAAGATATCAATGTCATTGCCAGGTTGTTTTGGACCAGAAATTAGAGTAGTGAGCATAAGGTATTTTCTTTTATGGCACAACCATGATGGAATGTTGAACAAGCATAGAAAGACTGGCCACGTACTATGTGGGTTCCTCATCTCACCGAAGGGATTCATTCCATCCGTGCTAAGTCCCATCCTGATATTTCTAGGATCGTCCGAGAAATCTGGATGGGCCAAGTCAAATGATTTCCACTGCCTAGCATCCGCAGGGTGCCGAAGTTTTCCGTCCTTCTTTCGCCCAGCGAAATGCCAGATTAATAGTTCAGCATCTCTAGGATTAGAGAACATACGTTTCAAGCGATCAATCACCGGTAGGTACCACATTACTAAGGCCGGAACTTTCCTCTCCATCTTTTTTCCAGGATGGTCTTCAATAACATTTTTATTCCTCTTCTGCAACCTCTTATTATTCTTCTTCTGGTGGTCATTGTAGTCCTCCGCACAGTCATTTGGACGTTTGTATCGACTCGCGTTGCACTGCGGACATCTCTCTAACAATCCATACTCTTTTCGATATAGGATACAGTGGTTCGGGCATGCATGAATCTTCTGAACGCCCAAAGTCAACGGACAAATCATCTTCTTTGCTTGGTACGTATCAGATGGTAAACCATTGGGTTTTGGCAAAACCTTTTTTAGGAGTTGTAAAAGATCTGAAAAACTGGTGTCAGACCATCCATTGCTGGCCTTCAGTTTCATAAGCTCAAGAATTGTGTACAACACAGTATACTGCTTATCGCATCCGTGGCGTTCCTCGTAAAGAAGGTTTTTTGATGCTTTGTCAAGTGCTTCAAAGTTATCGTATCCTTTTGTTGTAGTTCTCTGCAACAACACCTCAGGCGCAACATTTCGCATCAGTTCCTCCACATCAAAGGCGTCATCATCATCATGTTGATCAACATCATCATGTGTTATGTCGGATGTATGATCACAACCTCTTCTATGTTGATGAGCATCTTGCGGCACATCAGAATCTTCAGGAGGATTTTGGCCCATCTCACCGTGTTTCGTCCATATATAATAGTTCTTCACGAAACCATTTTTCAACAAGTGAAATCGTATGGTTTCACGATCAGAACACGGATACATCGCTTCGTTTTTACAAACTTTACAAGGACAATATATTGCCTCTTCACTCTGACGGGAAGCATATTGTGCGGCAGCTTCAGTAAATTCAGTTACTCTGTTAAAATATGCCACCACATCTCCGTCATTGGACGAGTACATCCAGGACCTGTGCTCCATCTAAAACATATATTATTTGAAAAAATATTAATAAAATCATTATTGTTAATTTTATTAATTTACAAATTGAAAATATATTGATTTATTATCGCTCATAACAACATTAATTAAAAATCCTCAATGCTTTAATTAAAACTACTTATTAAGCAGAAAAAATTATTAAATAAATTAACTATATTGGTTTCTCTCTCTCTCCAAACAACATAACTCTAGATCTATAATCATAAATCAAATTAAAAAGGAGATTAAAATGACGTAAATCAATATACAAGTGATGAATAATTGTGAGGAGGGTCATATTTGTTCATTTGGGAGAAGGTAACGCCGTAAATGGAAGATTATTTGAAAATTTCTATTCACAAACCCTAAATTAGAAAAACGATAATAACTCATTGTATACATGATTAAATACAAAATAAATGTGAGATTCGGAATGGATTTACCTCCTAGAATGAAATCCTTCAAAAGAAACGAAAACAAAGCCTCCCCCCTCTTTATCTAGATTTTTGTCGCCATTGTACGGACAAAATTGAATGCGAACTCCAGTAGAGCTCGGGGAGGAAGACGCTGCGCATTTATAGCTAGAATAGTAGTGGCGGTCGCAAGTGATGTCATCATTACTTTAGTGGCGGCCATCTTAGCAGCGGCGGGCAGCACCAGCGCCCGCCACTGCTATTGGTACATTAGTGGCGGTCCGGGCTGACGTCATCACCGACCGCCACTACTTTACCAGCAATAGTGGCGGGCGCTGGTGCTGCCGTCAGCACCAGCAACTCTAGTGGCGGGCATCTAATGGCCCGCCACTACAGTGGTTTTGCCCAACGCCACTACAGTGACAGTTTGTAGTAGTGATAATTAATGGTGTTATTGTGTTTAAATAGTAATACTAATAATGTATTTTCTTAAAAATCTATATATTACAGTAATGGAGGGCCTATTTATAGGACTAGAGTTTAGCATAAAATTTAATATGATCACCCTTGTTCATATACCATAGTCACTTATGTTTTTTTTTCTATACATCATATGTTCCTGGACCACAATTTGCTAAATTGCCGTACAGCCTAGGTACCCTTGTAACTTAGGTTTCGATTTACTGATTATATATTTATTACAATCATTTAGGGCATTAATTATATTATTATTTTAGCTAAAATACGTCGTGACAACTTATTTATTGAAGTGAGAAAGAAACGACGTTTTTTTAAAGAAATTAACTATATACGATATCGAAGGAAGCATAGATGAGGATTGGGAGAGAAAAGACATAATATACACGATTGGATATAAATTTATTTTTTAAAAAAAATATCGAAGGAACTCAATGTATTTGTACTAGTTGGTTCTTATTGATGAATTAAAAATAATTGTTAAAATATGCACAATGGTAAAAGCCTAAGTGAACCAAATAGGCAGGACAAGTAAATAAAACGAGTAAGAGTACATGTGAGATCGAGAAGAAGGAGAGAATAGAGAAATTAATTTTTTATTTCATATAGGTAGCCGAACCTATTTCTTTGCTATGATTAGTTTCATAATGCTTATGTATATTAAACTTATTTCTTTATTCATTATGAACTACTTTACTGTAACATTGTGTTGCCCTAAAAAAGATAGTGTCAATAAATAATGTCTAAAAAAAGAAGTAAAACATCACCCAAAGACACCATAGGTTAGAAGTGTCATTATATTCTCTTTTCCGGCTTACTCCCAGTTTAGTGGTGTCTACAACTCATGTGTTACTAATTGATTGCCAGTGCGTCGCAACGGAAACAATTTATAACATATAAAAACACCGTACAAATAAATCATAAGTTAAGTTTTTTAAACTGAAGCAGGAGAGTATTAATTTACTTTAAGCAGAAGTAGTGATGGTGGAAGACTCACCATTACTAACTTATTTTAAAGTAGTGTTGGGGGAATTATTTTCATCCACATGGTAAAAAAGAGGCTACCCTGAAGGTTGTATTCAAAGGGTAAAAGGAGCCGGAGCTTCACTCCTTAGAGATGCCGACGATCAACAAGGTTCCGCTGAAGAGAACTTTTTCGGAGGGTCGCAGGCCGAAGGACCCAGCGAGGCTTCGGCCAAGGAGAACTCCCCGAAGAGTTCCCTCTCGAAGGGGCGCCACCAAGATGGATTAGACATCTGATTTATCTAAGTGTTCAGACGATCTTTTACCTTTTTAGCCCTACGGAGCTGAGATCAAGGAACAGTGTCCTCTATGACGGTTGTAACTAGAGAGTAAAATGGTCTTCTCCTTATACATTTTTTCTTATAAATACCTCCTCTTTACTGAGGTATAGGCACCGAATCCAAGAATAATCAATAGACACTCTGAATTATACTCGGTTATTATCCTACTCATAGACCTAGAACAGTACTCCGCAAATCATCGTCTCACTTGATAACCCTGCGTGGTTATCAAACCTTCTAGTGTAATCTTTTATACCAAGTATAGCTTAATTAACCGCATATTGATAGGCTTCAACACGCTCCATATTGGACACGGTAATCCGGTCCTACGACAATTGCCGTGACCGTACGGGGAAGCTGCAGGCAGGCCACCACCACGACCATATATATCGCGGCGCCGCGCATGCACTGGGGGCCGAGAAGACGACGGCGTCGTGCGCCTGCGCGGCGGCACATGGTGATCAATCGAGATGGACGCGAGTGCGTATGTGCAGTGCATGCATGCATGCACGCGGCGGAGTATTTATTATTGCTAGCTGCAAGCAAGCATCCAACCAACCAAGCAAAGCATCGCATCGAAGAAGCTAGCGGCCAACGACTCGTGATGAATGCTCATCCGCGAAGCACAGCAGGAGCAGGATCGCCGGCCGTCCCTCTCAACGCATACCTCCAAACCACGTCGTTATCCGTCGGTGCACCTCTCTGTGAGTGTTTACCTGAACGATCCATGCAACACACAGCTTCCTGGGCTCCTCTCCTCTGCTACATCTCATATCTGCGAGTAGTCAAGCCTTTTAAGTGTACGATTAAGGGCTTGATAATAATCCAGATTATAGAAAAAAAGTTAAGTTAGATTAGCTTGGATTGTTATAATCTTGAAATAAAGAGGGCCTAGATACTACCTCTACCCAAAATTCTCATATACATTACTTTTTATCAAGATCAAGAAAAAAACAAACTCTTTCATTTGCATTAAATAGTCTTATGATCCTGATGTGTATAGCTTAGAAAGAGTTATGCACGCAAGACTAAGGATGTGTTTGGTTATTTTAGTCCAAAGATTAGTCTCGTCGTATCGGATATTTGTGTACTAATTAGAATTATTAAATATAGCTTAATTATAAAACTAAGTACATAAACGAGGACTAATTTGTGATATGAATCTATTAAACATAATTAGTTTATGATTTGACAATGTGGTGCTATTGTAAACATGTGCTAATGATAAATTAATTAGGTTTAATAGATTTGTCTTACAAATTAACTCTCATTTATATACTTAGTTTTATAATTAATCTATGTTTAATACTTCTAATTAGCATTTAAATATTCGATGTGACGGGACTAAATTTTAGACTAAAGGAATAAAATACCCCTAATTAAAGTATAGCTGATGCTCGGGTCACTTAACATCAATTTAATCTCGTCGCTAAACAAAATGGTATAACTGCTAATTTAAAACTTGCATTCACGTAAACTACAAATACGTATAACGACATTTCTATAAAAAATAGAAAGTGTAATAAATTGGCTTAAAATGAAGTAATTAATACACTTGTTTCGAGACAGTTAGCACGTGAGAATCAGAAATATTGCTGGCTGGTAGGCACAGACCACCCTGACTACTCTGTCTTAACAGATTCTTAAACACTCGTACATTTCCATCAAGCAAACCTGGCCCGCCAACTCAAGATCTGAATGCCACAATTAGCACCACCTCCATGTAAGCAACTGAGCATTCAATGGTATGTTTGGTTTTAATACGTGTTGGGATAGAATTGGACCCTCTTGATGATTTTACGAAATGTGTTGATATCTCATCATTTATTTGGTAGACAGATGAGATTGAATGAATCTCATCTTTTTTTAATATTTATGTAATCATTTTGTTAAGCACGTGACTAAGGGTCTATTCGTTTAGTTTGAGATCATAATAATTTAGCTTAAAGGAAAAAGTTGAGTTGGACCAATTTATTATAATCTATACTCTAAATTACATTAAACTGGCATAATATGCTAACCTATTTGTTTTGATTTATAAAATGAGATGAATTATTATAATCTCAAACTAAAAAAAAGAGATGCACAACTCCGCAAACTCTATTCGATCTATAGATGAAAATAGGCGGCCCGACACTAGCACGAAATGGCACGACACGATTAAGCACGACACTATTAGGCACTAAGCTTTAATCGTGTTGTGCAGTGCCGGCACGCCATGCCGAGTTCACGGCCCAAGCACGGCACTAAACCTAGTTTATAGTGTCGTGTCGGTAATACGACACTATTGGCCTAATGGGCTAGTGCCGACACAAGTACTACAAACACAAAATTTCAGAACTAGCAAAAAACTTCATAGTAGAATTCACAATCTCTTAAGCTATTAATAATTTGACAATTTCAAACTTCAAGTTTCAAAATTTATAAGAAAATTCAAAAAATTTAAAATTTTCATAATAATTCACAGAGAAATTTACAAGTTCACAACAGAATTTACAAGTTTCACAACACAATATATAGTTCAATTCACAAATAACAACTCATAAAGCATGCAAAACGGAATTAAGACAAACAAAACTTGAAATAAGTTTGAGCCGGTGCAATAGTTGCATCATTAAAAACCTATCTAGATAAAACTCACACTTCGTGAAAAACCCTAGACAGAAAAAAGAGTACAACCTAGCTCAATCAAGTTCACAATACTTTAATAACAATATTACAACCAGTCCAGACTCTAGAGTCATAGGCTCCCAACCCAACAGAACATACAACATTACATCTTATCAACATTAAGATAGAGATTATCAAAACGAATTTGAAGTTCCTTCACTTCTTTGTCATCCACCATGTGCTGAATTCTTTTTTCAGAGGCTTCCCAATTCTTCACACATGATAGAATCTCTACCATTTTAGGAGTCAAACGTCATCGTTTCTCTTCTATAACCCTGCCACAAAGACTAAATGCAGACTCCGATGAAATAGTAGAAACAGGCACATATAGAACATCTCTAACTAAGATGAAAAGCACTAGAAATGACAGTTCATGATCCTGCCACCAGTTCAAACAGTTGAAATCATCATCGTATTGTTGATTGACTAAATCACTGTCCAAATAATTTGAAAGTTTAGATCCTATAACATTATCAGGAATAGGATTGCTTGCAACATGCAAAAGTGATGCGATAGAGGTTATTGTGGACATAGTAGAGGGGGCGGAAGAGGTGAAAGTCATACCAGAAGGTCCAGATCTAGAACCAGAATCACTTGGATCATCATCCAAAATAAAAACTCAGGCAATTTTTTCTTACCATAACTTCTCGGCTGTGATGTCCTCTACAATCTTACATTACCAAACTTGTTATCATATGTGTTATAAAGTGTATGGATATGATCTCTTAACTCAGTTAAATATACAAAATAATCAGTACCAGTAAGAGTACACAACAACCTAAGCACACTATATAAATGTTTCAATTTGGCTCTAGGATCTAGTATGAATGCAATGGAATAAAGCAATGGTATGTCTCTCCGATACATTAGAAATTTGTCTTTCATAGGGATAACTACATTTCTAAGAATTCTACCGTTTTTTCTAAGAATTCTACCAATTTCATAATAAGATGATGTAACATACACCACTAGAAAACCTCCCCTATAGCTACGCCATAGTAGTAATGCCATGTAAAAGCATCTCTACATCCACATATAAAGATGCTTGTTGACACGATTTTGAAAGCATGTCAGATTGTTACGATAATAGACACGCTTATACTATTACGAATCATACGAAGACATTTTTTGACATGATATTGAAGTCATCTCAAAATGACACGACGTTAGACACGATTTAAAGAGTCATTATCACATAGAGACGTTGTAAAGTGTATCAAACATTTGTTTATAGCTAGGTATAGATGCTTTCTAACTGGATTAGAAAATCGTATTGAATTGATACAAAGTTTAACATGTTGTCATTCCGTGAATAGCATGTAGATTAGTCGTAAATCGTATCAAATAACCATCAATAGAAAATGACACGGACATAAACACGCTTTGAAGTGTCATTATTCTCTTGACACATTTTAAAGCATATCAAACAATTGTCTGTAATCGCGCCTCACTCTTTAGTCCCACCTCGCTAGTTTGAAGAAGTGTGAGTGGTGGGCTGCCTATAAAACTAGGGCGAGGGGCACACCTTAGCAGCACAAATCTAATGCATTTTGCATTAGTATTATGTCAAGAAATAAAATTATGTTTGATGTTTGATACACATATTAAGTAATGATTTATTTTATGGTTATTTTCTATAGATAACCATGTTGATTTCGGATATCCGGATAAGTTTTTTTCGGATTCGGACGGAAACTATCCGATTCATTTTCATCCCTAGCCACGTCACGTGCCACATCATCTGCCACGTCATGTTCCGCGCTCTACAAATTCATCTCTATACTTATTAGTGCACAATAAGGCGACCTTATAAAACACATCTATATTATTAGATATGATTTGTATATGTATCTATAAATTGTATCTACATTTATTAACGTGAATGAAATGTCACAATACTATGTAACTACACCACTACAGACGTTTTATACATGTGTCTACTAAATTGTATCTAACTTTATAGATATGCAAATAACGTGTTTATAGATTGTCTCTTTCTTTCATAGCAACGCATAAATAATTCATCTCTACAAGGTCTGACGCGGTGCGTACGAAGACGCGTCTAACACGCTTTATGAACGCGTGTCTATATTGACATAGAGATGAAATAAAGCATGTCTACACCCTAATTCTGGCGTAGCTACAAGGGGAGTTTTCTAGTAGTGATAAGGGAGAGGTAGAGTAGTAAACACTAGATATAACAATAGTTGAATCACAAAATAGCTCAAGAAATGATAGAATTTGTTCTGCCACATGCTAATGAGATTCTACCACAAGTAGAGGCTCACCTTATTTTCTAGGATAGTTAGTCTCAATGAACACACTAAAGGTGTTCCCGTAAGGGACCAGGTGTTTAAGTATCAAATAGGTAGAGTTCCACCTCACCTCTATGTCCAAACCAAACTTTGTAGGGTGTACACCAGTAACAATACAATAACTCTTATATGCAGCAATGCGTTGATTAGATGAGTTTATAAATGAAATTGCATTCCTAAATGCTTCAAGGTAAGGCTTAAGCCCCTTTAAACCAGATTTAACAATAAGATTAGTAATATGACAACCATATCGCTGATGCAACAAAATGTCACCAATATAACCAAACAAATGGGGTGTGAGCTTAAACATAACAGTAGTATTAGAAGAAACATTGTCTAAAATAACAGAAAACACTTTGTTACTTAAACCATAATCTTGTAACACAACAAGCACACAATCAACAATGTTATCACCATTGTGAGATACATCAATAAGCCTAAAGTCAATTATCATTTTTTCTAATTACCAAGCAGAGTTAACATAATGAGCAACCACACAAAGGTAATCTTCCTTAGCATTATCAGACCATATATCAGATGTAAGAGAAACATATGTAACACTAGAGTTAAAAGTATCAATAACCTTAACATGTGAATCATTAAAGTACTTTTTAAGATCTTTAGTGGGGGTTTGCCTAGATACAAGAACAAATCTACGATTATGAGCAATCTGAATGTATTCCTCAAATTCAACATATTCACCAAAACTTAGTGGAAGATGAAGTCTAGCAATCAAGCGACAAAGTTGAGTATGAGCTACCTTAGCATTGTGCTCCCAGTGTCTAACAATACCATCGGAATTAAAATGAATTAATGATTGAGACAACTGAGACTTTCCAATTCTAGTTTGACATTTAGCCATATGCCTCAAGAGATGGACAGTGCCACTAGTAGAAAGAGCAGAATAAACATGATCGCAATGGTTGCACTTAGCTTCATATGTGACGTTTTTGCTGCCTATTACCTTAAATATCTTCTCGATGTCATTTCAAACAATAGAGGTTGTGGAACGGGACCTATTATTGATGCCTTGGGAGGAGTCCTCTTGGTCTGCCGTAGCACCACTGCCCTCAGCATCACAACTGACGTCGATAGGATCGACACTGCTGCGATCGCCTAAGAGCTCCTCCCTCTCCATGTCCAAGTCTACATCATCATCCTCGGGTTGACCCATCAACCGAAGTTCATTGTTGATGGAGGGTCCATCCACTTCGTTGTCTATCGATGACCCTTTGGCTCCTCGACAGATTCATATAGAATGTAGATACATCTGTTAGTATAATATTAACAGCACAATCAAAGCATGCAAGTAAGTACAACTATTACCTTAAATCCGGAGCACCAGAGCTGCCAATGAGATTAACAAAGAAAAGATGTAGCCTCTAGGTCTAGGAGATGAAGAGCAAACTTGGATAGAAGGGCCAGAGAACAGCAGATATGTAAAACTACAAACATCAAGTGTATAGAAGTAATTACATACACATGAACATGAACTCATACAAGTATATAAATGTACATGAACAATAAGAAGTAAAAGAAGTAACTACAGATCCAACTATAAATGTAATAGAGGTAACGGAGGTAACTGGCACATCAAGTATATAAATGTACATGAACAACTAGAAGTAATAGAAGTAATTACACAGGAACATGAACTCATACATGTATATATATAAATTTACATGAATAGCAAGAAGTAACAGAAGTAACTACAGATCCAACTATAAATGTAATAGAGGTAACAAAGGTAACAGACACATCAAGTATATAATTTACATGAACAACTAGAATTGAAGTAACAGAAGTAATTACACAGGAACATGAACTCATACATTTGTAACACATAAATAATAGAAGTAATTACATACATAGAAACATGAACTCATACATTTGTAACACATAAATAATAGAAGTAATTACATACATAGAAACATGAACTCATATCATACAAATACCAGCTTACAATTTTCTCTGAGGCTCTTATCTAAAATCTGCCAACTAAACGCTAGTAATACTATCCTACTATTCCTTTCATTCTTTTGTTTGATATGATGAGGCTTTCACAACTTCACTTCATAGCTACGGCCTCTCCAACAAAATGATCACATCTCCAAGTTGTGGCACCATGGAGCATGCAATCTACAAAGGATTAAGGTTTAGGTAAGATGATATAAGAATATAAGATGATTCCGTCCTAGTTTTTTGAGATAGGATTCATCTCGTGTTTAGTCATGAGTGATGAGGGATGCCTCAATTTTAATGTTTGGTTGATAGATTAAGGGAAATAAAATACTGAGCCAAAACCTCCGTCTCACTGTAAAACCTCTGACCCATCCTTGTACCTTCGTCATGGAAACTCCAATACTTCTTCGGAGCCTCTGCATAAGATGGAATGAGTCCGTCTGTATTTTTTGGAGATGAATATTGGAGAAATATTTCAGGGTGGAACAATTCTATCTTATCAGTCTCGGAACCAAACAATATAAAAAATCTCGCATCTAACAAAAATCTCTAAAACTCTGAATAGGAAACAGGTACAAACGGACCTGCTTTTGTGGCAGGCATGCTCCTTCTTCTGCTGCCGTCTACTACTACTCCAGCTCCAGTAGCCACCCCAACCTATCTATCTGATTCTAATCTTGCCCATATTGTATCCGTTGTATCAATGTTCATACCTCTGTTTCAAATCAAAAAACTCAAAAGGGGGAGGGGAAAAGAAGAGACCATAGCACTGCTCTGCTGCACTCATGTCCTTCTCTGTCGAGCAAACCGGTAGCACATTATTCAGGCTAAGGCGCGGCAGGATTATTACTACACGGGCCTGTTTGCTTGTCAAATCTCCAAATTTCAAATAGATTTATTCTTTCTATACAGGAGTATTTTCTAGAGCACGTATACTCCTATCTCATAAAAAGTAATAATCTATTAGTGTCCGATTTGGTTGCACGTATTTATCTGGTTTGTCTAATATCAGTGAGTCAAGTCTAATTAAGATATGCACAATGTATACCATGTATTTTTATTTAGTTGTCTATGTCTGTTTAATTTGATCAAAGTGAGATGGTGTTTGATTACTCCGGATACATTGTGTGCAATAAAATTGATAAATAATAAATCACCATAGTATTTATTATATGCAACTATTTTTTATAATTTTAATTTGTCTTATATGCCTTAATATTATTTATAATACACCATTATCATGGAATATGTGTTAATTATGTACTAAAAACATCATTAGTTACTTAATTGCCCGTAGATCTGACTAGCTGACCAAGAAGAAACATATTTTATTTTCATTTATGTGCAGCCAAACAAACAAACAAAACTTATACTTGCTCTAGTTTATAAAAGTAAGTTGTTTTAAGATCATATCTAAAGTTCCTAAAAAGACGTCGTTTTACATTTGTGTGTATTTTGTACGTTTTTACCCTTAAATTAGTACTCTTAGTAACCAATGAGACAGAGAGATTAATCTATTTGTCATGCACCTTATATTACCTTATTTAATATAAGCAAACAAGTAGACATACATACTAATTAAACTTTTTTTGATTTTTGAAATCACGTTCAAAACAAGTTCTTTTTAGAAATTGGAGGAGCGCATGACATAGCAATCTAGTACTGAATTTAACATTTTATCAGAGGCCCCTACGCTTAAAGCCGGCCATTATTGCGGCACCCTCCTCTTGCTGCTGCCGTGATAAAGCTACTCAGCTATGGAGACAGCTATCCTAACGCTCTGCTGCTACGCAGGCAGGCGAGATCACTTTGAAGCAAACAGCAACAGTGCAACCCCAGCTGCCTCTGCCTGCAATGATTCTATTCACCCCCCAAAACATGGCCCGGAGCGGAGACCGCCACTTGCTGCTTGTTTTTTTTTCTTTTTTGACCTGCAGCCACCCTTTTCCGGAGGATATTATACTTCTTCCGGTCGGAAAGACTGTTTTCATTTAAATTTTGTCAAAGAAATAATTTTTAGATTATACTATCTCCTTCACATGTGATATAGCAATTTAAGATCGTATAACATATTTCATAGTACAACGATTCTACGTAGATTTATTTTACTATAAAATGTCTTCGTTATTTCGTTATGTCGGTGTACTGACTTATCCCGTTTTAGTTCAAATCCTTTAAAATTCTTATTTACATTTTTCCATTTCAAAGGAGGTCTTGATATGTTTGGAGTATGCTCTTCATTTATTAATATTGTTTTAGACTTGTCCAAAAGAATTTAAGAAATCAGCTTAAATAACTTTGTCCTTCGTTTATTCTAGTTCGGAAAAAAGGTTATTTATTTATGTAAGAGGTAGCATTTATTTGACAAGAGAAAATATAAAAAACATTAAAAATTCTAAAATTAGTAAAATAATTTATATTTGAGAAAGAGTTAACTATGTTAAGACGACTAAATCGGACTATCAAAGGGAGTATTTTGTTAGGTCATTGGATGTGCAATTAATGGTTCCGACTAATCAATCTACACACACGGTACTAAGAACAAGATTAATAAGAGACACCTAAAAAAATCAGTGTCAATATATTAACAAGGACACCTATGTTATTTTTCTATACCGCTAATCTAGCTAAAAAACATTAAAAAACCAAGCCTTCTTGGGACAAAGTGAGATGCTGCCTAGCTGTTAACCTGTGACACTGTGTCACTGTGGGTGAGTGACGCCCTGCATTTGCATAGACTATATAGCATAATTGTAGCATCCCTTTCGCCTCCATCACTTGCCCCACTTGAGATCCTTCCTACTCGAATGGATCGCAATGCAAGTGAAGTGAAGTCTATATTATTATTATTATTATTACAAAAGAAAAAAGCAAGTAGCTAGGCTGCTTGTTCCAAGTTCATCATGCCGATCCAGGCCTTAATTAGTTTATCTCGGAGGCGTGATTAATGATACTAATCCACGGCACGGCGTGTTTTTTTGGCTGCCATTGGAGACAGCGGATTAATCTAATCCTGGCAGGTATGATTGCTGCTCGTGCTGGTCGCCACAGTGGCACTGGCACAGTCGAGCGCCCTGATACGGAGCAAAGCTTCAGTTTTTGTAAAGTTCCGGTTCGATCGAAAGCTATGTGATATGAGAATTCTTCGTGAAAGGTTATTCATTTCGGTACTGTTTTTGCTGGAGCATACTTACCGTCGGAATTTTATAAAATACGGTATTAACTTGATCACATTTCTTACACCAGCGGGAGGGTTCTTAACAATAACGCCATTACGCCAAGTCTAGTGGAGATGGATCCGCCGTTCGCGACAACCAACATGGAATCTCAAGCATCGAGTATACAAACACCACGCGAATTAAACAAACCCTGTGATGTATCCGTGTAGCTCTCTAACCTAACACGCTGGTCGTTGTTTCAGTTTTGGTTATTGTTATTGTAATCCAAGTTATATTCGGAGATTATAATAAGCTAATTTATAATAATACAGAGGAAAATAAGATGTAATTGAGTTATTTGACAGCCTAAATTTTTGCTATTATGTTTGGATAGTAAAAGATCAAAATGTCTTTTATAATCCAATCTATAGTAAAATAGAGGAAAATAAGCTGTGGGTTATTTGAAAATTTGATTTTTGCTATTATGTTTGGATAGCAGAAGATTAAAATGCCCTCAAGATGAAGTGTTCGGTTGTAAACAGAATGAGAATTGAGTATGAGATGACAAGAGCAATTTTCTACTAAAGTGCAGTTTTCTACCGTAATAAACTAAAACAGATTTGTTCAATCCGGTTATATATTGAATTATAATCTAAGCTAGAGATTACAGATTATAGTAATCTGGCCCCATATCCTGTCTATTTATTTATACTTTTAACAAAACATATCATAATACTGTTGGACTGTTACTAGGATTCATTCAGATAAAGTATGCGGTGGACGAAACATTGATACTGCAACCATCGGCGTCAAGGCTTGGAAGTATAGGACTGAATGCAAAAAAGTTGAGACCTTGTGTTGAGTCTGAAATCTGAACTGAAGCAAACGATTTTTTTTACCGTGGTAGCTGGGGCGGAATCAATCGCTGATCGGGACCAGGCACAGAAGCAGTGGCCTCACTGTGGTCAGCGGATTGAAATGTGCAATTCTGGTGTAAGCCAACCTGAACGCAGCTGCTAGGGGACAGCGCTATCTTAACCCATCAATAAGTGCAGAGTGCAGGGAAAAGGTTGCAAGCATAGCCAAAACTGCAGCAGCTCTCTACTCCTCACTCACACATGGACCACTCCCACCCCCACCACAGCCATCATCATGATCATCCATCCATTCCCTCTTTGCCATTGCATATTTGCATTGCTCCCAGCAATAGCAATGGAGTATTATACTATTATATACTATCTTCTTCTATCAAAGAAAGAAAATAGAATGGTAGGTTGCCACTTGCCACTGAGCTTGACAACATTCCACTACTAGTGGCATGTACTCCTCCTATGATTAATTGTAGTTTGGACTATGTGTATATAAAAGAAGTCTAGTTTTTAAAATGATTTACATTTGAAAAAAAGGTTTAGAAAAACAAACAAGGAACACGAGGGCACAAGAAAGGCATTTGGCAACCCATTGGTTTGCACATTTTTCATCAGTTCATCACCACTCACCACCTTCCTTCTTGGATTATAAAAGCACCATAATCTCTTATGACAACTATAGATAATTACTATACCTACCTTCGCATTCAAGGAAGTTGAGTTCTTTAAAAGAAAAAGGTGAAAACGAGCTAAGAAAGAAAGAGAAATCGAAAAAGAAAAAGGAGCGATCTAGATGGGAGTCGTCTCCGATGTTGTATACCGGCAAGCTGACTGATCCATGGGCGATGATCACCTGTGACCCTGATGAGTTCTTCTTTCTGGTTGATTCAACTTTGGAGAAAGCGAGCAGCAGGAGGAAGAAAGCACAACCGGTCACTGGCAATGGCAGGCGGGGCAGGCCTGCCTCACATCACCGAGCAACTGTTGGGGTTCTCGTCGCTGAAGTAGTTGTAGGGCTCGGAGTGCGTCTGCGGCGGCGCTGGGTAGGAGTAGGACATCTGGTATGGCATCTGCGGGCGGCCGTACCCGTAGCCCATCTGCGGGTACCCCGCCGGAGCAGCACCACCGTGGTGGCCATGGTAGCCTTGATAGCCGGGTTGGCCGTTCATCATCATCATCTGCTGCTGCTGGTGCTGCGGCTGCTGCTGCTGTTGCTGCTGCTGCAGCATCATGGCCATGTAGTGCTGCTGAGCCATGGGCATGGGGTTCCCGGCCGCCGCGGCAGTCTGCAGCATCTCCGGCCCGGACTGTATGTTGCCGCCGCCGCCCTGGTAGAACCCCGCCGGCGGGATGGCTCCGGCAGGCATGACCTGCCCGGCACCGGCACCGGCACCGGCACCGCCGCCGCCGCCGCCCATGTGGGTGTGGGGGCCCATTGGCATGCCCATGGGCCCGTTGCTGCCCATCTGGCCCATTCCGGGGAAGCCGGCACCGCCGCCCATCATGTTAGGCCTCATCATGACCTGCTGCGGCAGCGGCATGCCGCCCATCGGGCCACCGACACCGGCGGCGGGCACGCCGCCCTTCTTCCCCTGAGCGGGGTGGTTGCCGCCGTTCGGGGCGCCTCCCCCCTTGGCGTTGTTAGGCTGCCCACCGCCTCCGTTCTTACCACCACCTTGGTTCTGCAGCTTCTGCTTGCCGCCCGCGTCTTTCTTGCCGCCGCCACCGCCGGCGTTGTTGGGGTTCCCCTTGATCTGCACAGGGATGTCGTTGCCGCCGCCGCCGCCGCCGCCGCCCTTCTTGCCGCCATTGCCTCCCCCGTTGTTGCCACCCTTCTTGTCGCCTCCACCGGCGTTGGGTGGCATGGCCATCTGCTTCATCATCTTGGGATCGTCGTAAAATTCGTCGTCGAGGCCGTCATCTTCAAAATCTTCGTCCTCATCAAACTCGTCGTCGAACTCGTCATCGAAGTCGCTGCCGTCGTCCCCGAAGTCATCCTCGGGGAGGTTGAACTTGACGGCCTTAGGGTCCTTGATGGGTACACCCGCCGCGAACGGCATCTTACCGTCCATGAACTGCGGCAGCTTCAGCCCCTTCATCTGCATCTGCTGCTGCAGCTGCTGCATCTGCTGCGGCGTCGGCTGCGGCATCACCATCTTTGCTTCTTTGCTGCCACCTCCGCCATTGCCGCCGCCGCCGGCGGCCTTCAGGCCTTTGCCGCCGGCGTCCTTGGGATGACCCTTGCCACCGGCATCCTTAGCCTGGCCCTTGCCACTGCCATCAATGTGGAGCTTTTGAAACTGGTTGGTCACCGCCGCCACCCCGGCCTTGGCACCCCACAGCTCGGCCGGCTTGCCGGCCTTGCTCAGCTTCTTGATAATGGTGGCCGGATCCACCAGGCCGGACACCGTCACCTTTCCCTGCTCAGCGTCTATCTTGGTCTGGTACACACCTGCAAATCAATCCAAGGAAGCGTTTCTCTCAGAAACATGAGTAAAAATGCCCCCCAAAACAAGAAAATGTAACACGCATATACAATTGGCTTCAATAAAAATCGTTCTTTTTCTACCTTCAATTTTGTGGAGGATCTTCTTGACCTTCTTCTGGCATCCATCACAGTGGATGTTCACCTTGAGCACACAGGTCTGCGAATTTGGGAGGAACTGAGAACACAGGTTTACCCAAACAGCAAAAATACAAACAGGTTTCGAAGAAAAAACGCAGCCGGAAACATGGAAGGAAACACAGGTGAAACAGAAAGGCGAGCTGCCTGCCTGCCTGCCTGAGATGAAAAAATGGCAGCAAAAGCAAGGAGAAACGCAGAATGTCTGCAGCCTGCACGGCTGCTCGAGTTGAGAAGAAGAAGAAGCGAAAACTGACCTGAATCTTGAGGACTTCCTCCTTACTCATCCCTGACCACCTCAACTGCGGCTCCCCCACCCAACACAAGCACGAGAGGCCTCGCAGATCTGGCGCATACAGTACTCAAATCAGGAGCAGAACAACAAAAAGAAGGTGGCAGCAACCATGAAACATAGTCTCTCAAAAAAAAACTCAGAGAAAGGGAGAAGGTATGAGCAAAAGAGAGAAGAAAAATGCCTTAAAAGAAGACAATTTTAATGGCCTCGACATACAATATCTCAAGCGCTAGGGAGAGAGAAAGAAACATAGGCTTATCAGAGTTTGCGAGGTTGCAGAAAACCAAGAGAGAGGATGTGCACCTGTCAAACCTGTGGTCCAGAGCAAAACGATCGAGAGAGGGAGAGGAGAGTGACGAGGAGGAAGAAGAAGAAGAGAAACCAGGCTCTCAACACAACACACGCTACAATCCTGCAAAGCTAATGAACACAGGCACCATCTCGTTACCCTTTTATTCGCTTTCGCTCGCCTTCGGCCGGCGACGCAGCCTGGAAGCTTTCCTGCTCCTTGCTCTCCACGGATTGTGAAGCCTGTGCTCTTGCAAAGGGGTCGCGAGAGGGAATTAAATAGGCCTTTGTCACCTGTCAGAGCTCAAAAGTACAGAGAGACGTTGAACATGTGAAGTACTCAGATGTTTATACTGCTCGCTTACCAATGTCGGTTTTTTTTTCTTTTTAGTAAAAGTGACCATGGAAGTCTTTGTTCTCTTGCCAGGTTCATATTAACCCCTGAGGTATCGGTGAAGTTTTGGGCTGCATTTCAACTCTTGAATTCACTTGTTCATTTGTTCATCAGGTAACATTGGTTAAGTATATAACAAACATAAACATTTGTCTAGCAGATGGTTATTGTATCCCGTCGATATTCCAAGTTTTGACGCACGCGTAGTTGTCGTATCCTGCTAATATTCCGACTATCAACGCATGAGTGTTGCCGTATCCGGTTATAACTTATCAGGGCTCCTTTAGATTCAAGGAATTTTGTGGGATTTTTAAAGTATTCAAATCCTTTGGAATTTTTCCTATCCAAGTTGCTTGGAACATAGGATTGAAACTTCAAAAATTCCTATGGATTGCTTTCCTCCACCCCATTTCATAGGAAATTAGAACATGGGTTCAAACCTTATTTTATTTTTCCTTTGAGAAGTCCAATGCATTTTCTTTCTTTCTCTCTTCTCTTTTTACAAAATCCTATGATTATTTCCTATGATCCATCCAAACACATTATTTTTAAAATTCCCATGTTTTAAATTCCTGTAGTATTTATGTTTATAGGGTATTCTAATCCTACGTTTTTCCTATTTCTGTATTTCTTAAATCCAACCCTCATATCATTCCATTGTGTCGCACAATTCAAATATAGACATTGCCATTATGATTCTACGATAACGTCATTGTAATACTCGTAAAGATAAGAAGTCAGTTTACCCTTATTGGTCGTCGCCGCCGTATCATTTATCGATATAGACGTTACATAAGAATATCCTATAAGTAGGTTAAACTCCCGTAAGCTAACATGAAAATGGAGTCAAAAATAATATACTACCATATTAATCCTGAATGGTTATAAAAGTGTTCTTGCCTAAAACCCTCAACCAAATTTACACTAGGAATAATACATACTCTATCTCTTCTAAAATGATTTTACCTCAACCTTTCCAATTTTAACTTAAAATTTTATTTCTACCTAATTAACCACCCTTAATTCATAAATCAAGAAAATTTAATTAAGTTAGTAAATCGTACTATCACTTCTTAATAACAATATTTTCTCTCAACATTTTTTACTTTTGTAATTAATTTATCACCTTTGTGCCATGATGTCACCCCTTAGGTCACTGCAGCCATAGTGATATCATCGTCATATATTATATTTATATCTGTATCTGAATCTATATCTGTATTTGTATTTATATTTGTATCTTGAAAATTAATATCATATCTCATATCTATATTTGTATCTTGAAAATTAATATATATATATATGTATCTTGAAAATTAATATCATATTTTATATCTGTATCTGTATCTTGGAAATTAAAATCATATCTCATATCTGTATCTCGCGTCTAATATCTCTATCTATCTCGGCTTTGGCTGCGTGCGCCGCGTGAGTACGCGCTGCCGTGGCGACGTAGGCGGTGGCGCGGCCGGCTGCAAGGCGAGCGAGAACGCGGCAGCGGCCGCGGTCACGCGTAGCCTCGCGTGGCGCACGCCGCGCCAGCGCCAGCGCGTGGGCAGTGACGAGTGCACAGCTCGGCGGCTTGTGGATGGCGCCTTCGCCTGCAGGCTGCTGCAGCCGCGTCCGTTTCGCTTTTGCTCACCCGCTCCGCTCCCTTGGTCCCCAACCTCCGCGTCCGTTTCTGCCTTTTACAGTTTTACTCCTTTTTTTTTCGAAAACCAGCACAAGTTTTGGTTTTTTTAAGCCGGCTTTCTGGGGAAAAAACTATTTTTAGTGGGGAGCATCTCAGTGACTCAGTGCTCATCTGTTAATCTTTTTCTAAAAGATGTATGCTACATGTATCTTGAGTTAACTCAAAGTTTTTTCTAATCTAATGTTAATGATAGCATTATGGTATGCTAGGTGATCTTAATACCACAATTGGAAGTTATAATCATTGGTTAAAAATATATGGTAATATCATTAACTCAAAATTCTGAATCTATCCTTGTTATTACGGTTACAATGTGTTAGTTTTGTGAGGGTTCACTGCTCCATGCACAGTGAATGAAGTTGTGTGATTCGACGGCGAGGCATCCATGGATCGGCCGCTCGTGGTTGGACGTTGCAAACGGACACGCGCGACGGCAGCTAGCAGGGGATGGGCGACAGTTTGCGTGTCGCCATCGCAGCTCCTGCTCCGGCTGCACGACATGCACCGGGTGGTGGTGCATCTCACCGTTCGCTCCCACCACAAGCAAACAGCATCGACGAGCAATTTTTTTCCCATACAAAAACCGCATCAAGCATTCGATATTTCGATCAACCGCTCAAGCCTGGAACAGTTCACAGTTCAGTTCAGACTTCAGACTTCAGACGCAGCGATCTGCTAGGGATATGCATGCATCACCATCGTGATCGCGAGCAAACCGAGGTTATTATTGCTGCTGATATGATATATCTTTGACGAACAGGCAGCGGTGAGCGGTCTCATGTATGCATGCATGCCCTGCCAAACTGCTATAGCTAATAGCTACACTGATGTAAGCAGTGGACGGTTTGTACAACAAATTAAAGCCAACTTTCAACTTCAGTACTCTTCAGTTGCTTACAAAAATGTGTTGTCATCCATGGGATGCAGTTCTTGGACTCTTCACAGGGCCCAAAACTACAGTTGCATTATGCTTAGGACAGACCTGACACATTTCTATTTTTTTTAAAAAAAATGTACATAAAAGTTATCAAAAAAGTTTAGAATACTTATCATTTATCAACATTTTACTGTTAAGTATATTCGATTGAATGAGCTTTATTTGCACTTAATTATCTCCTGTTTTGAACATGCCACTGCTTTCTCTGCATACGTCTAGTGGGCGGCTGTAGCAGTAAGCGTCAGCTAGCAGATGCATATATGTAACTGAATTTTATAATAATTATTAACCTTTTTTGAAGTAGCTAGTAAACTTTTTTTGAAAGATTCTCATGTAGTTTTGTAATAGTTTTTGTAACAATAATATGCTTATGACCAAAGATTACCGGGAAGATGTTCTTCTTTGGCTTGAAAATACTGGGGTGACGCTAACTTGTCTAACTACCTTGATTGCTGCTACAAGAGGACAAGGCAGTAGTCGACATGCACGTACTTGAATTTGTACACATGTAGTAACTGCGTGCTTGCTGGCTCGCATTCAGGCGTACTCTGCACTACTGCATCCGTGTGACTCCACTATTTATTCTCTCCACATGAAACCAGGCAGCTTTATGATCATCTAGTCACCGTTGACGCTTGCAATAAATTGGTTCTGCGTATTAAATTTGCCATAAATTGGCTCGGCTTCACGGAGTTTTTTAAAACAGTCTATCTATATTCAAAATTACATTTGTAGTAACTTTCAAAAAAAAATAGTATACAATCTAATAGAGTCATGTCTCCGTACCAATGTTCACCGTGGGTTTAACAATAAGGGCACTCTATTGCTTTATTGCCAAATATTTAGCGGAGATGTTACGTGTCTTAATTATTGGTTCGGTGATATAGAGTGGTAGGCGTATTTATCGCCAAACTATCAGTCGATAAAAATTAATCATCAGATTTTGTCCTTGTCAACCATCGATGACATGATCATTGTTGTCAAACCAATGATCGCCAAGTATAAGTTTTGTATTTTTTTTAAAAAATACTACATAAATATAATTTTTGGAAAATAGATTATTTTTTAAAAAAATCTTAGCTAACCTCCTCCATGCAAATCAAGAACCAAGCATGTCCTGGTTGCGACGTGCCTTGTAAGTGAAGATTTGGAGGATGTAGAGGTAACATCCAACGAGTTGGGGGTGAAAGCCATGGTTGGCTGCTGGGGTCAGTACGTACGTGACATGGTTCTGATGGATCGATCATGCATACACCACAAACTTATAGATCACTGTAGTTTCGGAAATATAATCTACTTGTTTGACATATATACGTTTTGAATTGATCTGTGATTGAACAGAACTGAACAATAATCTTTAATCTACAAAAGAACCGGACTGAATATGATCAATCGATCGATCAAGCATGGAAGGAGGCCGGCTTTGCACTTCGTACGTAGAGTAGAATCCTATTGAAAACGACTGGCCGGAGTCACAGTCACAAGGCAATAGTCCACATCCAGGCTCGTCGATAGGAAGATACGGGTCTGACGTACTTGAGGGCTACGTTGGCAATGGCTATACTTGTACACAATGGAGACCGACGTGTTGCTTGCTAGGAGACGACATTCTCATGTCGGCACGTAAGGCTCTCGAGCCCATGCTGATTATGAAGGTTGGAAAGCTTTGGTAGCCCCCAAGCTGTTTCATCGTTTCGTACTCAGTTCTCTCTCGTAAAAAGGGGAAAGTTCTGTATTTGCCACCGAAAGTTCACCGAGTTCTATATATGCCACTGATTGTGTCACTGACATGTGGGTCCAGAATCCACATATCATTGAGACATCAAGTGACATATAAGGAACTGACTAATTTTTCGGTGGGATATTAAGAATATCTCTAAAAAGGACCATTGTTACGTACTTATATGTAGTGTATGTGAAAGGAATGTGAGGTCTAAAGCATTGAATCGCTGTGAATGTATGGTCTTCTTCGAAAAAAGCACTTATGGTGTATTAAACTTATATTATTCACTACAACAATCCAGGCAACTTCCGTCGGCCAAAGACGACGGAAGTTAGCCCTTTCCCGACTGAAGAAGCTAACTTCTGTCGGCAAAAGGCTAACTTCCGTCGGCCTTTGGCCGACGGAAGAGTGCAGACGGAAGTTAGCTAACTTCCGTCAGCCGCCGACGGAAGTTAGCTAACTTCTGTCGGCTTGACGTGGCCGACGGAAGTTAGCGCCGAACTCTGCCATGTCAGCAGAGAGGGGCGCTAACTTCCGTCGGCCAGCCTGGCCGACGGATGTTAGGGGCAGCTAACTTCCGTCGGCTTTGACCCTAGCCGACGGAAGTTAGCCTTTCTGCCCACGTGGCCGAAACCAGCTAACTTCCGTCGGCTATGGTAAAAGCCGACGAAAGTTAACTGGTATTTTTTTGTTTTTTCCTGGTTCCCCTACTCACACTCACATTCAACCACAATTTCAATCACATTCATAATACACATCCAAATTCACATTTCACATCCAAAATCACATTCAAACTTCACATATAACATCCAAAATCACATCTCACATCCAAATTCACATCCACACTTCACACATCACATCCAAAATCACATAATATAACTGAATTCACATCCAAAGTCACAGTACACATCTGAATTCACATATAACATCCAAATTCACATACAAATTCACAAAACACAGCGAGAGCCACATACAAAGTCATATTTGTCCATATACTCACTGATCGCCCACATTTGGGTTGTGGGTGCCGCCGCTGCCTCCCGCTTCATCCACATTTGCCCCGGAGGCTCCATCCTAACCAGGCGTACGGAAACTCTGAAGAAATAGACAAAATTAGAGAACGAACTCAACTACCCTTCTAAACGCTAACTTAAGTATCTAGGAGGTACCTCAGGTGATGTAGGAGATAGTGGTGGTGGCCCAGAAGATCAGGCCCAACTCCCCGCACCCTTCACGCACGGCCCAGAAGATTCACGCACTGCCGCTATAAAAGGGCTCGCAACATACACACACCCTGGCCACCCCCCACCTCCGCCTCCGGACAACGAAGGGGATGCAGAGGCGGCCGGGCGGCCGACGACGTAAGGGGAAGCAGAGCCCGCAGCGCAAGGGAAGAGGGTTAACCGAAAGGCCTGTGCCACGCCTTAGACACTACCACGGACCCTAGGCACCCGCCCAAACACGCCTGGCGATCGCCTAGGCGCCATGGGCGACGCCTAGAAGCTCCAGGCGGGCGCCTAACTCCACCCAGGCGAGGCGATTCACCATGGCGTCCGGCGGTGACCGCCTGGACGCCTAGTCGGCGCCTAGGCGTCGCCTAGGCGACGCCGTGACAATCGGCGGCGGGCTGGTGGCTGGCAGCCAGGCGGTGGTGGGCGGCCGGGCGGCAGCGCAGGCAGGAGGCGGCGGCGGCGGGAGGCAACGGGGGAGGCGGCGGCGGCGGGAGGCGAGACGGGCCAGAGGTGGGTAGCCAGGGAGCGGGAGGCGGCGGGCGGCCGGCGGGCGGCCGGCGGACGGAGCGGTGGCGCGGGCCGGAGGCGGGCGGTGGCGGCGGCGCAGGCTGGGCGCGGGAGGCGGCGGCGGGTACTGTGCGCATACAGGGAGTTAGGTCTCCCTGTACGCGCGTGCGGTTGGGGAAAAACCCCCTAACTTCCGTTGGCCAGGATTAAAGCCGACGGAAGTTAGCTAACTTCCGTCGGCTTTAATGCTGGCCGACGGAAGTTAGGGGATCCGATCGGCTGCGGAAAAATTCCCCACTAACTTCCGTCGGTCACTGTGAGAAGCCGACGAAAGTTAAGTTAACTTCCGTCGGCCTCCAGGAGCCGATGGAAGTTATTTAACTTCCGTCGGCTTTCCCAAAAGCCGACGGAAGTTAAATTGGCCGACGAAAATGTTCTGTTTGTTGTAGTGATTATACTACAAATAGAATCATTAGCCGTCGGTTTCAAAAGATAAATTAGTATTTTAATTGAGCCCATGCTGAATATTGTGAAGGTTGGAAAGCTTTGCATCACTACGGGAATGCAGTTTTTCGCCGAGTACCTGCGATATTCAGGCGAAGCCTAGAATACACTCGGCAAAGTGTACACGGCAACCTGAGTCATGTATAAGCGATTCGCCGAGTGTAAAATAGGTTTCACCAAGTGTCCTACCCGACATTCGGCAATGTGTGCACGCTAATGGTTGGGCCGATGGGACGACAACTTCGTCGAGTGCCTGACGTGGCACTCGGCGAATATTTATTCCCTCCGATTTCAAAAAAGATGTTGTTTTGGACATGATTTAAGATACTAAGAAATGATTAATTTATGTATACTTTTCTTGTTTGCCCCTATTAAATACAATGTATTAGTAAAGATAGTACATGAAACGAGGAGAAAGTAGTACTATTTTAGGGGTATAAACATCCAAAATGCACAATAAAATGCAAAACAACTTCTTTTAGGCAACTTTTGATACAAGTCTAAACGATTTTCTTTAGGAAACTGGAGGGAGTATTACTTTTGCCGAGTACCCAACGTGGCACTCAGCGAACCCATGCACGGGCCACACGTGGCTGCATGCTCAGCTAAAGGTTTCGTCGAGTGCCCTACGTGGTGCACTCGGCAAAGAGATTAGGCACTCAGTGAAAAATTACCAGAATATACAGAATCATGCCATGTGGCGTGATTATGTATGTTATGGGCCTCTTTGACGAGTGTAACACTCGGTAAATCAATTTTTTCATTTTTTTCAAAATTCAATGCATTCAAATGCTTTTATACATTCGCATACATGCACACATCCACAAACATATTCATACACATTCAATCCATATCCATTCATATCACAATTTCGCATAAATATTCAATCCATATCCATTCACATCACAATTTCTCTTAAACATTCAATCCATATCAATATCTATTCAAATTTCGCATCACCATTTACTTCACAATTTCATGTATACATTCAATCGATATCACATGTTAACAAGTCCATTTCACATCACAAGTTCAGAAGTTCACTTCACATGACAAGTTGTTGGGTTACAAAGTTCACTTACAGAGCTCGTACCTCCCAAGGATTCTAAGGTGGCATCTGCGTATTTGATCCTAATGCTGATGATTGAAACCGCAAAAAAGAAAATAGTTAGCATAATTGTATATAACATTAACGACAAAAATAATATTAAAAACTCACATTGTCACTCTATGGAGTGTGCAGAGATGTTTGAGGATGAGGAAGTGCAAGGAGTAGTTGTGGTGACTGAGGTTGGCCCATATAATCTGAAGTAGATCCGCTCATCATTTGTGCAAAATATTATTGCATCTGGCTCTACATCTGGGCCTATATCTGGGTCTGCCACTCGGCTTGTTGGGTATGCAACCTTCTCTCCATCTCAGACTCCAATTGGGCCTTCATCTTTGCCTGCCACTCGGTCTGCTACTTGGTCTACCACTCGGCCCTTTGCCTTCGCTCTTCGTCTAGTCGAGCCTACAAACTGTCATTACAAAGTCGTTATCGTTCCAAAACAAAGAAAGTAAAAAGATTTAAGTATTAATGCAATACAACTAACCTAGAGCTCGTTAATAAGGCCCAGCAATGTGTCTCGATGAGTGCGTATACCCCTACTAGAGCTCGAGCTCTAAGCTCTCACTTGAGAGAGGGAGTAGGGGTCTGAGAAGCATTTATCGCGCCATCACCCATCAAAAAGCAGCCACGTCTCTTTCCTCCTCCAACCCTCATTACCACCTCTCCATCGATGTTATGTTGGGACGACTCATAATCAAGATCGTGTACTTCTCTCGCCATCGCGGTGTATTCTTGGAGGCGTTGATATGCACTTGAGTTTGTATATGTCTTGGGGGGGGGGGTCATTAGGATTATATGTACGACCTTCAACTGGCCTCCCCTTGTGAGTTAGAGAAAATGCCATGACTTAGGAATATTCTTGACCCACGTTGGCTGTTGACTCCGACAAGAAAACAGTTATAACAAACACATAGTGTAATCAAGGGAGAAAGAAAACAAGTAACCTCATACCCATCTCGCACGGTGCTAGTCGAGGTTCAGCAAGCCTTGATGGTGTGGTGTCACTAGCATAAGTAGGCGTCTCTCCCGGCAGGCATTGTGACTGCTCTGCCACTTAGGAGAATACCACCTATCAACAATTTGCCCCCAGCATTCAAGATGAGTGGCGCACCACTATGGAGGGACCTACATATACAAGTGAAATTTATAAATAAAAAATATTAAGTATTGCAAGATAAACAATAATGTACTTACCATCATGTATTACTCACGTGTCAGATATGTGGTTCGTGCATCCTTTTTCTTCATCCTCTATCTAAGTCGCTGAGCGTGGTAGTCGAGCACGACTTGAATACGAGCCTCATAATGCATGTCAGTGACAAGCTTCCTAGTGACTCTGTTGATAAAAGTGGTAGCCTGATCTGCATGCCCCTCATCACATTTGTACAAATCATGCCTATAGGTGTAAATACAACATTATGTAATCCAGATGCGAATAATATTGACAAATATAATATAAATAGAAACTTACCCAGATCTCAGCCCTCACTCGATTGGCTAGGTGGACAAATTGTCTCCCTTCCCGGTCAGGGGTGTCCGGCGCCCTTTCGTAGTGCTTCCATGAGTACGCCGGCTCAATCCTCCCATCAATAGAACCTAAAACAGGGAACTTCTCCCTGATAAGAAGCCCGAGGATGCCGTTTACATGGCGTGAGCACTCGCGGCCTCCCCATTCAATCATTATCCAGTTCCAATCACATCGTTATAAAAAATTATTAGTATATACGTGAAAAGCCCACATAGTAACTAAACATACAAAATGAATGAATTATAAACTTTCTATAGTAATTTACCTATTTTTGTCGGGTCTGATAAGCACATGATCAGCTAGTGGCACCGGTCGCCTCGGAAGTGTCGAAGGACCACACAACCACACTACAGCCTCCCCCGTAGCCTCCTCCTCTCCCCTATCCTCCCCATCCTCTGTCCTAACCTCCTTATTTTCCCTAGCCCGCTCCTCCTCCACCTCATCTGGCACATAATCAAGGTCGGCATAGGAGGCCTGTCTCTGGCTCATAGTTTCGCTCGAGGACGCATGTGCCTTTCCTCTCATGGCTGATTTCTTCGTTCTCCCACCTTGAGGTCTATCTGAGGATCTGACCTCATCTTAAGAGGTGGATTTACTTTTACCGACTTTTCTAAGTACAACCTCTATTTTTTTCTTTAAACCCCCACCATTTTTCAATCACATGCTACGAAAAAGAGTAAATCACTTTAGATAAACCATGCAATGCGTTATAAACAAATTTAATATACAATTAAACATAATTCCCATACAATTGCTAAAAATAGTCATGGTCGTACAGATTTGCTGGATCATATGTATCATCATCACTATCACATGATATGATGTAATTGTCCTATTGATCAGGAGGTGGAATGTTGTCGTCACTGTAATTGCCTAAATGTAATCTCTCTAGTAGTTCTAAGTCCTTACCACTGTGAACCTCATCTGTTTTGTTGACATCGGCACCACTTTCGTTATGTAGTTCCATGTCTACACCTTCCGTTAAGTCAATCACAAACATGTCTGGTAGCCCATCTTCTTGAAATAATTATCCGTTATATGTGTTGGGGTCTATGTTATAGTCTTCATTGTTGAGAACAATCAGTTTATCATGTGGCGACACCTTATACACAACATCCCAACCATTGAGACATGTGATGGTTTTGCAAGGGTACAGGAGATAGTAAACTTGTGTTGTCTATCGAGCCACGATGTAAACATCTTCACTCAGAAAGGTGGTATCTTGACGAATTTCGATTAACCCAAGATTAGGGATCGGTCTCACTACTTTGGGATTGAACCAGACACATTTGAATATAACAAGATTAACAGGTTTGCTCCCGTCGAAACTCAATTCGTATATTTCTTCAAGTGGTCTATAGTAGTCAACCCTATCTTTGTCCAGAGTAAAAACTCCGGAATTTGTTGTTCTTCGGTTAGACCGGCTCTGTTCATGGCTTGCTGTGTGGAAACGATAGTCGTTAACATCGTAAGCTTTGAATGTTTTGACCTACAGGCACAACCATTCGACACTTGCCTCAACTCAGAATTCATTGTCGTGTCGGTTCTTCCCTATAGGTTTAAACGTGACCAACATGTGTATTAGTCACATATAAGATATAATTGAAATGTAAAACTAACTAAAAGTTAAGTTAAGAAATACCTTATTTTTGAACCAAGAAATGAAATCAGGATGACCATTTCCCACACCATACTTAAGAAGGAAAGTAGATTCCTCAAGGTTAGGGTCCCTTGATCCATGTCAAAACTGTCGATGAAATTCCCTAAAGAAAATGTAGAGATCGATGTTAAGGTTGAAATAAGAAATTGAGGGTGTTTCTTATTGAGCACTTACTCAATGTACGGCTCCACTTTAGAAAGGTTTGTCAGGACATATAGCATAATCAAATGCCACTCTTCATGTTGCAAGGTCTTGTTAGCCGCACCACTTACACTTCCTAGTTGGTCTCTGAAGATGTTGAGATTTTATTCTTCTTCTGGAAAATTGTAATGGGAATGTGGATTATGTACGCTAGGAAGATTGTTCGCGTAATATCTAGTTGTGAAGTTTGACACCTCTCCAAAACATATGCCTCAGTTATGGATGCTTCAATTTTTCACTTATTCTTATATTTATTGCAAAGAATTTTTTAGAATCTCTAAATTGAATAGCACCAACGGCTCTGGACCGGACCTCCCATCCGGGCCTCATACGGAAGGTGCAAGATCATATGTTGCATCGGATTGAAAAAACCAAGCGAAAAGATCTTTTCTAGCTTGCAGAGCAGCACGAGCACTAGTGTCTCCATGTCTGCTACTACGGTGTGAGACAATTCTTTAGCACAAATTTGCCGAAAGAAATTACCCAATTCAGCTAGCACTCACTAGACATCCTCAGAGACATAGCCTCTAATGTTCACCTAGAGCAGTCGCTCAATCCATGTGATAGTTATGACTCTTGAGCCCGTTTATTCGCAAAGTAGCTAGATTAACTCCCCTCTTTAGATTATCTACATAGCCATGAGGAAACATCAAGGTTTAGAACCACTCAAGTACTTCCCTCCTCTGGGCCATTGTTAGAACAAAATTGGACTTTGGCTTTGTCCAGGATTTCCCGTTTCTTGGAGGTATTATGTAGAGCTTGGGTCTGTTGCATATAGCCGCTTGATCCACTTAGGCCTTGACATTGTCTTTCGTCTTCTTGGGAATGTCCATGATTTTGCCAAAAATGGCCTGGACAACATTCTTCTCGGTGTGCATTACATCAATATTGTGTGGAAGGAGGAGATCATCGAAATAAGGAAGATTCCATAAACATGGCTTGTGAGTCCATGCATGTTGCCGATCATATCCGATAAAACTAGCTCCTTGTGTATTGATTTGTAGAGACTCTAATTGAGCACGAACATCACCCCCGATCATCTTAGGTGGTGCTAAGTCTTTAACAAACACACCTTTTGTAAAGTTCTTCCTATCCTTCCTGAATGTATGATTTCGAGGAACGAATTGTCGGTGCTTGTCAAACGAGGAATATTTGCCACTCTTAGCCAACCAAATGAACTTCAGAGCCGACCGACAAATCGGACATGCAAACTTGTCATGCATGCACCAGCCACAAAATATCACATATGCTGGTAGGTCATGCAGAGAGTACATGTACCAAACATGCATTATGAAGTTTGTCTTTGTAGCTCAGTCATATGTCCACACACCATCTTCCCAAGCACGGACCACATAATCCATCAATGGCTTCATATACACACTCATATTTTTCTCCGATTATTCAGGCCTTAGAATTATTAAGGATAAGAATATGTTCTGTCGTTGAAAGATGACGCTGGGAGGAAGGTTGAGGGGAATAACAAACATTGGCCAACAACTGTATGTGGCAGCCGTCATACCATATAGATTGAACCTATCTATTGCTAGAGAAATTCATACATTTCATGGCTCTAAAGCTTTCTTAGGATGGAGCTTATCAAACTTTTTCCACGCATCTTCATCTTATGGATGACCTAGCTTGTCAGGGTTATAACGAATCCCATTTTTATGCCATGTCATTTGTTTGACAGATTCCTCGGTCATGTAAAGTCGTTGGATCCTCGGTATGAAGGGAAGGTACTGAAGGATCTTCACGGGAATTGAGAGTTGTTTTTTCTCACCATCAGCGGAGTATACCTAAAGATACCTACAAGTTTTGCATTTCATGCAGAATGTTGCATCTATGTGCTCTTTCCTGAATAAGATGCATTCATTGGGACAAGCATGTATTTGCTCATAAGGCATCTTAAGTGCACGAAGGACTTTCTTCGACTCGTACATGCTGTTTGGAAGATTGTGACCTTCTAGGAGGTGGCTACCAATGACCGTCAGCATGACATCGAAGCATTCTCGGCTCAAGCTAAACCGGGACTTGATGGCCATTTGGCGTGTGATCGCATCTAGTTGAGAAACCCTAGTGTGACCATGAAGAGATTGCAGTGAGGCGGACAACATGTCATAAAATGCTTTTGTCGTTGGCTCTGACACTTCCTCTCCATGTGCTTCGTCAAAATGTACATCTTCAAAGTCATCTAGCATGAATCCAACCCCTCCTCATCGTCATTCATGCGTTGTCACAACACCTCATCTATAGGATGTTGGGACTCACCATGATACGCCCAATGGGTACAGTTTGGCATAAACCCATATTTGCAGAGGTGTTTACCCATGACTTCCTTTCCTTGTGGGCGCTTGTTCTCGCACCGACTACATGTACACCACATCTTGCCACATCCATTCTGCCTACCAAATGATGTCTCTAAAAATACTCTAGTGTTCTTGATCCAATCCATGGTCACCTCAGCCTGGCTAGGGCGACTCGTGTACATCCACTCATGATCATCCATCTTGTACCCAACTAGGAAACAACACCCGTGTTTACGTGTTTAAATGTTAGAGGGAAATGAGATGCATCTAAATGTCTAATAGGTAAGGATAAGTCCTAATCCCACTAGAGGATGCATACATTGAGCTCGTTTTCATGTTCCGTTCTAATCCAACCCAATGTTTTGACAGCACCTGCCTGCTGTTCTCCAAATGCACGTCTTGACAACATGCCAAAAGGATGTGCGTTCAAAGAACAAAAGGTAGGTGCTACCGAAACCCTGGGTCTGATCAGAACGGGACATAAAAACGAACTCAATCTATGCATCCTCCGACTATCTAAGAAACGTGGACAATTTGAAACAATTACAACTATAAACATGCAAAGACATGCATATTTCAAACCGTAACTCTTCTGAATGGGTGACGCCTAGGTTACGTGACAATACGTAGCAAATCTAACAAAACTCATAAAGAAAAGGCACAATTGTCACAAGTAAGATGGCACAATAGCGACATCCACATACACACATCGCAGCATGATGGCCGTCATCCACATACACAACATATTAATCAACGTAAGCATTAAGACATAAAAAGATATTACAACTATGACATTACAATTGAACCTAACACAAATACATAAGTGTAAGCAAATAAATTAGCGCTAAAATAAAAAGAGACAAAATTTATATGTTTTGCTTCATGATATAAATTTAAATATTTTGGTTCATGAGATAAATTTGTGCATTTGCAAAAATTAAAACAAAAATGTGTAGTGTTTTGAAAACTTATACATTAGAACAATATTGAACATGGCATTGCATTATAAAATATACAATTAAAAATGACATTGCATTACATTTTGTACAATTAAAAAGACACATTATTACTGAAGAACCGGGCGAAGTGGAGGCGGCGGTGGTGGCGGTCGACACGGGGGCTGGTGGCCAGAAGTGGCACGGGGCTGAAGGCCGGTGGCGGGTGGCCCTGGGCAACGCATGCACGGTGGCCCTGGGCGGTGCAGGCATGGTGGCCGGAGGATGGGGACGACGCGGGGGTGTCGGCGGGGATGGCCGGCCGGAGGTGGGGACGGGCGGCCTCGGGCGAGCGGCGATGGTATGTACAGGTAGGCGTGAGGGGTGTGTGTTTAGATCTAGGCAACTAGCTGCATCCAGACCCGTGGGGAAAACCTAAGTCTGCGCGAGTTCGTTGATTGCTAGATTGGGAGGCACTTGGCAAAGGTTGTATTTTTTAAAAAAGCTTTGTGTGTTCGCCGAGTGCCAAACTGTGTGGCACTCAGCAAACAACTTATTTTTTATAAAAAATTAAATCTTTGCTGAGTGATTTAGTGTAAGACACTCAGCAAAGTATTTTACCAAAATTTTTAATATTAGTAATAAAATACTAAACTGACATTAAAAAAATCTATTTTTCCATGATATAAAATACACCATTTTTCATATTGAAAAAAAGTATAAGGTTAAATAATTTTTCAAATATCAATTTTCTTTAAAACCTATAGCCATTTTTTCACTTAACTCTAAAACTTCCTCCAAAAATTACCGGTTTCTAAACATCATGCATGAAAAAATTCTTAAAACATTTTTAATTTTTTTCACATAATATATGTATGATATCATAACACCATGTCAAGTTTTAGATTTTTTTGACTTTTTTTGAATTATTTAAAATTAAAATACCAAGAATGTATGTGTTGTCGATGGAGTGCCTTCATCATGATATCTTAAATTTTCTTTACCTTTATTGTGTAATTCCTAACTTAGCTCTCAAAATAGAAGTATGATTTTTTCGGAAAATTTTGTTCGTTATTTAATGCACTTGTAGTTAAAAATTGGCATCTTTTAATTTAAATCCTACAAAAAGATTTAATTAACTAAAAATAGCAAACTAGTCATGAAAAATGACAATTTTTGCCATTGTATAAGATACATTAGGTTTTCATAGTACAAAAAGTTTTAAGTTAAAACACATATTTAAATATCAATTTGTTTTTAAACCTAACTCATTCCATCCCTAAACTCCTAAACCTTCTCAAAGATTCTCCAATTTCTTAATGTCATGCATGAAAACTTTGTCAACATATTTTTAAATTTTTATCACAATATATATATATACGATATAATAACACCATGTCAAGTATCATATTTTTATGCATCAATTTAATTTTCTATAATTAAAAAACCATTAAGCTCCATGTTGCCGTCCGAGTGTCGCAACTTAGTTTTTTTTAATATTTAGTTATATTTAGTGCTAAAACATTAAAAATGGACTCATGAACATAAATATAATTTTTCTACAACTTTTAATCATTATTTCATGTATGTGCAGTTCAAATTCGAACTACTTCGAATTAAATCCTAGAAACATGATTAATTAATTAAAAATATAAAACTTACTCAAAAAAATATGAAAATTTTCCATGGACTAACACATGTTGAATTATGAATGTAAAAAATTTCAAGTTCAACACATGTTTAAAATATAATATGGGCTTAAATCATGATCTCACATGAAATAATGGGTATTTAAGGTTTGTCGAGTATTTTTTTAAATATTACTCGGCAAACCCATCAACTTGGAAACATGGCGCACAAATTTGCCGAGTGCTAGGGTTAGAAGTTGGCAAATACTACAGTTTATCAAGTGTCCGTTAGTTATACTCGGTAAAGCATATTCTTTCCTGATCCGTTATCACGTCGTTAGGACCAGTTGGGGAGCGGTTTTTTTCAAAACATTTTCCGAGTGTCTTTGACTTGACACTCAACAAAGATTGATATACGCCGAGTGTAAAATGTTTATCGAGTATATGTTTTAGTACACTCGGCAAATGTTGTTTTGTCGAGTGGCTAATAGAATACACTCGACAAACTATCAGGCACTCGGCAAACATGTTGTTTCCCGTAGTGCATGGTAGATGCTTCATCATTTCCTACTCCCTCACATAAAAAGGACCATTGTTATATTGGTACTATTATACTATAAATAAAATCAATGTTAGCCATCAATTTCAAAAGATAAATTAGTATTTTATTTGATTGTATATTTTATAATAATCATTAGTAAATCATATATTGCTTTTTTGGTTGTTTGCCATCTCCGTATTACTCTTTTTGCAGTTTACTATTTCTATATTATATTACCACAGGTCAATACGACAGTAGAAATTATTTTTAACCCTTAAATGAAAGGAGATGAATGGTAAAATTTCACTCTAATAACACTAGAATGCATCATAAAATTACTAAAAAAACTTTACTTATAATCCTTCAACTTCATTTCACTACCTAAAAAGGATTATTAGTGACGGGTCATAACAGTCATTAGTAATATACATCTTTACCCGTCACTAATGGTCACCTTTAGTGACGGGTATAGATGTTCACGTGCCACTAAAGGTTACCTTTAGTAACGGGTATAGATATTCAGTGTCACTAAAGGTGACCTTTAGTAACACATACATCTATACCCATCACTAAAGGTGGACCATTAGTGACGGGTATAGAATGTTCACGCATCACTAAAGGTCAATTTTTTAATTTTAGATATGTTCTATACAATTTCATTTAGTTTTGTTCAGTTTAAATGAGTTAACACTACCATAGAAATGGTCTTTAGTGATAAAACTTTAGTGACGGGTAAAAGACAAATGTCAGTAATACACTTTTAGTGACAGACTATTTTCACACGTGTTAGTAATGTTGCGTTATTAGTGACGGGTCGTAATTGGACCCGTCACTAAAGAAGTGACAACCCCATTAGTGACGGGTCATAGTATGACCCGTCACTTAAGAGCGTCAGTAAGAGTACATTAGGTACAAAACCGTCACTGATGACTCCCACATATAAATAGGCGGGGCACCGAAGTGAATAATCACGCTTTCATTTTGTGCATGCCCTAACCCTATACTCCCATCACCGTTGTCTCCATCGTCGTGCTCCTCACTGCTCCGATGCCCTCCACACCTCGGTTGCATTCTCATTCTCGTAAGTTTGTTCATGCGTACTATTAATTATCACTTTATATATTTATTTATCTAAAAAAATTTCTTATTGAATTTGTGAATTAGGGATATGGAAAACATTCCAAGCGATTTACATGTACCAAACTATGTTCCTGATAGTTGTTTAATAAAGAACAATAATCTAGTTAATGGCAGGCATCACTAGGTTTATGAATTTTTATACATTGTATGCATTGTTTATTGTGTTAACAAACTGAAGCGACATTACCTTACTATTGTAGTATTTATCAAAAATATTGTGTGATATCAATAATATTTGTGCTAGCGATACCATCCAAATAATGAAAAGAGACGGGTGCACCACTAAGGTTGAGGTTGTGAGCTGTGCGGGCGGCGGTCGGATATGCCTCCACAAAGGGTGGCCTGAATTTAGTAGAAGAGATGGCCTAACACAAGGGGACTATTTGGTAAAAACAATGGAATAGGCCCCATTGACTGTTATGGCCAAATTATACACTAACTTTGGTGATGAGAAGACTCCAAACGACCATCAAAGTGGAGAACACCGATGATAGTGGTATACATAGAGAACTGACATTATTACACATGCACATGTTTTTTATGTTCTTATCATTGTTTCTTATAATGTCAAGGTCGGGTCCTAGCAATGTTGCAGACAAGAAATGGAAGCGGATAACCAGGGAGGTTGACACTGACCAAATGGATCAATTGAAGCACATATGTTATTTTAGCAATCCAACAGATGTAACTCCAGTAATGAAGGCACTCTTGCAAGACATCTTACTAGGTTTATCCTCCAAGAGTCAGTTATATGTCTACACAATAAATAACGCGATCGTCAACAGGAAGTCGGTGGTAAGTTATTTGCACATGTAGTTGGTTAACTAGATCATCTATATAGATAGCTTTCTCTAATAGCTTTGTTTTAATTTTATTTTTATAGTACTTTTCAAGGTAGTACTGTGAAAAGTACATCACACCTCACTGACACCACCAGACCACCGAGATTCACGTGGCATCAATAGGGTGTGAGGTAGTTCCAATTGCGGTGCATAAAGCGACGAATGGACGGTACTATCTAACTAAAGGTTTTCACCAATTTCTTTGTGACAACTCGTTAGAAGTTGGCACAGTGCGAGCCTTACATTTCAACATCAATATTGATGCAATTGAGGTTGTAATATATGTGGTGTAAACCTAGGGTATGATATAATTGTTGATAGCAAAAAATGGCATTAATGGTTGAAATTGTCAAAATATCAAATTTTGGTAATTTGGGCAAAAAATATGCCTTTTCTGGCACAGGCCGGTCCGACCGGCCCAAGTCTGAAAACTAGAGATAGAGTTGGTTTCAGGCTATTTTGATCTCTAATTAAATCTTAACCACTTTTTGGTCGAATCCTACTCAGAGTAGGTGTTAGGAAACTTGAGACTAGCCCCTATAAATATAGGGGTGAGGCCGATTCAAAGGGTATATATCTCCTCAGATCAACTACAAAACCCTAGTTTTGAATCGTACCTTTAATTCTGATCTACTTCCCTTGCCCTAAGATTAGCCAAGTAATGTCCATCTTCACGGGTTTGCGATGTAAGCCCTCCGTCTACCACATCATAATCACGGTAACCCTTATTGATTCACCAATGAATCTCCCTTTTAATCCACGTAACAAATTTTTATTGTTTTCATCGGTTTTCTCCGCTACCATTGGAAATTTGGCCTTTGGCCGAATTGCACTTGATCTTTTCCTGTTTTGCAGAGGTATTAGTCCTAGGCTCTTCGTCGTGGAGTTCGGGAGTGATTGGAGATCATCCATAAGGTCCCTGGAGAAACTGGCCAGATTGGATCTACGTTGTTGGTCCGACCGGCGGCGAACTCCCAGTCTGACCGGTGTGTGCCGTGCCGAGCCATCATCTTATTGCTAGCAACGCGCGACACCCCCTCTTATCATGTAGGTCCGACCAGCGGGTGTTGCCTGGTCCGAACAGCCGTGCCAAGTCTGTTACATTGTCGCTGACACACGGCGATCCGACCGACGGGTTGTGTACGGTCCGACCGACCGTGCACAAATTTTCTCTAGCGTGCACTCATTTGCTGGAGCGGTCCAACCATTAGATCAACCTCGGTTTGACATGTCCCTTTAGGCTAGTCTGGCTGCCTTCTGTACTATGGTCAAACCGGCCCTGACTTGGCCGGTTTAATTACTTTTCCTTCAGACCGGTTAATTGAAGATTATTTTTGATAATCGTTTAATTGCCTGGCGACTCCATTATTCCCCTTACCACACTTTAAGGGTCGTTGGAACGCGACATCGGTGTCTCACGACGTTTTAGGGTTTATCCTTGAAACGATCGTGCACTTTTGGATCATCGAACTGACGCCAGTGTGTGTGCGCATTTCCATGTCAACACACTTTTTGGCAACTCCGCTGGGGACAACATCAACATGATGGGCATGTCTACATCGACTACGGGTAAATCAACCAAAACTACTATGACTACAGTAACAGTACCCCTATCGCCGATGGACCCGGGGGCATGAGCGCGTAGATCGATGACCGCAACATTATCCTCCCCACCCTTGCAGACATCCCCGAAGAGGATCAAGCCGAGATTGAGGCCAAGACGAAGGAATTCCATGCACACATGCTTGGGCGCTACACCAACACTCACACAGGCTTCGTCAAGCGCCACTTCAACATTCCCGACCTCTCTAGAAATAAGGTACCACCGCCATCATCCCCATCTCTATCCCACTCAGAAACTAGGCAAGGGATAGCCGCCACAGTAGATCAAGCCATTAGCACCACATTTGCGAATCGTCAAAGGCCTGAGATGGAAGCGATGTTTAAAATATTCGGCTTTTTCGAGGCCGCTTCTCCCACCCCAATTGCTAGTTTACCCCCTGTGCGCCATATTTACAGTCGAACATATCGGAGCACCGAGAAAGTTGTCATGTCTTCGCCCTCTAGGGCCGAGACCACATATACCACTATCGGTCAGACCGGCCCTTGGATCGGGCAGACCAACATAGATCAGGCCCCATTGCCAACAATAGTCGGTCCGACCAGGTACAGGCTGGTCCGACCGTTCAATACACCAACGTCCAGACCGGCTACCTGGTCGGTCCGACCGGCCAGTACTCCTACGGTCAGACCGGCTCTATGGACGGTCATACCGCCCCTATCTACTAAGCACTGCCTCCACCCGCGCCTACACTACTTTTTCCCATGCTTCCCGTACCTCCTACTCCCACACACCCGCATAGGCCTGAAGATGCTATTTATCATGAGCTGGCACGAGAAGAGGAGCTGCACGGCCGACACCCCAACATACCAACATGTGTTGCGCCCCTGCACGAGAGACATGCACAGGCATAAGGTGTGGATGATATTTACGAGCGAATTCGCGCGCTTGTTAGGGAATGCACAGGTTACGCGCCTTGGGATCGGGCTAGAGTTTACCGTACCCTTACCCTCGTGGATTTTGGGTCCCTGAGTTCACCAAGTTTGACGGTGAGGGTAGCAAGACCACCCTAGGAGCATATAGGTCAATTCCTAGCACAGTGTGGCGAAGCAAGTGGGTCAGACACGCTTAAACTTAGATTATTCTCTTTGTCGCTTTCCGGCACCGCTTTCACTTGGTTTTCGGCATTGCCGCCAAACTCCGTGCGAACTTCGATTATTCAGGACTATTACTATACTGGGGAAACCGAACTTAGGCTTTCACACTTAACATCGGTTAGACAAAAGGCTAGTGAGAGTGTCTCCGACTACATTAGGTGTTTCCGGGACACCAGAAATCGATGTTTTAGTTTGAACATCTCCAAGAGGGATTTGGCCGACCTAGCTTTTAACGGCTTACACTCCGAACTCAAGGAGAACTTGGATGGCCATAATTTCCTCGAGGTTAGCCAAGTTATGGATAGGGCTCTAGTCCAAGAATGCTTATTAAAATCTAAAAGGGGTATCAAAAATCTTAGTGAGCCCAAGGCCGAGGTACACATCATAGAGCACTCCGATGAAGAGCAATCGGAGGAAGAAGATGACTCGACCGACGTGTACACGGCAGAATGGACCTGGCCTAATGGTTCCAAAATGGCCACTTGCTCCGAACTATAGCCTTCTCCCGCTAAGAACCGGCCCAGTGAAGTTAAGTACTTTTTTGATGTGACCAAATGTGATAAAATATTTGACTTTTTATTAAAGAGCAAGCTCCTAATATTGCCTAAAGGTCATGTCATTCCAACCGCCGACGACTTGAAGAAACGTGCATACTGTAAGTGGCATGACTCACTTTCCCACTCTACTAATGATTGCAACATTTTTCGTCGGTAGGTTTAATCAACCATAGATGAAGGACGATTGAAAATAGATTCAAGCCCTAAAATGAAGCTGGACCAGGATCCCTTCCCCGTGAACAACATTGATCTTGATGGAAAGAGGGTGTTGATTCGGCCCGAGCAGGCCGAGTCATCCAAAGGGAAAGCAGTCGTCATTGGAAAACCTCGCCCACGCACGCTGGTTCCGAAGAATCCTGAAATAGGAGTGTGGAAAGTGAATGTCGACACATCATCTTCGGCTAGGTCCCACAAGAAGCCGAAGATAACTTTTGGAATGCTACTCCAGAAGCATAAGAGAAGGGCCGAGAAGATGCACTCTTGGCCACGACCGCCAAGGACGTCGAACCTTCCACAGAGGCGCGAGTTCGACCAACAATGGACTAGATCGCCTGCATCGCCCTAGTCTGATCGACCTACTGTGCCCGGTCCGACCGATCCATCTCAGGCAGCTGACACGATCTGGTCAAACCGGCCCAACAAGGCCGGTCTGACCGATAAAAGTCAGGGAAATGCCCCTACTAAGCGTAGAATTGCCAAAGCCGATCCGAGAATTTACCGTTTGGCTAAAGATTCCGGTAGTAAGTTTGTGACGCCCGGAATTAAGCCACAGCCTTCGTGGGCACCCCTAGAATGACTAAGTCTCAAAAGAGACACTTACAACGTCTTCGTGCCGATTATCTCAAAGAGAATAAGGCCGAAGAGTTCGAGAATAACCCGCTCGATGAGTCTAGAGCACTAGTAAA
Organism: Zizania palustris; assembly: GCA_019279435.1. Lineage (NCBI taxonomy): Eukaryota > Viridiplantae > Streptophyta > Magnoliopsida > Poales > Poaceae > Zizania > Zizania palustris. The sequence goes on from JAAALK010000081.1 coordinate 19,566,087, forward strand.
GACACGATGGGTGTGGAAACCAAAAATGGTTGATAAGCTGGCTTCAAGCCTCATTGAGTAGGGGTGCGTCCCTACAAGGGACTCAGGGGCAAAAACTAGTAAAAGCACTGAAGGCCGAGTTTGGTGGAAAATTTGGCGCTTAAGTCCATTAGTCATATTAGTAATTCATGAAAATCGTCCTCAGAATTCAGATTTCCTAAGTTATGAAATGGACGGTTTGGTAGGCAAATAAATAGTGAGTACTTTTAAAGAACTCGGCAAAAACACTTGAGATATTATAAGATCGATATGGATTGTATCGCTTTTAGCCCATTGTGTTGATAGAAAAAAATGGCATTAATGGTCGAAATTGTCAAAAGATCAATTTTTGGTAATTTGGGCCAAAAATATGCCTTTCCTGCTACAGGCCAGTCCAACCGGCCATGTAGGCCCGGTTTGACCGGCCCAAGTTTGAAAACTATAGATAGAGTTGGTTTCGGGCTGTTTTGATCTCTAATTAAATCTTAACCACTTTTTGGCCAAATCCTACTCAGAGTAGGTGTCAGGAAACTTGAGACCAACCCCTATAAATATAGGGGTGAGGCCGATTCAAAGGGTATACATCTCCTTAGATCAACTATAAAACCCTAGTTTTGAATCGTACCTTTAATTCCGATCTACTTTCCTTGCCCTAGGATTAGCCAAGTAACGTCCATCTTCGTGGGTTTGCACTGTAAGCCCTCCATCTGTCACGTCGTAATCACGGTAACCCTTGTTGATTCGCCCGTGAATATCCCGTTTAATCCACGTAATAGATTTTTATCGTTTTCATTGTTTTTCTCCGCTACCATTGGAAATTCAGCCTTTGGACGAATTGCAATTGATGTCTTCCTATTTTGCAGAGGTATTAGTCCTAGGCTCTTCGTCGAGGAGGTTGGGAGTGATCAGAGATCATCCATAAGGTCCCCGAAGAAACCAGTCAGATTGGATCTGCGCTGTCGATCCGACCAGTGATGAACTCCTGGTTTGACCAGTGTGTGCCGTGCTGGGCCATCATCTTATTGCCAGCAACGCGTGGTGCCCCCTCTTACCACGTTGGTCTGACCAACAGGTGTTGCCCGGTCTGACCAACCTATGCTAGGTCTGTTACCTTGTCGCCGGCATGCGACGATCCGAGCGGTGGGTTGTGTACAGTCCGACCGACCGTGCGCAATTGTTCTCCGGTGTGGACTCATTTGCTGGAGCGATCCAACCATCAGATCAACCTCGATTTGACCGGACCCTTTAGGCCAATCTGGCCGTCTTCTTTACTATAGTCAAACCGGCCCTGACTTGACCAGTTTAATTACTTTTCCTTCAGATCGGTTAATTGAACATTATTTCTAATAATTGTTTAATATCCTCACGACTCCGTTATTCCCCTTACCACTGTTTAAGGGTCGTCGGAACGCGACGTCGGTGTCTCGTGATGTTTTAGGGTTATCCTTGAAACAACCACACACTTTTGGATCGTCAAACTGACGCCAGTGTGTGGGCGCATTTCCGTGTCAATAGTAATATTAGGTTATAAATATTTTTTGATGAATTATCTGTGTTCTATGATAAATTGTCTATGTTGTGTTTTCGAATGTTGGATATGTTGGATGCCAAATCCTGGATTTGATTTAAGATGCAACATAAAAACTATTTTTTTTCAAAATAATCATAATATTAGTGACGGGTAACAATAGTTAACTATCACTAAAGGCTCTATAGTCTAGGGTTAGGGCCACATCCTTGATATATACATCATTAGTGATGGGTGGTAGCTACCACCCAACACTAATGAATCTTTCCGCTTATAAATAGGCGGGGCACCAAAGTGAATCTTCATAATTTCATTTCGTGCAACCCTAACCCTAACTCCCGCTACCGCTGTCACCTCCACCGTGCCCCTTGCCGCTCTGTTGTTGCTCCTAGCCACATGCACCGTTCGCTGTGGCGTGCGTGGCTGCCATACTCATCGCCACCTTGGTTTAATCCTCGATGATCATATCGATTAGGTCAGTGCCTTCACAGCCGCATTAGTTTGATCTCTTGGAGCACTAGTTGAAACAATACGATCACCGGTTTATACGGTGTATTGGCTAGGTCTAAGGCTGCATTAGATTTATCTCTTAGATTGATGTGATCTAGGTGTGGTAGTTTGAGGCTTCATCAGTTAAGTCAGACATCTCTTGCTATTGTATCTTTTACATGCTATATACCGTTCATCTAAATAAAGCATGCCCGATACTTTGATATATTATTAAGATCATCGTGATTAGCTACTGTCTTGGTTAGGTCCGATCTAGTTATTGTGATGATTTTCCTGATATAGACATGTTATGTGGTATGTTTTATTTATTTCTGTCGGAGTACAAGACGATGAGTTATCTTCAATTCAATGCCATATCTTATTTGCAATTGGAAAAGCGCTCATCAGCCCACATGTGTAAATTGCTTATCTCACCGGCCAATGGCATGCTCGCCTGATCGCTTCCCCATGGTCATCGGCCCTATGGGCGACCGACATAGTAGCCCACGATTATCCTATCCTTACTATGGTCATCAGTTTGATAGCCGATAGGTTATTCTACTGTACTGTTCTCTCCGTTTCCTTATCAGTTATAGGGTCAAACTGATTGGCACGCCTTGAACCCCTTTTTTCTAAGAATGTTGGACCTACACTAGAGTTAAGCAATCTCTTAGTCCACGGGTGTGTCAAAGTGTGACCAAAAAACACACCAACATGTTTTTTGGCATGCCTAGTGGGACCACACTTCAGCAATTCATCCATGGCAGGTGAACTCAACGACGACAACATCATTCAGATCACCTTGAAGATCTTGACGGAGGAACAAAGGGTGGAGGTACAGAAACACATTGACGCTTTCCAAGAGCTGTGCCTACAAGCCTACAGAATGACTCGAGCGGGTCCCATCCTAAGGGATCTATTGCCAAGACCAGTGACGTCCATGGAGATAAGTTAGCTGACAGAAAGCCCCCATGTCAGTTTCCAAGAGATCGTCGATGACAACGCGCTTCATCACGCACTCATCATTCAATCTAGAACATTAGTCAACACCCTCCATGGGCTGATCAAGAAGACTATTGATGGCATTGTAGCCCACGAGCCACCACAAGGTCTGACGTATCTCCCTGATACTTAGACTAAACTTCTACAGAATCTGCAACACACTCGGCCATTTCTACAGCCGCAAGGGCCAATGAGGCTAGAATAGCTGACTTTTCCAGTCGGCCATGCAGGAAACAGGACGACTCAACCATTGGCCCTGGCTCGGATCTTCCCGTCGAATTCATCGTATAACCTCGAAAGAGGTGCATCGGCGCCGTTCTCAATGGCTTGCCCCAAGCCGATAAGATAGGAGGCCCCACAAGTCATAAATGGTGTCGCAAGGAACGTGTTGCCAAATGTCGTGCCGCCTAGGGGGCACCCGACAACATTCCTCAGGGGTACCATAGGACAGTGAACTTCGAAGCACAACCCTATAGTGATGAGGGGAAATATAGATACAATGCTACCCGACCAGAGAAATATCAGCAGGCCACAATGCCCGATCGGTACCTAACATCGGGGCAACAAGAAGATGACTGGGTGAATCGGATCATAGAAGTTATCAGAGATCAATTTGGCCTGAAGCCCAAAGAGCATACGTAGATGTATCAACGTCTGTACCTGTTGACACGGAAACGTGCCCCGCACTTGGGTCAGTTCGACGATCCAAAAGTGCACGAATACTTAGGGACAAGCCTAAGCGTGACGTGGCACCGACGTCGTGTTCCGACTACCCTTAATAGTGATAAGGGGGGTGGAGTCGCCAGGAAACCAGATTACACAAAATAATCCAATTAGCTGAAAGGAATAGTTTAAACAGAGCAAAATCAACAAACCAGTTAGAGCTCGCCTGGTTCGAAGTCTGATGCGAAGGGTGCACTGAAGGGTACCTTCGGCGTCTGGTGCGAAGTGCTCTGCCGAATGGTGCTTCGGCGTTCGGACTGATCGGGCCGAAGACAGACTCTAAACGGATCTGAACGCAGTGATCACCTCCGAACAGCGGGGTTCGGCATGCGATCTCCGATACAGCAATCTACAGAATAGTGACGCGAGGACCACGCGCGAGCGCAACTTCGTCCGGTACGGAGTGTGGTCATGGCGAAGCCTGTTGCTGAAGCCTGCAGTCCTGGCGAAGGGTGTCCTGGGGGACCTCTGAAACCGATCTCTCAGCTCCGGACACCTTTGACGAAGGGGCTCCGAACGTGCGAAGCCTGCAACAGAAGAGTGCGAGGTACCAATTCGGCCTGAGGACCGAATTTTGCTAAGTGTTGCACGGGTAGCGAAGGTATGAGAAACCATGTTGAAGAATATGGTTTTGATACTCCAGATGTGATGAGTGATTGTCAACGGAAGTCAATGAAAGAGAGAGATGAAGACCTGCCGAGTCTGAGGCTCATGTGACTCAGGTACACGGGCAGTGAGCGACGGCCGGGCAGAGGAGCCACGGAGTCGGGCTGGCCCAATCCGGGTACATGGCTAGGAGGGGTAGATGATACACTGGTCTGTTGACTGGGTTTGACTCAGGTACACGGGCGGCGAGCGATTGCCGTGCTAAGGAAGCTGCGGGGTCGGGTCGGCCCAATCCGGGTACCCGGTGCAAAGACGGTGGACGCTTTGTCAGTTTCGGCATAAAACTGATGATCTATGTTTAATTCGTTTTTAGGATATTAATATTTAGTTTTTAAGTTTAGAATATTTTTATTTGAGTCAGTTATTTTTTCTATGAATATTTTAGTAATTTTCGGAATTTATTTTAGAGTTAGTTTATTTTACCCGAGGGTAAAGTAGTCTTTTCATGTATTAGGATTTGCCACAGCTCGGCATGATGATCCAGCAGTTCAAGAGACAGGATGGTTTTGGGGTAGGGTACACATATACCAAGGCTGATTTTGAGAGCGCCATTAGTCGTGCAGTGGAGTGGAGTAAGATGACTCCCGAACAGAGATATCCCAAGACTCACTCCACTAAGTCCTTTAAGGATAGTCAGCCCAAGGATGGAGTGATCCAAGAACAACCTAAAGCTCCACCTAAGAAGCATATCTGGATTCCTAAGCCTAAAACTCTTCACACTTCACTTGATTCTTTACGTGGACCCTCTCACACCAAAGATGCTACACCCAACACCACCAAGCCTAAGAACCCTAAACCACAATAACATCCCAAGAAGCCTACCTATCACTGTGAGTTTTGTCAGAAAGACGGGCATCTTGAGGAGTTTTGCTTCAGGAGGAAGCGGGTTGAGCGACCAGAGAGAGCTCGAGGTGGGCAGAAGCAGTTCTACCAGCAGGGTGGTAGACAGAGAGTCCCTTGATGTAGAGAGAGGCTAGAGGCCAGGCCACGTCGTGTAGGTGGTGGTAGTGGAGACGGTTTTTATGATCGTGCTCGGAGGGTGGTTTCCGTTCCGGCAGAGTTCCGTATCGTTCGGTATACGGTTTTGGATCTCGCGACCGTGATTTTAGGCAGAACAGAGGACCGCGCTTTGATTCGCGCTTCAGTCCAAACTCATATGATTCCTTTTGCTTTCCTACATACGCGCAGATGGCTCGACACTTGTTCAACACTTTTACTAAACCTGGCATTGGACCGTTTGGTCCCACTCATGATTATTGATCGTGTTTTTGGGAGCTGTGTATTTTTTTAGGATATTTTGAGTCAGCTTTTCATTGGTATCAGTTTTTCTTTCTTCTTTATTTTCATTGAGTCTTTTTGTGTGCGTTCATATCATGCATAATCATCTATCATATTTTGAGCTTGCTTCTGTTATATGATTAATCTGCTTTACTTTCTCTAGCTAGTATATGTTTTTGATTGCTTGTCGATGATCATGTTCTGGTTCAGTTCACATGATATATCTGATATTTGTCATATGCATGGCTTTTATGCTTTAAAATTGAAAAATGATCACCATTGCTTCTGGTAACTAGCATGTGTAGGCTGAATGCTTTCGCTATCTTTTACATGCCTTGTAGCTAGATCCTTACTTAGATGCAGATAGGCAACTTGGACATTTATATGCTTTAAATATGCAAAATGTGCTTTAAAATGATAACAATTCAGAAAAATGAAAAATTTACGCATTTTTATGATTATTAGAAAAGATCCAGGTGGGTTTGCTTTGTCGCATTGCATTCTTCTGGACTGCTTACCATAACACTTTGGTATGAACTAGGACAGTGTAATGTATGCCAAGACCAATGTCTTAAGCTTCTGATGGTCCAGTTCCGGCCTAGGCTTGACTTGGTCGGTTAGCATAAGGTTTGACATGCAAATAACCCCTGGCAGAAATGAAAGAAAAAAATCAGTCTGAAAAATTTAAAAAGATGACAAGTTTGCTGAAGCACTTTGTTTTGGACAATGCTTATCTTGGTAGATATCAGTTAGCTTTTGCATCTCATGTTTTACCTTGCTTGTCAACTAGAAAATGTGGTGATGTTTTTGTTTTGCAAAAATCGAAAAATGCGTGCTAATGACTGTCTTAAGATATCATCTATTGCACTGATCATGTCATGTATCTTAGACAGTATATCTTTCGCTATACTTGTTAGATGTTGTTATTGCAGCTAATCATATCTAAGAAGCATGCTTTTCACACTCCACCTGCACTCCATCTGCATTCATGGCATATTTTGAGGGGGAGCTGCATTTCAGGGGGAGTTCGTGTCTATGTCTCTTTAGAGTGCATTTTAGAGTTAGTTTATTTTACCCGAGGGTAAAGTAGTCTTTTCATGTATTAGGATTTGCCTATAAATAGGCCCCTATCCCTTTGGGGATAGTCGACTGTTTTTGTTTTTAAGATCAATCTACAATCTACAGTCCATCGGTTAGTATTGTTTTTCTTCGATTTACAAAGTATACTCCGCCGCGTTCGGTTTTATCTCGCTTGCATACAGGAGTAATCTGCTTGGCTTGTATGCGTCCTGTTGCATCGTGTGTGGCGCGCGGAGAACGAGACGGGCTGGTGTGTTTCTCCACGGTGCGCTAGCAACGTAGGTGTGCAGGCTACAGCAGATGGCAGAAGTCTACGGAGGCTAAAACAAGTCTAGTTGCCTTGCACGTATAGCTCTCCAGGAACAGGGCAAAGTACTAGTTGCTCTACACGTATAGATCTCCAGGCGCAACAGGGCAAAGTACTTGAGGATTGCGGGCGCACTGCTCACGGCGACAACGAAGATCTCCACGGCTCCAGGTAACTTTCTAATCTCCTAGTTTTTAGTAGATCAATATTTAGAGATAATCATCCATTAATTAATTAGCCGAAAATCTATTTCGAAATCTCGTTTTTATTTTAATCTGTTAAATTGTATCTCCTATTTTTCGGCTAGCTAATCAAATCATTATCTGGTTTTTAATTAGCATGAAAAATAATAAATTTCGTAGTTAATTGTTAATCTGTTAACTTTTTATTAGTTATCTCGTATTATTTATTGAAGTGTCTTTTATCTGCTCGTATAAAAAGAAAAATTTATTAATCGCAGTAATATTTTTATTCAGGTCTCTACGTGCAATATTTTCGATTTATTTCTGAATTAATTTTTAATGATCCATGTTTTATTAATTTGATTAGTATTTTATTTCTATACTAAAATATAAATATTTCGTGACTGTTTTCTAGGTGTTTTTATTTACTACAGTATTTTTATTTAGATTATTTTTAATATCATTTTAATGAGAACACCGGTCAATTTTTGAAGCTAGACAACTGAAATTTTTGTAATTTGCTTTGCAAATATTATTTGTCTGGTCAAGTTCATTTGGGTGGTGGGATTACAATATAGTTTAGCAAGAAATTTTTAGGCGCCCATTCACCCCCCTCTGGTCGCTACTTTCGGTCCTACAAGGTAGCAATCTATTACGCAGATTAGTGGATACTTCACAAGCGAAGTAACAAGGCAGTAGCAATCTATTACGTAGATTAACGGATACTTCACAGGCGAAGTACAAGGATTACCACTGTTCCGTAGCGGCCGACGGAGGGCTTCCAGGCAAACCCACGAAGAGGTACAGGAAAATAAAGGTAAAGTAAATGCAATCAAAGCATGGGGGGGCTTCTCACGCCGGCAATGCCTCTCTATTTATAGGGGGTTTAACTCCCAATCTAATCTGCTATTAATCTGGCCAGATAGAGATAGAGATTGAGCTGGAAGCGCGTACAACTCTATCTATGCCGAGGTGGGCTTCGGCTAGGCCCGTCGAGGCCTGCTCCTCGGGCCGAAGCTTTGGTAGCATGGGCTTTGGCTAGGCCCATCGAGGCTTGCTCCTCGGGCCGAAGCTTCGGTAGCATGGGCCTCCGAAGGGTTCCTGGACGAAGCCCATGGGCTGGCTAGAGGCTTTCGGAGCCCATAGCTCAACGGACTTCGGCCCTATAGGTCTTCGGCCTGACTCCTTGGGCCGAATCTTCGGAAGCATGGGCCTCTGAAGGCTTCCTGGCCGAAGCCCATGGGCCGGCTAGAGGCTTTCGGAGCCCATAGATCAACGGACTTCGGCCCTGTAGGGCTTCGGACAGACCCTCGGGCCGAAGCTTCGGCAGCATGGGCCTCCGAAGGCTTCCTGGCCGAAGCCCATGGGCTGACTAGAGGCTTTCAGAGCCCATAGCTCAATGGACTTCGGCCCTGTAGGGCTTCGGACATGCCCTGGACATGTGTACTTTCGGCCCAAATCGCCAAAAATTGATATTTTGACAATCTAGCCATTAACGCCATTTTTTGCTATAAACAGTACCCAGAATAGTTTGACTGAGTACCACTGCCCGGACGATACAAGGTACCCGACTTACCCAAGTTCTTGGTACAAGACTCGGTCTCCACGATCAAGCACATCATCCGTTTCCTCGCCCAATGTGAAGAAGAATCGGCCGACAAAGCATTGAGGGTCTGATATTTTCCGCTCTCCCTATCAGGATCGGCCTTCGCGTGGTTTGCCTCACTTTCGGTGGATTCCATCAGAGGATGGGTGGATTTAAAGAATAAGTTTCACCAATATTTCTTCTCCAACATTCAATAGATGAAGCTCATCGACTTGACAGCCGTAAGATAAAGGATGGATCAGTTGATACAAGATTATGTCTAGAGGTTCCGAGATATATGGAGCAGATGCTACAGTTTGAGCCTAAGTGACAGCCAGTTGGCGGAGTTGGTGTTTCAGGGACTCATGAACCCAATTAAGGAGATATTTTCATCACATGAGTTCGAGAGCCTCTCCCAACTAGTGCAAAGGGTATTAGCACATGAGAGATGATTCAAAGAAGAAAAAAGAGACATGTATCAGAAGATTGTAACATACGCTCAGGTATACTGTTCGGACTCCAACGAGAGCAACGATTCAGATGAAGAAGTCAGTATGGTCGAATGGTCTAGAAACAAGAAACAAGTTGCATGCCCCTAGGTGAAACCAGACGATAAAGAGGAAAAGTATGACTTTGACATCAACAAGGCTGATGAATATCGACGGTAAGCCGTTTCCAGTCAACATGGTGCACGTGTACCACGTTGACGATCGGCATACAAAGAAGAGCAGGCGAGCCAACAGTAGCATCACTTCTTCGGACCTCATTGGGAAATACCAAAGGAAGTCAAAGGAGAGGATGAACGGCGAAGACAACCACGGGTACTCACGTTTCAATCCTCATTGGAATTGTGAGTTCTTCAGGCTTTGCTAAAATGAAGGGCTGCGTATACCATCAATGGATGACTGCCTGGGATACGACACCAAGTATACGTCACAAGATGGTCATCAGTCATATAACGTCAAGCCAAGGCCGCATGATCAAGAAGTCGTTCACCAAAGGTTGTCACCACGAGGGTATCATCACTCGAAAGGCTCGGTCCTGTCAACTCATAGGAAATCAGCCCACCGATCGACGGCAGTGCCACACTAGAGAAGCTACGATGATACCCCAGTGGTATTTTCATGAGTCAGAAGAGAAGGGTGCAACGTCTGTGGCAAAGAGAATTGATGACACATAGGTGCGATGAAGAAATGGATCAGCCCCGAAGGATCAAAAGTGAATGACGGGTAAAAGATAAGGCCGATCACAAGGATAAGAAAGATGCGGAGCTAAACATAGTCTTCTTCCTCGCCCCGTGAATATCGGGTCATCTCAGAAGATGACACAGAACAGGCCGATATGATGTCTCAATTAGTGTTGGCTCCATAGCCAACAGTTTTTGACAAACTAGAAGACTTTGAGCATCAACATCTAAGACCTCTATATATCAAAGAATTGGTTAATGGGAAGCCGATGTCCAAAATGATGATAGACGGAGGAGCGGCTGTCAACTTGATGCCTTATGCCACCTTACGTAAGCTTAGAAAAATGCTTGAGGAACTCATCAGAACTAATTTGGTATTAAGGAAGTTCATCAGCAATTTTTCAGACACGATGGGAGTGTTGAATGTAGAACTGACGATTGGGAGCAAGACGATGCCAACTACCTTTTTTGTTATAGGAGAAGGATCTTACATCCTATTGTTGGGATGTGATTGGATACATGTAAATTGTTGTTTCCCCTCGATAATGCACCAGAGCCTAGTACAATGGGTCGGTGATCAGGTGGAAATCATCCCTGCCGATAAATCAGTTAACATAGATACAACTGATTTATCAGTATGGGAGACAGAAGGAGTCGTCTGTCTATCAGAAAAGGCTTGGGATGGAAACTTTCTCGAAGTATTGAATAATGGAATCAATCCGATTAACGATGAGCTGCCTAATATTACCTTGTAAATACGGTGCCAAAACGAAGGGTGGACTCGGTTAGGACTTTGACGCAGCCGATGAACTACCAATGCAAATTGCAGGCCCAGCGATAGACCGAGGCCAACCTCCGTAAGTACCCATATCCTCGATAATATAAATGGATTGAAGGATACTACGTCAGAGTTATGGGAAGAGGCCGAATGGGAAGTATTTAAGGAAATATTAAGCAATCGTTCGGACAAAGCATAAAGATCTACACGCAGAAACAACCGATACCAAGAGTATCGCCTTTAGACGGCCGATGCGAAAGCATCGCTGTAACAGCCCCAAAATTAAAAGGGAATAAAATAAAAGAAATATAATAAATAAAAGAAGTTCTGAATTTTGTTATTAATAAAAACCCTAAAAGAGCCCTATTAAAGCCAAACAGAGACAAATATTCAAAATTTGGACTTGAAAATTTTATGGGATAAACTAGAAGCCAAGAAATATTTTTGAGAATTTTTACAAAATTTTAACAACAGATCTTCAAGCCTTAAGCAAATATTTGAATTTCTGGAATTTAATTTAAAGGAAAATATATTTTAAACCTTATTGGGCCGAAACCCTGAATTCCTCACCCACGGCCTTTCGGCCCAGCCCAGCCGGGTCTCTCTCACTGGCGGGTGGGACCCGCCTGTCGGCGCCGCCCCCCCCTCTCTCCTCTCCCGCGCCTCGGCCGGCCCCACTTGGCAGCCTCCCGAGCGCCCCTCTCTCCCGCTGCCACGTCGGGCCCGCTTGTCGGCCCCTCCTCTCTCACGCCCGCCGGCTGACAGGTGGCCCCCACCTGTCAGGCCCTTCTTCTTCAACGGAAGGGGATCCCTCCCCTTCTCTGCCGGCGCCCCCTCCCTTCCATTTTTGCCGCCGACCGCCCGGATCCGCATGATTGCGCCTCGGATCTCCTCCCCCGAACACCGGTGATCCGTTTCCCCCCCTTAGCCACGCGGTTTCAACCTTTTGGAAGTCTATCTATGAAGCTATGGAACCTCGCCGGAAAATCAAGGAATCCCCTCGGGTTTCCTTCATTTTCCATGCCATAACCGCGCCAGCGAAGCCCCTATTTAAACCCCGCAACCTCACCGCCACCGATCACCCCAATCTCAGCCAAAGCCACCTTCATCCGACGCCAAAACCCTTTTCCTCTATGTTTTAGCTCCGGCAACACCTCACCGACGCTCCGGGCCACCGCCGTCCTCGCCATCACCTTCGCCGGAACCGTCGACGCCCCGCCTACCCCGGCCACCTCCGCGTTGACCTTGGAGATCATCGGAGCTCGCCGTCATCTTCGAACCCGAGAAGCCCCGCCGCCTCCTCTCGTCGCCGGGTCGCCGCCGGTCACCATCTCCTGCCAACTCCGGTACGGTCGTGACCCCCTCCCCCTCCTCATTCCATTTTTGACGAGAACTAGGGCCTTAGGCCATCGCCGTCGCCGGTGGGGGACCGCCGCCGCTCGGCCGGAGCTGGAGACGATGGTCTCTGTCTTCCCCGTGCCGCGTGTGTGCCGGACGAGATCTCCGCCGTGCGATCGCGGATGGACGGCCGAGATTAGATCGGCCTCAGATTCAATCCTGGGCCTCGGATCACACTGAACCGGTATCCGTTGATCTGGGGCGTTGGATTTCATTTAAAACGCCGGGTTGATCTCAGACGTACACGCGTACCGGTTGGATTCCTTTTAATCACAGCCGTCCAGACTCACTTAAACGCCCCGCACGCGCCCTGGCCGTTGGATCTTGATCCTGCGATCCTGGATGGCCCGGCTCACGAGCGCAGTCGCTGGTCCACCGTGGGCCTGGCTCACCGTGGACCAGGGACTGATTTCTGTTTAAAACAAAATTCAGAAAAATAGTTTAAACTTCCAAAATTCATATCTTGCTCAAATTAACTCCAAATTTCACCATTTTGATTCTGGAAAATTTGTCTTTTCATCCTCTACACTTTTATGCAATAAAAACAATATGTTTATTTGGCACATAATAACCTTATTAAATAATAAAGAAAATTCCCCTTTAGGGTTTAATTAATACTTTAAATAAATAATTCAGAAAGATCTTTAAGAATTTATAAATTAATTCCAGAAGACATAATAGCTCCATTTCACTGTTATTAATATAATAAAAATGGAATGGCCATTTTTATCCATGCCATTTTATTTAATAACATTTCTAAGACCCCTTTTAGGACTTAATTAATATTCCATTTAAATAATACAGAAAAACTCTTAGAAATTTATATAATAAATTTTGATGATATATTGAATCCAGTACACTGTTTATAAGTCAATAAAAATATAATAAGTCATTTTGCCCATTTTAGATTCTTAAATAAACATTTCCAAGACCCTTTAAAACAAATGATTAATTCATATAATGGAAATACAACACTTTACAAAAATATCATGCAAATGACATAATAAATTCAAAAGGGCTTAGTGACTTGATTCTACTGTTTTAATACAATAAAAATTACATGTTCATTTTGCTCACTTTAATCTATTAACTAATATTGCAAAAGCCCTTGTAGGATAATTAAGTAAGACATATAATAGAAGTGAAACACTTTATAAACATGTCATGGCAACTTATATAATAAACTTCAGAAAACCTAACAACTTGAGTTCACTATTTTTAATAAAATATTCATCTTGTCCACTTTATTCCATTAAATGATATTGCAAAGGCCCTTTTAGGACATGTAATTAATGCATTTAAGAAGAAGTCACCCCTTTATGGAAATATCCTAAAAATTTATATAACAACCTCAGGTAACCTAATAACTTAAGTCCAGTATTTTTACTACAATCATAATAAGGTTGTTCAATACCCTTTTACTACAACTTTAAGAAGGGGAAATAAAAACCCCTAGGAAAAATAATTACATCAAGTCTTAAGATTCAGAAATCTCATTAGAAATCAATCTTAGATATTTAAGTGACAATTCCCTAGGATTTAAGACTCTATCTCCCTTACTTAAATCCAACAACAACTTGTATGCTTATCTGCTTGATTTTGGATTGTTTATTGAATGTTGTGTTTACTTTTCCGTATCGAGAAGACTACAACGTCGTCGAAGATCCCGAGTCTTACCCCGAGGTTCCACCTTCACCATTCACGGATCAAGGCAAGTCATCGACCCTTCTGTGGAAACAGTTGATCATATTTGAGCCCATGTTTTAATAAACTATCGCTATAACTCATAGGTTAATATTGCATTAGTCAAATATCAAGCCTTACACTTATAATTATTAGATCCCCGTCCTTGTGTGCAAACCCAAGCCATGCTTATTGAGCCTTAACTCCTTGTCACTCTATATTATATTAGCTAGTGCCCAATGTACCGGCACAACTGCTATAGGATATAAAGAATGAGTCATAGATAGATGGATTCTGGTATATGAAATACCCCGTTATTCTTGTCTCTGGACTCTGTTGGAGTTGGCTAGGTTATAAGTATGGTGGGTTCCGGGTGCAAGCTCGGAAACTGGTTGGTCGCACCCGGGGCACTATAAGGACCGGTCTGCGGGATCTGTTGCAAAGCACTTCCGTACCAACCACAAGTCTAATGGGTAAGTCCTAACTGGAAGTGTGGAACACTCCGTCTCTCGGCACCATAGAGGAGGGGGCAAGGGGCTAGCCTGCGGGCGACTTGTACCAAAGGAGGCTCAAGGGGGGGTATGGTGGGGCACCGACGCGTCGGGACACCATATGAAACCTATAAGAGGGTGCTGTTGAGTCGGGGAAGACCATATGGAAGGTTTTGGCACGAGTTCCCGTGAAATGGGTCATCTCGTTACACTTCGGTGTAAGTGATGAGTGCGTGCCTTGTGGGTACAGTGGTACATCTCTGATCAGAGTAAATACAATCTTTTCGAAAAGCCGAGCCCACGGTCAAGGGCGGGTTGTGTGACTACTCGCAGTTAGTTAACAATTGTTTGAAGGTTTGAGTTATTCATGGCATGTAAGGACTGTTGTGCGAGAAGGTGAAACGTACTCCTCGAGTTAGAAGAGGATGATGCATACACATGTTTACTTTTCAGTACTAATAAATGGATCACACTTAATGCTTTACAATTATGCTGCTTCCGCAAAACTAGCCACTTTCTCCCTTGTTATTACCTTGCATTATATGTTGCATTCGGTGGCTTGCTGAGTACATCAGTACTCACCCCGTTGACTTACAACATCAGAGCCCGTCTACTACGAGGAGGATGAAGGTCTGGAGTAGCGACCCAGTCAAGGCGAGACTGGAAGGAGGCGTTCATCTAGGACCCTTTGATTTATTAGTTTCTCTTCATCTTTATTCACTTTTGCATTAATACGGTCTACGAACCGTGAATGATTGCTCGTATTTGTACGTGGTCGCATGATGAACGTCTTGTTTTATTGATTTTCTATGGAATTTCAATAAAGTCCTGATTTATTAAATCGGGGCGCGACAAGATGGTATCAGAGCCGACTTGACTGTAGGAAGCCAAACAGACCTGACCTTAGGACTTATATATATATTCACTATATTTTACAAAAGATTACTTATCCTCTCATCCCCCGAGGTTTTCACAAAATTTTCTCTCTTTTGTAGATGCCGGTTCACACCATGAGCGGGACTCTTCGTGACGAGGCCGGATTCATCCGCGAGCTTCGCGTGCTCGTCGACTTCTTGGGGTTTCCCCATGAGCCTGCGTTCCACGGGATCTTTCCCGATGCGAACGAGAGCTACTGCGAGGTCACGGTTGTTATCCGCCCCTCCTCCACACAGCCACCCTTCTACACCCATGGAGTCGGAGGACCTTCCTTCGTGGTGGCCAGCCAGCGCGCCGCTCTTCAGGCCCTCGCTGAGCTTCGACTGGTCTACGACTGCCACCTTCGCGACACCATCTACCGCTTCATGCCCATGCGTACACCAGGGAGTCACCGCAGCATCTACATCAACTCCCTCCCTCAGGACAACTCCGCCATCACCCGCACCATGAGACTCTTGGAGGCTATGGACAACCTTCATACGGAGGCCGTCCTCGACGCAGATAGCCAGCACGACACCATCGACTTCTACCGTCACTCATCAGAGAACCTGGCCCGCGAGAATGCTGAGTTCCGTCGACAAGTCCAGCAGAACCCCCAGCTGACTCTCGAGGTAGAGGAGTTGAGGCGTCAGAACGAGCTTCTACGCCAAGGCGCCATGGTCAATACCCAGCTCCGCCAGCAGCTCAAAGACTTGAAGAAGGATCTTGAGGAGATCGCACCTCTTCTGCCTCGCAAGAAGAAACCCCTTCGGATCCCCACCGTGAGGCCCAAGAGGATCTCCCACAGTGCTCCACTCGCCGGACCGTCAAGTTCCTCGACCCCGACCATCTCCCACGAGCCCGAGATCGAGCCGTCCCCTGAGCTACCGTAGACATAGATTTACGGTTGATTGCTTTTCTTTTTACTTGATTGTATTACCATTCATGTCAAAAATAAGGCATGAATGAATATATAAATATATGTAATCGCAAGAACGATACATTTTGAAATAAAAACTTAATCCCATTTCCTCATATACCTATTAGGTCATAATCCCAACCTAAAGGAGAGAATCTACCTCTAGTCTCAACTCTACATAATTCATTCATCGCCATTCTGCAAGATCAACTCCAATCGTGAAGTCAAGACACGTTGTCAGGAAAGCCCTAACTTAGCCAAAGCCCAATCTATGCAAATGTAGACTTGAAGCCTATCTTTAACTTTCTACTTCTAGCCTTTCCGAATCTCGAGGACGAGATTCTTGTTAAGGAAGTTAGGATTGTAACACCTTGATTTTCGCCAGGCATTAAAAATAAAATAAATAAAAGGATAAATCAAGAAAGAAGAAAGCTAAAATATGGGCCTAAAAATTTCATTTAAATAACAATTAGCTAGAGTATTCTCCTAAAAAAAAAAAAAAAATTCTCCTAAGCATTAAATTGTGTTCCAAAAATTTTCTTGAATTTTTGGTACCAAGGAATTCAATAAGACATAATCAACATCACTTCATCTTAAAACTCTAAACACAAACTAATAAAATATATTACAACACTAATGTTGAGTGAATAAAATACATGATAAATCATTTATATTAAAAATGATATAGGGCATGAGTATGAAAGTAATAAGGGACTAACATAAAGCATCTAGGTCAAATTATCCATCTTAGGCAATAAAAATCAGTAACCATTCCCCCTTAATGACGGCACCTTCTTTTTGAAACCCTTCAACTTCAGGATGGCCAATAACCAAGGATCAGAAGACCCACGCGACGGAAACACCTCAGGCAACCTGCCTCAGTGGGGTGAAGCTGGACATCAGCAGACCCCTGTTGTCTATCATCCCACACTTGCGGAGATAATGACAAAACAAAACCAACTGATCGCCACACTGCTTACCCAGATGCAACAACTACAAAAACAGATGCAAGAGCAGCAGGCACAGTTGTTCCGTCTCCAACAACACCAACACGAGCTCTCCCTTCAGCTGGTCAACGGGGACTTCGCCAACTTTCAGAGATTGGTGAACGAAGCAATTATACCAGAAACCAGAGTGATTCCACCTCAAGCCCCAACCCCTGCCAAGCCACGAACCACCCTCGGAGGGCCAAGCACAAACATCCCACCCCAAGCACCGCCTACCGGAAGAACTCCAGCACAAGCTACCGGATACAAGAGGGACAGGAACGGCAAGCCAATTGTGTGCTACAACTGTCGACAAGGGGGACACTACGCCAACAAGTGCCCCTACCCCAAGCGAGTGCCATCCTCCATTCCAAAACCAGAGGGACTTACTCTAGATCACCACAAAGAGAAACCAGATACAATCAAAGACACTCCCAATTTGGTTTCAACCAACCCAGATCCGGAGATCGCCTTGCCTACTTCTGATGTAACTCCTCCTCCTAACCCAGAGCACCAGTAGACTCAGTCCCTTAGTTTTCCCGAGGTACGCTTCGAATCTCGAGGACGAGATTCTCTGTAAGGGGGATAGGATTGTAACAGCCCCAAAATTAAAAGGGAATAAAATAAAAGAAATATAATAAATAAAAGAAGTTCTGAATTTTGTTATTAATAAAAACCCTAAAAGAGCCCTATTAAAGCCAAACAGAGACAAATATTCAAAATTTGGACTTGAAAATTTTATGGGATAAACTAGAAGCCAAGAAATATTTTTGAGAATTTTTACAAAATTTTAACAACAGATCTTCAAGCCTTAAGCAAATATTTGAATTTCTGGAATTTAATTTAAAGGAAAATATATTTTAAACCTTATTGGGCCGAAACCCTGAATTCCTCACCCACGGCCTTTCGGCCCAGCCCAGCCGGGTCTCTCTCACTGGCGGGTGGGACCCGCCTGTCGGCGCCGCCCCCCCCTCTCTCCTCTCCCGCGCCTCGGCCGGCCCCACTTGGCAGCCTCCCGAGCGCCCCTCTCTCCCGCTGCCACGTCGGGCCCGCTTGTCGGCCCCTCCTCTCTCACGCCCGCCGGCTGACAGGTGGCCCCCACCTGTCAGGCCCTTCTTCTTCAACGGAAGGGGATCCCTCCCCTTCTCTGCCGGCGCCCCCTCCCTTCCATTTTTGCCGCCGACCGCCCGGATCCGCATGATTGCGCCTCGGATCTCCTCCCCCGAACACCGGTGATCCGTTTCCCCCCCTTAGCCACGCGGTTTCAACCTTTTGGAAGTCTATCTATGAAGCTATGGAACCTCGCCGGAAAATCAAGGAATCCCCTCGGGTTTCCTTCATTTTCCATGCCATAACCGCGCCAGCGAAGCCCCTATTTAAACCCCGCAACCTCACCGCCACCGATCACCCCAATCTCAGCCAAAGCCACCTTCATCCGACGCCAAAACCCTTTTCCTCTATGTTTTAGCTCCGGCAACACCTCACCGACGCTCCGGGCCACCGCCGTCCTCGCCATCACCTTCGCCGGAACCGTCGACGCCCCGCCTACCCCGGCCACCTCCGCGTTGACCTTGGAGATCATCGGAGCTCGCCGTCATCTTCGAACCCGAGAAGCCCCGCCGCCTCCTCTCGTCGCCGGGTCGCCGCCGGTCACCATCTCCTGCCAACTCCGGTACGGTCGTGACCCCCTCCCCCTCCTCATTCCATTTTTGACGAGAACTAGGGCCTTAGGCCATCGCCGTCGCCGGTGGGGGACCGCCGCCGCTCGGCCGGAGCTGGAGACGATGGTCTCTGTCTTCCCCGTGCCGCGTGTGTGCCGGACGAGATCTCCGCCGTGCGATCGCGGATGGACGGCCGAGATTAGATCGGCCTCAGATTCAATCCTGGGCCTCGGATCACACTGAACCGGTATCCGTTGATCTGGGGCGTTGGATTTCATTTAAAACGCCGGGTTGATCTCAGACGTACACGCGTACCGGTTGGATTCCTTTTAATCACAGCCGTCCAGACTCACTTAAACGCCCCGCACGCGCCCTGGCCGTTGGATCTTGATCCTGCGATCCTGGATGGCCCGGCTCACGAGCGCAGTCGCTGGTCCACCGTGGGCCTGGCTCACCGTGGACCAGGGACTGATTTCTGTTTAAAACAAAATTCAGAAAAATAGTTTAAACTTCCAAAATTCATATCTTGCTCAAATTAACTCCAAATTTCACCATTTTGATTCTGGAAAATTTGTCTTTTCATCCTCTACACTTTTATGCAATAAAAACAATATGTTTATTTGGCACATAATAACCTTATTAAATAATAAAGAAAATTCCCCTTTAGGGTTTAATTAATACTTTAAATAAATAATTCAGAAAGATCTTTAAGAATTTATAAATTAATTCCAGAAGACATAATAGCTCCATTTCACTGTTATTAATATAATAAAAATGGAATGGCCATTTTTATCCATGCCATTTTATTTAATAACATTTCTAAGACCCCTTTTAGGACTTAATTAATATTCCATTTAAATAATACAGAAAAACTCTTAGAAATTTATATAATAAATTTTGATGATATATTGAATCCAGTACACTGTTTATAAGTCAATAAAAATATAATAAGTCATTTTGCCCATTTTAGATTCTTAAATAAACATTTCCAAGACCCTTTAAAACAAATGATTAATTCATATAATGGAAATACAACACTTTACAAAAATATCATGCAAATGACATAATAAATTCAAAAGGGCTTAGTGACTTGATTCTACTGTTTTAATACAATAAAAATTACATGTTCATTTTGCTCACTTTAATCTATTAACTAATATTGCAAAAGCCCTTGTAGGATAATTAAGTAAGACATATAATAGAAGTGAAACACTTTATAAACATGTCATGGCAACTTATATAATAAACTTCAGAAAACCTAACAACTTGAGTTCACTATTTTTAATAAAATATTCATCTTGTCCACTTTATTCCATTAAATGATATTGCAAAGGCCCTTTTAGGACATGTAATTAATGCATTTAAGAAGAAGTCACCCCTTTATGGAAATATCCTAAAAATTTATATAACAACCTCAGGTAACCTAATAACTTAAGTCCAGTATTTTTACTACAATCATAATAAGGTTGTTCAATACCCTTTTACTACAACTTTAAGAAGGGGAAATAAAAACCCCTAGGAAAAATAATTACATCAAGTCTTAAGATTCAGAAATCTCATTAGAAATCAATCTTAGATATTTAAGTGACAATTCCCTAGGATTTAAGACTCTATCTCCCTTACTTAAATCCAACAACAACTTGTATGCTTATCTGCTTGATTTTGGATTGTTTATTGAATGTTGTGTTTACTTTTCCGTATCGAGAAGACTACAACGTCGTCGAAGATCCCGAGTCTTACCCCGAGGTTCCACCTTCACCATTCACGGATCAAGGCAAGTCATCGACCCTTCTGTGGAAACAGTTGATCATATTTGAGCCCATGTTTTAATAAACTATCGCTATAACTCATAGGTTAATATTGCATTAGTCAAATATCAAGCCTTACACTTATAATTATTAGATCCCCGTCCTTGTGTGCAAACCCAAGCCATGCTTATTGAGCCTTAACTCCTTGTCACTCTATATTATATTAGCTAGTGCCCAATGTACCGGCACAACTGCTATAGGATATAAAGAATGAGTCATAGATAGATGGATTCTGGTATATGAAATACCCCGTTATTCTTGTCTCTGGACTCTGTTGGAGTTGGCTAGGTTATAAGTATGGTGGGTTCCGGGTGCAAGCTCGGAAACTGGTTGGTCGCACCCGGGGCACTATAAGGACCGGTCTGCGGGATCTGTTGCAAAGCACTTCCGTACCAACCACAAGTCTAATGGGTAAGTCCTAACTGGAAGTGTGGAACACTCCGTCTCTCGGCACCATAGAGGAGGGGGCAAGGGGCTAGCCTGCGGGCGACTTGTACCAAAGGAGGCTCAAGGGGGGGTATGGTGGGGCACCGACGCGTCGGGACACCATATGAAACCTATAAGAGGGTGCTGTTGAGTCGGGGAAGACCATATGGAAGGTTTTGGCACGAGTTCCCGTGAAATGGGTCATCTCGTTACACTTCGGTGTAAGTGATGAGTGCGTGCCTTGTGGGTACAGTGGTACATCTCTGATCAGAGTAAATACAATCTTTTCGAAAAGCCGAGCCCACGGTCAAGGGCGGGTTGTGTGACTACTCGCAGTTAGTTAACAATTGTTTGAAGGTTTGAGTTATTCATGGCATGTAAGGACTGTTGTGCGAGAAGGTGAAACGTACTCCTCGAGTTAGAAGAGGATGATGCATACACATGTTTACTTTTCAGTACTAATAAATGGATCACACTTAATGCTTTACAATTATGCTGCTTCCGCAAAACTAGCCACTTTCTCCCTTGTTATTACCTTGCATTATATGTTGCATTCGGTGGCTTGCTGAGTACATCAGTACTCACCCCGTTGACTTACAACATCAGAGCCCGTCTACTACGAGGAGGATGAAGGTCTGGAGTAGCGACCCAGTCAAGGCGAGACTGGAAGGAGGCGTTCATCTAGGACCCTTTGATTTATTAGTTTCTCTTCATCTTTATTCACTTTTGCATTAATACGGTCTACGAACCGTGAATGATTGCTCGTATTTGTACGTGGTCGCATGATGAACGTCTTGTTTTATTGATTTTCTATGGAATTTCAATAAAGTCCTGATTTATTAAATCGGGGCGCGACAATCGCCCGTAGAGGCAAAACACAAACAAGCTCAGTTCAAGACAATAGAATCAATATATTATAAAAAGGACAAATATTTCATTACAAGGATCACTGGTTCTACGGAAGTCAAAGGAACGCTTGGCGGATCACTTCAAAAGCCCGAGGTCGGATTGCATCAACGTCCCGAAGGATGGCTCGATCCTCTACATCCAAACAAGGAACGTCTTGAATAAGAAGATGACGACGCTGCACGTAGTGAATTATATTGGCGAGCCGACGGTTCTGGGCTTCAACACGGGCCGGGAGGGAAGACAGAGTACCATCCTTCTCGACGATCTCCAATTGGACTTTATCCATGTCTGACACCAAATCGGCCTCCGCCGTCCGCAACCGGGTGAGTTCCGTGATGCGGCCAACAAATTGCCCTCGATGCGATCCAAGAGAGCCAGGGGGAGCCGAATCGACACCCTACATCATAATGACCCAGGGGGAAGGTGGGTGCTCCTCCTCAAGACTATCCTAGTCGAGCATCGATTACATCCAAAGGTTGGCGTTAGTCACGTTAAAGACAATAAAAGAGAAACAAAGGATGGACAAGTAAAGATACCTTGGGAGCAACATAAACACCAATAGCTGATGCTTCAGAGGAAGTGACAGCGCCTGTTGGCATATCGCTCCCAGCGGAATTGGCTCCCACAGACGTAACCCCGACGGCCACATCCGCAACAATGTCCACGATGACCGAAACATCCGGAACGACAACTCCCGTCATCTTGACCCGAACATTCACCTTCGTGGTAGCATCGACAGACTTCACCGATCTAGGATCGGTGGGTGCATCTGGCATATGGTCGAACATCACTTAAAGAGAGTCAACATCAATAGGAGATGACGAGGGCTGAAGATGAAAAACGATGTCCGATGTCACGAGCACAAGAAAATAATCACTAAAATACTAAAAATAAGAGAAAACCTGGGCATACGATGAGATTTTGGTGGACCACAGAACATGAGCGGTAGGGGTCGGCCCAATCGAAAAGACGATTGGCGCCGAAGGATGCTGGTTTGTCTGGCCAGTCCGGATCCTTGTGGATCAGTGTACAGACTAGGATGATGTCTAGCGCTTGTGCGCCAAGCCCTTGGATTGTCTCCCACTCACCCAGGATGTGGGGGCATGGGCACTAGTTCCCAAGTTCATAGTGACCGATATTGGTCCATGTCGTATCGGTCGACCGCTGAAACTCACCAAAGGCACATAGAGGTCGCCCTCCTGTAGGAAGCAAAGTTACAACATCCAAAAAAAGAGGTAATGGAAACTAAGCAAAAGAAGAATCAAGATACCCACCTCAGGTCCCACGTTGGATTCACTTGGATGAAGTCGTCGCCGATAGGTCAAAGAAGAACAGTTGAAGACATGTCGCTTCAGCTTGTCCCACCATTGAAGGAAGGTAGTGGAGGGTGTCCAACAATCTATCTAGGAGGCAAAATCACTAACAAAAATCTCGTTGGTCATATGGAGTAATCGGTCCCACTCCAAGGTATTCCTGACCAGGGCCGACCCTGAGGGGGGGGTGGTAGTGCGGCCGCCCCGGGCCCCCGAGCCCAAAGGGCTCCTATACATATATACATGTGAATGATATAGTAAAAAAAATAAAATAGTATCTAGACTATAAAAACATTTAGTGGTGTAATGGTTAAGTTAATGTCATTTAAATATAAGGTTTTGGATTCAATCCCTAGTGGTTTTGAATAATTCAATGATTTTTCCTTTTATTTTTTGTTATTCATCTGTTTGAGGAACAAAAACTATTCTAATAAAAAATTAATAATTATTTGTGTTATTACAAAAATAATTTATGACATAAATTTAATAATTATTTACTCAATTAGAAAAAATATTTCTACCAAATTGCGTATAGAGATTTTAACATGATAAACCCATTGGTAAAATCTTATGTATACCAATGTATATGTAAATAGTTCAAGGATTTTTTCCTTTTCTTTTTTTTCGTCCGTTTGAGGAACAAAACTATTCTAGTAAAAAATAATTATTATTTATCCAATTATAAACAATAAAAGTACAGTAGAAATTTAATAATTATTTACTAAATTGGAAAAATATTTTTACCGAATTACATATAGAGATTTTGATGCTGATATACCCATTGGTAAAATCTTAGGTCTACCAATGTATATGTACGTACACGTGTACGATACACCCCTCTTTTCATAGTCTCGCATAGGTCAACGTCTTGGTGATCTTTTATTTTAAGGTAATCTAATATATACATATTATTTTATATGAATATTATTTCTAATATATTTTAAGGTAATCTATATATATACATATTATGTTAGTAATATTCATATGTATGGTTAGCAATCTCTATGTAATCTACATGATCTCGTTGTTAGTTTCTTGCATATATACACCAATCCTTTTATGATTATCGGGCATGGTTTCCTTGAACCAACATATTAGCTATGATGTATATATGCAATATAACTACAACTGAACCAATCTATTACGTAATTATCCAAAATATCTTATGCTTTTATATTAAAATATTATATTATCGTTATATACAAGGGCCCATAAAATTTATTTTGCCCCGGGCCCCAAAATCTCAAGACCAACCCTGTTCCTGACTTCCCCATGAGTCTGGATCCAATCAACGAAGAACAAATGAGGTGGGAGTTGACTGAAGCCCATCTTTCTCGCGAAGACCGATGGGTGATATAACTCATAAGAGCCTTTTTGAAAGTGATCATCGGTGAAGTTGACAGGCAGAAGACAAGGGAAAATTGCGGCCATAAAAATGCGAAGGGACTCTTCGTCCCAGAACTCCTCAAGAAGGATCAGCTGATGAGTGCACTCATACTCGGAGTAGTGCTCAAAAGGATACCAGATGGCCCAATCAGAAAAACCAAGGTAAAACCCCTGAAGCAAGTGGCTAAAGAGGCAGAAAAGAAAGGGAACGAAAAATGACATGTTGCCACCTCGCCTTAGGAAGAACAACAGCAATAGACGAGAGTAGTTGATTCTAAGACATCGGCAGGAAAACACATGTGAGTAAGAGAAGGTCCTCCGACGACATCGGTCGTGTATACATTAAGCCATAGCTGGATAAACCACCACAGACCATTAAGGTGACCGATGGGATTACTAGCCAAGAGTTTGTCCGATGTGAGATGAAGAATATGACAAGCAGATCTAAGGAGGTATCGGCCAAGTGGAACCCTCGCATGGACAGCAAGGCGTTTGGCCATAAATTGGATCTAGAAGGTTGGGCCCAAGGCCAATACACAAAAGACGAACCTTTCCAACCACATGGTAATTAAGGTTACGTGTTCACGAATATTCACTGGGGTGGTCTTCTTGTTGTGCCTTGCGATGTATGGGCCCCAGCTATCAAGGGATTTGGTGCTGAGATGGTGGGTTGGCTTAGAACAGAAAAAAGAGGGGTTGGCCGATGAGTGTATCGAGGAAGGTAAGGAAGAATACATCAAGCATGGAAGGACTCATCGGACCATAACCAAAGACAAAGGCATTCAAGGCTTCAGACCAAAAATAACAAGCGGCGACCAACATCGACTCATTTTGGTATGGCTCAGCAAGGAAAAGGCCGATGTCAATTTCTTCCCAATCAGCATAGTAGAAGGCTGATACCCTAATGTACCAGTCGCACAAGCCGGGGAGAGGAGGAAAGGGTTCAAAACTAGATTGCCACACTGAAGAAAGCATGGAAGATAACTTAAAAGGGATTCAGCAAGATTCAGCATTTATAAAATCCGTAGGGTCAGGATTAACCATAGGGCCTAAGAAGAAACAAGACAAATGAGTGCCAATGGGGATCATAACTTGGTTCTGCAGATTCTACAAAATGTAAAAAGAAGCAAATAGAAGAAAAGAGGAACAATTAGTAAAGGCGGCAGACGAACTAAGAAGAACCGAAGAAAGAGGAGAATGCCAAAAACTTACCTCGGGGATCATGTCGATGGTGTCCATCATTGGTTGCCGGTGTGCGGGTCGGCATAGAAAAAGAAGGCGTTGAACAGCGGTGGTCGAAAGAACACGTCAGCGAGCTCGGGGGGCAAAAATGAATAGTGAGCAGAAAGCGTAAAGAAGAAAGGTGGAGTGACCGAGGTACTTATAAAGCAAGAAGTGACTTCTCGGCAGTCGGGTCAACCCGATTCCACCGGATTTGGTGGGGCCACCTATAATGTTCGACAAAAGGTAATCGTGAGTACAATTTTCAAAGCACCGAGATCTTTGCAGGCCCAAGATTATAGGAACCAAATCTTCGGCTTAAAGAACACCAGTACAAAACTAGTCTGATGCTACCACGAAGAAATGTAAATGCGTCGGACCAAGGTGGGGAGGAAAAATTATGAAGACAGAACCCTGGGTGAAGTTATAAAGTACTAGAAGATGAAGGGTTTTAGCTGGCAATCAAAGTGAAAAGATCGTGCGGATAGACTTCGAGAAGACGTGGTGGCAGGGGATAATGATGGTTGGCAATTTCAAAGCATCAGCAGACACTTAATGCTCCAAAACTTGGGGGCATGTTTTGACGTCAAGATTTGGTAAAGCCCAGCGCCCACCTAGGATGTCGTACAATCAACGAAAGTCAAGGTGTGACCAAAAAATGCACCAAAAAATACCGATGAGCTCATGGTCGGTTGGAGCATGAAGTAACACCAGTCACCGTCACTACAACAAAACAGAACATTTTCGTCGGCCAATTTAACTTCCGTCGGCTTTTGGGAAAGCCGATGGAAGTTAAATAACTTCCGTCAGCTCCTAGAGGCCGACGAAAGTTAACTTAACTTCCGTCGGCTTCTCATAGTGGCCGACGGAAGTTAGTGGGGGATTTTTCCACGGCCGATCGGATCCCCTAACTTCCGTCGGCCAGCATTAAAGCCGACAGAAGTTAGGGGGTTTTTCCCCAACCGCGCGCGTACAGGGAGACCTAACTCTCTGTACGCGCACAGTACCCGCCGCCGAGTCCCGCGCCCAGCCCACGCCACCCGCCACCCGCCCGCCTCCGGCCCGCGCCACCGGCCGCCCGCCGGCCGCCCGCCGCCTCCCGCCGCCCCGGCTACCTGCCTCTAGCCCGTCTCACCTCCCGCCGCCTCCCGCCGCCGCCGCCTCCCGGCCGCATCCCGCCCACGCCGCCTCCCCCGTTGCCTCCCGCCGCCGCCTCCTTCCTGCACTGCCGCCCGGCCGCCCACCACCGCCTGGCCGCCAGCCACCGGCCCGCCAGCGGCCGGCACCGCCGCCCCGGCCACCGCCCGTGGCCACCCACCGCGCCTCCACTGTCCGCCTCCCGCTGCCGCCTCCCACCCTCGCCACCGCCCGGCCGCCCGCCTCCTACCGGCACCGCCGCCTCGGCCACCATCACGGCCACCCACCGCGCCTCCACTGTCCACCACCCGTCGACACCTCCGCCTGTCTGCCAGTCCCGTCGAAGCCCGTCGGCGTCACCGTCTCCACCACACCGGTATGGATAATTGTGAATTTGGGCTGAGATGCATGTCAATTTGGAATATATGTCGAGAATGTGGGCTAGGAATATATGTTGTGGCTGATTTGAATTGAATTGTGAATTGGAGAGAGCATGTCAATTTGGGCTAAGAATGTCAATTTGGGATGACAATATCAATTTGCAATATATGTTGAGAATGTGAGCTGAGAATATATGTTGTGGCTTATTTGAATTGAATTGAATTGGGCTGAGAATTTGAGATGTCACATGTTGTGGATTATTTGAATTGAATTGAATTGTGAATATATCATGTGGTGTTTATATGCAATATATGTTGTTATGTTAAAAATTTTCTTCATGTATTAATATGCTTCGATTCATATGTGATGTTCAGCCGGTGCCCGTTGCCCCCCCCCCGTCGACCTCTGCCACCCGCCGACCTCCGATCCATCGCTGTCAAGTAATTTTTTCCTTTTTAAGAATTTTATTCACTTTTGATTTGTGAATTTTTCTTTCTGATTGCAATGATTGCTCTAGGTTTGCAACGATTTTGTCGTAGTGGTCGGAGATTGCTTGTATTATAGACACTTATTTTTGTTATAATATGTGATATAATGAATAATTGTTTCATTTTTGCTCACAATGACGTTAATTGGTATGCACATGTCACAAGTAGTTGGTAATTACCAAGAGTAAAGTAGCATTCACAAAGTAATTAATAAAAACAAAAGTCAATTAATTTTATGCTTTTACAAGTGTTTACTATGAGATGTGCTATTATATACGCTATTAATTATATTCTTGTGTTAATTTGTGGTTTGTTGATGATTTCATTACGGTGATTAGTATATTATATATATACTTTATTATATATATTTCTTTTCGTATGCAATTTTTTATTTGACAACAACGTAGATAGTGTAATGAAACCTATGCGTCACCCATTTCGGACCAACATGTCTCACACGTGTCATGCGTGTGAGATGTGTAGGTCCGGAATTGTCCCTTTTTGGACAGCCTCAGAGTGGGCGACAGAGCGTGGTTTTATGATGAGTCATGAGTCCGAATGGGATTTCAGTAACATAACCTTGTTGTTCTCCATTGCAGCACTATCAGGCGTGCAATTGGAGAATAGCGGGGTTATGCTGCTGAAATTTCGTTCGGACTCATGGCTCGTCATAAATACCACGTTTTGTCGATCACTCTTGGGTGCGGGGCTAGGGGATCTCCCGGAGGGTGCGGGTCAGGAGGAAGGGGCTGAGGCTGCCGGTGGGTCCTCAGTATCTTTCAGGACGAGCCACCTGGTCGCCCCACCAGTAGTCTCTTCCGGTGGAGACAAGATCGCGATTACGCCTGTAGGTGACGGGTAAGTGTAATACTCTTCTGTTGTTTTGATTTTTTTTTTCAAAAAAATTCTTTCACTAAACTGACTTTATTTACTATGTATTTCTAGATCTTGGATTGACTCTCGGTTTGACGACACTTCGAGGGTCAGGAAGGTTAACCAGATATTCGGTAACCTGTGTCGTCTGCACTACCCAGGGGTGCTGACAATGCCGACCGGTGAGCGGGTTCTATGCCAGACATGGGACCAGTACCGGTTTGCTCCTGACGGGCGCCACAGAACTACTCAAGGGGCGGTGTCTCATGACTTCTGGATATGCATGTGTTTTTTCAATCTTCTTTTATGCTTTTCGAGTTACAACACTTTACTAATCATTACTTTTGCAGTTACGCTTTTTCTTGCCAGAGGTCGGCTGTTGGAACGACGGATCGGACCAGCAGGTTTTCTTAGTAGGAATGAGGGTGGTGTATTCGATGCTCCTTTCAGCTTGTCCATTACAACTGTAGTTGGGGAGTATTTATAAGGCGCCCCGTCCAGAGGCCAAGCGCCTCTAGAACGCCAACGGCTACCCGGCCAACCGCCGGTCAACAGTACAGACAAAACGGACTATATACAGTACAGACAAGAAGATTCGACTCTGACAGCGTATCAGCCGTGTCGGACACTGCCTGCGCCGCCCGACACGGCCCAGAGGATCGCGATCCTGTCCCCCTGTACATTTGTCTCGTCCTTTTCCCGCCAACGCTCTCTTCGGGTTCGCTACTGCGGCCCGAGGGAGAGGCCTTCGACAATTCCCTCCCGGAGGGCGGCCTCCGGCAGCCTTCTCCCGGAGGGCGACCTCCGGCAACCTTCTCCCGGAAGGCGACCTCCGGCAACCTTCTCTCGGAGGGCGGCCTCCGGCAACCTTCTCCCGGAGGGCGGCCTCTGGCAGCCTTCCTCCAGTATTCTTGGCTTCAGGTCCCCAGGCGGTGGGCCCCCTGGCCATCGGGATTATCTCCCCCAATAGTAGCCCCTCGCTTCTTTCCTCTCGGGAACCCTGCGTTAAGAGAGGGTGGAAGCGCACATGATAATTCCGATAATCTTTCCTAAGGATGTAACTTACATTGAGGTGCCGGGCCTGGCCGGAGTGCGGCCCCCTTCGACGGACGCGGAGGAACTCCGGAGCGGGCAAGTGCGGCCGGACCGGAGGTGGGGGTCTGCTCGAATTCCCCTTCCCGAGGGGTTGGGAGAAGTTTGACCGGCTCCCTAGACGTTTATGCGCCTCGAACCCTAGGGCTCCAGCCCCGAGGAGGTGGCTCAACGCCGCCCGAGGCAGTTAATGCCGCGGGCGTGCACTCGGCGTTGGGGAGGCGAACCGTTGGCAAACCGCCGCGTCCCGAGGCGCTGGTTAGGCATTGAATGCAGGCGCCATGCAACCGCCGCGT
This sequence comes from Zizania palustris, assembly GCA_019279435.1. Taxonomy (NCBI): domain Eukaryota; kingdom Viridiplantae; phylum Streptophyta; class Magnoliopsida; order Poales; family Poaceae; genus Zizania; species Zizania palustris. Next base: position 19,596,292 of record JAAALK010000081.1, read on the forward strand.
TCTCACGCGGAACGAGCGGAAGAGGAAACTGTCGGCTTCTTGCTTAAATACCGCCCGATACGCGTCTGGTTCCTTCTTCCTGACTTCACTGCGCACGCCCCAGCCACTCCAACCTGCACCCACTTCACCTCCTGAGCGCTAGCCCTCTTCTTGCTCCTTGCGTGATGGCGAGAAGTGACGCCCCGACAATGGCGATGGATCCGCGCTTTTTGCAGCGCCAGATGGTGGCGGCGGCGGCGGCCACCGGCCCATCCGAGACACGCGGCTCGCGCGAGCTTCGTCCTGCCTCGGAGCGGTTCCGGGAGCAGACCCTGGAGCTTGGCCTATCCACATGCACCGGGGCGTCGATCGAGCAGGCGACCAGGGGTCGCCTCGGTCCCGAGACGCAGGCGAGGAGACCAGGTCGGGAGACGGCCCCGCATCCGCGAGAGGGCGAGGTTGTCGTCTTCGAGGCCTTCTTTGAGGCGGGGCTGGGGTTTCCCGCCTCGGAGCTCCTTGCTGGGGTGCTGGACGCGTTCCACGTGGAGCTCCCGCAGCTGTCTCCCAACGCCGTGGCCCACCTCGCCATCTTCGAGTGGGCCATGCGCGCCGAGGGCTGTGAAGGAAGGGTGGAGGTCTTCGCGGAAATGCACGAGGCCCTCTGCCAGCCGAAGAAGAAGGGGGGTCAGATCCTAGCTTTTGGGAGCATTAACTTCCAACTCCGGAGGAAGTACGTGGACCACTTCCCGGCGAAGGCCATCAACGAGAGGTGGTACTCCAAATGGGTGAGCTGGTGGTTCTACGTCCATGTGGGACTTAGCTCCGGACTCGCCGGGATTCCGCGCCATATCTGGTTCCAGAAGGAGGCGCGCGTCGAAGTTGACTCCGGCTCGATCTCCGCGAGGATCAAGCTTCTCTAGATCGTCGCTCGCCGAATGAGCATGCGCGACTTGGCGGAGGAATTCGTGGCCCTTGAGATCCCTCCGCTGAAGGAAGAATGGCCCGCGTCGCTCCGGAGCAGCCGGGATGCATCGATGCCAGCGGAGCTCTCCCGCCAACTCGGTAAGTGTTTGCGCTTGTTTACCTTGACTTCGCCTTCTGCTCGGAGGGTATATTGATTCTAACCTTTGGACCGCAGGGTCGCTCATGGCCCGGACCCCCGAAGAGGTGGCCCGCCTGACAGAGGGGATCCTCGGTGCGCCTACCCAAGCCAAGCGCACCCGACGATTGGAACTGGTGGGTTCTTGGGAGCGCTTCAACCGAGTGTGGAGCGCTCTTGAGCTCTCGCCTCCGCCTCTTCCGGAGGGAGAGGCCCTTCGGGATGTCTCGAAGAGGAAGGTGGGCAAGACCGATGGTGGCCACTCGCCCAGGCGCCCCTCGAAGAAGAGGAAGAAGATAGTAAAAGGGCCCAAGCGGCTTTCCCCGGAACCAGCCTCCGCCTCCGGCTCCGAAGGAGGTGGATCTAGCGACGGGGCTCAATCGGAATCGGGGGATCCTCCGGCGATCCCGGACCCGGTTCCGCCCGTCCGCTCGGGCACCGAGAGGACCGAGGGTGCTCTCCCTCGCTCGGGCTCTGAGAACCCTGCGTCGAAGGCTAGGCAAAGGGTCCCTGCCACCCGGACGACGCCGCCTCCAGAGGCTTCTCCTCCGCGGCAACCGACTTCGGAGGGGGGCTCCGTCGGCTCTCACGGGAGCAGGGCGACAGACAGCCTGGACCGTGGCGGGCTGGACGACCCCCTCGGGGCCGTTGAAGGGCGCGAGGCCATGGAAGCCGAGATCACCGCGGCGGCAGCGGGTTCGCCCGTGAACTCCATCGACGACCTCTTCTTCCGCCCGAGCCCGTCCGGACCGACCCCGCCTTCGGAGGATCTTGGCGATGGCGCAGATGAAGGTAAGATAGCTTGCCCGCCTTTCTTCAAGCCCCGGGATTCCTTCGAACTTCAGCCTCGTTCATATACGCAGGCACGTCAGTCCGGGTTGCCGAGCCAGTTGTCTTGCCCGGGGATGACGCCGCAGACGAGAGGCCCGCAGCCCCTGTTGATGCGACGGAGGCTTCGGAGCAGCGAGCCGAAGTGGAGGCGGGGGCCTCTGAGGAAGCTTCCCCAGAGGCGGCCGAGGGCGTCAGGGGCTCACCTCGGGCCCCCACTTCCAACCGGGGCGCGCGCGCTACGGTGCCCCTCCTGCGCCCCTTCCTGGCGAACAGCGAGGACTTCGCGTCCAGGGTGGCTCCAGTCCATAATTATTATCTGCGGCTCCGCGAAGCCCTGGTAATAGAGGAGCTGGGGGCGTCCGACGGCCTAGACCTCGGCCGGGCCATCGAGACCGCAGCAGGCCAGGTATGTCCCTGGAATTCCTTCGCTGAGCTTCTAGCCCTTCTCTTGCTAACCTTCTCCGGACGCAGGTGGTCGCCCTGGCGCAGGGCCAGATGATTGCCCTTCTCTCCGAACGCCAGCGCCGCGAGGCGGAGACCGCGAGGCTCGCAGCCCGAGGGGATGCCGCGGAGGCGCTGGCTCGGGAGCGGGTGGCGGAAGTAGAAGCCCTTCGTCTCCAAGCAGCAAGGGCCGAAACACTTGAGGCCCAAGTGGCGGAGATGAGCTCCCTCAAGGCTCGTGTTGCGGAATTGGAGGGGCTCCGGGCTCGAGCTGCCCGGGCCGACGAACTGGAGGCGGAAGTTGCCTCTCTCCGGGTCCGAGCTGCCCGGACCGACGAGCTAGAAGCGGAGGTTTCCTCTCTCCGAGCTCGGGTCTCGGAGGAGAGCAAGCTTCGAGAAGAGGCGGCGACCAGCGCGGGGTCCCTCCGCGCACGAGTGGACCAGATGGAGCGGACTGAGGCGGACCTCACCGCCCGGAACGGAGAGTTGACCGAGGACCTTGCTGAGGCGGGGAAAACGGCGGCCGACACCGCGGTGTCTCTCCGGAAGGTGTTGGTGCGCTACGGCACCGGGTGCGGTGTGTTCGACATCGCCCGGGAGTCTTTGCTTCGCCGAGTGAAGTTCATTCAGTCCGCCGTCCGGCAGATACACTTGACCGTAGCGCAGTACGGCGAAGTGTCTGCTCGGGTGGCCGCTTACGGAATCCTCCACCATCTCGAGGTGTCCGGTCTTCCGCTTCCTTCGCCTTCGAGCCCACATCCGATCGTCTTCGTGGGAGATCACCTTCGAACGCCAAGCGTCGCGCTGAATCGATCTTGGCGAGCACTAAAGGCGGTCTAGGAGACCGAGGGCCCCGAGCCGATCAAAGCTTGGCTGGATGAGGCGCTCCGCAAGCGCAGTCCTCCGGATCCTTCGAAGCCTCCGGCCTCGGCTTGCCAGCCGGACCCGAAGGTGTAACCTCTTTGCGACCTTCCGCTGCACTAACTTGTAATAGCTTAGGAACTTAATCGCATATTAATAAAGAGTACCTTTTGGGGTTTAACTAGGGTGTCCGCGATTGCGAACGCGATATCGAAGTGCTTGATTTTGACGACGCTCTTCGACATCAATGGGCCATCTTCGAGGTCCTGAAGGCGAACCGGCCCGCACGCTTCGTTCTCCCCCATAGCGGCGATGGGCGCGTAGATCCTGACATCCTTCGCGGGGTTCTGGGCTTCATTAAGGAAGAAGAGGCGGGATCCCGCTCTTCGTCCTCATCTCCGGAGCCGGTGGATTGGTCCGACACGGAGGCCAGCTTAGACGAAGCGCCTTCCGGGGGGGATAACCTGCGCAGCTGGGCCCAGCTTCAGGAGGACCAAAGGGCCTTTCACGCCCGGAAGAAGGAAGAGGAGCAGAAGAAAAGGAAGGAGAGGTCCGCGCGAAGCGTGCCTGGGCGCATGCCCGAAACACGCTCCGGCGCTGGTGGCCCCTCCGGCCGAGGGGGTCTTCGTTTCTTGCTTGGCTTGGATGAAAATTTCTCTTGACTCTTCCTTTCCGCCTTTGATTTGTAATAACATTGTACGCCCTCCATGCTGTCGAAGCCTTTCGCCTTGCTCCTTCCCTTCCCCCCTTAGCGGGTAGCCGGTTTGCCGGCTGGGCGCTAATCAGCTAGGAGGAAGGCGCGTTGAATGTATCCCACGCCCGGGGGCGGCACACTTCAGACGGGATTTAGGAGTCCGAATGCGAGGGAGTGCCGAGTCTAAGCTCGGAATCCGACAGGGAGGTTGCGTCGGGCCGGAGCTCGGAACCCGAGAGCGAGGGTGCGTCGAGCCGGAGCTCGGAACCCGATAGCGAGGGTGCGTCGAGCCGGAGCTCGGAACCCGATAGCGAGGGTGCGTTGAGCCGGAGCTGGGAACCCGATAGCGAGGGTGCGTCGAGCCGGAGCTCGGAACCCGATAGCGAGGGTGCGTCGAGCCGGAGCTCGGAACCCGATAGCGAGGGTGCGTCGAGCCGGGGCTCGGAACCCGATAGCGAGGGTGCAGCGAAATGCTTAGAGTCATGGCGCATGTCGTGTTGTTTAAGAATATTGGTCTGGTGATTGTCATTATACAATTAGGATACAAGATCAGGGGCCATCGGCCGTTAGCGGAATACAGTGACGACTCTACGGAAAGTAGCGCTTCAGGTGCTCCGCATGCCAAGTATGCTTCAGCTCTTCGCCTTCGAGGGTGGCGAGGCGGTAGGAACCCGGTCGCCCAGACCTTGTGATAATGTAGGGTCCTTCCCACTTGTTGCCCAGCTTGGTGGGAGCGAGCACCGTGCGTAGGACGAGGTGCTCGGGTTGGAACTCATTGCGCCTGACCTTGTGATCGTACCAGGCTTTGGTCTCTTTCTGATACTTGGATAGGTTGGCGACTGCCCGGAGCCTCGTCTCTTCGGCCAAGTCGAGGGAGATGGTACGCTCGTCATCGCCTTCGGGTGCTGTGACACGCAACGAACCGGCTCGGAGCTCCGTTGGGGTCATTGCTTCGTCGCCGAACAAGAGGCGGAATGGAGTGAAGCCGGTGGCCCGGGAAGTGGTTGTCCGGATGGACCACAAGATCTTCGGCAGCTCGTCGGGCCATAACCCTTTGGCTAAGCCGACGATGCGTTTATTGAGGCCCGAAAGGATGTGCCCATTAGCTCGCTCCATGGCTCCGTTAGACTGGGGATGCCGCACGGCGGCGAAGCAAAGCTGGACTCCCAATTCGTCGCAGAATGCCCGGAAGGGTCCGGCGTCGAACTGCGTTCCGTTGTCCAGGGTGAGCTGCTTGGGTACTCCGAAACGGCACACAATATTTTGCCAGAAGAATTTCTGAACGCTTCGAGATGTGATGGAGACTAATGGCTCCGCTTCGACCCACTTGGAGAAATATTCGACGGTGACGACGGCAAAGCGCAGGTTTCCTCTCGCTCTGGGGAATGGCCCGATGAGGTCCATGACCCAGCGGGCCAGAGGCCACACCGGAGGAATGGGTAGCAGGCTGGCCGGAGGTCGGTGACTACGCCGCCCCATCCACTCACAACCCTGGCAGGTGCGGACGAGCTCTTTGGCGTCGGCGACGATGGTGGGCCAGTATACGCCTTGTCGGAGAGCTTTCCCCGTGAGAGCCCGCGGTGCGAGGTGGCTCCCGCACAGCCCCCCGTGGATTTCTCGGAGCATGGCAACTCCGTCCGAGTGTGAGATGCAGCGGAGTAGCGGGGTGCATACACCGGACTTGTATAAAATGCCATTGATAACCTGAAAAGACCTCGCACGGAGCTGCAGGCGAGCTTGGTCTGGGCTGGAATGGTTATCTTCGCCACCTGCGAGGGTGCGCAGGATGGGCTCCCGCCAATCAGCGTCAACCGTACACAGGACCGGGGCTGGCTGGGATGGCGGAGGGGGCTCATCCGAGGAGGTGGAGGCGGATGCCTCGCTGCGAGGAGGCGCCGAAGGTTGGGTGAGCTCCTCGAAAAAAGCCCCTGGCGGCAAGGCTTGAGCCCCTGCTCCGGCCTTGGCGAGGGCGTCGGCTTGGCTGTTTTCGCCGCGCGGAATGTTTTGGATGGATATGCCCTTGAAGGCAGCTTCAAACTTGCGGATGGAATCGAGGTCTTGTCGATGTGCCCGACGACGACTTGAGAGTCGGTCTTGACGACCACACGCGTGGCTCCCAACGCGTGCGCCTTGCGGAGCCCCAATAGGACTCCTTCATACTCGGCGATATTGTTTGTGGCCTTGAAGTTCAGCCGAGCAGAATACAGGGCCTGCTGGCCGGATGGGGAGACAATGACTGCTCCGGCCCCAGCCCCCGAGGCCTGGTAAGCATCGTCTGAAAAGACAGTCCAAACCCCGTCGCTTGCATCAGCGCCCGCGGCTTCGTGGGCCATCGTCCACTCTGCGACGAAATCGGCGAGGATCTGGGACTTGATGGCTGTCCGGGCGACGAAGGAGATCCCGAACGGGGCTAATTCCACTACCCACTTCCCAATGCGGCCGATGGCGTCCTTGTTCCGGAACATGTCGCCAAGGGGGTAGGCGGTCGGGATGATGATGTCGTGAGCCAGAAAGTAGTGTCGGAGCTTCCGGGAGGCCATGACGAGGGCGTAGGCCACCTTTTCGAGCTCGGAGTACCTTGCCTTTGCTCCGGCGAGAACTTCGGAAACGAAGTAGACAGAACGTTGGATTAGCTTCCCGCCGCGTTCCTCTTCCTGAACTAAAGCCGCGCTCGCTGCTGTGCTGGAGGCGACGAGGTAGACCAATAAGGGACTATCGGCCTGGGGTGTGGCGAGGGCCACGAGGCCGGAAAGATATTCCTTGATTTGCCGGAAGTAGTCTTGACATTCGGGGGTCGTCCATTCGAAATGCTTGGAACTTCAGAGCGCCTTGAAGATGGGCAGGCTGCGCTCTGCTGATTTGGCCAGAAAATGCCCGAGGGCCGCCAACCGCCCGGCCAACTTTTGTGCTTGCTTCAGATTCTGAGGGGGGGGCATGTTCTGTAGCGCCTGAACTTGCGTTGGACTGGCTTCGATGCCCCGGCTGGAAACGAGATACCCAAGCAGCTTTCCTGCGCGGGCTTCGAAGACACATTTGTCCGGATTGAGCCGGATTCCACACCGCCGGAGGCTGTCGAAGGTCTCAGCTATGTCTGATCCGTGGTGGCTTTTGGTGGTACTTTTGATGACGATATTGTCCATGTATGCTTCCACATTGCGTCCTAGCTGATGACCCAGGGCCTTGGAGATTAATCTGGAGAAGGTTGCCCCGGCGTTGCGAAGGCTGAAGGGCATCCGGAGGTAGCAGAATACTCCGGCCGGAGTGACGAAACTTGTTTTCACCTGGTCTTCGGGCCTTAGCCAAATCTGATGGTATCCGGAATAAGCATCGAGGAAACTAAGGAGCTCCGCTCCGGCCATGGAGTCAACTAGCTGGTCAATGCGGGGCAGGGGGTAGGGGTCACGGGGGCAAGCTTTATTCAGAGAAGTAAAGTCGATACACATGCGCCACTTGCCAGATGTTTTCTTCTGGACAAACACCGGGTTAGACAACCAGTCGGTATGACTTACTTCCCGGATGACCCCTGCTCGGAGCAGCTTCTCCGTCTCCGTCTTGGCGAGCTCAGCCCGCTCGGTGGAAAGCCTTCGGAGCCCCTGGCGAACCGGCCGTGCCTTCGGGTCGACGGCCAGCGAGTGCTCGATGATCGAGCGGTCGACTCCGGTAATGTCTTCATCGGACCACGCGAAGATGTCGAGGTTGCTGCGGATGATAGCTTCGATCTGCGCCGATACCTCCGGTTCCAGGCCCCCTCCGAATATGACCGGGTAGTCCTTCCCTCCTTGAGTCAGGGTCTTGATGATGATTTCCCCCTCCGGGAGGGTTTGGCGGGGCGGCCCTTCTGCTCGGGTTCCTTGCCTCCCTCGAGGCCGGCTCCTTCGGTGCTCCCGCGGACACTGTGAATTTGCCACGGCTCCAACGGTGCTGAATGGCCATATTCGACCCGGCGGGCCACCGCTTGGTCACCCAGGACTGACAGCACCCCCCCGGGAGTTGGCATCTTGAGGCAGAGGTAGTTGTGGTGCGCGACGGCTCCGAAGCAATTGAGGATCCCTCTCCCGAAGATAGCGTTGTAGGCGTACGGGGCGTCGACGACATCGAACAGAATTTCTTCGCGGCGCTGCAGGGGGGAGTCGCCGAAGGTTACTTCCAACAGGATCTGGCCCAGGGCATCCAGCGGAGGACCTGCGAAGCCTTGGAGCGGGCGCGAAGCTGGCAGGAGGTGTTTGCGCGATAGGCATAGCTGATCGAAGGCCTGTACGAAGATGATGTCAGCGGAACTCCCCCCGTCGACCAGTATACGACGCACCTCGGCTCCGGCGATGTCTGCTGAAATGACGAGGGGGTCAGCGTGCGGGAAATTGACTCTGGAGGCGTCTTCGGCGGAGAAGGTGATGGGGACATGAGACCACTCCGGGAGGGCTGAGGGGCCGGATGTGCCGATATGCCCGACCTCCCGAACGTAGTCTCGGCGTTGCCGCTTGGAAAGAGCCCCCAAGGCTCCCCCTCCAGAAATGGGGAGGACCACTCGCTTCCCTCGGTCTGGGGCGCCTTCGAGCTTGGGGACCGGGGCCCTGCCGTACTCCGAACCCGGGATCGAGACTTCCGTCTCTTCGCGGCGCCCAACTACCTGGACCGCTTCGGGGCGAGGGATAGCGACCCCCCTGTCGGTGGAGCCACGGCCAGCGTTACGCTCGAGGTAGTCTCTACGAAGGGAGAGTATGGTTCGGCAGGAGTCGGTGTCGTGGCTCCGGTTCTCGCCGTGGACGCTGCAGTAGAAGGTTTCCTTGGAAAGCGCCCGAGGTGGATGCTTGGCTCCGGCTGAACGGCTGCCGCCGGGCGTGTGCAGGTGCTTGGGGGGCGCTTGGGGGGTGATACTGAGGACCTCCCCCCCCCCGAAGGTGCTTTCGGCCTCGCCGAGAGTCTCGGAGGATGGGATCCTGCCGACCGGGCTCCTGACGGCGAAAGTCGGGAGCTTGGCGTGCGCCTCGACGAAGATCCGGGGGGGCCTCATACGTCCTGGCGCTCGGGGCCTGAACGGGGGCTACCATCGTCTGTCGGCGCATCTGGCCCTCTTCGGACCGGGCGTACTCCTCGAAGTACGTCATGAGTTGTGCCACCGAAGAAATAGGTTTTTGGTGGAGCTTGTCGAGGAGACCTGGGTGGGTGACGCCCTCTCGGTCCGCGTCGATGACGGAGGAAGCCGAAAGCCCCTTGATCTGGGCCTTGGTGTGCGCGAAACGCTGAGAGTACAGCCGCAAGGTTTCCCCGGGCTGCTGCTTCACTTGGAAGAGGCTCCCGGTGGACATGGGGGCCACGAAGGTTCCTTGGAAGTTGTTGACGAACTTCTTCCTCAGCTGCTCCCATGAGTGGATGGTCCCGGGTCGGAGCGACCAGAACCACCGGAGGGCGATCCCCTCGAGTGCCAGGGGGAAGCATTTAGCCATGGTGTCTCGGCTTCCTCCGGACGCCTCTATGGCCAAGGCGTAGGAGCGGGAGAATTCTCCCGGGTCGGAGTCTCCGGAGTACTTGGGGAGCTTGGCGGCGCGAAACTTGAAGCCGAAGCGCACCCTCTGGAGGTCCGGGTGCAAGGGGGACTCCTCGTCGTACGACGGGTTCTCTTCGCCCTCCGGGTCTTCATCGTCGCTTAGCGCCACGGCCATGGCTTTCGCGGCGTGGAGGGGTTCTGGAGGTCGGAGCGACGCCTCCTGGCGCCACAAGGCCAGCTCTGCCTTCAGCCGGGCGTTTTCAGCGGCCAAGGCGTCGGCTTGGCTCCCGCTTCCTCCTGAAGCGGTATCGGGGTCTTGAGAGCGGGCGTAATCAGTCCGAAGGGACACCACCGGGGGTCCGGCCGGAGCGTGCTGCTCCGGCGGTACCTCCGGCACCCCTGCCAGGTTGACGGAGGTTGGCTCAGGTATGCCGGCGGGGCCTCCGGCCTCGGGCGTCCCTTCCGGGATCTGGGTTGGCTCCAGAGAAGGTGCCCCGACCGGCGTATCGGCAGGGGCCGAAGGGCCGGGGTCGGGGATCGCGGCGGGCTCGACCCCAGCGGTACGGGCCGACCGGCACGGGGGAACCGCGCTTGCTCCTTTTCAACTTGACATGGTTTGGTGAGTGGGTGTAGAGGACGATAGCTTCTTGGACTAAGATCCCCACGGACGGCGCCAACTGTTGGAACGACGGATCGGACCAGCAGGTTTTCTTAGTAGGAATGAGGGTGGTGTATTCGATGCTCCTTTCAGCTTGTCCATTACAACTGTAGTTGGGGGGTATTTATAAGGCGCCCCGTCCAGAGGCCAAGCGCCTCTAGAACGCCAACGGCTACCCGGCCAACCGCTGGTCAACAGTACAGACAAAACGAACTATATATAGTACAGACAAGAAGATTCGACTCTGACAGCGTATCAGCCGTGTCGGACGCTGCCTGCGCCGCCCGACACGGCCCAGAGGATCGCGATCCTGTCCCCCTGTACATTTGTCTCGTCCTTTTCCCGCCAACGCTCTCTTCGGGTTCGCTACTGCGGCCCGAGGGAGAGGCCTTCGGCAATTCCCTCCCGGAGGGCGGCCTCCGGCAGCCTTCTCCCGGAAGGCGACCTCCGGCAACCTTCTCCCGGAGGGTGGCCTCCGGCAGCCTTCTCTCGGAGGGCGGCCTCCGGCAACCTTCTCCCGGTGGGCGGCCTCCAGCAGCCTTCCTCCGGTATTCTTGGCTTCATGTCCCCAGGCGGTGGGCCCCCTGGCCATCGGGATTATCTCTCGGTTTGACTAAACTGACTTTATTTACTATGTATTTCTAGATCTTGGATTGACTCTCGGTTTGACGGCACTTCGAGGGTCAGGAAGGTTAACCAGATATTGGGTAACCTGTGTCGTCTGCACTACCCAGGGGTGCTGACAATGCCGACCGGTGAGCGGGTTCTATGCCAGACATGGGACCAGTACCGGTTTGCTCCTGACGGGCACCACAGAACTACTCAGGGGGCGGTGTCTCATGACTTCTGGGTATGCATGTGTTTTTTCAATCTTCTTTTATGCTTTTCGAGTTACAACACTTTACTAATCATTACTTTTGCAGTTACGCTTTTTCTTGCCAGAGGTCGGCAATCACCATAACCATGCCCTTCAAGTCTTCAACAACAATGCACATAAGGTGGTGAAGGACGCCATTTCGTATGCCCGCATTCAAGCGAACAATGCTTACTACAAGGAGAAGCTAGGGCAACGAATGAGCAAGGCGACGAGCTCATCGTCAATCTATTTGACTGAAGAAGAATACCATTCGGTAAACAATTCTAACTTTTTAAATCTTCGATTGTTGAGATTTGTTGTCATATAATAAGAATAGCATCTCTGTTCAGGTGAGGATTCCGTGGTTTGCAAACCGCGAGGACGCATATTTCGAATTCTGCAAGATTTGGTCTTCAGCCGCATTTAAGAAGACTTCCGAGCAGAAAAGACAATGCCGCGAGACGGATCCGAAGCACAGATATGGTGCCTACGGACATATTCGCCACGCTAAACGCTTGGTAAGACCTCCTTCTATCACTCTCTAGCTATAGATATATTGTAATGCGACTAACTCATTTCTAATGTACAAGAAGCTAAATCTGGCAACGTGCCAAGTGACATAGAGGTGTATACCTCTGGTCACAAAGGAAGCGATCCTACATAGCCAGATGTCTTGTGTAGCCAGACAGCCACGGACCACTTGGTGAGATGTTATTAAGAGTTTACGTAATTTCATTTTTCTGCGTCTAGCTAATCGGACATGTTTTTTGCAGGCACAGTATGGTGAACACATGGTTCGACTCCATGGAGAGGACTATGATTGGCGGAGAGAACCTGTCGACCAAATGGCCGTGTACTCCAGCGGAGGTGGCAAAAGCCATGGACGGTGAGACAGTGTTTTTATTAATGTTTTGTGTATGGTATTGTGATGGTAACTAACCCGTGTTAATGTTGCAGGTACTCCATGTTCAATGGAGTTATTGACTCGAGAGCGGTGAGAGCTCAGAAGTCAGCTCAGTTGTCGCAGAGCTCCGTTGGAGTTGGCTCTAGCCGTCGTCGCTCAGAAGAAACCCCAGAGATGGTTCGGATGAGGGAGGAAATGAGGCGGATAAATGAGCACAACAGGAAACAACAAGAGTACTATACCGCCTGCTTAGCACAACAACAGACGATGATCCAAGTAAGTTTAGTTTAGAGTGTTGCAGTTCAAAAGTATTCAGAAATAGGTTTAGAACTAACTGATTACATTACAACATGTGTAGCAACTAGCCCAGCAAATTAGTGGATTTGACATGTCCATGTTCCAACCACTACCTCCCCCGCCACCACCACTATCTCCTACATCACCTGAGGTACCTCCTAGATACTTAAGTTAGCGTTTAGAAGGGTAGTTGAGTTCGTTCTCTAATTTTGTCTATTTCTTCAGAGTTTCCGTACGCCTGGTCAGGATGGAGCCTTCGGGGCAAATGTGGATGAAGCGGGAGGCAGCGGTGGCACCCACGACACAAATGTGGGCGATCAGTGAGTATATGGACAAATATGACTTTGTATGTGGCTCTCGCTGTGTTTTGTGAATTTGTATGTGAATTTGGATGTTATATGTGAATTCAGATGTGTACTGTGACTTTGGATGTGAATTCAGTTATATTATATGATTTTGGATGTGATGTGTGAAGTGTGGATGTGAATTTGGATGTGAGATGTGATTTTGGATGTTATATGTGAAGTTTGAATGTGATTTTGGATGTGAAATGTGAATTTGGATGTGTATTGTGAATGTGATTGAAGTTGTGGTTGGATGTGAGTGTGAGTAGGGGAACCAGGAAAAAACAAAAAAATACCAGCTAACTTCCGTCGGTTTTTATCATAGCCGACGGAAGTTAGCTGGTTTCGGCCACGTGGGCAGAAAGGCTAACTTCCGTCGGCTAGGGCCAAAGCCGACGGAAGTTAGCTGCCCCTAACTTCCATCGGCCAGGCTGGCCGACGGAAGTTAGCGCCCCTCTGCTGACGTGGCAGAGTTCGGCGCTAACTTCCGTCGGTCACGTCAAGCCGACGGAAGTTAGCTAACTTCCGTTAGCTAACTTCCGTCTCCTCGCTTCTGTCGGCTAAAGGCCGACGAAAGTTAGTCTTTTGCCGATGGAAGTTAGCTTCTTCCGTCAGAAAAGGGCTAAATGAGAATGGTAAAGATCAAGTAGAGAGAGCAAAGGAGGGAAGTTATAGAATGGTTGAGAGTAAAGACTAAAGAGAGGAGACAGAGCTTTATAATAGTGTGTATATGTTTTCGGACTAGTGTTCTTCTGCCGGCTCAAAATTTTAAAAAATTTCATATGCGTCGGTCTTTAGTGACGGGTCTAGATATTCACTCGTCCCTAAAGGTAGGTCTTTAGTGACGAGTCTAGATATTCACGCATCACTAAAGGTAGATCTTCCGTGTTGGGTCTCACATGTGTTACTAAAGATAGATTTTTAGTAACAGGTCTTAATGTTGTCCGTTACTAAATATCAGTTTAGAATTTTAGCAACTCATTAGTAACGAATATCATTAAGACCTATCACTAAAGGTATGTCTTTAATAATGGTTGTAGACACACTCATCGTCTCATACCGAACCACTTGTGTGGTAGTGTTTTAAAAAACATCACTTCAATTAATAAGCATCTTTTTATCTGCCGTCCCTCGGTTCGCAAATCAAGAGATTTACTCATTCAATACACTTTACTTTACACATATCTCACTTTATTTTTTATTATTAAAAATATTTTTACCATTTACTTTTAATATTACTTTATTGATTTTATCACAAGATAAAATATTAGTGGGACGAGTGCGAATGGCGTGGATATCATTCTTCTTACAAGCTACCTGTTCATATCTGATGTAAACAAGCTGATATGTAAGTTGTCTAGATTCATCATGCACGGGGAGCAGACTTGACATCCGGGCCCGATCGATCCGCATCAAAAGTACTCCTGGCTGATCGAGATATAATTACCTACTATTTGACATGCTTAATCATGCAATTACCCTAGCTTATCCTCCTCCGTCTATTCATGAAACAAATGGCCTCCCCTTTTTACGAAAGACGATGACAAATTCTAGTATTAAAAAGATTCTATTAGTTTTTGGATTGTAGTTTTTTTTAGATTTTACGCACACTGATTATTACAATATGAGTTTAAATCTATACTGCTTGAAAAAGCTACAGCTTATAGAAATAGTTATGGTTGTTTGAAGCTATTCTAAACAGACTCTAAACTTGGTTTGTCATGGGATTGAACAAACCAGCTGAGAGGTAGCATACTAAAATACACAAATACATTGCCAACACATATAGATCACATGTAACTCTTGCATATATATGTTATTTTAAAGTTAAATTAAGAAATCAACTCAAATATTTTACCACATCTCATTTATTCATCTTTAAAAAATAGTTGTTCGTTGTTCGTATATGAAATATGCATCATATATTTAATAAATATAAAATTGAAAAATCTAAAAGTTATAAAACAAGTTATACGAGGAAGGTGTATACTGTCAGCTAGCAGGTACATACCAGCAAGTGTACACTGAAGTGTGTAGACTTGTTGATTGATGAATGACTTTATTTAAAAAAAATGTTATAGACTGAGTTTTGTTTAAAAGATATTATTATCGTTTAAATACGTTTAACTTTGGAATTCAAATGAGATCCTGTTCAACTTTAAAGTTCTAATTAGATTCAATGTTAAGTTTCTCACATTTATTTTATTTATTTTACGTTAATAAATGGCTTTCAATATCGATCAACAGAATTCAGGAGTGAAGACGGTAGTAGTAGTGTCTTGTAAGCATTGCTAAAGATTAAATCATATCAAAGACGATGGCGTTCTTGCAGAACACCCAGCACGTGATTCGACAAGATGATAATGGAGGAGACCGAATTGAACTGACGACATATATATATATATATATATATATATATATATATATATATATATATATATATATATATACCAGTTCATCAGTTTTGCAGTAACTAAGCAGCTCATCTCGAGCACAATGCCTCTGTGATTGGCACCACGTACTCCTTGTAACGATTGATTTGACGAGGTTTACTGGTCTTCTGATCGATCGGTCTCTTCTCGAGCAGTACGTACTCGTTTGATTTATGGCAATGCACATGAATGATCTGATCGATCTGATGCGCAATAATGGAAGCCGATACGATGATTGAACTCGACCGGCTTGGACGCGCAGGAGGAGGAGCTGGACCAGCCGGTTTGGAGCTGGACGCGCGTTGCTGTTCTTGATCACCTTAACCAAACCGGGCAGTCGCCTGATTACGGCTAACTATCAGTCGCCTAAAAACCATTAGAAATAAATTAGAAACACCATTTTTTAAGTTTCTCACTACTAGATACTCACTCAGATCGAGCTACTCATCAGCTGGGTACGTACTAAAAATCTACGGCTAAAAAAACATGCATGCTCTAAATCTAAAATAGATAAGTTTAGAATTAGAGAAATATAACTTCACCTTTTGTATCTTCTTCGAGAGCAGATCTATCTACTCCACTCTTTAAAGAAATCTAGTAAGCTGTCAGTGTGCCAAAGGAGATAATTTGGGCCATAGTTGCAAACTGAGCGAGTGGTCTTGTCGTCGTCATGGGCCACCGGGACCACGCGTACGTAGATACTGTACGTACGTATACGCGCAGCACATCAAGTTATGTTTTGTGACATGGAGTGTATACATACGTACGTACGTATGTGTGGACCTCACAGATGATCTGTACGTACTGTGGAGAACCTGAATGCATTGCATACGAGCAAAATGATAACAGTGTGCCGCTGTTTCTGTGGGCATCGACGGATTGATGAGTGAGACGTACGTTGAGACGAGGCGAGAGTAAGGGTCATTGTGCTAAAATTTTAGCTCATGTCATATTTAAATAAGGGAATTTTTACAATACCCTAAAATTTTATCAACCGTCTAATCCATGTGATTGGACGACTCAGATTTAAATTAGGTAATCTGTTACCTCCTAGAGGTAACAGGTCATAGTATCTTCTTTTTCCTAAATGTGGGACCCACATGCATGCAAAATAAATTCTTTCCATGCGTCTAATATATTTCTTTCCTCAATTTGCCCAAAATATTTTGGAATCCCTTAATTTATGGCATATGACACGTATACAATTTAAAAAAACAAAGAACTTTGACAATTCGAAAATTTATTTCACAAATATTCAAAAAATCATTTGAAATTTCTTTTCCGGAGAATGCACGGTAAACTTTTGAAAGATTTTTTTTTTAATTTTATGAAAAACAGAGAACTTTTAAAATTCAAAATTATATTTTATAACTCTTCAGAAAATCATTTTAAAATAAATTTTGAAGAGTTCCGTTTTTTTTCAATTTTTCAAAGTTTGTTGTTCTTTTCAGAAAATTTTTAAAAAATAAAAATAAACTTTGAAAATTATAAAATTTATTTCAGACTCTTCATAAAATGATTTGAAAAGAAATTTTGAAGAGTTTTGATTTTTTTTTCAAATTTTCAAAGTTTTATGTTATTTTCAGATTTTTTTAAAAAATAAAAACAAACTTTGAAAATTCAAAATTTTATTTCAGAACTCTTCAAAAAATCATTTCAAAATAAATTTGAAGAGTTCTATTTTTTTCAAAGTTTATGTTTTTTTTCAAAAAAATTTAAAAATAAAACTTTTAAAGCTATCACGAATTCTCCAGAGAAATGGATACAGAGAAATGGATACGGAAGGTAGATAGGGTGACCGGTTAGAGCCGGTTAATCATTTTTATTTTTAATTATTTATTTTAAATGTCTTTAACCAACGACCAGGATTCTTTAAACCTATTACCTCAAAGAGAGGTAACGGGGGCACCGTAACGCCCCCCTTAAATAATATTTTGAATAAAGCCCATTTATAATCGGTGGATTATTTGCGAGACGAATCTAATGAGTCTACTTATGTCATGATTTGATAATACGATGATATAGTAAACATTTTTTTACCGTGGATTAATTAGGCTTAATAAATTCGTCTCATGAATTATCCTCCGATTTTGTAATTATTTTTATAATTAGTTCACGTTTAGTCCTTCAAATTGATGTCCAAACATTTGATGTGACACGAACTAAAATTTAGCTTTTGGATCCAAACACCCTCTAAAATTGGTGATCTTCTGAGAAGGGATCACATCTGGCCTTCAAACAAGTTCGAATCATACAATCTTTTTATAAAAAACATTAAGTGCACGTTGAGGGTTTTCTCCTCACAACAAGAAAACGGAAAATTTCCGTCGGCTATTTTATCTTCCGTCGGCATTTCGAAAAGCCGACGAAAGTTAAATAACTTCCGTCGGCTCCTCTAGGCCGACGGAAGTTATTTAACTTTCGTCGGCTTTTCGAAATGGCCGACGAAAGATAGAGAACTTCCGTCGGCCAGCATTAAAGCCGACGAAAGTTAAAATTAACTTCCGTCGGCTTTAGATGTGGCCGACGGAAGTTAAGTTTTCAGCAACACGTTTTTTTTTCTAGCCCCCGCACTCTTTTTCCCAGCCCTAGGTTTTTCCCCTTCATTCTCCTCTTCCCCGCCGCCGCCTCCACGCGACTACGCCCGTCGCCTCCGCCCGCCTCCCCGGCCTCCGCCGCCTCCCCGACCTCCCGCCGCCTCCGCCGCCTCCCCGACCTCCGCCGCCTCCTCCCCGGCCTCCCCGGCCTCCCCGGCCTCCGCCGCCTCCCCGACCTCCCGCCGCCGCTTTGAGGGTAGGAGAGAGACAAGAATGACGGCACTGGCCGCCGCTTTGACCGGCCTCCTCCTCGCCCTCGCG
This sequence comes from Zizania palustris, assembly GCA_019279435.1. NCBI lineage: Eukaryota > Viridiplantae > Streptophyta > Magnoliopsida > Poales > Poaceae > Zizania > Zizania palustris. The sequence continues at coordinate 19,614,031 of JAAALK010000081.1, forward strand.
GCAGTGGCGGAAGCCGACACCGACGCCGCCGATGGTAATGCCACCGCCCCTCGCCCCCGGGAGTGTGCATTATTCCCCAACTCCCCAGTTCGTTTCTTTGAATGCTTTCGAGTGATCAGTGCTTTGGTTCTTTCAGTTGCGGCTTTGGGGAATCTCTACACCTCCTGGAACGGCCCGTCTCAGCTCACCGGCTGGTCTGCCGGCGGCGGCGACCCTTGCGGCGCCGCGTGGATGGGCGTCTCCTGCGTAGGCTCTGCCGTCACCTCACTGTAAAGATCCTCTGATTAAAGTCCCAAAAATGTCCAGTGATGGAAAGATCAAAGAATTTTTGGCACATTCTGCATTTATGTCTATCACGCCTTGCGTGTTTATGGAAAGCAGGAGTCATTTATGCTGCTATCCTGAGCCAAATGATAACCTTTTTCCTGCATCCGTCAAGTGGATTAGTGTTGTAAACTTGTAATTCTACTCTGCACTGATTAGGAAATTGGATCCAGGCAAACTGTGGTGTTCTGTTGGTTTTCAGCGTTCTTTTTCAGTTGTGGGGAAAAGAGCCAGTTTTGTATGCATACAAATTCTGTCTGATGTTTTTCCTTTCAAAATTTGATGTCTGGGTAAGGTGCAGCCATGCAACAAGCATAGGTATATCTATTCTGGCAAACATATAAATATGTCTTACACAGAAGAGATTGGAGAGTGTATCTTGTCCTTAACACCATACCTTTATTTTGTTTTTTTTTCATGTTGCTTTGTATATGAAAATACCTCAAATGGAAATGGTCAATGCTGAACCACTCTGTTTCTTCCCTTGTTTTGCAGCAAGCTTTCTAGTATGGGGCTGAATGGCACTCTTGGTTACCAGCTATCCAATCTACAAGCACTGAAGACAATGTATGATCTGATACTTGAGTATAAATATTTATTGTCTTGTTTGCCCCTAATTTATATTCTTCATTTCCTCACTTACAGAGACTTGAGTAGCAACAACTTGCATGATTCAATTCCTTATCAGTTGCCACCAAATCTTACCTATTTGTAAAGCTTCCTGTCTTGCACATGTTGATTCTAGTAGTAATTGATGCCTGCAACTTCATAATAGTTATGATGCATACTGAACCTTTCTTGTTGTTTGTGAGGCTTGTTATCCTTGGGTGATAATGAACTAAATATCCAGTTTTGACATGTGAAATGTATTATGGAAATAGGCAGAACACTGTAAAATTATCAGTAGATTGTAAGCAGTTTCTCCTGGTTTCATGATAAGATCTTACACTATGGATGGAGTATGAGCAGAATGCCACTTTGGAAGCAATCGGAGCAGCAAAGTTGCAAATTTTCTTTTTTTTTCGTATTTTTAGTTAACTTCCGTCGGCCAACATTAGCCGACGGAAGTTATTAGCCAGCTGACAGAAAAAAGGAAAAAAAGTAATTTTCGTCGGCTAGATTTGGCCGACGGAAGTTACCAGATTTTCTGGTAACTTCCGTCGGCTAGGTTTGGCCGACGGAAGTTAGCTAACTTCCGTCGGCCGCCGACGGAAGTTAGCTAACTTCCGTCGACCCGCTTCCGTCGGCCAAAGGCCGACGGAAGTTAGCCTTTTGCCGACGGAAGTTAGCTTTTTCCGTCGGGAAAGGGCTAACTTCCGTCGGCTTTGGCCGACGGAAGTTCCCTATTTTGTTGTAGTGCCTGTAAACTAAATCTTCTCAAAACATTCTATAGTCATTTGTACTAATTGAAATATTTGAAAAAGAAATTATTTTTGATATACCACTAAAAATTTATATGATTTCATATATATCATTACTGACACGTACATTCATTACTAAAACACGTAGATTCGGGACCAATCCCAAAACTAAATTCTCAAATGTAAATCTAGCTACGAATTACGAGTGTGTACCACAAACAGCATCCGTGAAATTTGGGGGACAGAGAAACACGCAGGCGAACTGAAGAACGCCCATAGTACGTACGTACGGAAGAGGCTGTACAAGCTAAGCAAGATGTCCATCCCATCCAGACAACGAGCGGCAGTACCAGCGTACTACTGCTAGTAATGGAGGGTGGTGTAAAACAGTAGCACTGTACATGCATAGAGCGGCCGATCAGTGTATGTCCATGAATGATGTGCCTGCCTCCAAACTTCACATGACAACTACGTACTGTCACGAGGTTAAGGAAATCATTCTCCATCCACTTATGGTGGTCGAGAAAGTGCTCAGAAGAGTACATACATACATATATATACGTATATATGTATGTATATGTGTGTACAGTGTCGTGTCTTGCGAGAGAGAGCTGGGGAAAGAAAACCAGGACTAAATGAACTCGATCGCCTAAATTATACTGCTATAGTAAACATATGGTTTAACATAAAAAACTTATCATACTTGCACCTTTACATGAGCAGATTAGCTAGCCTGGGTGGGCCCGTGAAAAATAAAAATACATGCGACCCTGATGTAGAAACTAAAATCAGTTTAACACTACAAAACTTATCACACTTGCTTGTTTACGGGAGGCGCCTGTCCCTACGGAAAATAAAAATACACACCACCCCGACGTGAAACTTTTAAGGGCTCTTGAAACACTTGAATTTATGGGATTAACATGAACAATTAAGTTAAATTCTTCATTTTTTTTTGAAAATACTCCATTGCAAATATTAGACAAATTAAAATTGCACGGACAGCTTAGCCGATCTACTACGTTGTCGTCCCTGACAAAAGGGTCTGCGCGCGCACTAGCTAGCAACGTTGCGAGATCGATCACGAACGCCGACGTCGATCTGTTTCTGCCAGCAGTCAACATCGTATACATGCATGGAGTAGTGCAAGTGCATGGCACGCGCACGTACGCGCCCAGCAGGACGTCGTGCAGCCGCGGCAACGTCCCGTGACCTATCGGCGTGACGAGCTTCAGTTCAAGATCCACCGTGACCGTAACGAACCACCCGTACGTGTACCATACCATGCATCCGATCGAAATTTTGTACGTGCATGCATGGCAGCACTATGCCGGGAAATTTAGGCCCTAAACGATCCTGGTCACGATAGTTTATAAACGAAACATCTGGAATAATTCGTATATATCACGGGGCCTGTATAGATGAGGTTGCTGCCAATCACTACTCCAGCTAGGAGCCTTGTACGACGCGTACTGGACGCCTCATGCTCATGCGGCGGGAGGGAATAGCAACTGCACCGCAACGCGCGACCGTGTGGCAGCGTGTAGGCGTACGAGACGCACGCATCGGGCAAGGGCAGAGACAGGTATTGGACTGGGCCATTGAGTCTCGAGCCAAAATGAACTTTCTTAACGTTTTCATCGAGCTCAAAACGCTATAAAATTCTTGCATACCCCTTCATCAAATTTATATGGACTACGAATTTCTTCAAAAAAAAAATAAATAATGAGTGAAGTACAGCGAGATCATGTTCATAAGTACTAGTAGTATTAGTTCACGTTTGTTTTAGTTTATACGGATTATAATAATTCAGCTTATTTTTATAATTAAGTAAAAACAAATATGACAGTTTATTGTTTTAGTTTATTATAATGAAAAGTGAAAATTATAATAATATAATAAATTGGTTTAACTCAACTTTTTCCCTAGAAAACGAACTACTACCTAAGATAAAACAAACTGAGCCTCAGACTAAGGTGGTGTTTGGATCCAAAAGCTAAATTTTAACCGGTGTTACATCGGATGTTTTGACATTAATTTGAAGGACTAAACGTGAACTAATTATAAAAATAATTACAAAATCGGAGAGTAAATCGCGAGACAGATTTTTTAAGCCTAATTAATCTATAATTAGCAAATGTTTACTGTAACATCATATTATCAAATTATGATGTAATTAGGCTCATTAGATTTGTCTCGTGAATAATCCTCTGATTATGAATGAGTTTTGTAAATAGTCTACATTTAATACTCTAAAATAGTATTTAAATATTGGATGTGACAGAGGCTAAAATTTTAGCCCTGATCCAAACACCCCTTGAAGGTCTATTTTGAATAACTTTAAAAGGTAGCTCATCATACTCCTTTGGTTTTAGAGGAATTTACTTAAGTCAAATTTGTTCTAAAAAGACTTGAATTATATCTTTTTTACTTATTGTCGATTCACAAATCAAAATATTTTATTACTTTATATTTTTTACAAACCGTTTTACACACTATTTTCTTATTAATAATGAATAATTTGGCTTCTGCTAACGGTTAATTTATCTATTTTATCATATAAGTAAAAAATTTTAAGAAGAAAAAAAATATTTTGCTCCTTTAAAATGCAAGAATTTTACAGGATTTTCACACAAATTACACCGGATCCTCCGAAATTCTAATGAAAAAACTCAATTCCAAAAACTTTAGCTCCACCCCAAAAAATATCTGCTAGCATGAGCACGGCTGCCTGGATCCGGGCAACGGGCCGGGCCAACAAACGGTCGTCGTGTGCGTCATGCAGCCTCGACCGGAAAAGTCCGAGACCGATAGCAACGGAGGAACTGAAGCCTGAACGAGAGAGAGAGAGAGAGAGAGAGAGAGAGAGAGAGAGAGAGAGAGAGGCAGGGGACAGGGCGCCGGCTTGGGCGCCGACGAGGTCATGGGAACTGCAGGCTCCGTACCAATCCTTTCGCTGCCGACCTGTGCCACTGCCAACATGGGAGCATCGCCCTGTGCTCGTGTGATCCCGTGCCCACGCACCTTTGTTGGTCCTCAAGCAACCACATTATGCCCATGAATTTTTTAGAATAATAAGCTAGCTATGAACTTGGGCTGTTACTTTATTTAAAGTATATACCAAGAAGATAAGTCACTCATGCAACATCAGTACGAGCACTGATTTAGGAGCAGGAAAATATTCCATGATTTGTCCCTTCTAAAAAATAATTTCGACTATTTATCAATCGGCTGTCATATACTTATGAATAATTTTATTTATTATCAACACAAGTGACAAATAATAAAATATCACATATTTGTTATTAGCAAATCCTCAAACTCTGAAACCTACCTTAGAGTAGTTAGAACTTAGAAGACGTGGTTTAAGAAACATTGGAACATAAAAAATATAGGATTGAAATCAGCTATACGAAAGAACACATAAATTTAAAAAATGTTGTATTTAGTTGTTTATACGGAATAAACATAAGAACTTACAGTGAGAAAGAGATAAAAAGCGAAGATTGTTAGTTGAGATCTCCAAGGAAGAGGGAGACCGAGTCCCTCTCCCGTTTCTACTCCCACGCGCATGCACAGGTAGTGCATGCCCAGGTCTCAGCACCCTGATTTGGGGCGCCCAACTGAAATCCAGTTAAGGGCCCCCGTTGCGCAACGCATACAAAAGGGTGCGGCTGGCGTCTGTGAACAAGTTATTGTTCGCTAGACGCGTGCTACGCATAGAAACCCTAACACCGATCCTAAGCACACTGAAGTGGCGAGAAGCTCCTTTGCCTACACCGTGACCTCAACACTCTAAACCGGACGTCATCGATAGCTATGATGTCATCCTTCTCTCCAACGAAACCTAGGTGTGTACACCATCTAATACTTTCTGTTTTGCCTAAGTACTATGCCATGATCTACTCTAAGTAATCCTCTGCTAGTCCTAGACCTAGAGATCCCGTAAGAAATTTCTAACAATGGTATGAGAGCCTATACTAGGTTTCTAGACTAGCTAGGGGTAAGGGTGGCATCGGGCATCCCTAAGCCGACGCCACCTTCGCACTGAGAATCCCTGATTCAGAACGGATCAAAATCCCTCTAAGAACTCCCTCTGTTAATCCCACAAGAACACCTCATACCCCTCTAAGAAATTAAGAACCTGCACTTAGAAAAACCCTAAGAACAGAGAGAGGAAGAAGAACTCAGATCAAAAAAAGTTAGGGTTCCCGAAACCCTAACCCTAAGAACACCCGCAGCAGAACCCCTGAGAAAACCTGTAGATAAACTTAAGAAGAAAAGATGAGTGTTCGGGAACAATCAGTAAGAAAACAAAAAAACAAAGGGGAAAGAGGATTAGGGTCAGGGTTTTAACCCTAACCCTAACCTAATAAATGTAGGTGCGGGGGACTTACCTTGGGCACGACCGGGTCTAGCCTGACCGGAGCTCAGGAAGATGACTTGGCCACCATCGCTCGTCGTGGCTCACCGATGTGCTATGTTACGCGCCTCGGGTCTGGCGGACCACTCCGCGGCGGGCCAGCTCGACGGAGCCTCGCTCACCCTCGGGTGAGCACAAGACTCCGACTAACCAACCCACGGGCGGAGCTCGGCTTCCGCCGCCTCAAAGCTCACCACCACCACCTTAGTCCTTCTCTCTCTCGCGCGCGCATGGGAAATGGATATGGTTTTGAGGCGCAGTACGACGTGCTGGTTTTGTGTGGCCGTCGATCGTGCGTGGTCGTTGATCTTAGATTAACGACCAGCATTGATCGGACTACTTTAGGCCCAAGCGTCCTGGGTGTGTGTTCGTGCGCATGCGGTTTTTGGGCCGGGGCCATTTTGTCTATGGGCCGGGAGGTCTGCACAGTATTAGGCTGATTTTCATTTTTAAATTTTTCCACAATTTTCTGTATTACATTTTCTGTTTAGTGTTTTCCGAAAATTAAGAAGCAAATGTCCCAAAATTAAGATAAAAATAAGTTGGGGGAATTTTTTGTATAATTTTATCCAGATTTAGTAGCCTTATTTTGAACTGGTTAAGAATTTTTGTGGCTTTTTCTAATTAATTTTGTCCAATGACAATTTTAGTTAGAAAATGATGCTTTTTGGAATTTGTTTAAGTTTAAGTTTTCAGTCTTTCGCTGTGATCATATGCTGTTTAATTTTTAAATTCAGTATATTTGCTACTATTCTAAGCAGTGTATTAATTATGATTAAGTCTTCCGCTATGTTTACATTGTTTACAATCCATTCAAGTTCATCCCTATTATTTAAGTGTTATTTATTTTGCTGATTAAATTTGAACCAACGAGATAATTTGATTAGCATTATAAATAATTTATGTTTATATAGTAATTTTATCCTCCTGACTAATGTTGGTGATAAAGTTTCTATGTTTAAGCTGAATTGATTCTATTTCTGCCTAACAGTGATGTAAAATTAATTTCCTTTTTAAGTATGTCACATGTTAATTTTGACCAACGTTAATTTTCATGTGCAATCTTATGTCTGTTATTTAACCCTTGGTAATGTTATTTATTAGCAATATACTAAGTAAGCTCTCCAACATTGATCTTCTCAATGGTAAGAACTAGGTTACTAGAGAGAAGATATTGAGATAGCGCTTGTGCTATGGGACATCGATCTTACATTGATGTAAGATTGTCCCACTGAGCCTATGGAGTCAATGATCCATGACGGTGAGAGCTAGGAGGTTTTTTCCACGTGGTCACGAGACTTCACGAAAATAAGAATAAAGTATGATATGAATCGTTCTAAGTGAAATCAGTCAAATCACAAATGTATTATGATTATTAAGAGCTCCATTATGAAGCTCATTAGGGGTTCTATCCCACATCGTGATACTGCAAGGAGTATCTTAAGAAGGTGAAGGGTCAGTACATTGACTTTTATAAAGCGTATGCTAGCATGCTAATTAAGAAATACATACTAAGGATTTGTAACATGTTTTTTGAAAGCTAAAACCCATGAATAAAGAGCTCAAGTATGATATTGAGGAACATAATGAGGTGTGTCACTAGTGTTCAAGGTAATGATGAGTAATTGATAGGGTGAATTCATGAGTTGAGTCTGGATGTTCTAGATATGGGTTGTGTGTCTGTGTTTGTCTCGTGTGTGTAGGCTTGAGTTACTCGTCAACTGTCGATGGCACATGATTAGGTTTGATGGGGAGTCTAATGCCAGATGGTCGAGGATGTCATTCGAAGTCGAGAGTGGACTCTGATGTACGCATGGAGGTCAAACGGGACGTTGAGTTGAAGATTGATCGAGACGAAGCGTCGATCGAGTCAACGAAAGGGAAGCCAGTTCAAGTGACAAGGCGACTTGAGTGATCGAGAGCGGGAGAGACTTGCTGGCGGTCAAGTTCGCGGACTGACGATGGGCATCGATGATCAGGAGAGGCTTTGTCGGTTTTCGCTGAAAACCGTAAAAACTTTAAATGTTTTTTATTAATTCAATAAAATTGTGTCATGTATTAGTTTAATTTTTTAGTTTCATAGTGTGGTCTTTTTAGTGTATTTTTGGAATGTCTCTATTCTGAAAATATACTAAAGAGGGGTCTTTTGTATTTTTCCTTCTAGAGTCAAATAGGGTATTTTTAGTTTTATATTTTCAGAATTGTGTAGGGGGCAATTTGTAAAAGTGAGTATTCTAGAACCTTGGGCAGGTGGGATATTTTATCCCCTGTCCCTGGCCGAACAGAATTGAGAAAAAAAACCATTGTTAATCTGCTAGAAACTTTGCAATCAAATCGTGAAGAGTTTTTGGTGAGATGAAGAAATGAATCGCTACAGGGATTGTGCACTGGTTTCGGATGATCTACACCCCTACCGACAACACTATTGCTCGTAAAGTGTCTCTAGATTCAGCGGAAAATAGTGAGTCTTACTGCATTTTCCTTGGGAATTCTTTGTTGATCTAGATGGATTTCGGTGAGAATTCATTTAGACATGTATATGAACTGTCTTGACCATGATGGATCCTTAAAATCTTTTGGTGTTCATAAGAATATCTTTGTCTAAGTACTGATTTTGGTGTTCATAGCTAACCAAGTCTTTTAATTCAATTTTTCTTCAAAGTTGATCTGTGATCTGTATATGAGAAGATAATTTTCCTCAGCAAATCTCAAATGAAAAATACTGTGTTCTAGCAAGTTTTTGACGAGGAACAAGATCAATAGCATTCTGTAGCTCGTCTTGTGCTAACAAAATTAAAAGTGTTTTGCTGAATATTTGAATGCACTACAGGAATTTGTTGACATAACTATTTACTACTTTGTGCCTTCTGATTCCAGCAAGCAATCCGTAAGTGCCTCTTTAATCTTTTGTGGATAAACTTGTTGATCTGTTTGATTACTTGGTAGACTTCATCTTGAACTGTTTGTGCACTCCTTAGTAACAATTTCAGATAGATTATGTGTATGTATATGGATTATTTTTAGAGATGCACTTTATATTTCCTGCTTGAGTTTAGTTCTGAAGTTGCATGTTCAGTTCTGTTTTTGTAGTTCCTAAATATCTCAAGTTGTTTTGAAAATCTCTGTTCAGTTTGTAGTCTCTTACTTTTGCTTGGTACTTTTTCAATAGAATTTAGAGATCAATCCTTGAGTATAGTTTTCATGACCGTGAACAGTATGTGTGCTGGAGTGTTTCAGTTTTGCTACAAGATGCTGTGCCAAAATATTTGATCATCATAAGGTTCAGTATGCAGTCAAGCAAGTAAACTAGAATTTCAGTACTATTTTCAGTGTTTCAATCTCTGAATCTGCACTCTGATTGGTTCTAACAAGGGAAATTTTAAAACATGCCATTATAATTTTTTGTAATTTGAAAAATGCCACTGTCAGTGACTGTGGTAGGTCCCATATGTCAGTGACACACCGATGACATATTTCAAAACTGTAAAAATTTTAATGGCGTAGAAAAATTTGGCTCTTCTAACAAAGTAACAAAACTGTATCTGATCTGCTGTTTGATTCCTAGTATTTTCCTTGTATCTGAATTGATACAACTTTTGAATTCATCCAGTTGTGGCTGTTTGAGCAACTTGTAATCTGTGCTAGTAAGATCTGTTTCAGTTTAGTTCTGATCATTACCGGTTCTTGAATTGAGTATCAATCTTTTCCATGTTTAACATATTCAATTTTAAAAGCTTGAGATATATTCTGTGAGGTAAGTTTTCTGTGCTGAAACAGTTAGCGTTGGCATTTGTCGGTTTTGATACAGTATTGTCGTTTCAGGTGATCTTCAAGAGTCCTGAATTGAAATAGTGTACTGAGTCTGAATTCCAGAATTACTACAATTCTTTCAGCTCTCTCTATTCCAAATCGATAATTCTGTTTTTAGCAATTGTGATTCAAATAAATCTATCTAGTACATATTCAAAATTCTGCATGCTAAAATCAAATTTGTTCTGAAATTGAAGTATACAATTTGGTTCAAAACCTGAATGCTAATTTTTTTTGAAATTTGCTGTCACTATTCACTGTCAAGAATGTTCCAGAGATATTCAGTTTTCATTCGACACTCTCTTGAAACATAGTTGATTTGCGTTTTTGAATCTTGTGGAGCTCATTTTTGTACTGATTGGATTAAAACTTGAAATTGGGTTTTTAGAGGTGCGTTGGGTGATTTGATTAGGCCGTCACATTCAAAAGAAAGTGTTGAGGCGCCTATTCACCCCCCTCTAGTCGCCATTCCGATCCCACAGGTATTGTCGTCCATTTTATTATGACATCATACTAAGGCTTTCTGATCATTTTGTGATCAATTACAACTCACAGCCAGAATGTTGGAGTTTGTAGAAGCGGGTTTCAAACTATGTGTAAGAATTAAGAAAACACACAATGATTTAGGTCATAATATGCAACATAAATAAAGGGGAAGAAGCATTATAAGACTCGCTCTAATGATGCTAAGGACTCCTCTTATAAGGCTTTCGTATAAATGAACATGATGTCCTAAAGGGTGTATACAGACATTGTAAGGAGGAACACCACATGAAGGAATATGTGGAGTTCCCAAAATGGATGAACAAGAATGGTAATAGATGAATTTTCGTACTTAGAAATAAAGTCTTTAGTCTTGCTTTTGAGCATGACAAACTTTATTTATTTTCTAAGAATGATTTTGTCATATGAGAATAAGGATAAAAACATTAAGAATTGATGACATGTTTTCGAAATTTTGGCACTATCTTTTGGGGCATATATCAAGGGGGAGGATTGAACGTGAGTCAATTCTTCCGCTTTAAGTTTTCATTTTAAGCTTCTTCAGACTAAGTTTTATGCAAATATTGCATTAAGACAAATATGTCAAATTGCATTAAGAAAGACGTGAAATGAAGCGCAAGAATTTTAGAAAATGAGTAAAATTTTATTACTGTAGTAATTTTATCTCCTAACCAACGTTGGTGATAAAGTTACTATGGTTAAGTTTAATTGATTCTAATTCTTCCCAACGGTGATTTAGAATTAATTGATAAAGTTACTACGAATAAGTTTAATTAGTTCAAATGGACTTTTGGGGTCCATTTCCTGTGACATATGTAGATGTTTATGGTTTATTCATAACATTTATAGATGACTATTCACTCTATGATTATATTTATCCAATTAAAGAGCGATGATGAGCTCTAGATAATTCCAAGATATTTAAGGCTGAAGTTTAAAATCAGCATGATCTAAAGATTAAAAGAGTAAGATCTGAGCGTGAAGAGTACTATGGTTGATATATCCCGTATGGCCAATTTCTTGGATTTTTTGCAAGGTTCTATAGGAAAATGGCATAGTAGCCTAGTATTTTATACCAGGTGTACCTCAACAATATAGAGTGGCTAAAAGGCACGACCGCACCTTAGTGGACATAGTAAGAAGTATGGTAAGTTATTCCACTCTACCGTTTAGTTTGTGGATGGAGGCATTAAAATCCGTCATTCATATTCTTAATTAGGTTCCTTTAAGTCGGTCCTAAAAACCATATGAATTATGGACTCGACGAGAACCTTTTTCTAAATTATTTTAGAATATGGGGATGTCGTCTTGCTGAGGCTAAAGTTTTAACCCAAATATTAGTAAGTTAAAATCCTAAGATGGTAAGTTATCATTTTAATGGCTACAAAAATAAGTCTAAGTGATATCATTTTCCATTGTCCTAATAGACATACTAAGTTTGAAGAAACGAGACATGTAATTTTTAGAAAATGCTATAATTAGGGGGGCACGGTACTTAGAGAAATCAGTCTTGAAGAGAAGCGGGTTAGTGTAACCACTCTTATGACTCAATAGCAATTTTCATGTACCTGTGGTAGTGCTTGTTTGTACAAACTCTTAAGTTTGGACCTTTATTAGTGGCATCTATTGTTCATAAGGCTCCTATTATTCAGGAATTTGCATTTCTAGATGTTGCTAATGAAAAAGTAAAAGAACAACCCTCTAACTTAGTAAATGATGTGCTAACTCAGATAAGAAGCATATTAAAATTAGACATCTTCGCATGTCTCATCTAAAGATTCATTTAGAATCACTATGGCCTTAGTGGCATATTATGACTTAGAATTGCATTAGATTGATGTAAAGATGACATTTTCAATAAGTTTTTAAATGAGAATGTCTATATGGCACAACCTAAGAGTTTTGTCATAGAAAGGAAAGGAAATTTTAGGATGTCATTTTGACTAAGTCTATTTATGGACTTAAATAAGTCTTAGGTAAGGGCACCTAAAATTTAATTAGACTATTAGAAAATTTTGGGTTTTTAAGGAGAATGAAGAGGACAACTGCATGTATGTTAAGTTTAAGAATGGGAAATTTATTTTCCTAGTTTTGTATGTGGATGACATTCTATTAGTATTGATGTCAATCTATTATTAGATACTAAGAGAATTTTGTTCTCTCATTTTGACACGAAGGATCTTGGAGAAGTTTCCTATGTGTTAGGATTATAGATTCTTCGAGATAGCACTAAGGGGGTATTAAGATTATCGTAAAAGGCATACTTAGAAAATATACTTGGTAAGTATATAGTATGCATGCGTATAAGCTACCGCCTGCTCCAATAGTCAAGGGTGATAAGTTGGGAACTTTTAGTATCCCAAGAACCAATATGAGATCGATCAAATGAAATTGGTTCCATGTGCTTCTGCTATCGGAAGTCTAATTTATGCTCAAGTATGTATTTGCCCTGACTTAGTTTATATCATCGGGATATTTGGCAGATATCAAAAAATCTAGATATAATCACTCGAATGAAGTTAAGAAATCCTTGAGATGTAAACAAGGCATAAAGACCTCATACTAACATATGAAAGATCAGATAATCTAGAGACAGTAGGTTATTCAGACTCAGACCTTGCGGGATGTGTGGATATTAAGAAGTCCACATTAAGTTATATATATTCACACTCGCAAAGGGAGCTAAGTCGTGGAAAAGCTCCAAACAAACTGTGACAACATCTTCCACGATGTATGCCAAGTTTGTAGTATATTATGAGGCCATCAGAGAGGCACTATGTTTTAAGATATTTATTCCCAGTTATTAAGAGTGGTCGACAGTATTAAGAAGCCACTTAAGTTATACTATGACAATGAGTCAATAGTATAGTACTCCCATAAAACAAGAAGAGTGTTGTTGCCAAACACATCTACATTAAGTGTTATGTTGTTAAGGAGATAATCCAAGATCAAACTATAAGTCTAGAGCACATAAGTACCAAGTAAATGCTTGCGGATCCGCTCACAAAGTCTTACCTTCTAGTGTGTTCAGTGAACACTTAGTCAACATGGGTTTAAGGGAAAGCCTATGATCTATATATTTATAAGGGCCCAAAATAAGTTGAGAATTTGTTTTAAAATAGAAATGTGCATTGTAGTTGTTGAGTCACATAGTACGTAACTGACTATTGTGATGCAACATACTATGTACATTGATATGTAATGAAATATATATTATGTTAAGTTTAGGTTAAGAACTAAGTTGAGATCTAGGGGGAGAATGCTAGATGAGATCTCCAAGGGAAAGGAAGACCGAGTCTCTCTCTCGTTTCTACTACCACGCGCATGGACAGGTAGTGCATGCCTAGGTCTCAACGCCCTGATCGGGGGCGCCCAACTAAAATCTGGTTAAGGGCCCTCATCGTGTAGCGCATACAAAAGGGTGAGACCGGCGTCTGTGAATAAGTTGTTGTTCGCTAGACGAGTGCTACCCACAGAAACCCTAACACCGATCCTAAGTGTGCTAAAGCGGCGGGAAGCTCCTTTGCCTACACCGCGTCCTCAACACTCTGAATTGGATGCTGTCGATAGCTATGGCATCATCCTTCTCTCCGATGAAACCCAGGTGTGTACATCGTCTAATACTTTTTGTTTTGCCTCAGTACTATGCCATGATCTACTCTAAGTAATCCCCTACTAGTCCGAGACCTACACATCCCCTAAGGAATTTCTAACAAGGATATGTTGCACTTTTAAAAGGAAAAAATGATGTGTGAGCTCATGTTCTAGTTTCCTATGAAATGAGGTAGTGTAAAACAATCTATAGGAAAATTTTAAGTTCCAATCCTATATTCCAAATAAACTATATAGAAATTTTTTCAAAATATTTGAATACCTTAAATTTCCTACAAAATTCCTTTGATCCGAAAGAGTTCTTAAGGTAAGCAGAACTTAAACTCGTTCTTCCTCATCCTTATGAACATAACCAATGTGTTCCTAAAAGGAGCACTTGTGCCTGCTCTCTTTTTTAATGCTTAGTTTGAGATATCAAAATTCTGGCATATTTCACATGAACAAACTGGAATATTAAATTAAATATTAACCTATCTATGTGACTACGTGGGAATGGACAGATGGTACAATAGTACAGGATTATGATAGCATTTGGTTCCATGGACTAAAGTTTAGTCTATATCATATCAGATATTTGAATATCAATTTGAAGGATTAAACGTAAACTAATTATAAAAATAATTGCAGAATCGGATGATTATTCGTGAGATGAATCTATTAAGCCTAATTAATCCATGATTAGCAAATGTTTATTATATCATCACATTTTAAATCATGGCATAATTAGGCTAATTAGATTCGTCTCGCAAATAATCCACTTATTATGAATGAGTTTTATAAATAGTTTACATTTAATACTCCAAAATAGTATTGTTGGTGCAAAATATTATGCCTATAGGTTCTAATAGCCTCGAAGGACTAGATCAGAGAGAAGGATAATGTTCACATTGGTTCAGGCCTCCGAAAGGGATAAAAACCTTACGTCTAGTTCGAACTATACTCTTAGACTAAGTTCTTGGTCCCTATTACAGTAAAAAGGGTAGGTATTTATACGTAATGATACAATAGAAAAATACTATTTTGTCCTCTAGTTACAAACTTTATTGTAGACTCTATTCACAAAACTTTGTAGGGCAGAATAGTAAAACCGCAAGTGAATTTAGGAGCACTACCAGGTACATGACAACATCATGAGCACCACCCACATGAATGGTCATGCCAACTTTGAGTGTGTTATCTCGACGAAATTAGCTAAAACTAGTAGTTATCTCGAAAAATTGGCTAAAAACAGTAGGTCAGCCAAGTTGCCCTATAACAATAAAATTAAAACAAAGCTATATAGTTAGACAAGACAAATAACATTTTGGATGATGATGAGGAGGATCTTAGAACGAGGACGAGGAGAATGCAACCAAGGTAGCGGCGAGTAGGGTGGCCACGCGCACCGACGGTGCAGGTGCCACGACTGATGGTGCATGTGGCAGGATAGATGGTGCAGGGCCACAGGCAATGGTGCATATGACATGGCCGATGGTTCGGAGGCTAGGAGTAACAGAGTAGCAAGGAGCACGACGAAGGCGACGATGGCGGTGAGAGTCTAGGGTTAGTGTAGGATCGGAATAGGCGACTAGAGGGGGGTGAATAGACGCCTCAACAAATTCTTATAACTTTGATGGCCTTTTCAAATCACCCAACTCACCTCTAAAAACAAATACATTTAGAAAACAAAAGTGACTGAGAGGCTCACTGAAATAATATACCAGATCAATTCAAAAACCAGCAGGTATGATTAAAATATAAACACAACATGCAATCATAATTTTGCTTTTGTCGGACTATGAAACACCGACTTCATCTTAGCCGGTGTTTGGATCACCGACTTCTTCTGTTGATCGAAATTTGAAACACCGACAGGAAGCTAGTCGGACTCTGAAATACCGACAGAGTCAGGAAAGAAACAAACAATGATTCTCTATGGCACAAGGTAAACAGAGAGAAATTAATCCTGTACTATTTTTAGATGAAAAGACACATTCATGTTAAATAACAACTCAGCAAAGATATACTTGGTTCAGACCTCAACAATTAAAATGAATCTCTGTTGTTCTCAATGATTAATTATGCTGAGAAATTTTGGAACATAGAAACTGATTGTGTAAGATCAAGGAGATCATAACATTGCATGGTACCTCTTCAAAACTTAAAAATGGCCAAGCAAACAACCCGTTTCTTTGATCAATAACTTCTGACTTCAGCTGATAGTATCAAGATTTCAGCCGACAGTAAAGATCACCCGTGGAAGAAAAATGGAAGAACATTTAGCCAAAAACTTAGTAAAGTAAAATTGTTGTGGCTTCAGTCACAACCAACAGCGATCAGCCCAGATTCATTGGCCAAAACAGCTGACAACTTTAAAGCACTCAATCCAAATCTTGATTGAGTAATCACATCAACAATATGCTACCTCAGTGATTTGAAAACTTGCAAGGCAAACTTGGCTAACAGATTTCTTGGTGATGAATAACAGCTATGACACACCTGTGATTTAGGAAGAAAACTTCATGTGCACAGCTATTACGAGCAATAGTGCGGCAATCCTGTAGCCGGGAAGGTAGAGAGTAGCAACTGGCAGAACAAACCAGAAGATGAAACAGGAAGACTTCAACACAGAAAAATGCCTTAGGCGAAAAGAACTAGAAGAAACCAGAGAACTTTCTAGCAAAAATCAGAAGGATTTAGAGAGAAAACCGCTCAAAAACTTCTCACAAAAACCAGAACAATGCACCTGTATTGCAGGCAGTGGCCATAACGGCAATTCAGAACCGTGGCAGTGGCTGCTGTTCAGAGAAGACTCCTTGATCTCAGCCACCAGAGCACATGCACTCAACCGAAGAAGAACTAGAAACAGGCAAAAGGCATAGGAAATTTTGTTCAGCAGTGAGGAAACAATCACCGGCAAAAAGCACAAGAAGAATGACGGAAGTAGTAAATCTGGCCAATCAAAATCGAATCAAGCAAACTCAAACCAAATCATACTGAAATCAAACGCACCAGGAATTTTTCAATGAAGATGAATAGGATCAAGACTCCTGTATCGCGTCAAGCACTTGGCCTCGCTCCTGTAGCGATTCTGGCAAAAATGGTTCGGGAGCAGAGAGATGGAAAATAGGAGAGAGAAATGAAATTTTGTGAAATCAATATCTTCTCTAAAAGTTCCAGCCCCCAAAGAGTTCAGCCAAAAAAGTTCAACCAAAACCCCAAGGCATGAGATCCCTTTTATAGGCAATCATATAAAAGTATTTTCCAAAATGCCATTAGGGTTTAATTACAAGGTAATTATCTAAATACCCATGTGTATTTTCAAAATTAATAATTCAGAAAAATAACACAAAAGTCTACACCTAATTTATTACACTTTGAACCTATACTTTTAGTATTTTTTCAGAATTTAAGTTCATAAAAATACTAAAAGATTACATTTAATCTAGACAACTAAACTGAAAAAATAAACTCCTATTTCTTATAATTTAAAAATATTTTCTGATACGATGGTTTTTAGCCGAAATCGACAAAGCCTTCCAGATCTTCGACATGTGTCACCCATCTGCGAACTCGATTGCCAGCAAGTATCTCCCGCTCTCAATCCCTCGAGCCGCCTTGTCACTTGCACTGGCCTCCCTTCCGCAGACTTGATCAACACTTTGCCTTGATCATCAGGTTGTCCATGTCTTGTCTCATCTCCATGTGTATACCTGATATCATCATCAACTTCCCTCAGCTTCCTTGACCATCCGGCATCAAGCTCCATGCCTGACCCTGATCACCCTCCATCGATAGTTGACTTGCATCTCAACCCTACACACATGAGATAAGAAAACATGCACTTCCATGCAACCCATACCATTACTCATACTGCTAGACAGATTAGACAGATATTCTTGTCAATCACTCATCGTCAATGTAAACCATAGTGCAAGCCTCACTTGGTATCTCAGTTAGGGTTGCATGAAATGAAAGTGTGTACAATTCACTTTGGTGTCCCACATATTTATTAGTGGGAGTCATCAGTGATGACAGGGGACTCTTTAGTGACGGGTAGAAATAAAACCCGTCACAATAGGATCCTTTATTGACGATGCGACCCTAAACCTATACTTTCACCGCCACCATCTTATAAGAGGGCTTTTAGTGACGGATAACAATATTCACACGTCACTAAAATGGATCTATTGTCACACCCCGATTTTACAAAACCGGGAATTTAATGAATTTCTAGAGAAAAAAAATAAATACAAGATGTTCATCACACGACCTCGTACATACGACAAACAAAGTATAGCTCATAGGCTATTTTATTACACATAAATTAAAATAAAAGAAACTAAGAAAATAATAAACTTGATGAACATCTTCTTCAGGATCACTTTCTTGATTGGGACGGCTACTCCGGACCTCTATCTTTGATGAATTCATCGTCTAAAAGATTTTGTCAATGGGTATGAGTACAAAAGTACTCAACAAGTCACCGAAAATGCAATAGTAATGCGGGGCAATAACAAAGGATTTATAAGGGTTTAAAGTACGAAAAAGTACATTTTTAAGTTGTAGCATTTAATGTAGTCAAGTTTAATTGTACAAAATAATAAACATGAATAATGCATCATCACCTAACTCAAGGAGCCCAGTTGTCCCTCCTTGCTCAACAGTCCTTACATGCCAATTCATCATGCAACACTCATAAATATAAAATAACTACGAGATGTCATGCAACCCGCCCTTGACCGTGGGCTCGACTTTTCGAAAAGATTTAAACTCTGATCAGAGGTGTACTATTGTACCCACAAGGCACTCATCCCTGCACATCGTAGTGTGTTTATATGACCCAAGTCACAGAAACTCATGCCAAAACCTTAGCATGAGATGCTCCAATCTGATAACACCCACTTTAGGTTTCGTCGGTACGCCAGTGCACTCGACAACGTCGCACCCCCTTTTGTGCCACGTCGGTACAAGCCACCCACAGGTCCTACTTGACCCATCTCCAAGTGGTGTCTCGAGTTGGAACACCCCATACCTCTGGTTAGGACTTACCCACTAGACTTGTGGTTAGTACGAAAGTGCTTTGCAACAGATCCCGCAGACCGGTCCTTATAGTGCCCTGGGTGTGACTAACTAATGTCCTTGCTTGCACCCGAAACCCACCATGCTAACATACTAAACCATAACTCCATGTCCAATAGAATTCCAGGGGTGAGAGAAATCATGGGGATCATATAATAGAATCAAAGTATCTAAGACTCATTTTTTATCCTATAGCGGTTGTGTAAATACATTGGACACTATCTAATAATACTATTATTATGATGACAAGGAGTTTGGGCTCAATAGAATGGCTTGGGTTTGCAATTCAAGGTTGGGGATCTAAATAAATATAATGTATGGCTCTCAATTTGACTAATGCATTTATAACCTATGGGTTTTAGCGATATTTTAAGAAAACCAGGTTCAATATGCTCAAAAATTTAGTGTGGTTACTTTCTTTGATTTGAGAATGGAGATGGAGGAACCTCGGGAATTTAGTCCGGCTCCTTGACGGTGTCGTAATCTTCTCGGCACGCAAAACGATAATAATAAATAATTGAGGGAAACAATAAAACAAACAGTGCAAGCATTTTAATTATATTGGTTAAAGGGGTAGAGAATGAAAGGAGAGATTTCCTAGAACTGAAGTGGTGAATCATGGAGTAGAAATGGAGGGGATAAGAAATTTTAAAGGTTAAGAATAATTTTGTTGGTTTTATTTTGGATAATAAAGAGTACAAACATATCTGTTAAATTGGTTAAAAATGTAGAAGACAAGAAGATAAATGTCCTGAAATTTAAACAGAAAATTTTAGAGTTAATTCTAAGGAGTTATGAAGTTTGAATTGATTATTCTAAAATTATATTTAAATTCTAATTAAGACAATATAAAAGTTTATTATAAACATATAAATTTTATTGGATGAATGGGAAGAGAATAAAAAGATGGACCTTATGAAATTTAAATGGTGAAATTTAGAGTTAATTCAAAGAAGTTATGAGTTTTTGAAGTTTAAAACAATTTCTAGGATTTTATTTTAATTCCAATTAAGACAATATAAAATTTTCAATGTAAACATATACATCTTTCTGGGTGAACATGAAGAGAATAAAAAGACAAACTGTGTGAAATTTGAATGGTTAAATTTGGAGTTAATTTGAAGGAGATATGAATTATTGAAGTTTGAAACAATTTTTGGAATTTTTATTCAAAATAAAGCAGCCTTTGGTCCACGGTGAACCGGGCTCACGGTGAACCTGAGGACCGTGCGCATGGACCGGATCCATCACAGCCGTTGGATTGCGATTGGACGCGCATGGGCAATGCAGGGGTGTTAAGTAAAAATGGACGGTCGTGATTAAATCCTAGCGAATCGGTATCGATGGAGGGCTCAGATGAAGCGGGGGTTTTAAGTGGTGATGGATGGCTAGGATGGCACGATACCAGTTCAATCTGATGGGCAGTCCAGATCAAACCCGTGCGGGTTTTAATCTCAACCTCCCAGATCTGATCGGACGACCGGGATTGAATCCGACACGGCACGGGTAACTACCTGTGTCGGTCATCTTCTCCAGCGACGGAGGAGGGTGGCGGCGATGACGGCGATGACTGTGGGGTCCTAGGGTTCCAGCCGACAGCGGAAATGGAATGAGAATAGTATGGGGATCACAAATATAATGGAGTTGGGGCTCGGGGACGTCAGAGCGAGGTCGGCGATGAGCAAAGGTGGCGGAGGTGTTTGGGTCGATGGTGACGGCGGTGTTCCAGCGGTCGGCGGCACGAATAGAGGGGCGACCGAGGACAGGCGGGTGATGGCGGTCATGATGATGCTGGCGGCGAGGGCGGCGGGGTACTCAGGCGACGGTGAGTGGTGGCCGGAGTGGAAATAGGGGCGGCAGCGCAAAAAAGGGCGTGGGTGTTCCAGAAATGCGAGGGCTCAACGAAAAGGCATGGTCTGGGTGCGGTGAAGGCTGGGGACTTCTATAGGGGTCACCGGTGGTGTTAACAGGGCATAATTGGGGGAAGCCAGGAGCAATGGCTCCTTAATGCCGGTGAGCTCAGTATTCACGACGGTACACCGAACCAGGACGGGATTGCATGCAATTTAATGGGGGAATTGATCACCGGATTGCGGGGAATTTATTTCTAGGCTAAATTTAAGGAATGGCGCGCGGCGAGGGCGGATTGCAGAGCTAGGGTTTTTGGCTGGCGAGGTTTGGGGCGACGGTGCGGTGGGGAAGAATATACTGACCAGGCGGGGCCACTGGTTAGTGGTTGCGGGCGGTGACAGAGCGGGGGCCATAGGGCAGCGGGAGGAGATGGGCGCAGGTGTGGGACTTCGCGTGCTGATAGGTGGGGTCCGGCACACGGGAGAGGGGAGCGGAGGCTAACAGGTGGGCCAAGGTGGGGCGCAGGTGAGAGGGGAGAGCAATGGGGTGGCGCTGACATGTGGGTCCCGCATGTCAGTGAGGCATGGGTGGGTTAGTGGGTTGGGCCGGCCGAGAGTGAGGGAAAGGAGGGGAGCGGCCCAATAGAATTTAAAATTATTTTCTAATTAAAATAATTCTAGAAATTCACTTATAAAATATGAGCCTTCAGCAAAGGTTATAAAAATTTGTAAAAACTCTCAAAAATATATTTTGGCCTTATGAATCTAACATAATTTTCTCAGCTCAAAATTTGAATTATTTCTTCATGTTTTTATTTATTTGGACATTTTCAGTTTATCCAAAAATCACAAATAATCCTTTTCCTGTTAAAAATAATTTTCTCAAAATTTTTATTTGGATGCCTCTTTTGGTTTAAACCTAACTGATTGACTTTGGTCAAATACAACTTTTTATTACTTTATTTTATTTTTCCTTAAGGTTTTCCAATTAATTCAACCATTTTATTATCCAAACTCAATTTATTAATTTAAAAATTCCATTTTCACCAATTTATTTAATTTAGAAAATTTAGGGTGTTACACCTATCATCTCATCTACTATTACTTTTTAATGATGGATAGTAATGTCACCGTTACTAAAGGATCTTTTAGTGACAATCGATTATTATTACTCATCAATAATATTATGGTCATTTTGAAAAAAATAATAGTTTTTAGGCCGCATCCTGAATCAAAGCCAAGATTTGACAGCCAATATATCCACATTCACAGATAATTTATCATAGAACATAATTCATCAATAATGGTGTAATTGAGCTCCAGAGGTGATGGTGCGAAGGCCCAAGGGCTTTGACGGCTTCGGCTCAAAACCGTCTCTGTATCGAAGGCTGACTTCGGTGAAGTGAAGACCATTAGGCTCAAGGCTTCTCACCGAAGCTACCGCACCCCTCGCGTGCGAAGGGGGGGCTTCAGAAGAATCCAAGACTGCAATGGCTGGCTGTGTCTACTCTGCAAAAGCTGATGCTGTCTCCTCTGCGAAGCTAACAAAAGAAGCCTCCAAATAAATTAGACTACCAGCTGTACCACCTGTTCTGATGAGACAAAAACGGTGTAAACCCTATGGGTAAAGTAGTCTATTCACGGGGCTGAATAGTGCCTATAAATAGTGGAGGCTACCTAGGTCACATCAACACTTTGAGCAGCCATTTTTGAGCTCCTGTGCTACCCGCCACAACTTGTGTATTTCAGTCTGTGAGTTCATTTTGTGTTCCCTGTTCAAGCAATGAAACTTTGATTCTGTTTTCATTTATTGTTTGAACTTGTATGCATACTCTGCACTGCATGCTTTGATTTTTTTGTGCACCATCTTCTTGTGGGTTTTCTGGAGAGGTGTGTGAGAAGTCTGTCTGGGTGAAGTGTGTTTTTCAATGTCTGTTCGCTCTGTGTAAACTGGAGGCTAGACCTCTCTGATTACTACCGAAGCACTGTCTGGCTTGAATCGAAGCCCGCTTTCTTCCCTTGTCGAAGTCCTCGATGAAGTGTATTCAGTGTGCGTTTAGACCTTCGAAGTACGAAGCCTAGCACCAGTTGCTATTGCTAAGTATTAGGTCAAAGTCCTCAGAGGGAGGTCTACTCTTGCGAAGGGTGAAGTGTGAAGCCTGCTCGAAGGCACCCAGTGTGCGGAGCCTGCACTGACTTAGCAGAACTGAATCTTTGGGGTCGTGGGTGGAGCGAAGCCTTCTTGGCTTCGAACTTTTGCTCCTTGCGAAGCCTGATTTCAGAACTGTAAAATACCTCCGAACCAGATCTTCGAAGGGTGTGTTCGAAGCCTATTCCGCAGAAGACAGAATTAAAACAGAAGGCTATTTTTAGTCTGAAATTTTAAAAAGCTCCCATTCACCCCCTCTGGTCGCCGTTTCCGGTCCAACACTTGTCTTGCCACCACAACCACAACTCACAACCTCAACCTCAGTGGTGCACACATCTCTTTTCATTATTTAGAGGGTATCACTAGCATGAATGTTATTGATATAACGAAATCTTTTTGATAAATACTACAACATTAAGGTAATGTCGCTTTAGTTTATTAACACATTAAACAATATATGCAATGTATAATTTATAAATCTGGCGACACTCGCTGTTGACTAGATGGTTGATCTTTATTAAGAAACTATCACATATATAGGTTGGTACATGTAGATTGCTTGTAATGCTTTCCATATTCCTAATTCACAAATTCAAAAAGAAAATTTGGGATAAATGATTTTATAAACTAAAATTTAATAGTAAGCATTAACAAACTTGTGAAAACAAATAAAGAACCTATTGACGCCAAGAATTGGTAAAGCCTAAGGCCAACCAAGAAAGGCGCATGGTCAATAGAAGGTCAAGGAAGATCCGTGTTTACACTCGAATTTGGCATTAATGGTCGAAATTGTCGAAATATCAATTTTGGTAATTTGGGCCGAAAATATGCCATCTCCGGCATAGGCCAAAGCCCTGAAGTGCCGAAGGCCCGTCCTGCATTGGGCTTTGGCAGCACCTTTGGAGGCCTTTCGCAGGCAGGCTTCAGCCCAGTGGGCCCTTCGGTGGCCTATAGGCTTCGGCCCGGCAGGCTGGCTTCGGTGAGGCCCGTGGAGGCCCACTCCAGCCGGTAGAGTTCTATTCAGATTAGTATGGTTCGGCTGTTTTTGATCTCTTATCCAAATCTTAACCACTTGGTTGAATCCTACTCAGATTAGGTGAGATATCTTATCCAAATCTTAACCATTTGGTCGAATCCTACTCAGATTAGGTGAGACCAACCCCTATAAATATAGGGGTGAGGCCGATTCAAGAGGACCCCCGCTTTTATACCAACACAAAGACCTCGCTTTGAATCATTCTTTTACCTTTCAATCTACTTCCTTGCCCTAGGATTAGCTAAGTAACGTCCATCTTCGTGGGTTTGTGCTGAAAGCCCTCCATTCGATGCGTCGAAATCATGGTAACCCTTGTTGATTCACTCATGAATCTACCGTTTAATCCACGAAACAAAATTTTATCATTTTATCGGTTTTCTCCTACTACTCTTGGAAGTTCGGCCTCTAGGCCGAATTGCGCTTGATCTCTTACTGTTTTGTAGGGGAAACATCTTCAAAATCATCATCAAGAAGTTTGGGGGTGATTTCTATTCATCTACAAAGGCGTCAGAGCACTCTTTGCCGTCACGCCGAAGCCCTCTTCGGCGACAACCCTCCGTAGTAAACTACTCCGAACTGGACTCCACGGTGCCGAGGCCCCCGGTCTGACCAAGTCTTCACCACCAGTCTGGTCAGGTACCCTTCGGCTGCTCGGAGCCCGCTTCGCACCAGAACACCGAAGCCACCTTCGGTGACCCCTTCGCAGGCGTTGGTCCGACCGAGAGATCCACTTTGGTACGACCAGCCAACAGGCTGAAGCCACCTTCGGGACACCTCGAATTTATCCCGCGCTGAACGACGAAGGGTACCCTTCAGCGGAACTTCACATCACCAGTCCGACCGGGAGTACCTCCGGTCCAACTATCATTTTATTGTAGATTAGAATCATACCTGTTCTGGCTGGTTTGATTAGATTTTATTATTTTTAGTTATTTTCTCACACATCGGCTAATCGAAATTTATTTCTTAATATTTGTTTGATTACCTGGCGACTCCATTACCCTTACAACAGCTAAGGATCCATCGAAATGCGACGTCAGCGCCGCGTCACGCTTAGGTTTATCCCTAAGTATCGGTGCACTTTTGGATCGTTGAACTGACCCAAGTATGAGGGCTTGTTTTCGTGTTAACAATCTTGTCAAAGAAAGTCAAAGTGAGGAACATAGTGAGCTGTGTCACTATTGTTCAAAGGAATGATGAGTGATTGACATGTTGGAATCATGAGTTGAGTCTGGGTATACTGGAGTTGGTGTCTGTGTCTGTGTTTGTCTCATGTGTGCAGGCTGGAGTTACTCATCAACTGTCGATGGCACGAGATCAGGGTTAGACGGGGAGTCTAATGCAGATGGTCGAGGGTATCAGTCGAAGTCTGTGGCGCCCCGATTTATCGAAATCGGAAACTTATTGAATTTCCATAGAAAAACAATAATAACAAGAGGTTCATCATGCGACATCGTACATACGGGCAATCATTCGTGATTCGCAGACCACATTATTACACAAGTGTAAAATTAAAAGAAACTATGAAAATAAACTGCATGACAAACGTCTTCTTTAATATCGTTTTCTTGACTGGGTCGCTACTCCAGATCCTCCTCCTCGTAGTACACAGCCTCTGAAGTGTTTTTCCAACGGGTATGAGTACAAAAGTACTCAACAAGCCACCGCAAATGCAAGTAGTAATGCAAGGTAATAACAAAGGAAGGATAATGGCTAAAAGTGCGAAAAAGTACACTTTTCAGTTATTGGATTTAGTGTAGTCAAATTTAATCATGCGGAATAATAAACATGAACATCATAATACCATCTAACTCGAGGAGTACGTTTTCCCTCCTCGCACAACAGTCCTTACATGTCATACCATCATGCACATTCATTTCAAAAGTAAACTAACTGTGGGATGTCACGCAACCCGCCCTTGACCGTGGGCTCGACTTTTCGAAAAGATTTATGACTCTGATCAGAGATGTAATACTGTACTCACAAGGCACGCACTCATCCCAAACACCATAGTGTAACGAGATGACCCATACCACGGGAACTCGTGCCAAAACCTCAGCATGAAATGCTCCAAGCGATAACCACCCGCTCTAGGTTTCGCCGGCGCGCCGGGCTGCATCCCGGCTAACATCGCACCCCCTTTTGCGCCACGTCGGTACAAGCCACCCGCAGGTGTTGCTTGACCCATCTCCAAGTGGTGGCCTCGGTTTGGAACACTCCATACCTTAGTTAGGACTTACCCATTAGACTTGTGGTTAGTATGGAAGTGTATTGCAATGGATCCCTCAGACTGGTCCTTATAGTGCCCCGGGTGCTACCGACCAATGCCCTAGCCTCACCCGGAACCCACCATGCATACACTCTCAACCATAACTCTATCACCAACAGCATTCCAGAGATAAGAATAACGAGGATCATATAATAAATTCCAATCGCTACGACTCATTTTTAATCCTATAGCAATCGTATCAATACAGTGGACACTAACTAATAATACTAATCATTTGGTGACAAGGGGGTTAGGCGAGATAGCATGACTTGGGTTTCACATCAAGGTCGGAGCATCGTAAATAAATATAAAGTAAGGGTTCCATTTGACTAATGCATATATACCCTATGTGTTTTAGCGATAGTTTAATAAAACATGGGTTCAATATGCTCAAAAGATTGGTTTGGTGACTTGCCTTGCTCAGCGAAAGGGGAGGGAGGAACTTCGGGGAAGTATTCTGGCTCCTCGGCGGCGTCGTAGTCTTCCCAATATAAATAAAATAAAATAAATACAACATTCAATTAAACAATCTAAAACAACACAACAAGCATATAGGTTTTGATTTGGTCAATTTAAAGAAAACCAAGTTGTTAAGTTTTTGAAATTCATTTTATGAATAATTTAAAATGAACTATAATGAAATATTATCCTTTAATAAAAGAGATAAGAGTGTGAACAATTTTGTTTTAAGTTTTCTAACCAATTCAAAATAAGTGGTTCAGAGAAAACTTAGTGGTTCCATTCTATTAACAGGAAAAGAATAAAGATAAATTTTGCTGAAATTTAAATAATTAAATTTGAAACTTTCCATAAAGAGCATTTGGGTACTTTATTAAATAAACATGAAATGTCCAAAGTAAACATACTGTTTTTATGGTATTAACATGTAGAGGATAAAATTATAAATTTTCTGGAATTGAAATGGTAATTTTTGGAGTTCAAATGTGCAAGATATGAATTTAGGAGTTTAAAACCATTTCTGGAATTTAAATTAAATCCAAAACAGCCTCGGGTCCACGGTGAGCCAGGCTCACGGTGAACCCGCACACTATGCGCGTGCGCCGGATCGAGATCCACCGTTGGATCACGATCGGGCGGCCACGGGCGAGGCGGGGGAGTTAAAATAACGTGGACGGCTGAGATTAAAACACTAAATCGGTACGCGATGGACGGACTAGATGCGATGCGAGATTTAAAAACTAACGGACGCACGAGATTAAAACGTACCCCTTCATTTCGATCCGATGGATCTGATTGAATCGCGAGAACGACCTAATATCTGCCGCTGGATCTGGATCGCACGGCCAGGATCGAATCCGACACGGCACGGGTACTCGACCCGTGCCGGTCGTCTTCTCCGGTGACGGCGAGGGTCCAGCGGCCACGGCGAGCTACGACGGTCGGTTCTAAGGGCTAAAACGGAATCAGTACACCGCGGGGGTCAAGAGGGTACCATCGGAGGGGCTTGGGGTCGTCGGAGCGTGGCCGGGGACGAGCGAGGGTGGTGGAGGTGTTCGGGTCCTTGTCGGTGGTGGCGTTCCGGCGGTGGTCGTCGACGATGGAGAGGTGGCCGAGGTTGGGGTGGTGCTTGCGGTCACAACGGTGCGGTCGGCGAGGGCGGAGGGGAACTCCGGCGGCGGCGAGCGGCGGCTAGAGTGAAGGCGGCGGTGAGGTGTTTAAGTGAGCGTCACGGGCGTTCTGGTTGGGTTCAGTGCAATTGCAAGCGAGGGGTGATGCGGGGTGCCAGGGGGCTTAAATAGGGTCACCGGCGGGGGCAGAGGGGCGCAATTGAGGGAGGCCGAGAATAAAAGCGCTTCAACGCCGGTGAGCCTCTTTCCATGCATGCGAACGACGGTTCAGGGGCGATGACGCGGTGGAGTAATGGGGGAAACGGTCAGCGGGACGCGAGGAATTCAATGCCGGTGATGAATTAAAGGGAGGGGGCCGGTGGGGGCGGATCCGAGGCGGGGTTAGGGCTTCGGCCGGTGAGGGGGGGGGATTTGGGGGCGGATCTCGCGGGAAAGACGGGTCCAACAGGTGGGCCAAGGTGGTCAGCGGGTGTGAGCGCACGAGTGCGGTGGCTGATGGGTGGGGTCAGACAATGACCGAGAGAGGGATTAGTTTGCGCCGACAGGTGGGGCCGGAGTGTCGGGTACGCGCGTGAAGAGAGAGGGAGTCACTGACTAGCGGGGTCCATTGGTCAGTACGGGGCACGTGGGGATAACAGGCTGGGCCGGCCGGGAGAGAGACAAAGAGAGGGGAGGGCCCGTTACTGTTTCAATGTTTTTCTGAATAAAAATAATTACAGAAAATGGATTAAAATAATTGGGATACTTCCAAGGTTGATAAAAATTTGTAAAAATTCTCAAAAATACATCTTGGCCTTGGGATCATATACAAAATTTTCTAGCCTCTGGTTCAGTCATTTCATCTAGGTTCTAGCTCAATAAGGTTAAGGAGAGCATTAAAGGTATTTCCAAAATGATTAATTCCAGGAAAATAGATTAAATGATAATTTTTTATTCCTTTGAAAATTTGGGGTGTTACAAACCTATCCCCCTTACAAAGAATCTCGTCCTCGAGATTGGAATGCTACTCAAATAGTTCGGGGTATTGGGCTTTCAACTCGTCTTCTTTTTCCCATGTGGCTTCTTCAACGGGGTGGTTGTCCCACTGATCCTTGCAGAAGCGAACCACACGGCTCCTGGTTACTCTTTCCTTAGTCTCCAGGATTTTGATGGGTTTCTCGATGTAGGTCAAATCCTCTTGGACGTTGAGTTGTTGGAGATCGACCTGTTCGGCGGGCACATGAAGACACTTCTTCATCTGAGAGACGTGGAACACATCATGAACTCCTGCTAAGGATGGAGGCAGTTCTAGTTGATATGCCACCTCTCCTTGCCGTCGGAGGATCTGAAAAGGTCCTACATAGCGGGTTGCTAGCTTGCCTTTCATGTTGAACCTCTGTGTGCCACGGAGGGGAGTGACTCGGAGATAGACATAATCACCCTCCTCAAGGTCAGGTCTCTTCGTCGGTTATCGGCGTAGCTTTTCTGTCGGGACTGGGCTATCTTCAATCTGTCCCTGATGATCTTGACCTTCTCTTCAGCCTCTCTTAGAATATCTGTCCCAAACAGTTGTGACTCTCTGGTCTGATCCCAGAGTAATGGCGTTCTGCACTTACGCCCATACAGTGCCTCGAACGGGGACATTTGCAAGCTAGCTTGATAGCTGTTGTTGTAGGAGAACTCCACATAGGGCAAGTTCTTGTCCCATATTCCGCCAAAGTGTAGAGCGCAAGCTCTAAGCATGTCTTCCAATATCTGGTTAACCCTTTCGGTTTGACCATCGGTCTGTGGATGATAGGCGGTGCTAAAGTTCAGCCGGGTGCCGAGTTCCTCTTGCAGGTTCTTCCAAAACTTAGAGGTAAACTGACTCCCACGGTCAGATACAAATCTTCTTTGGAACTCCGTGTAGGCACACGATCCTGGTCATATACAACTCGGCCAACTTGGCGACGGTGTAATTTGTCTTGATGGGGATGAAGTGAGCCACCTTGGTGAGTCGGTCGATGATCACCTAGATAGAATCATGACCGGCTTGGGTCCTAGGTAGTCCCGTGATGAAGTCCATTCCTATTTCTTCCCACTTCCATTCGGGGACCTTGAGGGGTTGCAACAGTCCAGCAGGTCTTTGGTGCTCTGCCTTGACTCGCCGGCATGTGTCGCACTTGGACACATACTCAGCTATTTCCTTCTTCATGCTGACCCACCAATATTTCTCCTTTAGGTCTTGATACATCTTTGTACTCCCGGGATGTATGGAGTATAGAGTATCATGGGCTTCTTGGAGGATGAGGGTCTTCAACTCAGGCTTGTCGGGTACGCATATCTAGTTTCCGAACCAGATGGTACCATGCTCGTCCTCAGAGAATTCAGGGGCTTTACCCTTTCGCATGTTCTGCTGGATCTCCAAGATGTCCGGGTCTTCCTTCTGCTTCTATCGGATCTGGTCTATCAAGACGGGCCTAGACTCCAAAGCAGCGAGGTACGCTCGGGAGGTGATCCCTAAATTCAGCCTTTCCATCTCCTTGTATAGCAAAGGGGCCTGGTCCTGTACCATGATGGCATTGCAGTATCCTTTTCGACTAAGGGCATCTGCCACCACATTTGCCTTGCCTGGATTATAATGGATGCCCAAGTCGTAATCTTTGATCAGTTCTAACCATCTCCGCTGCCTGAGGTTCAGGTCTGGTTGGGTGAATATATACATGAAGCTCTTGTGGTCGGTGAAGACCTCACACCGATTTCCCACAAGGTAATGTCTCGATATCTTCAAGGCATGAACCACAGCTGCTAATTCTAGGTCGTGGGTTGGGTATTTCAGCTCATGCGGTCTCAGCTGTCTGGAGGCGTAAGATATAACCTTCCCATCTTGCATTAAGACACTCCCCAAACCTTGGCGAGAGGCATCGCGGTAGACATGGAAGTCTTTCCGGATGTCTGGTAGGGTCAGGATAGGGGCTGACACGAGCTTCTTCTTGAGGGTTTGGAAGCTTTCTTCACAATCTGGGGTCCATTCAAATTTTACTTCCTTCTGCAATAGTCTGGTCATAGGCTTGACGATCTTCGAAAAATTCTCGATGAACCAACGGTAGTATCTGGCCAATCCGAGAAAACTACGAATCTCGGTCACGTTCGTGGGCTGCAGCCAGTTGGTCACTGCTTCCACGGTGGTTGGGTCCACAGCTATTCCTCCGGCAGATATGACATGACCGAGGAACTTCACCTCAGATGACCAAAACTCGCACTTGCTGTATTTGGCGTACAGTTGCTATTCCCTTAGCTTTCCGAGGGTCAGACGGAGGTGGATTTCGTGTTCTTCTTTGGTCTTGGAGTAGACGAGGATATCGTCGATGAATACCACGATGAACTTATCCAAGAACTCCATGAATACATTGTTCATCATGTTCATGAAAAAGGCCGGGGCATTCGTGAGTCCGAACGACATCACGGTATACTCGTAGAGTCCATAGCGGGAGGTGAAGGCGGTCTTGGGTATGTCCTCTTCTCTAATCCTCAATTGGTGATAACCTGACCTGAGGTCAATCTTGGAAAACACTGAGGATCCTTTCAGTTGATCGAACAGGTCGTTGATCCGAGGCAATGGGTACTTGTTCTTGATGGTTACGTCGTTCAGGGCTCTATAGTCCACGCACATCCTTTTAGTCTTGTCCTTCTTCATGGCGAAGATGACCGGTGCACCCCAGGGTGAGGTACTTGGTCGAATGTACCCTTTCTGCTCTAGGTCTTCGATGTTGCTCTTGACTTCGGCTAATTCATTGGCGGCCATCCGGTATGGGCGTTTGGAGATTGGAGTGGTCCCGGGGACAAGTTCGATTCTGAATTCGATGTCCCGCTTGGGAGGCATTCCTAGCAGGTCCTCTGGGAAGACGTCCATGAACTCCTTGACTATGGGTACTTCTTCAAGGGCTAGAGAGTGAAGAGATGCCTCCAGAGGTTTGCGACTGGTCATCCGAAAGGTGACGGCTTTGCCTTCGGGGTTGGTCACCGTTACGGACTTGCTGGCGCAATCTATCACTCCCTTGTGCTTCATCAACCAATCCATCCCTAGGATGAGGTCGAGTCCGGTGCACTTAATGAGGACTGGCTCGGCCCGGAACAATATCCCTTGAATCGCTATCTTAACCTTAGGACTGTACAAGTGGGCTAAGTTTTTATTGCCTGGAGTGGCAATCATCATGGGGGTCGATAGAGGGAGCACTTCCAAGTTGTTGGTTTTCACAAAATCTTCCAAGATGAAAGAGTGTGTTGCCCCAGAGTCAAATAGTATCGTAGCTAATACAAAATTTGCTGTAAACGTACCGAGCAGGACTTCAGGAGATTCCTGAGCTTCCTCCGCACTGATGTGGTTGACGCGGGCACGAACCTCCTGGTTGGGTGCCACGCCTTGGGGTTGCTTGGGGTGAGGACACTGGTGCGAGTAGTGCCCTTCCTTCTGGCAGTTGAAGCAGACGACCGACTTCCCTTGGCGATCCCTCAAGATCGGGGCCTTGGCGGCGGGCGTCGGCTGATCGGCCAGAGCTGGTGGAGCGGGGCGGGGATGCCCGGCGTTGGATCCACCGGCGGCGTGAGGTGGCCTGTAGGCGGGCCAAGGATGGTAGGCGGGCGCTGGTGGTGGATGGACGAAGCGGGGCCTCTGGGAATTCGCCTGTTGATGCTTGAAGGCGATCATCTTCCTCTTCTTGAGGTCCAACTTGTTCTGCCCAATCTCTTGGATGAGCGCTTTATTCACCAACCGTTGAAAGTCAGCGTAGTCGGTGGCGACGAGCTGGATGGACAGCTCATCCTTAAGTCCCCGGAGGAACTTAGCCTGGCGGAGGGCATCGGTCCACACCTCTTCTGGCGCATAGCATGCCAGATGGTTGAACTCATGGAGATACTCCATGATAGTCCGGCTGCCCTGTTGCAGGTCGCGGAACTCCTGCTGTTTCACCGCGATGACTCCGGCGGGGACGTGGGCAGCGCGAAAGGCGATGGTGAACTGCGCCCAAGTCACCACGTGGTCCTCTGGCTGGGACTCACGGTAGTTGTCCCACCATTCCGCGGCGGGACCTTGGAGCTGATGAGTGGCGAATGCCACTCTCTCCCGATCAGTGCAGGGGAGGAGGTCAAACTTCTTCCCAATGGTGCGGAGCCAATCTCTGGCCTCCATGGGGTTGGTGGTGCTAGAGAAGATCGGTGGGCGCACGCGCAGGAACTCCGAGAGTTGTGGCGCGGGCGCGGGTGCGGGAGCTGGTGCACGAGGGGCGGGCTCCGCATTTTGCAAGCGGTCCAACTGTGCCTGTTGGTGCTGCATTTGGGTGAGGAGGGTGGTGATTAACTGGTTTTGGTTTGCCATCATTTCCACCAAGGTAGGGTGGTTAGCGGATGGCGGCCCAGTCTGCCGTTGGCCAGTTGCGCCCCAGTTGGGCACAACACCTTCGGGCAAACCGTTGCTTCCTCCTTCTCCATTGTTGGAGCCGGTGTTCTGGTTGTCGGCCATCTTCTGAACATAAGGTGTTAGCCAAGATATAAAGATGATGAGACAACATTTTAATCAAAATGGCCCGTCGAGGCCCATATATATATTTCCAGTGGTATAAAAAGTTCATTACATTAAGCTCTTATTGTAATACACCTACAACCCAACTCGTTGTAGGTGGTACCACAACATTATTAAAATTTCAGACAACGGTAGCTATCGCCTACTCGCCATCAGAGGCGGTCTCCGTACTCTCGGAACCACGAACACGCGGGTCCTGAGGGACGGTGGGCTCGAGAAAATTCTCGATTATCGGGTCGGAGACGAGGCCGGGGCGCGGTGCAGGGGCGCTGGTGGTGGACGGTCCGACGGTCGAGGGGTGGGGCAGGATCCTCTTGGGGTGAGGGGCAGGCTCGCGGATGGGCTTCCTCTTCCTCGGGATGAGGGAAACCATCTCCGCAATGTCTTTCTGCAGCTGCATAATCTTGCGCTGCAGCTCGCCGTTCTGTTGGATCAAGTTCTTCGTCTCCTCACGAAGGAACTCAACCGCCTCATGGTGCTCATCGGCGTCGAGCACGGCCTCGGTATGGAGGTCGTCCATGGCCTAAAGAAGACGCGACTGCCGGGCCATGACCGGATCACGAACGAAGTGAACTCCGAGATAGATACTACGGTGGGCACCGGGAGTGCGCTTCGGCACAAGCCTGGAGGGCAATGCGTTGGCATGCGACGTCGAAGCTTGGGCCCCCAAGTGCGGTCGTGAAGGGTGGCAAGTGTTCTCCGGATCCGTGGATGGTGAGGGAGACGTCGCAGGGCCCGGCGAATTCTTCCATGTACACCCCATGGAACTCGGGCTCAAAGAGGAACCCAAGGAAGGTGAGCATCATGCGGAGCTCCCTGACGAAGCCCTCGTAGTGGCGGCAGTAGCTGTGTACTTGGTAGACCGGCATCTACAACAGGTTGAAGAAAAGTGAGGGGAGGAACAAAGTTTATAAAGTAGGTTTTCGAGAAATAATTTTCTGCAGCTACTGGCTAGGCTAGTACGTTTGGCTTCCTACAGTTAAGTCGACTCTGATACCATCTTGTGGCGCCCCGATTTATCAAAATCGGAACCTTATTGAATTTCCATAGAAAAACAATAATAACAAGAGGTTCATCATGCGACATCGTACATACGGGCAATCATTCGTGTTTCACAGACCACATTATTACACAAGTGTAAAATTAAAAGAAACTATGAAAATAAAGTGCATGACAAACGTCTTCTTCAGGATCGTTTTCTTGACTGGGTCACTACTCCAGACCATCCTCCTCGTAGTACGCAGCCTCTGAAGTGTTTGTCCAACGGGTATGAGTACAAAAGTACTCAACAAGCCATCGCAAATGCAAGTAGTAATGCAAGGTAATAACAAAGGAAGGATAATGGCTAAAAGTGCGGAAAAGTACACTTTTCAGTTATTGCATTTAGTGTAGTCAAATTTAATCATGCGGAATAATAAACATGAACATCATAATACCATCTAACTCGAGGAGTACGTTTTCCCTCCTCGCACAACAGTCCTTACATGTCAAACCATCATGCACATTCATTTCAAAAGTAAACTAATTGTGGGATGTCACGCAACCCACCCTTGACCGTGTGCTCGGCTTTTCGAAAAGATTTATGACTCTGATCAAAGATGTACTAATGTACCCACAAGGCACGCACTCATCCCAAACACCATAGTGTAACAAGATAACCCATACCATGGGAACTCGTGCCAAAACCTTAGTATGAAATGCTCCAAGCGATAACCACCCGCTCTAGGTTTCGCCGGCGCGCCGGGTCGCATCCCGGCTAACATCGCACCCCCTTTTGCGCCACATCGGTACAAGACACCCGCAGGTGCCGCTTGACCCATCTCCAAGTGGTGGCCTCGGTTTGGAACACTCCATACCTTAGTTAGTACTTACCCATTATACTTGTGGTTAGTACGGAAGTGTATTGCAATGGATCCCTCAGACCGGTCCTTATAGTGCCCCGGGTGCTACCGACCAATGCCCTAGCTTGCACCCGAAACCCACCATGCATACACTCTCAACCATAACTCTATCACCAACAGATTTCCAGAGATAAGAATAACGGGGATCATATAATAGATTCCAATCGCTACGACTCATTTTTAATCCTATAGCAATCGTGTCAATACAGTGGACACTAACTAATAATACTAATCATTTGGTGACAAGGGGGTTAGGTGAGATAGCATGGCTTGGGTTGCACATCAAGGTCGGGGGATCCTAAATAAATATAAAGTAAGGGTTCCATTTGACTAATGCATATATACCCTATGTGTTTTAGCGATAGTTTAATAAAACATGGGTTCAATATGCTCAAAAGATTGGTTTGGTGACTTGTCTTGCTCAGCGAAAGGGGAGGGAGGAACTTCCGGGAAGTATTCCGGCTCCTCGGCGGCGTCGTAGTCTTCCCAATATAAATAAAATAAAATAAATACAACATTCAATTAAACAAACTAAAACCCCACAACAAGCATATAGGTTTTGATTGGGTCAATTTAAAGAAAACCAAGTTGTTAATTTTCTGAAATTCATTTTATGAATAATTTAAAATGAACTATAATGAAATATTGTCCTTTAATAAAAGAGATAAGAGTGTGAACAATTTTGTTTTAAGTTTTCTAACCAATTCAAAATAAGTGGTTCAGAGAAAACTTAGTGGTTCCATTATATTAACAGGAAAAGAATAAAGATAAATTTTGCTGAAACTTAAATAATTAAATTTGAAACTTTCCTTAAAGAGCATTTGGGTACTTTATTAAATAAACATGAAATTTCCAAAGTAAACATACTATTTTTATGGTATTAACATGTAGAGGATAAAATTATAAATTTTCTGGAATTGAAATGGTAATTTTTGGAGTTCAAATGCGCAAGATATGAATTTTAGGAGTTCAAATGCGCAAGATATGAATTTTAGGAGTTTAAAACCATTTCTGGAATTTGAATTAAATCCAAAACAACCTTGGGTCCACGGTGAGCCAGGCTCACGGTGAACCCGCGCACTGTGCGCGTGCGCCAGATCGAGATCCACCGTTGGATCGCGATCGGGCGGCCACGGGCGAGGCGGGGGAGTTAAAATAACGTGGACGGCTGAGATTAAAACACTGAACCGGTACGCGATGGACGGACCAGATGCGATGCGGGATTTAAAAACTAATGGACGCACGAGATTAAAATGTACCCCTTCATTTCGATCCGACGGATATGATTAAATCACGAGAACGACCTAATCTCCGCCGCTGGATCTAGATCGCACGGCCAGGATCGAATCCGATACGGCACGGGTACTCGACCCGTGCCGGTCGTGTTCTCCGGTGACGGCGAGGGTCCAGCGGCCACGGCGAGCTACGGCGGTCGGTTCTAAGGGTTAAACGGAATTAGTACACCACGGGGGTCAAGAGGGTACCGTCGGAGGTGCTTGGGGTCGTCGGAGCGTGGCCGGCGACGAGCGAGGGCGGTGGAGGTGTTCGGGTCCTTGTCAGTGGTGGCGTTCCAGCGGGGGTCGTCGACGACGGAGAGGTGGCCGATGTTGGGGTGGTGCTTGCGGTCACAATGGTGCGGTCGGCGAGGACGGAGGGGAACTTAGGCGACGGCGAGCGACGGCTGGAGTGAAGGCGGCGGTGAGGTGTTTAAGTGAGCGTCACGGGCATTCTAGTTGGGTTCAGTGCAATTGCAAGCGAGGGGGGGATGCGGGGTGCCAGGGGGCTTAAATAGGGTCACCAGCGGGGGCAGAGGGGGCGCAATTGAGGGAGGCCGAGAATAAAAGCGCTTCAACACCGGTGAGCCTCTTTCCATGCATGCGAACGGCGGTTCAGGGGCGATGACGCGGTGGAGTAATGGGGGAAACGGTCGGCGGGACGCGAGGAATTCAATGCCGGCGACGAATTAAAGGGAGGGGGCCGGCGGGGGCGGATCCGAGGCGGGGTTAGGGCTTCGGCCGGTGAGGAGGGGATTTGGGAGCGGATCCCGTGGGGAAGACGGGTCCGACAGGTGGGCCAAGGCGTTCAGCGGGCGTGAGCGCACGAGTGCGGTGGCTGGCGGGTGGGGTCGGACATCGGCCGAGAGAGGGATCAGTTTGCACTGATAGGTGGGGCCGGAGTGTCGGGTACACGCGCGAAGAGAGAGGGAGTCACTGCCTGGCGGGGTCCATTGGTCAGTACGGGGTGCGCGGGAATAACGGGCTGGGCCGACCGGGAGAGAGAGAAAGAGAGGGGGAGGGCCCATTACTATTTCAATGTTTTTCTGAATAAAAATAATTACAGAAAATGAATTAAAATAATTGGGCTACTTCCAAGGTTGATAAAAATTTGTAAAAATTCTCAAAAATACATCTTGGCCTTGGGATCATATACAAAATTTTCTAGCCTCTGGTTCGGTCATTTCATCTAGGTTCTAGCTCAATAAGGTTAAGGAGAGCATTAAAGGTATTTCCAAAATGATTAATTCTAGGAAAATAGATTAAATGATAATTTTTTATTCCTTTCAAAATTTGGGGTGTTACAAAGTCGAGAGTGTACCCAGATGTACGCATGGAGGATGAACAAGACGTCGAGTTGGAGATTGATCGAGACGAAGCGTCGTTCGAGTCAGCGAAAGGGAAGTCAGCGGGAGAGACTTGCTGGTGGTTGATTTCGCGAACTGACGATGGACGTCGACGATCGGGAGAGGCTTTGTCGGTTTTTGCTAAAAACCATTGAAACATTTAATGCTTTTACTAATTTAATAAAATTGAGTCATGTATTAGTTTAAAATTTTAGTGTCTTTGTGTTTAATTTTTAGAGTATTTTTTGAATTCATATATTCTGAAAATATTCTAAAGAGAGGTCTCTTGTATAAGGGTATTTTTAGTTTTTATTTTCAGTTCGGTAAATTGTGTCTTTTCTAGGGGGCTTAGTGCAAAATAGGCTTTCTAGAAACCTTGGGGCAGGTGGAGATAAATATCCCCTTCCTGGCTGAACTCAGCAACCAGAACATTTCCATCAATCCAGAATTTTCTACCCAGTTTTTTCCCTTGCAAAAGTTGTTCATCCGAGAGCTCTTGCTTTGATCGCATGATGGTGAATAGTGGTCTTCTAATTGTGCCGATAGTCCTGTTCATCGTCTAGAGTATCAACTTCTTCAGTGATTTGATCAGGTAAGTTTCTTCATCTGGTTTCGATAACTTTCCTTGATGTTTTATGTGGATATTTACTGGATGATAACATCTGAGTATAAGAGGAATTCATGCTGAGTACTTTTGTACCAGAAATAGTTCAGGTTTCAATTGATTCTCAAGTTTTGAATCCTGATTCTTTGTGTTCAAAAGTTCTAAATCTTGTGGAATAGTCTCTCAGTTAATACGTTGATCAAGAAGTCATGTGTATGCTGATCTATGATTTCTGATTATTCATGGATATCTGTTTGAAATTGTTTTGAATGAATTTGTTTGTTGAGATAATTGAATTGGACAGAACCAAAATTGTTCTTAACTCTTGCTGGTTGTTTAGAAGTTATAGTATAATCTGTGTGTGTGTTTGAATGCAGAAATTAATTACTCAAATCTGAATAGCATTTAGTCATTGTTCATGAAATGCTTCTCTAATCTACCAGTTCTAAATTGAAATGGCCCCTGAGTTGAAGTAATATTCCTGAATCAGTACTGGTTGTTATCTGCTAGAAATCATTTGAAGATTCACTAGTTTTAAATTGAGATCAATTCTGAGATTGTTTCTGCAAGTTTAGGTTCTCAACTGATTTATTTGCAAGAGATGCTGTAAAGAGATCTGTGAGTTACACCATTTGTTATGATTTTGTGCCTTGCAATGAAACTTTAGCTCTGCTCAATCCTTTTGGAGTTTGAATGCTTGTCGACTTGATCAACACTTTTTGTCTTTGCTCTCATTTAGATAATCTGATCAAAGTACGTTTTATCTTAAACTGAAGTTGGTTAGTCAGTTTGAATCAAAGGTTGTTCAAGTATATTGATCAGTTTGTGCTCAGATTTGCCGCTGAATTGGCTTTATCAAATTGAGTCACTTCTTTCAATGTCATGGTTATTTTCAGAATCAGTAGTGTTGCTTCCATGAAGATATCTTTACCATGAATAGTGTTCTGAATTTGGTTCAAATCTGAAGTAATGGTTGTTGTCTTCACTGTTCAAACATCTAGAAGAATTAGTTCTCAGAATTTGTCTTAAACTGAACTTAATCAGTGGTTGTGAAAGTCAAGTTAGTTCTCAGCTTGAGTGTTGAATTCAATTGAAATCTACTTGACTATTCACTGTCCGACAAAACTGTTTTCTGTACAAATATTCTGAATTCAAATCTGCAATTGAGTTTAAAACTGAACTTGACTCTGAGATTATTCTATTTAGTCTTCAATCCTGTTTGCCTGAGTTTTATATTCTGGATAGCGTTTATGTAGATATAATTTGTTGAGTGTTGGTTGTTGTCGGATGAGAAATAGTATTGACTTTTAGAATATTTTTCAAAGAAACCTGAAGTTGTTTGTGCTGATTTCTGAATTTTCAGTTCTAGCATTATTGCCAAAGTCTGAATATGGATGTGCTGAACTGAAATGAGTTTGAAGTTGATTTTGCAAATTGAACTAGAAATGATAAATGCATGTTATTGAAGATATCACTACTATTCTCCATCTGAAAAATTTTAGAAGTGATTGAATCTCATTTGCGATTGAACTGAAGTAATTAGAGTTACTTTTTAATATGATGTTTGATCTCTAGAATGAATGTTTTGATAGTTGTCGTTTGAGAAGTTTGAATCAAAGCTATTTTTGGGCGTTTGAATCTGTTTGAGCTCTAAATTGTGCTGATTAATTTGAAACTTGAATCTAAGTCTTTAGAGGTGCGTTGGGTGATTTGATTAGGCCATCACATTCGAAAGAAAGTGTCGATGCACCTATTCACCCCCTCTAGTCGCCATTCCAATCCCCCAATTGGTATCAGAGCCGGTTTGATCACGAGTTGACCTTTACCGGTTGTGATCCTTGTGGCGACATGGATAAGAACACAAAGATCTCGATGTTTGATGGTTGAGACTATGCATATTGGAAGGTATGCATGGAGTCTTATTTGCTTAGCCAAGGAAGTGTGATATGGGACATTGTTGGATCCCAGTACAAGATCCCTGAAACTCGTACCTCAGAGACTGTGAAGGCTCAATATGAATGTAATAGCAAGGCTAGAAACATTTTTTTTATTAGTCTGAGCCACAATGAGTTCGACAAGGTTTAGCCCCTTCGTACTGCTCGAGAGATTTGGTCAACATTGAGTACTTTTCATGAGGGCACATCACGGATTAACGCTAGGAGGCAGAGCACGTATAATTAAGAATATCAAATGTTCGTGCAGGGCCCTGGTGAATCTGTTGATGCTTTGTTTTCTCGCTTTGATGGCATTGTTAGTAACTTGCGATCCACTAGGACGCTAGCTTACTCAGATCATGACCGAGCAATCAAACTTCTCTATGCTCTGGATCATAGCATATGGGAAGTTAAGATCTCTAGCATTGAAGAATCTACTAGCTTTGATACTTTGACATGCGATGAACTTTTCAGTAAGCTTAAGTCCACCGAGATCGCCAAGGCATCTCGTTCTGGGATTGGGAGCTCTTTGCCACAATCCATGGCATTAGTTTCTGGTTCCAGCAGTGGCACCTCATCTGGAGGTAGCATGTCCGGTGTGTGTGCTTTTCTAGTGGATTTGCCTTGTTTTCTTTGGTCTCTATCACAAAGGAGCAAGTGGACACATTAGATGATGAAGAGCTTGCTCTCATAGTTAAAAAGTTCACTCGATTCTATAATGATAGGAGAGATCAGAGGAGAGGAGGCTCTCGAGGGTGTTTCGAGTGTGGTGATCTAAATCACATTAAAGACAACTGTCCAAAACTAAAAGCCAAAAATGAACGTGAACAAAAGTATGAGAAAAAAGATAAAAAACCGATCTACAAAGGCAAAAGAGGAAAGGTGGAAAAAAGAATGGCTCAGGCTTTCGTGGCAGCACTTAGCGACATCAACAACACCTCGAGTGAAGATCCCAGTTCTTATGAAGATGAACCAGACAAGAATGATAAGAAGAAAGAAAAGATGAAGGACTTCAACGGTCTCTACTTCATGGCCAACGGCAAGCAAAGCAGCAATGAACCCGACATATCTGAGGTTAGTCTATCTCTTGATGAATTACTTGTGCAAAACTATGAACTTCATGATGCTATGATTTCACAAGATAGACTGCTCAAACTTGCTTCTAAAGAAAGAAAAGAACAAAAGCTTAAAATTGAATCGCTGTCTATTGAACTTGCTTTACTGAAATCTAAATCAGAAACTGCTGATTGTGAGTCATGTCTTATTTTGATGGATGAACTTTCTCAGTTGCGTCTGATCCATGCTAAAAACAGTGAAAAGCTTGAAAATGTTCATAAGCAACTAATGGTGGTGGAGTCTAGACCTGATGCCATCGATGAATGCTTAAACTATACCCTTTTGATTGAGAGTGTCAGTGTGAGAGACAAACATATCGATGAGCTTAAGGCTAGATTGGAGAGTGCTGAGTGTTCTACAGATGTGCAGCCGGCTTGTACGACCTGCATCACCCTGAAGGACCAACTCAGCTTTGCTAGAGAGCAAGGAGAGAAGCTGAAGTGTGAGAATGATTATCTTCTTTCCATGGTAGATAAATGCAGAGAGGGGAAAGGGAAGATGGATCTGCTTTTAGATAAAACTAAAATGTGCGCTGACAGGGCAGGGTTAGTTCTTGGGTTAGGTTATGAGAGAACTTCATCTAGTACCCCGAGCCAAAAAGTGTTCACTCTACCTACTACCCTTGAGAAAGAGAGAGCCTAGTTAGACACTCCACAAAAAGCCAAAGATCCTCGCCAACCCAAAAAGATAATCATTTCTTCACTCAAGATAGACTCAAAGCAAAAACCTAGGAAAACTGTGAGGTTCGCACCAGAAACCCATATACCTGCACCAAAGAAAGTTTTCCATTGCACTTATTGTCACCGTGTCGGAAACTTGATTGGTTTTTGCTATAGACGCATGAGAGATGAACGCCATGCTTATACTTTACATTCTCATTCTTCATTTGATATGAATGACTATGATTATAATGCTTATACTGATTATGAGGCTCCTTACAACTATATGAGTGGCTATGCCCATCGTGGTGTATATCATACTTCGTATGATGATAGACCACGTAGGCATTTTGGCCCTAATTATTTTAGGAGACCTCAGCGAGTTGCAAGGAGATCACATGTTCAGTATGGTTCTCATCACACACAGTCTCCTGCAATGCATACTCCTCAAGTTGTTCAGCGATACCTAAGAATCTTATCTCTAAACCCAGCGCTGAGTACTCGAGATTTTACTTCTCTACTTAGGGGAGTCATGGGAGGCTGGAGGACAAGTGGATCATTGATTTCGGGTGTTCACAACACATGACCGGGAATTCTTCATGGTTCTCCAGTTTCACCTCAGCCAGGCAGCGCGAGAACATCACGTTTGGAAACAATCGCA
This sequence comes from Zizania palustris, assembly GCA_019279435.1. Taxonomy (NCBI): domain Eukaryota; kingdom Viridiplantae; phylum Streptophyta; class Magnoliopsida; order Poales; family Poaceae; genus Zizania; species Zizania palustris. Next base: position 19,657,050 of record JAAALK010000081.1, read on the forward strand.
AGAGTAGAGTGAAGGGCAAAGGTATGATCAAAATTAATGAAAATTTCACTCTTTCTAATGTTGCTTTGGTTGAGGATTTGGGTTACAATTTGCTCTCTGTTTCACAATTGCTCGATGAGGGTTTTGAGGTTCATTTCAGTTGCGATGCTTCTTTTGTTCTTGATTCCCCTGGAGCTTTTATTTCCAAAATCATAAGACTAGGGAGAATTTTTGGGGTTGATTTCACTGAGTTTTTTTGGTTCTTCTCATTGTCTTTTAGTAGAACTGTCGTCTGAGCTTTGGATGTGGCATAGGAGACTAGGGCACATGAGTTTTGATTTGCTTGTGAGATTGAGTGCCCTAGGACTCATCCGAGGATTGCCCGAGCTAAAAATTGAGAAGAACCTCATTTGTGCCCCATGTCGTCTTGGTAAAATAGTTGCTGCCTTGCATTATCCCATAAATATGGTGATGACTGAGTGACCCGGTGAGCTTTTACATATGGATATAGTTGGTCCATCCCATGTTAGCTCTTTAGGCGGCAAATTTTATGTGCTTGTTGTGGTTGACGATTATTCTCGTTACTCTTGGGTTTTCTTTCTTGTAAGCAAGGATGAAGTGTTCATGCACTTTCAGAGTTTAGCACTGAGGCTATTCAATGAACTCCCTGGTGCACTGAAGGCTCTTCTAAGCGATAACGACACCGAGTTCAAAAATATCTCTTTTATAGATTTTTGTCTTGAACATGGGATTGAACATCAATTTTCTGCACCAAGAGTCCCTCAACAAAATGGTGTTGTTGAGAGGAAGAATCATACTCTTGTGGAGATGGCTAGGACAATGCTGAATGAGCACATGACCCCTAGAAAATTTTGGGCTGAAGCCATGAGTACAACATGTTACATCTCCAACAGGATCTTTTTTGCGCTCTTTGCTGAATGTAACTTCTTATGAACTTCGCTTTGGGAGGAAGCCCAAGGTCACTCACTTCAGAGTGTTTGGATGCCGTTGCTTCATCCTAAAGCGAGGTAATTTGGATAAATTTGAATCGCACGCATCTGATGGAATCTTTTTGGGATATTCTTTACATGGACACTCTTCTCGTGTTTTCAATCTTGAAACTAACACATTGGTTGAATCTTGTGATGTAACTTTTCATGAAACTTCTCCACGTGTTAGTCCTAACTTTGAATTTGCAATTGAACACGATATGAGTGAAACGCTTTTTGAGGAAGAAGATCCATCAGATGATGAAGATCCTGAGGCTACACCACTACCTCCTTCCACGGCGACTCTAGAAGCTTCGACTACTTCGACTACAGGACCTGAAGATTCCACTTCTGAGAGTCTGGAGCAAACTTCGACAAGAGTTTAGTTGGAGATTCTATTGCAGAGAGAAGCACCGCTTCGTATTCAAAGAATGCATCCCCCGGAGCAGATCATCGGCGAGATGAATGAACGAGTAACCCAATCTCACGCTCATTTTGTTGATTTTGCTTTTGTTGCTAATTTTGAACCATTAGATGTTAGTCATGCTTTGTCTGATGCGAGTTGGGTCAATGCCATGCATGAGGAGCTTGAAAATTTTGAAAGAAATCAAGTTTGGTTTCTCGTTGATCTGCCTCCTAACATTCATTTAATTGGTACAAAATGGATTTTCAAAAATAAACAGGGGGAGGAGGGGGCGATAGTGAGAAACAAAGCTAGACTAGTGGCACAAGGGTATACTCAAGTCGAGGGGATTGATTTTGGAGAAACTTTTGCACCGGTAGCTCGACTTGAGGCCATTAGGATCTTGCTTGTTTTTGCCTCTTCGCGCGGTTTTAAACTTTTTCAAATGGATGTGAAAAGTGCGTTTTTGAATGGTTTCATTGGTGAGGACGTTTATGTCAAGCAGCCTCCTGGCTTTGAGGATCCCAAGTACCCCCATAGAGTGTTTAAAGTTCGTGAAGCATTATATGGGCTCAAACAAGCACCGAGGGCCTGGTACGACCGCCTGAGGACGTTCTTGATTGAGCATGGGTACAAGATGGGGTCCGTTGACAAAACATTGTTCATGCTCATGCATGGCAAAGACTTCATACTTGTTCAGATATATGTCAATGATATAATATTTGGTGGTTCATCTCATACGCTTGTTGCTGAGTTTGCAGATTCGATGAGCAGAGAGTTTGAAATGTCAATGATGGGCGAGCTGACCTTCTTCCTGGGTTTGCAGATCAAGCAAAGCAAACAAGGAACTTTTGTTCATCAAACAAAATACACGAGATATTTTCTTAAACAATTTGACATGTCTGACGCTAAACCACTTGCTACCCCAATGGGTACTTCTATTTCTCTTGATCTAAACGAAGACGGAGAAGAGGTGGACCAGAAGGAGTACCACAGCATGATCGACTCCCTCTTGTACTTGACGGCTATGAGGCTGGACATACACTTTGTTGTGTGTCTATGCGCTCGTTTTTAGGCTTCTCCCAGGGCATCACATCGTCAAGCTGTCAAACGCATCTTAAGGTACCTCAAGCATACACTTGAATTCGGCATTTGGTATTCTGCATCATCTTCATTATGCTTGAGAGGTTTTTCTGACGCTGACTTTGCTGGTTGCCGGATTGATCGTAAGAGTACATCTGGGACGTGTCATTTTCTTGGATCTTCTCTTGTGTGTTGGTCTTCATGCAAACAGTCTAGCGTTACTCAGTCTACAACCAAGGCTGAATATGTAGCTGCCACTAGCTGTTGCACACAGATTTTGTGGATGGTGTCTACTTTGCAGGATTTTGGGTTGGAGTTTTCACGTGTTCCACTCTTTTGCGATAATACAAGTGCAATCAGTTTAGCAAACAACCCAATACAAACATTCTAGGACCAAACACATTGACGTGCGTTATCACTTTTTGAGAGATCACAATGAAAAGGGCGATATTGAATTGCAGTTTGTTGACACTCAAAACCAGCTTGTAGATATTTTCACCAAGCCTCTCGATGCTTCTCTCTTTGCATTTTTGAGGGGAGAGCTTGGCATTTGTCATCCTTATGGCATCATGTGAGGGGGAGTTGTGTACATATTCATATGCTTCTAAAATATGTTTAATTACTTTTACATGTACATGACTTACTTGTGCACTTTACAATACTATCCTGCTTTCACTGGTTGATTGTACTTAGAATGAACTCATCTATCTATATGTGTTGAGCATGGCTTTTCATTTTGAAAATTGAAAATGGTCACTACCGGGTCTGGTTTCTAGCATGAATAGACTAGGGTGCTTTTTCTATTCATTTCTTACTTGATAGCTTTGTCCTTGTCACTTGGATGCTCATATGAAACTTGATCATGTTTGCATAAAAATAAAATAAAAAAAAGCAAAATTGAAAAATAATAAAAAATATATGAAAATGTTGAAAATGGATCAAAAGTGCTTAAGTGTTGATAAAATTGAAAAGATCCATGTGGGTTTGCATAGTCGCACTACTTTGTTCTGGACTGCATTCCATTGCACTTTGGTTTGAACTAGGACATCGAGTGTATACCAATATCAACACCTTAAGCTTCTGATGGTTTATCCTAGGCTTGGCTTGATTGGTTAGCATAAGGTTGACTTGCAAATAACTCATGGCATTAAAAAAATGACTGAATGAAATAAAAAGTTTACTTTTCTCGCATATCAAGTTTGCTGCAGCTCCTAGTAGTGGGATGTGCTTTTTGAGTTTGTTTGTGACTAGCTTTTATACTTCTTACCTTGCCATGTCTAGTTCACCAGTCTGTGTAGTGATGCTTTTGTTTGCTTAAACTTCAAACTGCTTGCTCTTACGGATATTTAGATTATGGTCATTCAAAGCTTGCCATGCAGTTTAGTCAGGACAGATTGTGAGTCACATGAAGTTTGTGTACTGTAATTGGACTTTTTCATATTCTGGAAGCATTGCATGGTCACTTTACTCTCTCGACTCATGGGGCTATCTTGATGTTTGCATTGCCAAAGGGGGAGAGTGCTTGAGGACTTGGAGCTTTTTGATGAGACTTGGAACTTTTTGTGGTGATCTTTTGAGCGATCTTTTTGGAGTGTTTGAGCTTTGTGTTGCTTTATCATTTGGCAAGTGACATGTTTTCTCATTTTGCTCTCTTTAGAGCTTTCATGGTCACTTGTGTGCTGAACTTCTCTTCTACTCTGGTTTGGATCTTGTGTTGTCAATGCACTCATCAAGAGGGAGATTGAGGAACATAGTGAGTTGTGTCACTATTGTTCAAAGGAATGATGAGTGATTGACAGGTTGGATTCATGAGTTGAGTCTGGGTATACTGGAGTTGGTGTGTGTGTCTGTGTTTGTCTCGTGTGTGTAGGCTGGAGTTACTCATCAACTATCGATGGCACGTGATCAGGGTTAGACGGGGAGTCTAATGCCATATGGTCGAGGGTGTCAATCGAAGTCGAGAGTGTACTCAGATGTACGCATGGAGGACGAACAAGACGTCAAGTTGGAGATTGATCGATACGAAGCGTCGTTCGAGTCAGCGAAAGGGAAGCTAGTGCAAGTGACAAGACGGATCGAGGGATCGAGAGCGGGAGAGACTTGCTGGCGGTCGAGATCGCGGACTGACGACGAATGTCGACGATCGGGAGAGGCTTTGTCGGTTTTTGCTAAAAATCGTCGAAACATTTAATGCTTTTACCAATTCAATAAAATTGAGTCTTGTATTAGTTTAAAATTTTAGTGTCTTAGTGTGTAATTTTAGAGTATTTTTTGAATTCATATATTCTGAAAATATTCTAAAGAGAGGTCTCTTGTATAAGGGTATTTTCAGTTTTTATTTTCAGTTTTGTAAATTGTGTCTTTTCTAGGGGGCTTAGTGAAAAATAAGCTTTCTAGAAACCTTGGGGCAGGTGGAGATAAATATCCCCTTCCTGGCCGAACTTAGCAACCAGAACATTTCCATCAATCCAAAATTTTCTATCCAGTTTTTTTCCCTTGCAAAAATTGTTCGTCCGAGAGCTCTTGCTTTTATCGCTTGACGGTGAATAGTGGTCTTCTAATTATGCCGATAGTCCTGTTCATCGTCTTGAGTATCAACTTCTTCAGCGATTTGATCAGGTAAGTTTCTTCATCTGGTTTCGATAGCTTTCCTTGATGTTTTGTGTGGATATTTACTGGATGATAACATCTGAGTATAAGAGGAATTCATGCTGAGTACTTTTGTACCAGAAATAGTTCAGGTTTCAATTGATTCTCAAGTTTTGAATCCTGATTCTTTGTGTTCAAAAGTTCTGAATCTTGTGGAATAGTCTCTCAGTTAATAGGTTGATCAAGAAGTCATGTGTATGCTGATCTATGATTTCTGATTATTCATGGATATCTGTTTGAAATTGTTTTGAATGAATTTGTTTGTTGAGATGATTGAATTGGACAGGACCAAAATTGTTCTTAACTCTTGCTGGTTGTTTAGAAGTTATAGTATAATCTGTGTGTGTGTGTTTGAATGCAGAAATTAATTACTCAAATCTGAATAGCATTTAGTCATTGTTCATGAAATGCTTCTCTAATCTACCTGTTCTGAATTGAAATGGCCCCTGAGTTGAAGTAATATTCCTGAATCAGTACTAGTTGTTATCTGCTGGAAATCATTTGAAGATTCACTAGTTTTAAATTGAGATCAATTCTGAGATTGTTTCTGCAAGTTTAGGTTCTCAACTGATTTATTTGCAAGAGATGCTGTAAAGAGATCTGTGAGTTACACCATTTGTTATGATTTTGTGTGTTGCAATGAAACTTTATCTCTGCTCAATCCTTTTGGAGTTTGAATGCTTGTCGACTTGATCAACACTTTTTGTCTTTGCTCTCATTTAATCAGATCAAAGTACATTTGATATGAAACTAAAGTTGGTTAGTCAGTTTGAATCAAAGGTTGTTCAAGTATATTGATCAGTTTGTGCTCAGATTTGCTGCTGAATTGGCTTTACCAAATTGAGTCACTTCTTTCAATGTCATGGTTATTTTTAGAATCAGTAGTGTTGCTTCCATGAAGATATCTTTACCATGAATAGTATTCTGAATTTGGTTCAAATCTGAAGTAATGGTTGTTGTCTTCACTGTTCAAACATCTAGAAGAATTAGTTCTCATCATTTGTCTTAAACTGAACTTAATCAGTGGTTGTGAAAGTCAAGTTAGTTCTCAGCTTGAGTGTTGAATTCAATTGAAATCTACTTGACTATTCACTGTCCGACAAAACTGTTTTCTGTACAAATATTCTGAATTCAAATCTGCAATTGAGTTTAAAACTGAACTTGACTCTGAGATTATTCTGTTTAGTCTTCAATCCTGTTTGCCTGAGTTTTATATTCTGGATAGTGTTTATGCAGATATAATTTGTTGAGTGTTGGTTGTTGTGGGATGAGAAATAGTATTGACTTTTAGAATATTTTTCAAAGAAACCTGAAGTTGTTTGTGCTGATTTCTGAATTTTCAGTTCTAGCATTATTGCCAAAGTCTGAATATGGATGTGCTGAACTGAAATGAGTTTGAAGTTGATTTTGCAAATTGAACTAGAAATGATAAATGCATGTTATTGAAGATATCACTACTATTCACCATCCGAAAAATTTCAGATGTGATTGAATCTCATTTGCGATTGAACTGAAGTAATTAGAGTTACTTTTTAATATGATGTTTGATCTCTAGAATGAATGTTTTGATAGTTGTCGTTTGAGAAGTTTGAATCAAAGCTATTTTTGGGCGTTTGAATCTGTTTGAGCTCTAAATTGTGCTGATTGGTTTGAAACTTGAATATAAGTCTTTAGAGGTGCATTGGGTGATTTGATTAGGCCATCACATTCGAAAGAAAGTGTCGAGGTGCCTATTCACCCCTCTAGTCGCCATTCCGATCCCACACAAAGGAGTTCTTCCGCAAAAGCTGCATGATCAGAAGGAGAGCCGATGGAGATAAGAGCAACATGTGTTTACAAATTCATCCGGAATCGGCTAGATAAGTTACTTGGACGGTAAGTCTACGGACTATAAATATGTATCCCTTAGGTTAGGATTAGTTAACTCTCATTCAATCAACAATTGGTGATTCGCAATGGAAAAGATTCAGAAGGACTCTGTGTCCTGGGATATATTGGGAAAGACTAGTCGGTCAGGGGGTGCATACTCTGAATGGAAACCAAAAGGAAACTAGACGATCCGACTGGAGAATCCGAGGTTGAAGATTTTGAAGGATACGGCCAAAGCCGCAGAAGAGATGGGAATGGAAGGATGAAACGAGGTCACTTTGCCCAAGAAGCAACACCTACAGAAAGTAGGAGGCGACAACTCCGGAAATTGTTGGGAAAGCGTGACTAGGAAAAAGGGGCCTCTCTGATGGCTTCAACAATATAGACATTCAACCAAAGTTAGAGAAGCCACCGTGGACCCTAACGTCGGCCGATGAAGTTGCCAGATGATAGGTCGACTAACACAAGGTGGAGGAGACGGTAGGTGGCCCCAAGAAGATAACAACCTAAGGGGATCCGCTAGTGGGAGGCAAGCTGTTCGACCAATTATTAGAACTACAGAGTCGGGGTCGGGGCTGACACGTAGAAGATGAATTCCTCTAGCCAGAGGGTGAGGAAAGCGATGTGTTCACGGGTGCCTACCGGGCTGACTTTCTTATTGTGCCGCCTGATGTATCAGCTACAGTTATCAGTCGGGTCATCACCAAGGTTGTGTGATGGCTGGAAATGAAGGGAGAAGGGGAGGACCGGTGAACTAATGTCAAGGCAAGTCAAGAAATAGATGTCGAGCAAGGAGGGGCTCATCGGTCCATGGCCAAAGAGAAATATGTTGAGGGCGTTAGACAAGAAGTAACACGATGTGGCCAACATCGGCTCAATCTAGAATGGTGCAGCGAGGGAGAGACCGATCCAGTGATCGACATCGATCTCATCCCATAAAGTGCGGTAAGTGGCCGATACCCTAAGGTACCAGTCATGCTAGCCAGGGATGGAGGAAGGAAAGGGCGCGAAGCTAAGGTCCTAGTCGGAAGGACGCATTGGGGAGCACTTGAAATGGGATTCGGCAGGTTTCGGCATTTACAAAGTCAATCAGATCGGAGTTACCTAGGAGGCCCAAGAAGAAACTATACGGATGGGTGAAAATCGGTATGAAGGCCGGGTTCCGAAGAGCCTACATGCAAGAAAATGGTTCAGCAAAGGGATGAAAACTACAAAGAAAAGAGAAAATGGTCAGACAGATAAAAAGCAAAGGCTTAACAATGGGATCCTGTTCAAGTCAGCCATTATACTATCCTCTCGGTGTGATGTGATGTGATGGAGAAGGAGGCGGCAAGATGATGATGATCAGGAAGCTGCAGAAGACAATGACGATGGGTTGAAAGCCGGAGTAGTGGTGAGCAAAAAGCGTGAAAGGAAGAATACAGAAGATAGATATTTATTGACTAGCGTGATTCTTCAGCTACCCCATCGGACCAATCGTGAGAAGAAAATGTGAAGAGTTTTCTGGCTAACGGTAATGAATGTGAGACGACCATGTGAAAAGACTTGGTAGAGTAAGGTAATTATGACTGATAGTTTCGAAGCGTCAGATGCCTCTTAACGCCTCAAAACTAGGGGGCATGTGTTGACGCCAAGAATTGGTAAAGCCCAAGGTCCACCAAGGAAGGTGCACGGTCAATAGAAGGTCAAGGAAGATCTAGTCAAAGAAAGTCAAAGGAGTCCATTCACAATAGCTGCATGATTGGAAGGGGGCCGAATGAGATAAGAGCAACAAGTGGTTATGGATTCATTCGGAATCGGCTGGATAAGTTACTAGGACGGCAAGTCTACGAAGTTTAAATATGTATCCCTTGTTGGGGAATAGGGGAGCTACGCTAGCCGACAAATTTAAAATTTTATGCCCTAGGCCCATGAATCATGCGCGACCGAGATCATGGATCGGTACCTTCTAGCACGAGACGCGCTAGGTGCAGTGGAAGAAGATGTTGGAGCAGCACGTCAAGCCTCTCCTCGCTTCATCCTTGCCATCCTTCACCGATCCAATCGATGAAGACGACGTAGTCGTTCGCATGTAGATGTCCACAAGTGTCTCTATTGGATCAATGCCTCCATAGAGTCCACACGTACAGGGATGGAGTACCTCCCACGGTAGCGTGCTAGCACCGCACGTGAGAGACGGGGATCCTTGACCTCAACGTTTGAGATCAAGAAGGGAAGGAGAGAACTCTTGGGTGGCTAGCTCTAATCTAGGCTTATTGCTTGCATCAAGACGTCCTCCTCCTCTCCTTTTACAGGGCTGAAAGACCCCTGGTCGTGCTCATCCCGAAACCCTAAAAACCATAACAGATCCAATCTGTTTGCCCATGTTAGAACTTCCGATCCTAGATCAGAACTTCCAACCGGGTATTTTAGGTCTCCTGATATAGTACGACATGCAACAGATCCAATCTATTATTGCCCACCTCGGAACTTCCGATACCATATCAGAACTTCTGCTCAGTACAAAAATTCCCCGATTCCGAATCAGAACTTCTGGCTCGTCGGAACTTCCAATACCATATTGGAACTTCTGAAGCAACATTTGCTCTATGTATCGAGACAAGAAAATAACCGGAACTTCCGATACTTCCTATTAGAACTTCCGATCCATGGAATTTTCTTGGGATTTAACCTTAATCCCTTATGTTAGGATTAGTTAACTCTCATTCAATCAACAATCGGAGCATCACCACCCTTGTGCCCCAAGGTTATCCGGTGGGACTCGGGCTCTTGGAGTTGGGTTGCATCAGTTTGATCTCTAGCGAAGAGGTGAGTCTCACCACCCCCGACGTTCATGCCAACTAGGTTAGTATCCTCACGGCTGCATCGGTTCGGTCTGACCTCTTGATGAAAATGGTGAAGTAGCACAATCGCTGGTTGTTCTCAGTATATTTGGCTTGGTCTAAGGCTGCATAAGTTAGGTTTGATCTCTTAGATTGAAGTGATCTGGGTTTGCTAGCTTGAGGCTTCATCGGTTAAGTTTGACATCTCTTGTTATTGTATCTTCTTCATGTTGTATACTGTTCATCTAAATAAAGTTTGCCCAATTCGTTGATATATTGTTCAGATCATCGTGACTAGCTATTGTCTCGGTTAGGTCCAATCTAGTTATCGTGATGATTTCCATGATATAGATATGTTATCTGACATGCTTTATTTATTTCTATTAGAGTACAAGCTGATAGGTTATCTTTAATTCATCTTCGTATCATGTTCACCGTCGAAGGGTGACTATCGTCTTGTATGCATATTCTGTCTTCTCCATCGGCCGATGGCACGCTAGCTCGATTGGGCCAACTCAAGCTATCGTTCGTCCGGCCGATCGGCGCGCTGGTTCATGGTTTTATCTTTTACGCCACAGTCATCGGCTTGCCAGCCTATCGGCTATGCTACTAACGTCTATCTTTTCTGATCCCTTATCAGTTGCAGGGTCAAATTGAATGGCATGCCCTGAACCCTTTTCTAAGACATAGGACCAACACTGGAGTGAAGCAAATCTCCTAGGCCACGCGTGTATTAGTATTTGACCAAAAAGCACGCCAACAGAACCTAAATTTAATACACATCAACAACTAATCAATATTGCAACATTTTCACCAATTTCCCACATATCAACATTTCCACGTCTCAACATATCGGAGGAGGAGAACCTTACGAGGATGAGGATGCAACTGAGGTGCGGAGGTGCGGAGGGCACATGCGATGGAGCGGTGAGGAGAACGATGAAGGTGACCGTGCGGTGGGTGATGGGGGCTTGGATGGCCCAATCTTTGAGAGGATACAGATAAGATAACTTCGATTGGAAGGAGATGACGTTGACTGCCCGACTACAATCGTATGAGACGTTCGTGTTGTGCCTTAGCAATCGATACACCAACTCCAAGGGTGGTTGATCTTATCGGTGATCAACCTTGTTCCTACAAGCAATCTAAGAACGAGCAAGAACAAGATAAAGGAGCAACTACAATTGCTGGATATGAAAGACGCACAAAGGGTAGTTGGGGTTCTGAAACATGAAACCGACGATCTAACCGATCACGGGTTTACATGGACATGTAGCATTGGCTAAACATTTATCTAATCAAAACTCAATTACAACTGAAGTTTCTAGGGGTATTTATAGCCCCAGGGACGTCCCTAAAGTTAGGAAACTTATTACATATGGAAACTACTAATTATTTCCAAAACAGAATTACTAGAAAAAGGAAACTTAGATTCTTAAGCCTTGGCTGGGATTCTTTCGGTGGAATAAATATATTATCTTCCATGTACACATCCTCAACTTTCCAAAAAGTCCAAGATCATATAAATCAGAGCTTCCATGTGAAAGATATGCATGTGTGAATCTGGTGCTCTCCTTGAAGTCCGAGTCTGAGTAACACGCATTGTTTTGGTTATTGCAATCTCCTCGGATCGAATATGGAAGTGTAGCTGCATCCGTTGGAAATAGGACGTCTCAAGCTTTCCAAAAAGTCCACAATCATCCAAAAAGCCAACTCATGGTGTAGCATCCTTTGCTCAAATATATAAAATGTAAATCTAATATAGAATGAATGAACCTTGGGTTGTTTATTGTAAAGTATAAGCATGGTTATATCCGAGCTAGTGATGTCCTCATCAGTGGGGGTCTAGGGTTATGGCCGAACGAAATGAAAACTTGATGATTCACTTTGGGGCCTTCACCTATTTATAAGAGGGAATCATCAGTGACAGGTGATTAACTAATATACATATTACCGACACTCTTTAGTGATAGGTGGAAATATGACCCGTCACTACAGGGGGGTCTTTAGTTACTAGTCATACTATCACCCATCACTAATGGGGTGTTCCTTCTTTAGTGATGAGTCATATTACGACCCGTCACTAATAATGCATCCAAAGAAATGAACCCCACAACCTTAGCACCACGAATCCTTCTGGTTATCAACCAAGCTGCAGCTCGATTGACCTCATCAAGAAGGCTTACTCTTGCTTGCGAAATCGAAGAACACAAGCAAGTTCATGGAGAAGAAACCAAATCACAGAAAGAATTCGATTCAACTCACGAATGAGGTTCCACAACCGAAGAATCGGTGTCCTGTTCTTGATAGAATGAAATTAAGAAATACCCAACCCTATAGGAGGGGGCGGCTGGATAAGAGGAGTTTGGGGGCGGCCAAGACCCCCTGGACGCAACCCTAGTGGGCCAAGACAAGATACACGGCCCAAAGGACCAAAGACAGTGGCGCATCACTGAGACAGATTCTGGACACCAACTTGTGGAACATTTTCCCGTCGACTCCTGATGAATTTGGGCCTGGGACCATCTCCATTTGAAAGGTTATCTTCTTAGCTTTCCATCCATATAAATATAACACAAATCCGAGTCCATATGTGACCTGGGCGGCCATTTTAGCGCAGACTGCTCTTGGAGCCCAAAACAGACCCGAGGTCAGTTGGTTTGGGCCTCCCTCTTGACTTGTATGTCATTGCTGGTCCTCCACGCCTCCAAGCCCTTCTCAAAGTATTCCTTGGCCTTCTCCATGGTTCCTAATCACAATATAATCATTCTGTAGCAATCTATTCTCATAATCATATGAAGAGGAGTTTAGGAACGAGCTCACCTCTAAATTCAATTGTCGTGCTCGAGCTCTAGTGATTGGACCTGGAATGTTGTTTGTATCCAAAGGAGTGATGTCCTAATCATCCTCCCCCTCTTGAATTGGAGTTGTCCTCAACTCAATCTCATCTTCTTCTCCCAAGTATAGCTTTAAATCTGAAATGTTAAAGGTGGGACTAACCCCAAACTCGGGAGGTTACTCAAGCTTATATGCATTGTTATTTATTTTCTCAATTATTTTTAAAGGACCATCAGCCCTAGGCATCAACTTATACTTTCTCAATTATGGAAATCTATCCTTTCTAATGTGTAACCAAACTAAATCTCCTGGTTGAAGTTTAATTTCTTGTTTACCTTTACTACCAGTGATTCTATACTTTTCATGCATCTTCTCAATGTTGTGCTTAGTTGTCTCATGCATTTGCAAAATAAATTCGGCACGTTTCTTGGCATCACTATGAATCCTCTCACTAGTAGGTAAAGGAAATATATCAATTGGAGCAAGGGGATTGAAACCATACACTACCTGAAAAGGACTTACCTTGGTGGTATAATGTGTTGCCCGATTATATGAAAACTCCACATGAGGCAAACATTCTTCCCACACCTTCAAATTTTTCGTCAAAACAACCCTCAACATGGTGCCCAAGGTGCGGTTCACCACCTCTGTTTGTCCATCAGTTTGTGGGTGACATGTTGTAGAGAACAGCAGCTCTGTCCCCAACTTGTTCCACAGAGTGCGCCAAAAGTGACTCAAGATTTTAGCATCGCGATCTGAAACAATAGTTGAAGGCATACCATGCAAACGACCAATCTCTTCGAAAAAGAGGTCAACAATATGAACATCGTCATCACTCTTATGACATGGTATGAAGTGTGCCATCTTAGAAAAACGATCCACCACCACAAAAATGCTATCCCTCCCCCTCTTAGTCCGAGGCAATCCCAAAACAATGTCCATCGAAATGTATGTCAAAGGAATAGAAGGGACAGGAAGAGGCATGTATAAACCATGTGGATTCAAGCGTGACTTAGCTTTTTGACATATGGTGCAGCGCGCCACGAATCACTCAACATCTCTTCTCACCTTCGGCAAAAGAAATGTGAGGCCAAAACATCCTCCATCTTCTTAGCACCAAAATGTCCCATCAGCCCTCCTCCACGCGCTTCGTGTAACAACAAGTGATGAACGGAACCAACTGGAATGCCTAGGCGGTTAGCTCTAAACAATAACCGATCATTGATCACAAACTTGTTCCATATACGTCCCTCTCCACAATTCAACAACACATCTTTAAAATCAAGATCAAGTGCATATTGTTCTTTTATCGATTCAAGTCCAAAAAGATGACAATCAAGTTAGGACATCAGGGTATATCTCAAATACAAGGTGTTGATAGCAAAAAATGGCATTATTGGTCAAGATTGTCAAAATATCAATTTTGGTAATTTGGGCCGGAAATACACAAGTCCTGGCACAGGCCGAAGCCTTATAGTGTCGGAGGCCCATCTTCATGAGGCTTCGGAGGCCTTTTAGTGGTCTGCTGGCTTCGGCCCGGAGGCACTTCGGTGGCCTGCTTCGCTGAAGGTTTGGCCCGAGGAGTAGGCTTCGACGGGCCTGCCGAAGGCCCACTTCGGGCCAGCTTCAGAGATAGAGTCTGATACAGATTCTGGTTGTTTTTATCCCTAAACTTAATTAGGCCGAATCTTATCAAATTATAATTATAGATAAGAAGACTACCCCTATAAATACAAGGGTGAGGCCGGTTCATCGACGCCCAACACAAATCAACTTCAAACCCTAGTTTGAACCATACCTTAACTTTGTTTACTTTTCCGTACACCTTCGTGGGTTTGCGCTGGAAGCCCTCCGTCAGCCGCGCCGTAATAGTGGTAAGCCTTGTTGGTTTGCCTGTAAATCATCCATTAATCTAAGTAACAGATTGTTATCACCTTATTGGCTCACTTGTCAACCCTCTATTAATCTACGTAACAGATTGCTATCTTCGTTTTGTATACTGCAACACTTAGTAATTCAGTCTCCAGGTCAAATTTGCACTTGATCTCAATTTTGCTGCAGGTTTCACATTCGGAGCTCCCTTCGCCGAAGGTTTCCGGAGCTAGGAAGTTGATCTCGGAGGCTGCCAGAGCACCCTTTGGAGATTCCCTGCTTCGTTCATCCGTGCCAGATTTTCCACGTTGTTGACGGTCTGGTCAAGTCCCACGCACTGGAGCTACTTCGCATCGGGGCGGCTTCCTATCAGGGTCGCGCCAGAATGTACCACGACGCATCAGACTTCGTCACGTCCGAACATACCAAGCCGCATCGGACTTCGTCGCGCCAGTGCTTCGCGTTGGATTTTGTCGTGTCAAGAGGCTTCGCACCGAACCCTGTCGTTCGGAGCGATTTCGCGTCGCGATTTGTTCGGAGCCTATCTTCGGCTAGATCGATCCAGACGCCGAAGGCTACCTTCGGCGCACCCTTCGCACCATACGCCGAAGGCCCCCCTTCGGTGACCCTTCGAATGGTATACTCCGAACCAATTAGGCTCTGCTCGGCCGTTTGGATTTTTTTTTCTATATATTTAAGCTAATTGGATTATTTCTGTGTGATTTGATTACCTGGCGGCTCCACCCCCTTGCCACTGTTAAGGGTAGTCAGAACACAATGTCAGTGTTGTGTTACGCTTAGGCTTGATCCTAAGTATCCTCATGCTTTTGGATCATCGAACTGACCCAAGTGTGGGGAATGCTTTAGAGTCAACACACTTTTTGGTGACTCCACTGGGGACGGCTACGCCAACATGACAAGTACATCTACATCAGCTACGAGTACTTCCACGATGACTACTACGTCTATGATGCCGATGGAACCCATGGGGGGTGCAGAGATCGAGGCGAAGATGAAAGAGCTCCAAGATCTCATGCTCGGGAGCTACGTCAAGACACGAGCATGCTTCATCAAGCGCGACATCAACATCCCCGACCTCACTTGGACTCAGGTAACACCAGTGTCGCCTCCTTTATCTTCTTTATAGATTGAGCAGAAGATAGTTGCATCGGTAGATCAAGATGTTAGTGATTCACTAGCCAACCGTCTAGATTCGGTAGCTAGCTCTCTGGTAGAAGCGTTATTTAGAAAGTTCGGCTTTACCGAGGCCATTCCTCTGACTCCAATTGCTAGTGTACCCCCGGTAAATCGCATCTATAGCAGAACTGATGGTAGTACTGGCAAAGCTATCATGTCTCCGGCCTCAACATCCACGGCCGAGATGAGTCACTACTGCAACACCCAGATTTAATAAAACCAGGCCTTTATTGAAATTCCATAGAAACTCAATAAAACAAGACGTTCATCACACGACTACGCACAATACGCCAATCAATCATGGTTCATAGACCATATTATTATAAAAGAGTTAAATCAAAGAGAAACTAATAAAATAAATCCTCTAGATGAATGCCTCCTTCCAGTCTCATGCCTTGACTAGGTCGCTACTCCAGACCTTCATCCTCCTCATAGTAGACAACCTTTGGTGGTGTAAGTCAACGGGGGTCAGTACAATCGTACTCAGCAAGCCACCGAATGTAATGATAATGCAAGGTAATAACAAGGAAGGTAGTGGCTCATGTTTGCAGAAAAGTACAGTTGTAAGCGTTTAATGAAGTCAAGTTATTGGTACAAAATGTAAACATGTGTAATGCACCATCTTCTAACTCGAGGGGTACAGTCAGCCCGCTCTCGCTCAATAGTCCTTACATGCCATGAAGCACACATTCATTCAAACAGAAGTAAACTAACTACGGCGAACATTGCCCAACCCGCCCTTGACCATGGGCACGAATTTTCGAAAAGATTATTCTCTGATCAGAGACGTACTACTGTACCCACAAGGCACTCATTCCCACACATCGCAGTGTGTCAAATAACCCAAGTCACAGGAACTCATGCCAAAACCTTTAGCATGGAATGCACCAATTCGATAACACCCTCTTATAGGTTTCATACGGTGCCCCGACGCGTCGGGCCAACAACGTACCCCCCTTGAGCCTCGTCGGTACAAGCCACCCGCAGGTTGCCACTTGCCCCCTCCACTATGGTGCTTCAAGTTGGTATGAACCATACCTCCAGTTAGGACTTACCCACTAGACTTGTGGTTAGTACGAGTTTGTTTTGCAACAAATCCCGCAGACCGGTCCTTATAGTTCCCCGGGTGCGACAAACCAATGCCCTAGCTTGCACCCGGAACCCACCATACTTATAACATAGCCAACTCTACAGAAATCCAGATACTAGAATAACGGGGAAATTATATAGCAGAATCCAACTATCTATGCCTCATTCTTTTATCCTATAGCAGTTGTGTCGATACATTGGACACTAACTAATATAGTATTTAAAAAGTGACAAGGAGTTTAGGCTCAATAAGCATGGCTTGGGTTTACACAACAAGGACAGGGATCTAATAAATATAATTTAGGGCTTGTGATTAAACTAATGCAATATTTAATTCCTATGTGTTATAGCGGTAATTATGAAAAACTGGGCTCAATTATGATCAACTTGGGGTTTGTGACTTTCCTTGATCCGCGAACGGTGAAGGAGGAACCTCAGGGTAGAACTCCGGATCTTCGATGGTGTCGTAGTCTTCTCGATACGGATAATGAATACGACATTCAATAAACAATCCAAACAACACAAGAGCAAGCATATACGTTTTTGTTGGATTAAACAAAGGGAATAAATCCTTTAATATTCTGAAATTATTACCTAAATATTTAGGATTAATTTTTATGGGGTTTATGACTTTTATAAAATGAAATAAGCATTTACCCTAAAGGGTTTTAATTTTCCCATTTAAATAAGAATAAAAATGTAATAAATAAACCTACTGTTTTTATTTTATAAATGTGTAGAGAATAAAAAGACAAATTTTGCAAAATTTGAATGGTGAAATTTGGAGTTAATTTGAGCAAGTTATGAATTTTCAAAGTTTAAACGATGTTCTAGATTTTTATTTAAACATAAATTGGTCTCCGGATCCAGATCTGGCGGCCAGGCACGAGGCGGGAGGCTTAAGTTACAATGAACGGCTGAGATTAAAAGCGATCGAACCGGTACACGTGGACGCACGAGATCGATCCAGGTTTTTAAATAGTGATCAATGACTCAGATGAGCCCATACCGGTTCAACGTAGATCAACGGCCTTCGGGATTTAATCAGTGCCGTTTGATCACAATCGTGCGGCCAGGACTTCGTCCGGCATGGCATGCACAGAAGGGGGTAATTTACCCCTTCTTCTCCGACTCCGGCGACGCGACGGTGAGGTCTACCAGGCATTAATGGCTAGATCATCAAAATATCAATTTTGGTGATTTGGGCCAAAAATACACATGTCCATGGTCTGTCCAAAACCCTACAGGCCAAAGTCCATTGAGCTATGGGCTCTGAAAGCCTCTAGCTAGCCCATGAGCTTCGGCTGGGAAGCCTTCGGAGGCCCACGCTACCGAAGCTTCAGCCCGAGGAGCAGGCCTCGATGGGCCTAGCCGAAGCCCACTTCGGCAGAGGTAGAGTTGAATGTGTTTCCAGCTCAATTTTTATCTCTATCGGGCCGGATTAATAGCAGATTAGATCAGATATTAAGCCCCTATAAATAAAGAGGCGAGGCCAGCGTAGAGTTCCCCCCAACTCAAACCAAACCAAAGCCCTAGCTTTGATCGTATTTACTTTACCTTTATTTTCCTGTACCCCTTCGTGGCTTTGCCTGGAAGCCCTCCACCGGCCACTACGGAACAGTGGTAACCCTTGTTACTTCGCTTGTGAAGTACCCGTTAATCTACGTAATATATTGCTATCGCCTTGTTACTTCACCTGTGAAGTATCCGCTAATCTGCGTAACAGATTGCTACCTTCGCTACTAGTGCAACACTTAGCAAAATTCGGTCCTCAGGCCGGATTGGTACTCCAAATTCTCTTTGTTGCATGTTCCCATGTTCAGAGCTACTTCATCGGAGGCGTCTGGAGCTGAGAGATTAGTTTCGGAGGTCACTAGGACACCCTTCGACGGGATTGCAGGCTCCGGCAATAGGCTTCGCCAGCATACTTCGTCACAACAGGCTTCGCCACGACCACACTCAGCATTGTATGAAGTTACGCTCGTGCGCGGCCCTCGCGTCATTATTCTGTAGTTTGTTATATTAGAGACCTCACGCCGAACCCCGCTGTTCGGAGGTGATCATCGCATACAGATCCGTTCGGAGTCCATCTTCGGTTGGATCAGTCCGAACGCCGAAGCACCCTTCGGTGGGACACTCCGCACCAGACGCCGAAGGTACCCTTCGGTGACCCCTTCACACCAGACTTCGAAGTAGACAAGCTTTGACCGGTTTGCTGATTTTATTCTGTTTAATCTATTTCTTTCGGCTAATTGGGTTATTTTGTGTGATCTGATTGCCTGGCGACTCCACCCCCCTTATCACGACTAAGGGAAGTCGAAACACGATGTCGGTGCTACGTCACGCTTAGGCTTGTACCTCAGTATCCGTGCACTTTTGGATCGTCGAACTGACCCAAGTGCGGGGGCACGTTTTCGTGTCAACAGCCACTAGCAAAAATAGAACCAGGGGAGCGATGGGGATGCGAGGGTACGGGCTGTAGCGATGGTGATGGGATGGCAGTGACCGGCGACGAGGAGGGGCAATGAAAGTTCTTGGGTTCGACTATGGTGGCAGTTTCCAGCGATCTTCACGACCAACGGAGACGTGGCCGAGGACAGGGCGGTGATGCTGGTCCTGAGGGTGGCGACAACGAGAGGGCGGAGGAGGCTTGAGGTGTCGGCGATCAGTGGCCAGAGTGGAAATATAGGTAGGGGGTTTTCGGCATTGCAAGGCGTCGACAGAGCGTAGCTAGGGCAAACGTTGAGTGGCCGCAGTGCGGTGAGGGCGAGGGTACTTATAGGGGGATCGCCGGCGTCCAAATGGAAGGAAACCGAAGGTTTCCTTTTTCCTCCTCTCCGGCGAACCTGCCATATACGCGAGCACCTGCCATCTATGGCGAAAACACGTGGCTTCAGAGGGAAAGGGAACACCAGCGATCGGGGGAAAGGAATTCGGGAGCAATTCGGTGAATAAGGGCAACCGACGGTTGATTTTGGGAAGGGGGTTGCCAGGAACGGAAGGGGGGATCCCCTTCCATCGGAGATGAAGATACTGACATGTGGGGGCCACATGTCAGTGGGTGTTGACGAGGGCGAACGCGCCGACAAGTGGGCCTACACGGTCAGAGGTGGAGTGAGGGGCGTGTGTGGCTGACGGGTGGGTCTGGTTGGGCGCGGGCGGGAGAGAGAGGATGGGGGCAGCGCCAACAAGGGGGTCCCACTTGTTAGTGGCTAGGGTGCTAGATTGGGCCGGACTGGGGAAGATTTGAGGGTTGCGGCCCAATACTATTTAAAATGTATTTTTGATTTAAAATATTTCTAGAAAATCAATTATTTGTTTAGAGCTTGAATCACTGTTGCTAAAATTTTGTAAAAATTCCTAAAAATATTTCTTGGCTTATAGATTCCACCATAAATTTATTAGCCTTAGATTTGAATTATTTTCCCTGTTTTGCTTTATTTGGATTCTTTTATCCTTTTCTCTAATAGAATAATCCTTTTTATTTCAAAAATTTTATTTCTCTCCTTTTTATTTTATTTTTAAAATTTGGGATGTTACAATCCTATCCCCCTTACAAAGAATCTCGTCCTCGAGATTCAGATTAATTCTCAAATAACTCTGGGTGCTGCGCTTTTAGTTCTTCTTCCTTTTCCCATGTAGCTTCCTCTACCAGATGATTACTCCACTCAACCTTGCAAAAGCGAATAACCCGACTTCTGGTTATCCTTTCTTTGACTTCCAAGATCCAGACGGGCTTCTCAACATAGGTCAGATCCTCTTGGATATTCAGTTGCTGAAGGTCTACCTGCTCTGTCATAACTCAAAGAAAGTTCTTTAACTGTGATACGTGGAATGTGTCATGTACCCCAACCAATGACGGTGGCAGTTCCAACTGGTAAGCGACCTCTCCTTGACGTCGGATGATCCGGAAGGGTCCAACGTATCGAGGTGCTAACTTTCCTCTCATATTAAACCTCTGGGTGCCACGGAGGGGAGTGACTCTGAGGTAGACATGATGCTCTTCTTCAAAGGCTAGATCCCAGCGGCGGTTGTCGGCATATCTCTTTTATCGGGACTGGGCTGTCTTCAGTCTGTCTTGGATGATCCTTACTTTCTCTTCGGCTTCCCGAAGAATGTCCGTACCAAAAACTTGGGACTCACCGGTCTGATCCCATAATAAGGGTGTTTTACACTTGCGTACATATAAAGCTTCAAACGGAGACATCTGTAGGCTGGCCTGATAGCTATTATTGTATGAGAACTCGGCGTATGGTAAACTCTTGTCCCATGTTCTTCCAAAATCTAGGGCACATGCCCTAAGAATATCCTCCAATATCTGATTCACCCTCTCGGTCTGTCTATCAGTTTGGGGGTGGTAGGTTGTGCTGAAGTTCAGTCTCGTCCCCATCTCCTCTTGGAGTGTTTTCCAAAACCGAGACGTGAACTGACTCCCTCTATCGGAAACTATCTTCTTAGGCACTCCATGGAGGCACACTATGCGGGCCTTGTACAACTCTGCCAATTTAGGATCGCTGAAGGTTGTCTTGATGGCTATGAAGTGAGCTACCTTCGTAAGCCGATCGATGATTACCCATATAGAGTCATATCCGACTTGGGTCTTTGGGAGTCCGGTGATGAAATCCATACCAATATCTTCCCATTTCCATTCGGGAACCTTGAGGGATTGCAACAATCCTACTAGCCTCTGATGTTCTTGTTTTACTCATCGGCAGGTGTCACATTCCGCTACGAACTGAGCAATCTCCTTTTTCATACTGACCCACCAATATCTTTCCTTTAAGTCCTAGTACATCTTCATACTTCCGGGATGAATGGAGTACAAAGTGTCATGGGCCTCTCTTAGAATAAGGATCCTTAACTCCGGTTTATTAGGCACACACAACCTAGTTCCAAACCATACGGTGCCGTTCTCATCTTCTGATAACCCTGGGGCCTTGCCCTATCTCATGTTCTTCTTGATTGCTGCTATATCCAGATCTTCTAACTGAGCTTCACGGATTTGATCGATTAGGACTGGTCTTGTCTCAAGTGTGGCTAAATAGGCTCTAGTAGTTATTCCGAGGTTTAACCTCTCTATCTCCTTGTACAGCAAAGGCGCGTGGTCTTGAACCATGATGGCAGTACAGTATCCTTTACGACTTAAAGCATCAGCCACCACATTTGCTTTGTCGGGATGGTAATGAATGCCTAAGTCGTAGTCCTTTATCAATTCTAGCCATCTCCTCTGCCTAAGATTGAGATCCGACTGCGTGAAGATATACTTCAAACTCTTGTGGTTCGTGAAGACTTCACAATGGTTTCCAACAAGGTAGTGCCTCCAAATCTTCAGAGCGTGCACTACAACAGCCAATTCTAGGTCATGGGTGGGGTAGTTCAGCTCGTGTGGTCTCAATTGCCGAGAGGCGTATGAGAAAAATTTTCCATCTTGCATAAGAACACATCCCAAACCCTGACGAGATGCGTTGTAGTATACGTGAAAGCCCTTCCTTTGGTAGGGTCAATATTGGTGCTGACACCAATCGCGTCTTGAGGGTCTGAAAACTTTCCTCGCATTCTGGAGTCCATTCAATCTTCTCTCCTTTCTGCAACAACTTGGTCATGGGCTTCGCTATCTTGGAGAAATTCTCAATAAATCGACAGTAGTAACCTGCTAATCCCAGAAAACTTCGTATCTCCGATACGTTGGTGGGTGGCAGCCAATACGTAACTGCCTCCACGGTGGCAGGGTCTACCGCGAGGCCTTGTGCCGAGATAATATGCCCTAGGAACTTTACTTCCGCCATCTAGAACTTGCACTTGCTGTACTTGGCGTATAACTGATGTCCTTGAGTTTTCCAAGGGTCAACTGGATGTGGGTCTCATGCTCTTCTCAGCTCTTGGAATAAATTAGGATATCATCTATGAATACAACTATAAATTTATCCAGGTACTCCATGAACACTTTATTCATCATATTCATGAAGAAGGCAGGGGCGTTGGTTAACCCAAACAACATGACAATACACTCATATAATCCATATCGGGAAGTGAAAGCCGTCTTAGGTATGTCTTCCTCTCGAATCCTCAACTGATGATATCCGGACCAGAGGTCAATCTTGGAGAATACCATGGCTCCTTTCAGTTGATTGAATAAATCATCAATCCTAGGTAGAGGGTACTTGTTCTTGATGGTCACCTCATTCAAAACCCGATAATCCACACACATTCGCTTAGCCTTATCTTCCTTCTTCTCGATGAAGATAACGAGGGCTCCCCATGAGGATGTGCCGAGTCTTATATATCCTTCTCGTTCAAGGTCTTCTAGCTGGTACTTCATCTCTGCCAACTCGTTTGCGGCCATCCGGTAGGGTCGCTTGGAGATAGGAGTGGTACCAGGCACTAGGTCAATCCTAAACTCGATATCCCTCTTGGGTGGAATCCCTGGAAAATCCTTAGGAAAGACGTCTGGGTACTCACAGGCTACTGGTACTTCTTCTAGTGTGATCTGATGCAGACGAGGTCTTTCGGGATTTTGGTCTGTCATCTGAAATGTGACGACAACTCCTTCTTCACTGGTCACTGTTACTTTTCTTCTTGCGCATTCTATCACCCCTAGGTGCCTGTTTAACCAATCCATCCCTAGGATGAGGTCCAAACCTTTACATTCTATTAGAATGGGGTCTACACAGAATATTACGCCTTGGATATCTACCCATACCCTTGGACTATAGAAGTGGGCTAGGGTCTTCTTGCTAGTTCACACTCATTCAGATTATATGTTTTCACAAAACTTGCTGATATAAACGAATGAGTAGCTCCAGTGTCGAATAAGATAACTATGGATACTGAATTTACGGAGAACTTACCCATGACTATCTCCGACGCAGCCTGAGCTTCTTCCGCGGAGACATGATTGATGCGGGCGCGAACCGCGGGATTCGCCGTGATCCCTTGAGGATGCTTGGGACGGGGACACTGGTGGGAGTAGTGTCCTTCTTGGCGGCAATTGAAGCATATCACCGGCTTGTCGTGCTTGTCACATAGAACCTCCGCTTTCTTGGCGGGGGCAGGTGGGGCAGCTGGTGCGGCAGGAGTAGGACAAGGGTTTCTAGCTCCCTGGTTGCTGGCCAGCGGAGCTGGCCTGTAAATGGGGCGCGGATGGTAGTGGGGTGTCGGTGGGGAAGGTGTGAAGTGTGGCCTCTGCGCCATCCCCTGGTGCTGTCGGAAGGTGATCGTTCTTTTCTTCTTCAGATCTACCTTGTTCTGCTTGTTCTCTTGAATTATTGCCTTGTTCACCAACTTTTGGAAGTTGGCATAGTCTCTAGAGACCAACTAAAGTGATATCTCATCCTTCAGTCCCCGGAGAAACTTGGACTGGTGGGCCTCATCCGTGCGTACCTCCTCTAGTGCATACCGGGCTAGCCGGTTGAACTCATGCAGGTTTTCCATAACAGACCCGCTTCCTTGTTGTAAATCCCTAAACTCTTGTTGTTTTTGGGCTATGATGCCCTCGAGGACATGAGCGGCGCGAAAAGCGACGATGAACTCAGCCGATGAAATTACATGACCCTCGGGCTGAGTATCGTGAAGGTTGTCCCACCACTTCACGACGGGTCCTTGGAGCTGATGAGCAGAGAATGCCACTCTCTCCTGCTCGGTACATGGCAGAAGGCCTAGCTTCTTGCCTATGGTTCGCAGCCAGTCACTCGCCTCCATTGGGTTGGTGGTGCTGGAGAACGTTGGGGGCCAGACATGCAGGAACTCTAAAAGTTGAGAGGCTGGTGCCGGTGACGGGGCAGCTGGTCTGAGGGGAGGTTCCGGTGGCTATTGCTGAAGCCGGAACAACTGTGTCTACTGCTCTTGCATTTGGTTTTGTTGCTGCTGCATCTGGGTCAGCAGTGTGGCGATCATTTGGTTTTGATTCGCCATCGTCTCAGCCAAAGTGGGATGATTGGTGACTAGGGCCTGCTGTTGGCCGGTGGCTCCCCACCGAGGCAGGTTTTCGCAGTCGTTTCCGTTGCAAGGGGCATCCGATCCTTGTTCGTTGGCCATCTTGAAGATAAGGGGGGTTTCCCAAAGGAGATATAAATTTTAAGGGGGAACATTACTAGCTTTATTTCACAAAACAAATGTTTAGACTTAGATGCTTACATCTATATTTTTAACTCTTATTTAATTCTCACCCATGCCTTATATTTGACATGAGTGGCACTACAAGCATAACAAAAGCAAAGACAATTAATCGTAAACTAGCGTCTAATTCTCGCACTACTAAAATAGCTCGGTGGAGGGCTCGATCGTCGGCTCGGCAGGGGCGACCGGTGCAGGAGTAGTGGTACTGGACGGTTCGACGGAAGATGCACTGCGCGATATCCTCTTGGGCCTGGCTGAGGGGGTCCTAAGCGCCTTCTGCTTATGCAGTGGAAGGGGAGCAACCTCCTCGAGATCCTTCTGCAGCTCCTCGATCTGGCGACGAAGATGAGCGGTATCGGCGACGCCCTGGCGCAGAATCTTGTTCTGCTACTGCAACTCCGCTACCTCAGCGGCCAAGTGACGCCCCTACTGGACCTGGTGACAGATCTCTCCATTCTCACAGTTCAGGCTCTTCGTCGTGTGGTGGTAGTAGTCGATGGTATCATGCTGACTGTCATCGTCGAGTACCGCCTCCGTGTGAAGATCATCCATCGCATGTAGTAGACGCGTGGTGCGGGCGATGACAGAGTTGCGCTGGGAGTAGGTGCTGACGTAGACGCTGCGGTGACTCCCCGAGGTGCGCATGGGCATGAAGCAATAGGCGGTGTCATGGAGCTACCCGTCGTAGACCATCTAGAGCTCGGAGAGGGCCTAAAGTGCAGGACACTGGCTAGCCACCTCGAAAGTGGGTTCTCCGACTCCGTGGGTGTAGAAAGCTAGGTGCGTGCTGGAGGAGCGAATGACGATGGTGACCTCGCAGTACCCCTCGTTCACATCGGGAAAAATCTAGTGGAATGCGGGCTCGTGCTCAAATCCGAGGAAGTCTACGAGCATGCAGAGATCGCGAACGAAGCCGGTGCGATCATGAAGAAAACCTCCCATGGTGTGAATCGGCATCTACAAAAAGAGAGAATTTTGGTAAAAATTTTGGAAGACGATATATTAAGTAGTTTGTAAAAATACTGACAATATATATCCTAGGGTTAGGTCTGTTTGGCTTTCTACAGTCAAGTCGGCTCTGATACCATCTTGTAACGCCTAGATTTAATAAAACCGGGCCTTTATTGAAATTCCATAGAAAATCAATAAAACAAGACGTTCATCACACGACTGCGCACAATACGCCAATCAATCATGGTTCGTACGCCATATTATTACAAAAGTGTTAAATCAAAGAGAAACTAATAAAATAAATCCTCTAGATGAACACCTCCTTCCAGTCTCGTGCCTTGACTGGGTCGCTACTTCAAACCTTCATTCTCCTCATAGTAGGAAGCCTCTGGTGGTGTAAGTCAATGGGGGTGAGTACAATCGTACTCAGCAAGCCACCGAATGCAATTATAATGCGAGGTAATAACAAGGAAGGTAGTGGCTCATGTTTGCGGAAAAGTACAGTTGTAAGCGTTTAATGAAGTCAAGTTATTAATACAAAATGTAAACATGTGTAATGCACCATCTTCTAACTCGAGGGGTACAGTCAGCCCACCCTCGCTCAACAGTCCTTACATGCCATAAAGCACACATTTATTCAAACAGAAGTAAACTAACTACGATGAACATTGCCCAACCTGCCCTTGGCCATGGCCACGACTTTTCAAAAAGATTATACTCTGATTAGAGACGTACTACTATACCCACAAGACACTCATTCCCGCACACCGCAGTGTGTCAAATGACCCAAGTCATAGGAACTCATGCCAAAACCTTTAGCATGGAACACACCAATTCGATAACACCCTCTTATAGGTTTCATACGGTGCCCCGATGCGTCGGGCCAACACCATACCCACCATTGAGCCTCGTCGGTACAAGCCACCCGCAGGTTGCCACTTGCCCCCTCCACTATGGTGCTTCAAGTTGGTATGAACCATACCTCCAGTTAGGACTTACCCACTAGACATGTGGTTAGTACGAGTTTGTTTTGCAACAGATCCCGCAGACCGGTCCTCATAGTGCCCCGGGTGCGACCAACCAATGCCCTAGCTTGCACCCGAAACTCACCATACTTATAACATAGCCAACTCTAACCAAAATCCAGAGATGAGAATAACAGGGAAATTATATAGCGTAATCCAACTATCTACGACTCATTCTTTATCCTATAGCAGTTGTGTCGATACATTGGACACTAACTAATATAGTATTTAAAAAGTGACAAGGAGTTTAGGCTCAATAATCATGACTTCGGTTTACACAACAAGGACAGGGATCTAATAAATATAATTTAGGGCTTGTGATTAAACTAATGCAATATTTATTTCCTATGTGTTATAGCGGTAATTATGAACAACTGGGCTCAATTATGATCAACTTGGGGTTTGTGAATTGCCTTGATCCGCGAACGGTGAAGGAGGAACCTCGGGGTAGAACTCCGGATCTTCGACCGTGTCGTAGTCTTCTCGATACAGAAAATAAATACGACATTCAGTAAACAATCCAAACACCACAAGAGCAAGCATATAAGTTTTTGTTGGATTAAACAAAGGGAATAAAGCCTTAAATATTCTGAAATTATTGCCTAAATATTTAGGATTAATTTTTATGGGGTTTATGACTTTTATAAAATGAAATAAGCATTTACACTAAAGGATTTTTATTTTCCCATTTAAATAAGAATAAAATGTACTAAATAAACCTATTGTTTTTATTGCATAAATGTCTAGAGAATAAAAAGACAAATTTTACAAAATTTGAATGGTGAAATTTGGAGTTAATTTGAGCAAGTTATTAATTTTCAAAGTTTAAACAATTTTCTGGATTTTTATTTAAACAGAAATTGGTCTCCGGTCCACGGTGAGCCAGGCTCTCCACGGACCCGCGCACTGTGCGCATGGACCAGGCCAACCGGACCGTCCGATCTAGATCTGGTGGCCAGGCGCGAGGCGGGAGGCTTAAGTTACAATGAACGGCTGAGATTAAAATGGATCGAGCCGGTATGCGGTGATGCACGAGATCGATCCAGGTTTTTAAATAGTGATCAATGACTCAGATGAGCCCATACCGGTTCAACGCAGATCAATGACCCTGATTAAATCGGGATTTAATCAGTGTCGTTCGATCACAATCGCGCGGCCAGGACTTCGTTCGGCACGGCAAACGCAGAAGGGGGTAATTTACCCCTTCTTCTCCGACTACGGCGATGCGACAGCGAGCGATTCTCAGCGACGGCGAGGTCTACCGGCATGGATACTAACAAAAATAGAACTAGGGGAGCGAGGGGGACGCGAGGGTACCAGCGGTAGTGACAGCGACGGGCTGGCGGCGACCGGCGATGAGGAGGGGCGATGAAAGTTCTCGGGTTCGATGACGGCGACGGTTTCTAGCGGTCTTCACGGCCAACGGAGACGTGGCCGAGGATGGGGTGGTGACGCTGGTCCCGAGGGTGGCGACGATGAGGACGGAGGCGGCTTGAGGCGTCGGCGATCGGCGGCCGGAGTGGAAATAGAGGGAGGGGGTTTTAGGCATCGCAAGGCGTCGACATAGAGTAGCTAGGGAAAACGTTGAGTGGCCGGAGTGCAGTGAGGGCGAGGGTACTTATAGGGGGGTCGCCGGCGTCCAAATGGAAGGAAACCAAAGGTTTCCTTTTTCCTCCTCTCCAGTGAACTTGCCATATACGCGAGCACCTGCCATCTATGGCGAAAACGCGTGGCTTCAGAGGGAAAGAGACCACCGGCGATCGGGGGAAAGGAATCCGGGAGCAATTCGGCGAATAAGGGGGGCCGACGATGGATTTTGGGAAGGGGTCACTTGGAATGGAAGGGGGGATCCCCTTCCATCGGAGACGAAGATACTGACATGTGGGGGCCACATGTCAGTGGGCGTTGACGAGGGCAAACGCGCCAACAAGTGGGCCTACGCGGTCAGAGGCGGAGTGAGGGGCAAGCACGGCTAACGGGTGGGTCTGGTTGGGCGCGGATGGGAGAGAGAGGAGGGGGGCGGCGCCGACAAGGGGGTCCCACTTGTCAGTGGCTAGGGTGCTGGATTGGGCTGGGTTGGGGAAGATTCAAGGTTTGCGGCCCAATACTATTTAAATTGTATTTTCGATTTAAAATATTTATAGAAAATCAATTATTTGTTTAGAGCTTGAATCACTATTGCTAAAATTTTTTAAAAATTCCTAAAAATATTTATTGGCTTATAGATTCCACCATAAATTTATTAGCCTTAGATTTGAATTATTTTTCCATGTTTTGCTTTATTTGGTTTCTTTTATCCTTTTCTATAATAGAATAATCCTTTTTATTTTAGAAATTTTATTTCTCTCATTTTTATTTTATTTTTAAAATTTGGAATGTTACAACTACACTTATGGCCAAGCTAACCCTGCTTACTGCGTGCCGCCTCCACCTACACCCACGCTAGCTTTTCCCGCACTGCCTGCGCCGCATGCTCCTACGCAAATGCATAGGCCCGAGCACATTGTATATTGCAAGCCAGCACGTGAGAAAGACCCCCGCGACCAACACGCTGACATAACATCATGCGTTGCGCCCCCGCACGAGATACACGCACAAGAAGGAGGCCAGGACGACATTGAGGGGTGGATCCACGTGCTGTTTAGGGAGTGCGCCGGCTTCACGCCTATAGATCGGGCTAGGGTTTACCGAAAGTCGTACCCTGACCACGTCGACACCATACCCTACCCTCGCAGCTATAGAGTCCCCTAATTCACCAAATTTGACGGTGAGGGTAGCAAGACCAGACTAGAGCATATCAACCAGTTCTTAGCACAGTGTGGGGAAGCTAGTGGGTCATACGCATTATAACTTAGACTGTTTTACCTTTCACTATCTGGCACCGCTTTCACTTGGTTTTCGGCACTCCCGCCAAACTCCATCCAAACATAGGCCCAATTAGAACAAAGGTTCCACGACTATTTTTATACGGGTGAAACAAAACTTAGGCTTTCACATTTGACATCGATCAAACAGAAATCTAGCGAGAGTATCTCTGAGTACGTCAAGCGCTTTAGAGATACTAGAAACCAATATTTTAGTCTCAATATTTCAGAATGGGATTTGGCGGATCTAGCTTTTAACGGGCTGCGCTCTGAGATTAAAGAGAGGCTAGACAACCAGAACTTTTTGGAAGTCAATCAAGTCCTACAGCAAGCTCTGGTCCAAGAAGGCCGAGCCAAAGATAAAAAATTCATTAAAATGTTCAACAAGCCTAGGGTGAAGTCCACATCATGGAACACTCCAACGAGGAAGAGTCGGAGGAAAAGGAAGATTCAGCTGACATGTATGCAGCCGAATGGGTTTGGAACGCTAAGATCAAGCCCATCACTTGTTCTGAGCTACGGCCGTCTCCCACTAAGAGTCGGCCCAACGAAGTTAAATACTCATTTGATGTAACCATGTGCGATAAAATATTTGATTTCCTTTTGAAGAGATAGCTTCTCAGGTTGCTTAAGGGCCAAGTCATCCCGGCCACCAACGAGCTAAAGAAACGCCCCTACTATAAGTGGCATGATTCGCATTCCCATTATACAAATGACTGCAATGTTTTTCGTCGGCAAGTTCAATCAGCCATAAAAGAAGGACGATTGAAAATAGATTCTAGTCCGAAGATAAAGCTGGACAAAGACCCTTTCCCGTGAACACCATCGACCTCGACAAGAAGAAGTTGTTGATTTGGCAAGAACAGGCCAAGTCATCTAAGGGCAAAGCGGTCGTTATTGGAGAATCACACACGCACACTCATACAAAAGAACCTGAAGTAGGAGTGTGGAAAAAGAACATCAACACGTTTCCTTCGGCTAGGACCCGCAAGAAGCCAAAGGTAACATACCAGATGATGTTGAGAAAACACCAGAAGAAAACCAAGGAAATAGGCCCCTAGCCAAAAAAGCTAAGATAACCAGACCCTTCGAAGGGTGCGTTCAGACCCTAACAGCCGAACCCCCCGAAGGGTGAGTTCGGACCCCAATGGCCGAACGCTCCACACAGTGGCTTCGGACCCAAATGGCCGGACCCTCCGCATAACGAGTTCAGACCCCAATAGTCGAACCCTCCACCAGGCAAGTTCGGACCCCACTGGCCGAACCCACCTCTGCTCTAGGCGAACCCCTAGTGGGGGACTTCGGCCCACAATGGCCGAAGATACCTCTGGCTTGGTAGGATCCTTTGCTGATATGGTCCAAAATACCTTTGACGTGGCCGAACCCCCCTCCGGGCATTGGGTTCGGCTTATATTGGGTGAAGCCACTAGAGCCTCCAATGCCTCCACTATACTACTGGGCAGGGGTCTCGTGGGCTCTGAACTGCACCGCGCCACCGGAGTGCCCTTCGCAGTGGAGTGTTGCACCCTATTTTTCTTCAGAGTGTTATGATTGGTAGGGACAAGTGAACATGGTGAAGGGGAACGTCTTCCACATACTATCCGTGGTACCTCCAAATCAACTCGCTCAGGATGAAGCCAAGAAAGACATGCGCGAAGAGGCTAGGGAGAGGGAGTCCGAAGCCATCACAATCAAGGTAGGGTCTCAGGAAGTCCCAATCCCGAAGGCCCCCTTGCCGAAGCCCGATGGAGGTAAGTCCCCTAGTCCGGCCGAGGCCATTGCCGAAGCCCGATCCGATAGGCCCAATGTGGCCGGTCCGACCGACAGGGTCCGCAGAGAGGTTCCTACTAAACATAAAATATATGAGGTGGACCCGGGTTATACCCCTTCGGCTAGAAGTCACAGAAACAAATTGGTGGCGCCTAGTACCAAGCCATAGCCATCTTGGGCACCTCTGGGCATATCCAAATCATAGAAGAGGCGCCTACAATGTCTGTGATCACATGATATGTGCGAAAGGAAGGCCGAGGATGAGCGAGACACCATCTTTGAAGAAATTCGCCCTTGGCCAATCGTGAAACAAATATGGAAGCCTAAGCCAGTTGAGATGAACAACCTGGCTCCTGTTCCGAGCGACGATGATAATGACATGCTCAACGATGACTACACGCTCGTCTCCAAAGGACCCACACCTCAAGCAATGGACATCAATGTCATCATGCTTCCCGTCGAGTTCGCACTACCACGAGACGAGATCGAGGTCGCTCAATTGAACCTCGGCCCATGAGATGCTATTTTTAACAAGCTCGAGGACACGACTCGTCACCTAAAGCCCCTCTACGTAAAGGGACACATTGATGGGAAGCCGATCTCTAGGATGGTTATTGACGGTGGAACCATTGTCAACTTAATGCCTTACTCTCTTTTGAAGAAGCTCGGCAGGGGCGAGGAGGACCTAAAGAAAACCAACCTAATGCTCAATGGCTTCAACGGCGAGAGGTCCAAAGCAAAAGGCGTACTCTCCCTAGAGTTGACAATGGGAAACAAGATGCTGCCAACAGCATTCTTCATCGTTGATCTGCAAGGTAACTATAGTATGCTACTCGGGCGTGATTGGATTCATGCAAATTGATATATTCCTTCTACTTTGCACCAATACCAAATACAATGGGATGGCGATGATGTGGAGGTTGTACCAGCGGATACTTTGGCCCAAGTAGCATTGCCCGATGTATCCATCGACGTCATCCATGACAAAGTAGAGTGTCTATCAGGTAGAGACCTCTCGGATTACGACTTCATTAGCATATCCGGGGGACGTTTTGTACCCATGTCTGTAAGTCGGCTGGTGTACCACGGCTATTTCTAAATTAGTAGTCATGTCTAGTAAAAGTATTCTTGATTGGCTGAAGTCTTGCGTAGAACAATATCGGTCTTCTAAAGACGGTACTACCGAAGCTATTGAAGACTTTAGCGAAGTAGAAAAGTTAGGACAAGGTTTTACGTCAGCTGATCCTTTATAAGAGGTCAATATAGGCGATGGTGACATTCCAAGGCCGACTTTCATCGTAAACCAAAATTTACAAGCTGATGAAAAGGCCGAAGTAATAAAATTGATTTGGTCATACGTTGATTGTTTTGCATGGGAGTATAGCGAGATGCCCGGATTAAGACACAAGCTCATGGATCATCGGCTACCTATTAAACCCGGTTTTAGGCCTTATAAACAACCCCCTCCTCACTTTAATTCAGTCGTGTATGACCAAGTTAAAGAGGAGATAGAACGATTACTCAAGGCTGAATTTATTAGGCCATGCAGGTATGCTGAATGGGTCGCTAATATTGAGCCTGTAGAGAAGAAGGGGAGCGGAAAAAATACGAGTTTGTATTTATTTTAGGGATCTGAACAAGGCCAATCAAAAAGACGAATATCCCATGCCAATAGCCGACATGGTGATCAACAATGCTTCAGGGAACAAGGTACTAAGTTTTCTTGATGGCAACGCTAGTTATAATCAAATTTTTATGGTCGAAGAGGACGTCTACAAGACAACCTTTTGATGCCCTGGTTTTGTCGGTTTGTTCGAGTGGGTCGTTATGACTTTTGGTTTAAATAATGCTGGCACTACATATCAACATGCTATGAATTTGATCTTTCATGACTTGCTAGGAGTTATGCTAGAGGTTTACATAGATGATGTTGTAGTCAAATCGGACGCTATGGGAAACCACCTAGATGATTTGAGAGTTGCCTTTGATAGGATGCGTCAATATGGCTTAAAAATGAACCCGCTCAAATGTGCTTTCGGTGTGTCGGTAGGCAAGTTTTTAGGGTTCATGATTCATGAATGAGGTTTTGAAATTGATCCTAAGAGGCTTGAAAAGATTAGAAACTTTGAAGCGCCGACATGCAAGAGAAATGTGCAAAAGTTGCTAGGCAAGATGAATTATTTGCGTCGCTTTATATCTAACTTGTCCGACAAGATCGATGCTTTTGTCCCTATACTCTTACTAAAGAATGAAGTAAAGTTTTCTTGGGGGGGCAAGCCAGCAAAGTGCCTTTGAGAATATTAAAGAGTGCCTGTCATCACCACCCGTGGTAAGAGCACCGAAAGCCGGGGTTCCATTTTGGTTGTACGTTGCTACAGAAAAATAGTGTAATAGGAGCCATGCTAACTCAGGAGGTGGAGAGAAAAGAATACATCATTACATTCTTGAGTCACCACTTGATGTACGCCGAGACAAGGTACGTGATTGTAGAATGTTTGTATTTATCACTTTATTATGCATGTACCAAATTGTGTCATTATCTTCTCCCTAGAACATGTATTGTTGCTTGTCAAGCCGATGTCGTAAAATATATGTTGCAAAAGTCGAATATAAGTGGTAGAATCGGAAAGTGGGCTTATGCTTTGATTGAGTACGATTTGGCTTATGAACCTTTGAAAGCTATGAAAGGCCAAGTTGTCGCTAATTTTATAGTTGATCACTACATAGATGTCGATTGGGGTAACATTATTGCTCTAATTGAAGTAGTGCCATGGAAACTTTATTTTGATGGTTCGCCTTGCAAAAATGGCCAAAGTATTTGAGTAGTTCTCATATCACCTAGTGGCATGCGCTTTGAGACATCGGCCCGCTTAGAATTTCCTTCTACTAATTATCAAGCCGAATATGAAGCTTTATTAGTACGATTTGAACTGATAGATTCCATGGGTGTCAAGCATGTTCATGCATATGGTGATTCCCAATTAGTGGTACAACAAGTAGCTAAAATTGCTCAATGTTTTAATAGCTTGCTAAATAGCTACTTGGATAAATGTTTGGACATAATTGATGCCTTCGATGATTTCAAAATTTCCCATGTGTCCAGATAAGCAAATTCAATTGCAAATGATTTGGCTCAGCAAGCATCTGGCTACCAAGTCAGGAGGGGAAAGTTTTCTTTATAGAAAGGGCGATGCTTGAACTCTCTGCTGAAGCCGAAGGCTTCGGGAGGACGCAGGGTCCGTCGGACCCTCCGGGCTGGTCCCCTTCGTCCACCGAAGGGCATTGCATGCCGGATCCGCCATGCCAAAGGGCTCTGCGCACCAGGCTCCCCACACCGAAGCCTTCCGAGCAGCGGGGGCCATCGTGCACCGGAACCCCCCGTTGAAGGGCTTCGGCCTAAATGGCTCTGCACGGCCGAACAAACCAAGCTTCGACAAAAACTAGAAAGGCTCAGGGGGCACCTCGAAATCAATAATTAATATGCCACTTTGGAGAAGGAATTGACAAACCCTCTAGAAATTCAGAATGATGATTGGAGAAATCCAATCGTCCATTACTTAAAAAATCCAAGTCAAAGGGTTGATCGGAAAATTCGGTGACAGGCGTTTAAATTCGTGTTGCTTGACGATGTGTTATATCGTCGAACTATTAACGGGGTACTTCTAAAGTGCTTAGATGCCGACCAATCCAACGTGGATACGGGAGAAATTCATGAGGGGCTTTGTGGCACTCATCAGTCGGCCCAAAAAATGAGTTGGATGCTCAAAAGAGCAGGTTTTTATTGGCCGGCTATGACTGAGGACTGCTTTAAGTATTATAGGGGGTGTGAAGAATGTCAAAGGTTTGGTAATATTCAGTTGGCTCCTACATCACTATTCAACCCTATTATTAAACCATGGCTGCTCCGAGGTTGGGGTCTAGATTTCATCGGCCAAATCCATCCTCCCTCATCAAAAGGCCATCGGTTCGTGCTGATGGCAATGGACTACTTCACCAAATGGACCGAGGTTGTGTCTCTCAAGAACATGACTCACAATGAGGTAACTGATTTCATTTTGAAGCATATTATACATAGATTTGGTATTCCCCAAACTCTGACTATAGATCAGGGTACTTCATTTATTGCTAAAGAAGTGAGAGACTTTGCTGAATTCTATGGTATTAAGTTGATAAACTCTTCATCATACTATGCTCAGGCCAATGGATAGGCCGAGTATAGTAATAAAACATTAATTAAGCTCATCAAGAAGAAAATTGAGAAGTTTCCTAAAAGGTGGCATGAAGTGATTTCTGAGGCATTGTGGGCTTGTAGAGTTGCAAAGCATGGTGCTAGCAAAGTTAGTCCGTGTGAGTTAGTATATGGACAAGAAGTCGTTCTGCCAATAGAGGTGGATCTTGGCTCTTTAAGATTTCTTAAACAAGATGGCTTATCGGTCGATGAATATGAAACTCTTTTGAAGGATAATTTGGAAGAAGTGACCAATAAGAGGATGAAGGCTTTAGAAGTTATAGAGAAAGACAAAAGAAGAGTAGCTAGAGCCTACAACAAAAGAGTCAAACCAAAATCGTTTCAAGTTAGTGACTTGGTTTGGAAAATGATTTTGCCCTTAGGCACTAAGAGCCCAAGTTTGGTAAAGTGTCGCCTAGTTGGGAATGTCCTTTTAAAGTGGCTGAAATCGCTCCAGGTAATGCATACTTGTTAGAGTCTCTACAAGGAGAGTGATTTCGAAGAGCTTTAAATGGCAGGTATTTGAAAAAATACTTCCCAATTGCATGGCAAAGCGCTTAAAAGTGTAGAAAGGCCAATATGGAAGGTACCATCCTTAGCCCGTTGTGCTTTTAGCTCACTTAGTTCACTAAAAGGCAGGGGGCATGTGTTGATAGCAAAAAATGGCATTATTGGTCAAGATTGTCAAAATAATAATTTGGGTAATTTGTGCCAGAAATACACAAGTCCTGGCACAGGCCGAAGACTTATAGTGTCAGAGGACAACTTCATGAGGCTTCGGAGGCCTTTTAGTGGCCTACTGGCTTTGGCCCGAAGGCCCTTCGGCGGCCTGCTTCACCGAAGCTTCGGCCTGAGGAGCAGGCTTCGGCGGGCCTATCGAAGGCCCACATCGTGCTAGCTTCGGAGATAGAGTCTGATACAGATTCTGGTTGTTTTTATCCCTAAACTTGATTAGGTCGAATCTTATTAGATTAGAATTAGAGATAAGAAGACTAGCCCCTATAAATACAGGAGTGAGGCCGGTTCATCGACGTACAACACAAATCAACTTCAAACCCTAGTTTGAATTGTACCTTTACTTTCTTTACTTTTTCGTACACCTTCGTGGGTTTGCGTTGGAAGCCCTCCATCGGCATTGCCGTAACAGCGGTAAGCCTTGTTGGTTCTGTTAATAGCAAAAAATGGCATTAATGGTAAAGATTATCAAAATTTTAATTTTGGTAATTTGGGCCAAAAATACACATGTCCTAGACTGGGCCGAAGCCCTACAAGGCCGAATGCCCATCGAGCTGTGGGCTTCGGAAGCTTCCAGTGAGCCTGCTACCTTCTGCCCGAAGGCCTTCGGAGGCCCACCTCGCCGAGGCTTCGGCCTGAAGAGCAAGCTTCGGCAGGCCTGGCCGAAGGCCCACTTCGGGCTGAGTTCTGGAATTAAAATTTGAGTCCAATTCAGGCTAATTTTATCCCTATGTGTGATTATGCCGAATTCTACTAGATTAGGCTTAGAGATTAGAAGACTAGCCCCTATAAATATAGGGGTGAGGCCGGTTCATTAGCCCCCCAACACAAATCAACACAAAGCCCTAGCTTTGAACCGTACCTTTACTTTTATCTTTACCTTTCTGCAACCTTCGTGGTTTTGCTTGGAAGCCCTCCGACGGCCACTTCAGAATAGTGGTAATCCTTGTTACTTCGCTTGTGAAGTATCCGTTAATCTATGTAATAGATTGCTATCGCATTGTTACTTCGCCTGTGAAGTATCCGCTAATCTGCGTAATAGATTGCTACCTTCACCCTCTAGTGCAACACTTAGTAGAATTCGGTCCCCAGGCCGAATTGGTACTTGATATCTGTTCTGTTGTAGGTTTCCACGCTCAAAGCCCCTTCACCGGAGGTGTCCGGAGCCAAGAGATTGGTTTTTGAGGCTGCCAGAACACCCCTCGACAAGAGTACTGCTTTGACTACCCATGTCGGACCGTCACGCTGTTGTCGGTTTGACCGAGTCCCGCGCAACACCACGCTTTGCAATAGGCTTCGTCACGACAGGCATCACCACTTTAGTACCCCGTGTCAGACAAAGTCACGCCAGTGCGTTGCGCCTAAGTTATTTTATCATGTCAGAGACTTCATGCCGAACCCCGTTGTTCGGAGGTGATTGTCGTGTCGAGATCTGTTTGGAGCCCGTCTTCGCCCAGATCAGCCCGATCACCGAAGGCACCCTTCAACGGGACCCTTCGCACCAGACGCCAAAGGTACCCTTCGGTGATACCCTTCGCACTGCACACTTCGGATCAGTTAGGCTCCGCTCGGCTTGCTGATCTATTCTGTTTAATACATTTCTTTTTGGCTAATTGGATTATTTCTTTGTGATCTGATTACTTGGTGACTCCACCCCCTTACCACATTTAAGGGTAGTCAGAACGCGATGTCGGTCTTGTGTTACGCTTAGGCTTGTCCCTAAGTATCCGCACACTTTTGGATCATCGAACTGACCCAAGTGCGGGGGCAAGTTTTCATGTCAACACACTTTTTGGCGACTCCGCTGGGGAGGGCTACACCAACATGACAAGTACATCTACATCGGCTGCCGGTACATCTACGATGACTACTACATCTACATCGCCGATGGATCCCATGGGAGGCACAGATATTGACAACCACAACATCATGATGGCTACCCTTGAAGATATTCCCGTGGAAGACCAAGCAGAGATCGAGGCAAATATGAGGGCACTCCAAGACCTCATGATTGGGAGCTACGTCAAGACACGCGCAGGTTTTATCAGGCACAACGTCAACACCCCCAACCTCGCTTGGATCTAGGTAACACCAGTATCGCCTCGTTTATCTTCTTTAAAGATTGAGAAGAAGATAGCTGCATCAGTAGACCAAGCCGTTAGCGCTTCTCTAGCCAACCGTTTAAACTCGGCAGTTAGCTCTCAAGTAGAGGCGATGCTTAGAAGGTTCGGCTTTACTGAGGTCGTGCCTCCAACTCCTATTGCTAGTATACCCCCGGTAAATCACATTTACAGTAAAACTGACGGTAGTACCAACAAAGCCATTGTGTCTTCGGCCTCAATATCCACAGCCGAGACCAACCATTATGCTTACGGCCAAACTAGCACCACCTACCATGCACCGCCTCCACCTACGCCGGCGCCAGCTTTACCCGCGCTGCCCGCACCGCATGCACAGGCGCATAGACCTGAACACATCGTACAACTAGCACATGAGGAAGAAACCCATGGCTGACACGCCGACATCCCACCGCGCATCGCGCCCCCGCATGAGAGGCGCGTGCAGGCAGTAGGTCAGGATGACATTGAGGAGCAGATCCACGCACTATTTAGGGAGTGCACCGGCTTCATACCTAGGGGTCGAGCTAGGGTTTACCGGAAATTGTACCCCGATCATTTCGATATGATACCTTACCCTCGTGGCTATAGAGTCCATGAATTCACCAAGTTCGACGGTGAGGGTAACAAAACCACACTAGAGCATGTTAGTCAATTTCTAGCATAGTGTGGAGAAGCTAGTGGGTCGGACGCTTTAAAACTTAGACTATTTTTCTCTCTCGCTATTCGACACAGCTTTCACCTAGTTTTCGGTGCTCCTGCCAAACTCTATCCAAACATGGGCCGATTTAGAACAAAAGTTCGACGGGTGAAATAGAACTTAGGATTTCACACTTGACATCGGTTAGACAGAAATCTTGCGAGAATGTCTCTGAGAATATCAAGCGTTTTCGAGATAATAGAAATCGATGTTTTAGTCTTAATATTTTAGAAAGAGATTTGGCGGATCTAGCTTTTAGCATGTTGCGTTCTGAGATTAATGAGAGACTAGACAACCAACATATTTTAGAGGTTAGCCAAGTCTTACAACAGGCTCTGGTCCAGGAAGGCCGAGCTAAGGATAAAAGGTTCATTAAGACATTTAACAAGCCTAGGGCCAAAGTCCACATCATGGAACACTCCCACGAGGAAGAATCAGAAGAGGAAGAAGATTCAGCCGACATGTACATGACCAAATGGGTTTGGAACGCTAAGAGCAAACCTATTACTTGCTCCGAGTTACGGTCGTCTCCTACCAAGAATCGTCCTAGCGAAGTCAAATACTCGTTTGATATAACCAAGTGTGATAAAATATTTGATTTCCTCTTGATGAACCAGCTTCTCAGGTTGCCTAAAGGCCAAGTCATCCCATCCACCGATGAGCTAAAGAAGCACTCATACTGTAAGTGGCATGATTTGCATTCACATTATACTAATGACTGCAATGTTTTTCGTCGACAGGTTCAATCGGCCATAGAGGAAGGAC
Organism: Zizania palustris; assembly: GCA_019279435.1. Classification (NCBI taxonomy): domain Eukaryota; kingdom Viridiplantae; phylum Streptophyta; class Magnoliopsida; order Poales; family Poaceae; genus Zizania; species Zizania palustris. Next base: position 19,697,110 of record JAAALK010000081.1, read on the forward strand.
GATTGAAGCTAGACCCCAGTCCAAAGATGGAGCTGGACAAAGACCCCTTTCCATGAACACCATCGATCTCGATGAAAAGAGAGTGCTGATTCGGCCTGAGCAGGCCAAGTCAACTAAGGGGAAAGCGGTCATTATTGGAGAATCACACACACGCACACTCGTACCTAAGAACCCTGAAGTAGGAGTGTGGAAACAGAATGTTAGCACATCTCCTTCGGCTAGGGCTCGCAAGAAGCAAAAGGTAACATATCAGTTGTTGTTAAACAAACACCAAAGAAAAGCTAAGGAAACAAGCCCCGCGCCAAAGGGCTAAGTCTTCCGAATGGACCAAAGCGGTCAGAGGGTGGCTTCGGACCACAGTGGCCGAACCCTCAGCATCATGGCTTCGGACCATAGTGGTTGAACCCTCCACATGAGGGCTTTGGGCCACAATGGCCTAACACCCCCTACGGTGGCTTCAGACCCCAGTGGCCAAACCCTCCGTACAATGTCCTCGAACCCCAGTGGTTGATCTCCACACATATCGAGTTCGGACCCCAATGTCCAAACCCAGCTCCGCTCTGGACGAACCCTCCAACGGGAGGCTTCAGCCTGCAATGGCCGAACGTTCCTCTAGCCTGGCAGGACCCCTCCCTTATATGGTCTGACATACCATCAACCTAGCAGAACCCCCCTCCGGGTAATGGGTTCGGCTCATAGTGGGCGAAGCCGCTGGAGCCTCCGATGCCCCCACCATACAACTGGGTGGGGACCCCGTGGGCTCCATACGTATCACAATTAGAGCACCCTCCGCAACATAACACTATTCCTTGTTTTCCTTCGGAGCATCATAACTGGCAGGGACAAACAGACGCGGCGGAGGGAGGCATCGTCCACAACCTGTCCATGGTACCTCTGAATCAACTCGCACGAGACGAAGCCAAGGGAGATGAATGCGAAGAGGTGAAGGACAGGGAGTCCGAATCTATCACAGTCAGAATAGGGTCTCAGGAAGTCTCAACCCCGAAGGCCCCTTCACCGAAGCCTAACAGAGGTAAGTCTCCTACTCCGTCCAAAGCCCGCGCCGGAGCTTGATCTGATCGGCCAAATGAGACTGGTCTGATTGGCAGGGTCCGCAGCAAAGGCCCCTCCGATTATGAAACATGTGAGTCCAATCCGGGTGGTACCCCTTCGGCCAAAACTAATAGGAACAAGACAGTGGCACCTGGAACGAAACCATAGCCAGCTTGGGCACCTCCAGGTATGTCCAAATCACAGAAAAGGCATCTGCAACGCCTACGGGCACAGGAGATGTGCGAGAAGAAAGCCGAGGATGAGTGAGATGCTATCTTTGAGGAAATCTGCCCTCGGCAAACAATGAGACAGGTATGGAGGATCAAGCCGGTTGAGATAACCAACCCAACTCCTAGTCCGAGCGACGACAACTACTCTCCCATCTCCGAGGGACCCGCACCTCAGATGATGGACATCAACGTCATCATGCTTCCCGCCGAGTTCTCCCTACCATACGACGAGGCCGAAGTTGCTTAGTTGAACCTCGGCCCACGCAATGCTATTTTTGATAAACCCGAGGATTTGGCTCACCATCTAAAGCCTCTCTACATTAGGGGTCATATAGATGGGAAGCTGATCTCTCGGATGCTTGTTGATGGTGGTGCCACTGTTGGACCGGAAACGGCGACCAGAGGGGGGGTGAATGGGAGCTTTTAAAATTTCGGGCTAAAAACAAGCCTTCTGTTTTAATTCTGTCTTCTGCGGAACAGGCTTCGAACACTACCTTCGAAGGTCTGGTTCGAAGGTGTTTTGACAGCTCCGAACACAGGCTTCGCAGGAGCAAAAGTTCAAAGCCAAGAAGACTTCGCTACGATCACACCCTTCGAAAATCTACTCTGCTAAGTCCGTGCAGGCTCCGCACACAGGGTGCTTCGAGCAGGCTTCGCACTTCACCCTTCGCAAGAGTGGACAGCCCTCTGAGGACTTCGACCACGTACTTGGCAGCAGCAACTAGTGCTGGGCTTCATACACAAAGGTCTAAATTCACACAAACAGACTATGCTAAGGGCTTCGACACACAAAGCAAAACGGGCTTCGATCAGGGCTTCGCTAGTAATCTGTGAGGTCTAGCCTCAAGTTACACAGAGTGAACGCACGCTGAAAACACACTTCGCACAAAACACCCTTCGCCTAGACAGGCTTCGGTGCACTATAACTAGCGAGGTATGTAAAGCGAGCTCAAGCAAAAAGCACACAGAAGCAGGGCTTCGCCGCTTGAACAAGGAACACAGAAAATGAACTCTCTGGATGAAATACAACGAAGTGTGTGGCTACAGGAGCTCAACAGTAAATGCTCAAAGTGTTAAATGTTACCTACCGAGCCCCCATATTTATAGCCCACAGTTCACCCAAGTGAAATGACTACTTTACCCCTAGGGTTTACAAAGGATTTGTCTCTACAGAACTAAGGGGTACAAAAGGTAGTCCACTTTATTGGAGGCTTCTCTGTCAGCCTTTGCAGAGGGGACAGCGCCAGCTTTTTGCAGAGCAGACACTGTCAGACTTGCAGCCTTTGACCTTTCCGAAGCCCCCCTTCGCACGCGAGGGGTGCGGTAGCTTCGGTGAGAAGCCTTGAGCCAGATGGCCTTCGCTTCACCGAAGTCAGCCTACGATACAGTGACGGTTTTGAGCCGAAGCCGTCAAAGCCCTTAGGCCTTCGCACCAACACCTCCGGAGTGGACCACCACAGCTTCGCAGCTTCCGCCCAGCTCGAACTCCGTCAGTCCGTGTACCGAAGCCATGCAGGCCGAAGTACCACAAGACAACCTCGCTCCGAAGCTAGTCTTGCTCCGAAGCCTTCCTCACTCTGAAGCCCCACCTTCGGAGTACCACCCTTCAAAGTCCCTCCTTCGTCCAAGGCCTCCGCATGAAGCATTCCATGAGCACTTCATCGCAGTGTCTCTCCCCGAGCACACTCCTCGACGAGCCTCACCCGGACCATGCCTTCGATGCGCCTCGACTTCTGAGACCTTCGTCGGGCACCTTCGAATGTCTCCCTTCGGAGCACACTTCGAACTCCTTGCCTCCGCAGAGGACTTGATCCAACCAACTCCGAAGTCACTCCATTCGGAGTACTTTCGAAGTGCCTCACCTCCGAGGACTTTGTCTCAGAGTACCTTCACCCGGAGCCACGCTCCGCACTCTCTGCCTTCACCTGGCGCACCTCGACCCGAGGACCGACCCAGACCCCTTCGCAGCCACCGTGGCGGAGCTCCCTGCTCCCCTGGCATCAAGCCTCCCGCTTGACCCAAGTTCACCTGCCGCGAACCTGTCCATTGCCTCCGAAGTCCCTGCGCACCACAGACAAACAGACAAGTGTATCCAGTACTCCGGAGACCTCTCCGGGTTAGCAACCTCCGGCACACACTCCGGTGTACCGCCCAAAGTACCGAAGCCTTTGGTACAAACCCAGTCATCGTGTACTGTCGGACCCCTCCGACACGCACACTCCGCTGCAACAGCTGCAGCAACCAACCACCGAACACCCTTCGGTGAAACCACCTCCGAACACCCTTCGGAGGTCCAACCTCCGAACCCCCTTCGGAGGTACCCCTTCGAACAGAGGTAAAAAGCCTGTCAATCACTCATCACAAACACTGAAACCAACCCTTGGTTCCTCAGCCACTATTAACCTAATGCCTTACTCGCAATTGAAGAAACTTGGCAGGGCCGAGGAGGACCTGAAGAAAACTAACTTAATGCTCAATGTCTTCAACGACGAGAGTTCTGAGGCCAAAGGTGTGCTCTCCATGGAGTTAACAATGGGCAACAAGACGTTGCCAATAACATTCTTCATTGTCGACGTGCAAGGTAACAACAGTGTGCTGCTCAGGCGTGATTGGATTCACGCGAACTGCTACATTCCTTCTACTTTGCACCAATGCCTAATTCAGTGGGACGACGATGAGGTAGAGGTCATACCCGCAGATACTTCGACCCAGTTAGCATTGGCCGATGTGTCCATTGACGCCATCCACAACAAAGTAGAATGTCTGTCAGGTAGGGATATTTTGGATTACGACTTTGTTAGCGTTTACGGAGGATGTTTCGTACTAGTGTCTATAAAACCGGCTGGTGTAGCGCGGCTGTTTCTAAATTAGTAGTCATGTCTAGCAAAAGTAATCTAGATTGGCTAAAGTGTCGTGTAGAGCAATATCGGTTTGCTAGAGACGGTATTGCCGAGGCCATCGAACACTTTAGTGAAGTAGAGAAATTAGGACAAGGTTTTGCGTTGGCCGATCCTTTAGAAGAAATTGACATAGGCAATGTTAGGATCCCAGTGCCGACTTTTGTAAACCAACATTTACAGCCTGATGAAAAGGTCGAAGTAATAAAGTTGCTTCGGTCATACGTCGATTGTTTCGCATGGGAATATTGTGAGATGCCTGGATTAAGCCATGAGCTCGTGGAGCATCGGCTACCTATTAAATCTGGATTTAGGCCTTATAAACAACCCTCTCGCCGCTTTAATTCGGTCGTCTATGACCGAGTTAAAGAAGTGGAGAGGTTGCTCAAAGCTGAGTTTATTAGGCCATGCAGGTATGCTGAATGGGTCGCTAACATTGTGCCTGTAGAAAAGAAGGCGAGCGGCAAAATACGAGTTTGTATTGATTTCAGTGATCTAAACAAAGCCACTCCGAAGAACGAGTATCCAATGTCGATAGCCGACATGTTAATCAACGATGCTTCATGACACAAGGTACTAAGTTTTCTGATGGCAATACTGGTTATAATCAAATCTTTATATCCAAAGAGGATGTCTACAAGACAGCCTTTCGATGCCCTGGTTTTGTCGGCTTGTTCGAGTGGGTCTTTATGACTTTTGGTTTAAAGAATGTTGGCGCTACATATCAACGTGCTATGAACTTGAACTTTCATGACTTGTTAGGAGTTATGTTAGAAGTTTACATAGATGATGTTGTAGTCAAATTGGACGCTATGGGAAACCATTTAGCCAATTTGAAAGTTTCTTTTGATAGGATGCGACAGTATGACTTAAAAATGAACCCGCTCAAATGTGCTTTTGGCTTGTCAATGGGCAAGTTCTTAGGTTAAAGATCGATGCCTTTGTCCCCATACTTTGGTTAAAGAATGAAGCTGAGTTCACTTGGGGGCAAGTCAGCAAAGCACCTTTGAAAAGATTAAGGAGTGCTTACCATCGCCACCTGTGGTGAGAGCACCAAAAGCTGGAATTCCGTTTCGGCTATACATTGCCGCCGAAGATAGCATGATAGGGGTCGTGCTAACCTAGGAGGTGGAGGGAAAAGAGTACATCATCACTGTAACACCCCAAATTTCTAAAAAGGTAAAAATGCATTTTAATTATAATTTTTCTAAAAAGGAATTATTTTTGGATTTTCTATAAAGCTGGAAATGACCAAATAAACCAAAATCTAGAGAAATAACCCAAACCAGGGCCTGAGAAAATTTTATATGATCCTAAGACCAAGACCTATTTTTGCGAATTTTTACAACTTTTAATCACCTTTGCAAAGAGCCCAATTATTTTAAATCAATTTCAGCAATTATTTTTATTCAGAAATACAATTAAACAATAATGGCCCTCTTCCCCCTTTTCTCCCACTGCAGGCCAGCCCAGCCCACTCCACCCTGCGCCCCTCACTAACATGTGGACTCCACCCGTCAGCGATCCCTCTCCCTCTCCGCGCGTGCGAGAGTCCCTGGCCCCACCTATCAGCGCCAACCCCCCCGACCGAGCCCGACCCCACCCATCAGACCCGACCATTGCCGCGCCCATGCCCACAGCTATCCACTAACAGTGGCCCCCACATGTCAGCTTTGTCTTCCTCATGCCGCCGCCCCCAAATCCCTCCGTCTGAAACCCTAGATCCATGATCCCCTCGCCGCTGGCCCCCTTCCACCGAATTGACGCCAGCATTAAACTCTCCGCGATACGCTGATAGTTTCCCCCTTTACGCCGACGCGTCATCGCCTCGGGATCACCACGTGCATGCATGGCAGAAGCTCGCCGGAATATGGAACCCCCCCCTCAGCTTTCCTTGTGTATGCCTGCCTTTTACGACGCCGATTGCCTCCATAAAACCCCCGGCCACCACCGCGTTCAGCCCTCACATGCAATTGAGCCTTGCCCAAACAGAATGCCCACACTCCCCTCTTTAGCGCCACCTCTCTGCTCCAACTCCAGCTACCGCTCACTGTCGCTAGAGCCCTCCTCCGCCCTCGACGACCGCACCATTGTGATCGCTGACACCTCCCTGACCTCGGCTACCCCTCCTCCACCGATGAAACCTGCTAGAGCACCACCACCGACAAGGACCCGAACACCTTCGCTGCCCCCGCTTGATGCCGACCATGCTCTGACGACCCTGAGCCTCATCTCCGGTACCCTCTTAACCGCTGCACTGTCCTGATTCCATTTTAGCTTTCAGAACCGGCCGCCGACCATCGCCGTTGCCGCTAGCCCGTCGCCATCCTTCGGCCATCGCCGGGAAGACTACAAGCATGGGTAAAGTACCTGTGTCGTGTCTTATTCGATCGTGACCGCACGATCCTGATCGGGCAGCGGAGATTAATACGCACATGAGATTTAAACTCGGTTGTCCATCTCGACTTAAGGGGTACCATGCGATCTCATGCGTCTGATTCCACTTAAAACCCCCGCCTTGCCCGCAGCCGTCCGATCGCGATCCAATGGTGATCCACGATCTGGCTCACGCACACAGTGTGTGGGTTCATAGTGGACCCGGCTCACCGTGGACCGACGACTGTTTAGGGTTTAAAATAAATTCCAGAAATTGATTTAAACTTCAAAAATTCATAACTTGCTCAATTTAACTCCAAATTTGACCATTCCAATTTTATAAAATTTATATTTTTATCCTCTTCACAATTATGCAATAAAAACAATAGGTTTATTCTGAACATTTTATTATTAATAAATTTGGAGTTTAAAATACATTAGGGCACATTTTTATTCCGTTTAGAAAATTCATAACTCCATCAAAATTTATTTTAGAAATTCAGATACTAAATTCAGAAGCTTAATAACTTTATTTTCCTTAATTTAACTCAACCAAAACCTATATGCTTATTGTGTGATTTTGGATTGTTTAATTGAATGTTATGTTTATTTTATTCCTATCGAGAAGACTACGATGCCATCGAAGAGCCGGTTTCCCCCTTTACGCCGATGAATCACCGCCCCGGGATCACTGCGTGCATGCATGGCAGGAGCTCGCTGGAATATGGAAACCCCCTCCCCCCTCGGCTTTCCTTATATACGCCTGCCTTTTACGCCACCGATTGCCTCTATAAAACCCCCGGCCACCACCGCGTTGAGCCCTCGCGTGCAATTGAGCCCTGCCCGAACAGAACGCCCACACTCACCTCTTTAGCGCCACCTCTCTGCTCCGACTCCAGCCTCCGCTCACCGTCGCCGGAGCCCTCCTCTGCCCTCGATGACCGCACCATTGTGATCACCGACACCTCCCCAACCTCGGCCACCCCTCCTTCACCGACGAAACCCGCCAGAGCCCCACTGCCGATGAGGACCCAAACACCTTCGCTGCACTCTCTCGACGCCGGCCATGCTCCAACGACCCCGAGCCTCATCTCGAGTACCCTCTTAACTGCCGCACTGTCCTGATTCCGTTTTAGCTTTCAGAACCGGCCGTCGGCCATCGCCGTCGCTGCTAGCCCATCACCATCCTTCGGCCGTCGCCGGAGAAGACGACCGACATGGGTAAAGTACTCATGCTGTGTCGGATTCGATCGCGACCGCACGATCCCGATTTAACTCCAAATTTAACTCCAAATTTGACCATTCCAATTTTAGAAAATTTATCTTTTTATCCTCTTTATAATTATGCAATAAAAACAATAGGTTTATACTGAACTTTTTATTATTAATAAATTGGGAGTTTAAAATACATTAGGGTACATTTTTATTCCTCTTTAGAAAATTCATAACTCCATCAAAATTTATTTTAGAAATTAAGATACTAATTTCAGAAGCTTAATAACTTTATTTTCCTTAATTTAACCCAACCAAAACCTATATGCTTATTGTGTGATTTTGGATTGTTTAATTGAATGTTATGTTTATTTTATTCATATCGAGAACACTACAACGCCGTCGAAGAGCCAGAGTACTACCCGGAGGTTCCACCATCACATTTAACCGAGCAAGGCAAGTCGCTAAACTAATTTTTTAGCATATTGAACCTAGTTTTCTTAAAATATCGCTAAAACCCATAGGTTATACATGAATTAGTCAAATTGAAAGCCTTACATTATATTTATTTAGATCCCTGACCTTGTAGTATAAACCCAAGCCATGCTATTTAGCCTAAACTCCTTGTCACCATATTGTCACCATATTAATAGTATTATTAGATAGTGTCCAATGTATTGACACAACCGCTATATGGTAAAAACGAGTCGTAGAGATTTGGATTCTATTATATGATCCCGTCATTCTCTCATCCTTGGAATTCTGTTGGTAAAGGAGTTTTGGTTAAGTGTGTAAGCATGGTGGGTTCTGGGTGCAATCTAGGGCATTGGTCCGTAGCACCCATGGCACTATAAGGACCGGTCTACGGAATCTGTTGCAATACACTTCCATACTAACCACAAGTCTAGTGGGTAAGTCCTAACTAAGGTATGGGGCGTTCCAACTCGAGGCACCACTTGGAGATGGGTCAAGCAGCACTTGCGGGTGGCTTGTACCGACGTGGCACAAAATGGGGCACGACATTAGCCCGGAGTGCCAGGCACGCTGGCGAAACCTAGAGCGGGTGTTATCGGATTAGAGCATCTCATGCTGAGGTTTTGGCATGAGTTCCCGTGGTATGGGTCATCTCGTTACACTTTTCTGTGTGGGATGAGTGCGTGCCTTGTGGGTAAAGTAGTACACCTTTGATCAGAGCTTAAATCTTTTCAAAAAGCCAAGCCCATGGTCAAGGGCGGGTTTTGTGACTACTCACACTACTACAAAGCGACACTGTAGCGGCGGGCAAAAACGACCTGTAGTGGCGGGCATCCAGTCCGCCACTGCTCTAACGCCACTGCTATCCCTAGTTAGTAGTGGCGGGCAGATGAGGACAGCGCGCCCGCCACCACTGTACAGTGGTGGCGGGTGCGCTGACCTCATCTGCCCGCCACTGCTGTCTATACCCCATTACACAGAATGTTGTGAACCTTAATTCACAGTCCCACAAACCAAAACACAGAAATTATATGCTTGACATAGCCATCCACATACACAGCAGCAAAACATCCACATATCCACATACACATCCACAACAGCAACACATCAACACAACAACCATTCATATCATCAATTTACAAATTTACAAAATTTTCATTATATGCTTCACACAACCATCTACATACACAGCAACAAAACATCAACATATCCACATACACATCCACAACAGCAACACATCAACACAACAACAACACATCTCATCAATTTACAAATTTACAAAGTTTACATTTCATCACACATCAAGTTTAAAAAGTTTACATCTATCAAAATTTCAAAATTAACCATTGTTTCACAAATACATGCTCATGTGGTTTATGTTTTCTTGGAAGGCCAACTCATATCTTGCGCATCTTTTTTTCTTCTCAGCTTCAAAATTCTTATCGATTTGTTGTGCTTTGCCTTTTCATTATTCTGGCCCAATCATACAGAGTTGGATGCTTGGCCACTTCACTCTCAGGATCGAACAATACTCCAAGCTCATGAATAATCTCATGCATCGTGAAGCGGCACATCCTTGATACGATTTCGTACATTTGTGATTATGAGAGTTGGCTCTTCTGGGCAACGGTTGATGGACCTGACGCCTGCATACGTAACATATAAGTACATACGCTGCAAGTTATATTAGATTAACACACAAGAAATCAACTTACTTCTTTAGTATCCTCAGATACTGTCCGAGCAAACTTTCCTAAGTTATTGCTCATGAAATCACAAGTATAATAGCCGCAATGCACCGAACCAAGAGATTGTTTGTGACACTTCAAAATAGACAAAGTTAGAACGATATATAGTTTGGCTTTATCAATTGAATTAAGAAATTTAAAAATATAATATTACCGGATAGTTGGTTCTGATAAGCATATCTTTTGGCCTCTATGGATCATGTGGGCCACCTAACTTTTCCACGTAGTATTTGTATGCACTTTGAATAACATTTAATATATCTTGATATTCTTTTTTGGGTTTGTCGAGCAAGTTGAGCACATAAACCCTTGAGCTCTCCGGGTATATCAGAAGTGCAATCCAATGATCACTATCGAAAGAAGTAATATATGATTATGTTAGTTTCATAATCGATAAAACGTGATTAAGTGGATATAGTGGGTATACTTACTTAAAGTTATATGCCCCACTTATCATTTCTCTGTCCTTCCATTGATCCATGCACCGCGCAATATACAACGCGGCACAATTCCTTTTCTTCTTCTTAAGTGCGTCTTGGTCTTTATTGAACATCTTCCTTTGAAATTTTTTCTGACCCGCGGTCCAATACTTGCTATCGTTCTGGTTTAGTGCCGGGTTCAGCGCACTTTGGCTTATGAATGACGGGTTCAAGTACCCATACATATTAGACGCATCACAACATGAATTCAAACTGCATATGTTATGAAACAATAGTCAATATAAGACATGATTGATTTTTGCTTTGTATTGACAAAGTATAAAGTACTTACATGCACTAGAGCATCATGCTTGTGATGTCGGTTCGCTGTAGACGAAACATCCGATTGAAGTCGTCGAAAAATAGTGCAAGCTTAAACTCTAGGCAGTTGAATATTTCTTTTGGAACCTTCAGTTCTATTTGTGTATCTCCTAACGAAGACGCTTCGAGGTACCAGTCATGAAATGTTTTCATCTACCAAGGCATACTCTTAAGTACTCGTTGGGGTAATAATGGTTTGTTTGGTTCATATTCGATATAATCCTCGTCTCCGTAGGTCCATTTATCAACAGAAAGGGAGCCCGTCTGCTTTTGTACTGGAGCCTTTATTGGAGCTGCTTCGGGCGTAGAACGTGTTTGCCCCATAGTAGTAAAAAATTTAAGCATATCAGATTTTGGCGCAGAACACTGCCCAGCTTGAACAATTATCTTGTGGATTACTGGCTTTGGGCGTGCATCTTGTTTTTCAGGCTCGGCCACTAGCACTGGCACTTTTGTTATGGGCTTGGCCACTAGCACTTGAGGCTCGGCCAGAACTGGCACTGGCATTTGATCTGGCTCTGGCACTTTTGTGTTGGGATCATCAGTGGGCTCAAGCACTGGCACTAGCTCTATCACTTGAGGATCAGGCTCAGTCACTTTCGATTCTGTCACTTCTGCCACTTTATCGGGCACTAGCTCTTCCTCTGCCTCTTCCTCTATCTCACGCTCATCAACAGGTGATAAATATCCTATATTTTGCACATCCTGAGATGAAAGATATGTGGGGGATTGTGATGAGACAATAGGCGATTTACTCTGAGAACTTGTCTGCAGTAATTTGATATCTCGGCTCACCCATAGGACAAAGTTATTCAGAGCATCTTCGATTGTCTCAATCCCCTCATCAGACATTGGAAGATCCAAGGGGTCATTAATAAATCTGTCGTTGGTGATCTCATTGACCTGAACCTTGGTATACTCAGTAGGACTAGGCCGATTGTGAAATAAATCCCCAGGCATAGCAATGCCTCGTGCAGCCTCTTGGGAATGCCCTTTACGCCCTATCGGTACATGTAGGCTGCATGGTGTGTCCTCTTTAATATAATTTATAGGAAATTTGTCTTGTACTGAGCCAACACTGCTTGGTACATCGAGTCGTACCTTTGGCACAATTATTTGTCCCGCTGCAGCCTGCATTATGTTTGGATTCTCATTGATAAATTCAAAAAAGTGTCGCTCCCACTCTGCACGACGCTCTGCGGCGTCGTCTATGCGTGCTTGACGCTTCTTGTATGTGGCACCCTCCTGTTTCTTGAAAGTATTTTTCCAGTGTACTATAGAAGAGACACCTCGGGTGCGCCCTCGATGTTCCTCATTTCCGAGAGCAGATGTAAGCTAGTCATTACATCCCTCAGGCTTGAACTTTCCAGTCTTCTCCAACTCAGCGATTTTCTGTGCTTTCTAGAATACTTCACTAGTCCATGAGTCAGAGAGCATATATTGGCCCTCGGGTGTTTTTTAGCTCGACCTAGGAGCCATCTCTTAGTGTGCTGATCAGCACCTAAAAACTGTTCAGGTAACTCAGCCGTATGGTCCTCCTCCTCCTTTATACTCCACTCATCCTCCTTGGCCTTATATCCACCTGGCCCAAGTTTATGTGGGAACTTATTCTTCTTATTAAGTTCTTTGAACATGATGCTCTCTTGTTTGGCTTCTTCCGAGCAATGCTGCATTTTGAATTCGTTCCATTCATTTGGCGTTATAAAGTCATAGTCGTTGAGTGGCGACTCATCTTTCTGAAGGTATTGTGTGTTCAGTTTAGTCCTAAATGTACGGAGAGCCTTCCCGATAGTCTTCAATGTGGCAGCTTTAGCATCTTCTAAGCGGTCTTCCGGGAATTTATAATGCGCTTTTATATGCTGCCACAATCCGTTCTTTGTAGCTTTAGGGACACTCTTCAAATTTTTCCAAACTATCTTACATCGCTCCCTAGCGAGACATCCACAATCGTTACGCCACTTAGCTGAGATTTCTTTCGGCTTCTTTGGAGCCCCATCAACATGCACTTCTTAAACCTCATAGATAGTTGTATGCAGCTTGTTCTTCTCCCGTTTCCCTCTCCTCTTCGCATTTGTAGAGGATGTTGTGGCAGCGGGCTCAACATCTGTTCGCTTAGCTGACTCAACAGCTGGGACAATAGTTGTTCTTTTCTCGACTTGGAATAATCGACGCTTGCTTCCTCGCTTTGGACGATCCTACGATGATAGACAATGTGAGCTTCAGGAATGTAATCCTCGGTTAGAAGCTGCTTTGACTTGTTACTAACGCAATAATTACCTTCGCTTGAGCTTCAGGAATGTAATCCTCATTGGCGTCTTCTCTCGTTCTCTTCTTCCTAGGCTCCATTGGATGTTCATTCTCCAGAGAGTGGTACGAAAATTCACTATTGGAGGATCCTTCAGATGAACCCTCTTTATTTGTTTTTGCGGGAGACTCATAGATGAGCTCCTCGATGGAACTTCCTTCTTCCGCCATAGATAAACTATTCATAGTTAAGAGGCTAATGTATCAGAATTTTGGTTATGCAAAAAAGGTCTGCTGCTATATTTTCATAGTTAAGAGGCTATTACTTCTGAAGCCACTATACTAATCCTCAAGTTAGGAGATTGTGTTGTTCTCTCTATCTAGTGTTGTTGAGGCCTTAGCATATTTTGTGTTGTTTTTCAAAATATTCATGGCTGCCATGGAACCATGTGCACATCCATTCCCTGTCAGCAACACGAGAAAGAAGAAGTTGTTGATGGGAGTGGACGTGTCACATGGCTTGATGACACACATGAGATAACTCATTAACAATTTGCATCATAGGCCTCTAAAAGGAATTGTGGAATCTAATGTTGGTCTTCAGCCGGATGAACTTGAGGATTAGTATAGTAGCCTTAGAAGTAATAGCAGTAGTAAACTGATCACAGTGTCAAAGGTGGGAAATGTATGAAAACTTTTCTTGGCTACAGTAGTTAGCTATTACTTCCGAAGCCACTATATTAATCCTCAAGTTAGGAGATTGTGTTGTTCTCTCTCTCTAGTGTTGTTGAGGCCTCAACATATTTTTGTTGTATTTCAAAATGTTCATGGCTGCCATGGAACCATGAGCACATCCATTCCCTGTCAGCAACACGAGAAAGAAGAAGCTGTTGATGGGAATGGATGTGTCCCATGGCTTGATGACATACATGAGATAACTCAATAACAATTTGCATCATAGGCCTCTAAAAGGAATTGCTGAATCTAATGTTGGTCTTCAGCCAGATGAACTTGAGGATTAGTATAGTAGCCTTAGAAGTAATAGCAGTAGTAAACTGATCACAATGTCAAAGGTGGGAAATGTATGAAAACTCTTGTTGGCTACAATAGTCAGCTATTACTTCCGAAGCCACTATATTAGTTCTCAAGTTAGGAGATTGTGTTGTTCTCTCTCCCTAGTGTTGTTGAGGCCTCAGCATATTTTGTGTTGTTTTTCAAATATGTTCATGGCTGCCATGGAACCCTGTGCACATCCATTCCCTGCCAGCAACACGAGAAAGAAGTTGTTGATGGAAATGGACGTGTCACACGGCTTGATGACATACATGAGATAACTCATTAACAATTTGCATCATAGGCCTCTAAAAGGAATTGCAGAATCTAATGTTGGTCTTCAGCTGGATGAACTTGAGGATTAGTATAGTAGCCTTAGAAGTAATAGCAGTAGTAAACTGATCACAATGTCAAAGGTGGGAAATGTATGAAAACTCTTCTTGGCTACAGTAGTCAGCTATTACTTCTGAAGCCACTATATTAATCCTCAAGTTTGGAGATTGTGTTGTTCTCTCTCTCTAGTGTTGTTGAGGCCTCAACATATTTTGTGTTGTTTTTCAAATATGTTCATGGCTGCCATGGAACCGTGAGCACATCCATTCCTTGTCAGCAACACGAGAAAGAAGAAGTTGTTGACGGGAATGGATGTGTCCCACGGCTTGATGACATACATGAGATAACTCAATTACAATTTGCATCATAGACCTCTAAAAGTTGTTCTAAAAAAGTGGTAATGTGGTATGCAATATTTCTCATGGCATAACTTAGATATAGGAGACTTCACCCAAAATTAGACTAATATACATTGGGTGAATGGTATATTTCCATTAATCAATGCCAAAACAGGTGTAACAAAGTAGTATACAGTGGTTCTACAAATGATAACTATCCACAAATGTAAGAGCATCTCCATTGTATATAAATTGATTAAATATAGCTCCATTTGCATAGCAATTCACATTTAGCAAGTACAATGGAGATGCTCTAAGGAAAATAAACCCTAGAAACCTAACTTAGCTTGTGTTGGCCTACCTCTCTCAAAAATACACTCAAGATACAACCTGGAGTTTTAAACTTCTACTAGATACAACTGAAATCACAGATTTAGCTCCAATGAGTCAAATTAAAGACTATATCACAAACTTGCTATTTAATCTTTATGTCTGATCAAGAAATCAGAATTTAAACAAACTTAATCATCTAAACTCCTTGCATTGAATTCAAGGACAACCTGAAACAATAACCTCAAACTAAAATTGAATTTCTGAATCAGGCATTAATTTTAGAGAAAATTGGAAAAGGGGAAATTTTTAGCAACCTGAACGGGGACGGCAACGTGCGCTCGGGGACGGGGACGGCAGCGCGGGGTCCGGGGACAACGACGTGGGCTCCGGCGGAGTTCAGGGCGACGGCGGTGACGGGTTCTAAGGATGGCGGCGCGGGCTCCAGGACGGGGATGGCGGCGTGCGTCGGGGATGGGGACGACAGCGACGAGGGGTCCGGGTACACCGACGCGGGCTCCGGTGATGGGATGGCGGCGTGCGTCGGGGACGGGGATGGCAGCGATGAGGGGTCCGGGTACACTGACGCGGGCTCCGGTGACAGGATTCGAGGACGACTGCGACGGCTCCGAGGTGGCGGTGAGGGGTCCGGGGACACCAATGGCTCTAAGACGGCGACGCCGGGCTTCGGGGACGACAACGATGGGCTCCAACGGTGGCGGCGTGGGCTCTGGGAGCGGGAGCAACCGACGGGAGATATTAGGGTTTAGAAATGAAAAGTATTTTTTAGACGGCGGGAGCAAAAACTTTATATAGGCGGATTAGCAGTGGTGGGCATGCTGATGTCATCCTGCCCACCACTGCTATTTTCTCTTAGTAGTGGTGGGCGATGACATCACCAGCCCACCACTACTAATCTGCCCGCCGCTGGTGCTCGACTGCCACTACTAAAAGGAATAACAGTGGCGGGTAGGGGTGGAAACGGGGCGGGGCGGGGCCGGGTTGATCAATACCATCCCCGAACCTCAGCCACGATAAGACCCGACCCTGTTAGCCCCGCGGGTTGATTTTCCCACCCGAACCCGGACCCGTCGGGTCCCCGCAAACCCGACGGGTCCCCACAGACCCGCTTTTACATGTTAAAACATATATTGGGAACCCGATAGCCATCTTTACTGCCACAAGTTGGGGAGCCGGGACGGCAACACGGTGGGTATGAGTCATGGGTTTAGTGGTTGAGGACTTGAGGATTGCTAGGATTTTTTTGTATCATCACATATTCTGTATTTGGGCTACACATATTGCGTTTTTTTCTCCTAAGTCGGGGACCCACAGGGACCCGCGGGTAAAAAAATAAACCCGGACCCGCCCCCACTCTTATACGGGGCCCTGACCTGGCAGACACACGGGGGAAAAATTGGCCCCGACCCCGGCCCCGTAGGGGCGGGTCCCCGAACCCGTCGGGTGTATTGCCACCCCTAGTGGTGGGCTGGTGACTTCAGCATGCCCGCCACTGATTACACCCGACCGCCACTACTATTAGAGGTGGGCTTATCTAATATAAGTTGTGTTTACATTTCGAGAAACACTTTGTAGCGCAGTGGTGCGGGGGGTTGCTTTGGTGCCATGCGGTTCGAGGTTCGAACCTTGCTGTCGACAAGCGGTTTGAGGTTTGAACCTTGCTGCTAACATCCAAACATTTTTTTTCATTTCTGTTCTAATTTTAATGACTTTTTTATTGATGTTTAAATTCTAGTTTGAACTTGATTTTTTTTTAACAATAAAAATACATCATAACTTATCAAATTTAAAAAATTGGTATTTTTCTGCCTCACTTTACTTTTTTTATTTCATTAAGAAATCTGAGATTCTCCGGGGATGCATTAGGGTTTAGAGATGAAATGACTAAGGTTTGAAAGCAAAATCTATAGTTGATTCTTCCTTTGAAATTGAAACTTTTTGTACAATAAAAATACAACACCAATATTCTAAATGCAAAAATTGGTATTTTTCTTCCTCGTTTTACTGTTTTTATTTCATTAAGTGTGTTTTTATGATCAAAGTCAAAATAAGTTCAATTTGAACTACAAGACATGAAATAATTCACCAAAATTTATAGAAAAACCATATTCATGTTTTGACTATATAATTAGTTATTATCCAATAAATTTAAAACCATCATAAAAATGTAGGTTTCCACAACACTCGATCGACAACTTGTATTTTTATAGTTTTTTAATCCTCAAAAAATAAAATAAAGTCTAAAAAAGATGAGACTTGTCATGTTGTTATGACATGATCGATCCATAGATGTTGTCATAAAAAATAAAATTGTTTCGAGAAAATAATCATGTAGGGCGTTAAGAAACCTAAGATTCTCCGGGAATGAATTAGGGTTTAGAGATGAAATGACTCAGGTTTGAAAGCAAAACCTATAGTTGATTCTTCCTTTGAACTTGAAACTTTTTGTACAATAAAAATACAACACCAATATTCTAATTGCAAAAATTGGTATTTTTCATTAACAGAAATTGGTATTTAAATGCAAAAAAGTCCAGGTAGAGATAGGGATTATCTAGCATTCACTGCACACATTGCCGTGAAAACTTTGTAGCGCAGTGGTGCGGGGGGTTGCTTTGGTGCCATGCAGTTCGAGGTTCGAACCTTGCTGCCGGCAGGTGGTTTGAGGTTCAAACCTTGCTGCTAGCACCAAAACTACATTTTTTCTGTTTTGTACTTTTTTAAATTTTCAGCACTTTTTTATTGATGTTTAAATCCTCGTTTGAACTTGAATTTTTTTAACAATAAAAATACATCATAACTTATCAAATTTAAAAAGTTGGTATTTTTCTGCCTCAGTTTACGTCACTCGACTTAGTGGTGGCGGGCCGATGACGTCAGCATACCCGCCACTGATTACACGTGCCCGCCACTACTATTATGGGTAGTAGGGATTATCTAGTATATAATACACTTTCTACAATGTCGAGAAACACTTAGTAGCGCAGTGGTGCGGGGGCTCACTTGGGACCATGCGGTTTGAGGTTCGAATCTCGCTGTCGGCAGGCGGTTTGAGTTTTGAACCTTGCTGTTGGCCCCAAACATTTTTTTCATTTCTGTTCTAATTCTCAGCATGTTTTTTATTGATGTTTAAATCTTCATTTGAACTTGAATTTTTTTAACAATAAAAATACATCATAACTTATAAATTTTAAAAAAATTGGCATTTTCTGCCTTGGTTTACGTTAGACATGTATTAAAAAAATTGGTATTTTTCTTTCTCACTTTACTGTTTTTTATTTCACTAAGTGTGTTTTTATGATCAAAGTCAAAATAAGTTAAATTTGAACTACAAGACATGTATCTTTATAGTTTTTTAATCCTCAAAAAATCAAATAAAGTCTAAAAAGACAAGACTTGTCATGTTGTTACGATATAATTGAGACTTTGTAGCGCGGTGGTGCGGGGGCTCGCTTGACACATCACGTTTATTTGAAAGCAAGTAAACAAACACAAGTCAAGGCTGGGGAAACCAGCTTACACATCGAAACACACTACTGGTCAAACCCAGAAGAAAGATATGGTTTGGAGCTTCTTCTTCTTCCTCGACACAAACCTAACCTATTTCTGGTTAAACAGATTAAAAGCCTCAACTTGCTAATCCTCAACCAACTCGGCATCATTAGGCAGTCTGAACTGCTCTCCATGTTCCTGAACAAGAAAATACACGCGGCGGCGATAGTGAGAACAACTTATCAATGATTGAATTGGCTGATAAAAATATAAAATTTGCATAAAAAGAGGATCTTGCCTCCTGCCTCCTCTTGCTGCCGCATTGCTCTGCATGCTTCCCTTTTCCACCACTAGCCTTGGCATGTTTCCCTCTGCCACCGGTTGTCTCATCATTCTTCCGTCTGCCGACACTTACCCTATCTGGTTGCGGCGATCGCGAGTCGTCCACCGAGTCGGAGTCCATTATGAGAATCACTTTCTTCACCAAACAACTGCAAACTATACCATGTACCTTAAGTTTACCGCATTTGCAAACCTCACACATGCCACTTGATGTAGAGTCTGAGGATCTACTATTTGGTTCAATCTTAGGAGGAGCCATCGTGAACCGGCGAGGAGGGCGTTGTCGTCGAGGTTGGGGGTCGAGAATGGCTAGTGGGAAATTTGTGGGCAACATATATACTTTGGTTAATTAATCTCGTGAATATATGGCAACATATATGCATCTGCAATTTTTTTGTCACATTGATATAACATTAAAAAACCCTAAGCTAGTAATATTATAGTACATTAAAAAACATTATTGTTATAGTGCATTCTACTAGTAATATTATACTAAATTATATTACCATGCATAAATTAATATAACAATTAGAAATCATTTTAACCCTAAGCTCGAATAAAATAAGACCAAAGATAGGTTAATAATCATTTACTGACTAGCGGCGACGGGTGGCATCGACGGGCTCCGAGGACGGCGGCGACGTGCTCCGGGATGGCGGCGACGGGCGGAGGGGGGCGACACGGGAGTTTAGGGTTTAGAAAATGAAACTAGGTTTTCGGACGGTGGGAGTGGAAAGTATATATAGGTGTATTAGCAGTGGCAGGCATGCTGACGTCATCCTGCCCGTTACTGCTATTTCTCTTAGTAGTGGTGGGCAATGATGTCACCAGCCCGCCACTACTAATCCGACCGCCACTACTAATAGAGGTAGGGATTATATATCTAGCATATAATACACTTCCTACAATGTTGAGAAACACTTGGTAGCACAGTGGTGCGGGGGGCTCACTTGGGGCCATGCGGTTCGAGGTTCGAACCTCGCTGCCGGTAGGCGGTTTGAGATTTGAACCTTGCTGTTGGCCCCAAACAATAAAAAATTTAAAAACTTTTCTATTGATGTTTAATTAAATCCTCATTTGATCTTGAACATGTTTTAACAATAAATGACATAATTTATTTTACAAATACGCACGCTAAACATAAATGATCTAGCCTTGCACTAATTTTCCATCGCCATTGGTGCGTAGATAAGGAATCACAATACCAAATGACAGTTTTGCTTCAACCACATGGATCCTTGATATGTCAATGAAAAACGGAACCTCATCAAACTGATTGTATTCTTCTTCGTCTTCGACTCCATCAACTCCAACAATTATTTTTTTCCTGGAGCAACGATGTATTTTTTCTCATCTTTAGGACCAAGTATGTAAAATACGTGTGCCACAGATTGAGCGAGTATCCAAGGGTCATCTTTATAAGCCACCTGTTGACACGGAAACGTGCCCCCGCACTTGGGTCAGTTCGATGATCCAAAAGTGCACGGATACTTAGGGACGGGCCTAAGCGTGACGTAGCACCGATGCCACGTTCCGACTACCCTTAATAGTGATAAGGGGGGTGGAGTCACCAGGCAACCAGATTACACAAAATAACCCAATTAGCCGAAAGAAATAGATTAAACAGGTTAAAATCAGCAAACCAGTCGGAGCCCTCCTGGTTCGAAGTCTGATGCGAAGGGTGCGCCGAAGGGTACCTTCGGCGTCTGGTGCGAAGTCCTCCGCCGAAGGGTGCTTCGGCGTTCGGACTGATCCGGCCGAAGGTAGACTTCGAACGGATCTGATGCGAAGTGCTCCGCAAAAGGGTGCTTCGGCATTCGGATTGATCCGGCCGAAGATAGACTCCGAACGGATCTGAACGCAGTGATCACCTCCGAACAGAGGGGTTCAGCGTGCGATTTCTGATGCAGTGAATTACAGAGTGGTGACGCGAAGGCCACACGCAGGTGCAACTTCGTCTCGGTGTGGGGTGAATTCGTGGCGAAGCCTGTCACGACGAAGTGTGCCGGCGAAGCCTGTCACGACGAAGTGTGCCGGCGAAGCCTGTTGTCAAAGCCTGCGATCCTGTCGAAGGGCATCCTAGGGACCTTCGGAATCGATCTCTCAGCTCCGAACACCTCCAGCGAAGGGGCTTCGAACGTGCGAACCTGCAACAGGGATGATGCGAAGTACCAATTCAGCCTTAGGACCAAATTTGCGAGGTGTTGCACGGGTAGCGAAGGAAGCAATCTATTACGCAGATTAGCGGATACTTCACAGACAAAGTAACAAGGCGATAGCAATCTGTTACGTAGATTAACGGGGACTTCATGGGCAAAGTACCAAGGCTTACCACTATTCCGTAGTGGCGGACGGAGGGCTTCCAGGCAAACCCACGAAGAGGTACAGGAAAGTAAAGGTAAAGGTAAAGGTAATATCAAAGCATGGCTTTGGTTTGGTTTGTATTGGGGGGCTCTCCACGCCGGCCAGGCCCCTCTATTTATAGAGGGTTAACTCTAATCTAATCTACTATTAATCCGGCCGGATAGAGGTAAGGATTGAGCTGGAAACGCATCCAACTCTATCTCTACCGAGGTGGGCTTCGGCCAGGCCCGTCGGGCTTGCCCCTCAGGCCGAAGCTTCGGTAGCGTGGGCTTCGGCCAGGCCCATCGGGCTCGCTCCTCGGGCCGAAGCTTCGACATCGTGGGCTTCGGCCAGGCCCGCCGAGGCTTGCTCTTGGGCCGAAGCTTCGACAACATGGGCTTCCGAAGCTTCGGCAGCGTGGGCCTCTGAAGGCTTCCAAAGCTTCGGCAACGTGGGCCTCCGTAGGCTTCCTGGCCGAAGCCCATGGGGTGGCTGGAGGCTTTCGGAGCCCATAGCCTGACGGGCTTCGGACAGACCCTGGACATGTGTAGTTTTGGCCCAAATCACCAAAAATAGATATTTTGATAATCTAGCCATTAATGCCATTTTTTGCTATCAACACATGCCCCCCTGCCTTTTAGTGAACTAGTGAACTAAAAGCACAACGAGCTTGAGACGATACTATTCATATCGGCTTTTTGACACTTTTAGGATGTTTGCCACACACTTGGGAAATACTTCTTCAAGTACCTACCATTCAAAGCTCTTCGAAAGTGCTCTCCCTGTAGGGATTCCAACACGTATGCGTTGCCGAGAGCAATTTCGGCTACCCTAAAAGGACCTTCCCAACTATTTGACCATTTACCAAATTTGGGACTCTTCGTGCCTAAGGGCAAAATCGTTTTCCACACCAAGTATCCTATTTGAAACGATTTTGGTTTAACCTTCTTGTTGTAGGCTTTAGCTACTCTCTTCTTGTCTACTTCTATGGCTTCTAAAGCCCTTAATCTCTTATCGGTCACCTCCTCTAGTTTATCTTTTAGAAGAGCCTCATACTCGTCGAATGATAAGCCATCTTGCTTTAACACTCTTAAGGAGCCAAGATCTACCTCCATAGGCAGAACGGCCTCTTGTCCATATACCAACTCATATGGACTGACCTGGGTGGCACCGTGCTTTGCAATCCTACAAGCCCATAATGCCTCGGAAAGCACTTCATGCCACCTTTTAGGAAACTCTTCAATTTTCTTCTTAATAAGCTTAATCACGGTTTTATTACTAGACTCGGCCTGACCATTGGCCTGAGCATAGTAAGGCGAAGAGTGTATCAACTTAATGCCATAGTATTCGGCGAAGTCCCTCACTTCTTTAGAAACAAATGAACTACCTTGATCCGTAGTGAGGGTTTGAGGGATGCCGAATCTGTGTATGATATGCTTCAAAAATGAAATCACGTACCTCATTGTGAATCATGTTCTTGAGAGGTACGGCTTCGGTCCATTTGGTGAAGTAATATGTCGCCATCAACACGAACTGATGCCCCTTTTAGGAAGGAGGGTAGATTTGGCCGATGAAGTCTAGACCCCATCCTCGAAACGGCCATGGCTTGACAATAGGATTGAGTAATGAGGCAGGAGCTAACTGGATGTTGCCAAACTTCTGACATGCCTCACACCCTCTGTAGTACTTGAAACAATCTTCGGTCATAGTCGGCCAATAAAACCCGCTCTTTTGAGCATCCAACTCATCTTTTGGGCCGACTGGTGAGTGCCGCAAAGCCCCTCATGGACTTCTCCTATAGCCACTTGGGACTGCTCATGATCTAAACATTTCAATAGCACTTTGTCGATGGTTCGGCGATATAATGTGTCGTCTATCAACACAAATTTGAACGCTTGTCGCCGAACCTTCCGATCAACCCTTCGGCTAGGGTCTTTTAAATACTGGACGATTGGGACTCTCCAATCGCCCTCACATATTTCAGAGGGCTTCGCTGGTCCACCTTCTGAAAAAACTTCTAAAACCCTCACTTCGGGGTGCCCCCTGAGCCATTCCAGCTCCTGCCGAAGCCCAGCCGAAGTGGCTGCTCGGAGTCCGCTAGACCAAAGCCCTTCGGGGGGTTCGGACCCTGGAGAGCCTTCCCCGTCCGAGAGGCTTCAGACTATAGGCTTCGGCATGAGATCAAGCATCGGCTTTTTCAACACAGAAAATTTCCCTCTCCTGACTTGGTAGCTAGATGCTTGCTGAGCCAAATCATTAGCGGTTGAATTGGCTTCTCTTGACATGTGAGATATTTTGAAATCATCAAAAGTAGCAACTATGTCTAGGCATTTGTCCAAGTAGCTATTCAGTAGGCCATTAAAACATTGAGCATTATTGGCTACTTGTTGTACTACTAATAATGAATCACCGTATGCGTGAACATGCTTAGTGCCTATAGACTCTAATAGTTCAAGACCTAGCAACAAAGCTTCGTATTCGGCTTGGTTATTAGTGGAAGAAAACTCTAGTCGGGCCAAGGTTTCAAAGCACATACCATTAGGTGATATGAGAACCACTCCAATTCCCTGGCCATTCTTGCAAGCCGAACCATCAAAATAGATTTTCCATGGCGCTACTTCAACAAAAGCAATAGTATTACTCCAACTAGCATCTATGTGATGATGAACTATAAAGTTTGCTACGACTTGGCCTTTCATCGCTCTTAGGGGCTCGTAGGCCAAATCGTACTATATTAACGTGTAAGCCCATTTTCCGATTCTTCCACTTAGAATCGGCTTCTGTAACATGTGCTTTATAACATCGGTTTGGCAAACGACAACACATGTGGTGGGAAGAAGATAATGGCGTAACTTGGTGCACGCGTAATAAAGTGATAAACATAATCGCTCCACAAACGCGTACCTGGTTTCGGCGTCCAGCAGGCGGCGGCTTAAGAATGTGATGATGTACTCCTTCCCCTCCACCTCCTCGGTTAGCACGGCCCCAATAACGCTATCTTCAGCGGCGATGTATAGCCGAAATGGAATCCCAGCCTTGGGCGCTCTCACCACGGGCGGTGATGACAAGCATTCCTTGATCTTTTCAAAATCATTTTGCTGGTTTGCCCCCCAAGTGAACTCGGCTTCATTTTTTAGCCGGAGTATGGGGACAAAGGCATCAATCTTGCCAGACAAGTTGGATATAGAGCGACGCAGGTAGTTCAACTTGCCTAGCAGCTTTTGCACATCTTTCTTGCATGTCGACGCTGCAATGTTCCTAATCTTCGCAAGTCTCTTAGGATCAATTTCTATACCTCTCTCATGAATCATGAAACCTAAGAACTTTCCTGCCGACACACCAAAAGCACACTTAAGCGGGTTCATTTTCAGCCCATACTGTCGCATCCTATCGAAAGCAACTTTCAAATCGGCTAAATGGTTTCCCATAGAGTCTGATTTGACCACGACATCATCGATGTAAACTTATAACATGACTCCTAACAAGTCATGAAAGATCAAGTTCATAGCGCGCTGATACGTGGCATCGGCATTTTTCAAACCAAAAGTCATGACGACCCATTCGAACAATCCGACAAAACCATGGCATCGAAAGGCAGTCTTATAGACGTCCTCTTCGGCCATAAATATTTGATTATAACCAGCATTGCCATCAAGAAAACTCAGTACCTTATGTCCCGAGGCGTCGTTGATCAGCATGTCGGCTATTGGCATCGGCTACTCGTCCTTTGGAGTGGCTCTGTTCAGATCCCTGAAATCAATGCATACTCGTATCTTGCCGCTCCCTTTCTTTTCTACAGGCACAATGTTAGCGACCCATTCTGCGTATCTGCATGGCCTAATAAATTCAGCCTTAAGTAGCCGTTCCACCTCCTCCTTAACTCGGTCATAGATGACCGAATTAAAGTGGCGGGGACGCTGTTTATAAGGCCTAAACCCGGACTTGATGGGCAGCCAATGCTCCACAAGCTCGCGGCTTAGTCCTGGCATATCGCTATATTCCCATGCGAAACAATCGACATACGACCGAAGTAACTTTATTACTTCAGCCTTTTCATCGGGCTATAAATATTGGTTTACAAAAGTCGGCCTTGGAACGCTACCATTGCCTATATCAACTTCCTCCAAGGGATCGACCGACACAAAACCTTGTTCTAATTTTTCTACTTCGCTAAAGTCCTCGATGGCTTCGGAAATACCGTCTTTATTAGACCGATACTTACCCACTCGATACTTTAGCCAGTCTAAATTATTCTTGCTAGACATGACTACTAGTACAAAAATAGTCATGCTACTCCAGCCGGCTTTACAGACACTGGTACAAACCGTCCTCCGGACACGCTAACAAAGTCATAATCCAAAAGATCCCTACCTGATAGACACTCTACTTTGTTATGGATGGCGTCGACTGATACATCGGCCAATGCTACTTGGGATGAAGTATCCGCGTGGATGACTTCTATCTCATCGCCGTCCCAACTGTATTAGGCATTGGTGTAGAGTAGAAGGGATGAAACAGTTCGTGTGAATCCAGTCGCGTCCGAGAAACACACTATAGTTACCTTGCACATCGACGATGAAGAACGCTGTTGGCAACATCTTGCTGCCCACCGTCAACTCCATAGAGAGTACTCCCTTGGCTTCGGAGCTCTCGCCGTTGAAGCCGTTGAGCATCAAGTTGGTCTTATTTAGGTCATCTTCGTCCCTGCCAAGTTTCTTCAACAATGAATAAGGCATTAGATTAACTATGGCGCCGCCGTCGACGAGCATCCGGGAAATCGTCTTCCCATCGATGTGACCCCTGACATAGAGACGCTTTAGATGGCGAGCCGAGTCCTCGGGCTTCTCGAAGACGGCACTGCGTGGACCGAGGTTTAATTGAGCGACCTCAGCCTCGTCCCTTTGTAGCTGGCCGAGGGTGGATCTCTTTGAAGATAGCGTCGCGCTTGGCCTCAGCTACCTTCTCGCGCATTTCCTGTGCCTGCAGCCTTTGTAGGCGTCTCTTCTGTGATTTAGACATGCCCGGAGGAGCCCAAGATGGCTTCGGCCTGGTGCCTGGAGCTACTATTCAACCCTTGTTAATTCTGGCCGAAGTGTGCACTTCGGCCTTAGACACCCTGTGTTCGAAGGGGGCTTCACTGCAAACCCCGTCGAACAGATCGGCCTCGTTCGGCCGATCAAACCAAGCTTCGGCGCGGAGCCCGGCCGAAGCATGCAGCTTACCTTCGTCAGTCCTTGGCGACAAAGTCTTCGGGATTGGGACCTCCTGAGACCCAACTCTGATAGTTATGGCTTCGGACTCCCTGACTTCGGCCTCCTAGTGCTCGCACCCTTCGGCTTCGCTCTGCAGGGTCCGATTCGGAGGTACCACAAACAGTCTATTGATGATGCCCCCCTCCGCTGCGTCTGCTTGCCCCTGCCATCCATAATACTCCGAAGAAGAACAAGGCATAGGGTTAATATGTGGAGGGTACCCTGACCCGGATACGTACGGGGCCCACGGGGTCCCCGCCCAGTCATACGGCGGAGGCATCGGAGGTTCTAGCGGCCTTAGCCATTGCGAGCCGAACCCGTCACCCGAAGGGGGGTTCGGCAAAGTCAAAGGTGTCTCCGACCACACCAGCGAAGGATCCCGCCAGGCCGGAGGTATGTTCGGCCGGTGTGGGCTGAAGCCTCCCATCGGAGAAGTCCACCATGGTGCGGGGTTTGGCCATTGGGAACCGAAGCCGTCGCATGGGGGACCCGAGCATAGGGGTGCGTAGTTGTCGTGCGGAGAACCCGACCACTGGGGTTCGAAGTTGTTGCACGGTGGGTTCGGCCATTGTGGCTCAAAACCACCGTGTGGAGCACCAGGATACCTAGGCCCGAAGCCTTCGTGCGAAGGGTTCGCAACCTTCGGTCCGAAGGTACCCTTCGAAGGTTTTGGCCCCTTCGGCTGTTTTAGCTGGGCGTGTGGGCCTGCTTCTTTGGCCTTCCTCTGATGTTTTTTCAACAGCAGTTTATATGTCACCTTCGGCCTTTTGCGAGCCTTCGCCGAAGGGGTATTGATGTTCTGTTTCCACACTCCTACCTCCGGGTTCTTTGGCACGAGTGTGCGAGTACGCGGTTCTCCAACAATTACATCTTTTCCTTTAGCGGACTCGGCCTGTTCTGGCCGAACCAGCACCTTCTTCTCGCCGAGGTTGACGACATTGACTGGAAAAGGATCTTTATCCAGCTTCATTTTCGGATCATGGTCTATCTTCAATCGTCCTTCTTCTATGGCCGATTGTATCTGCCGTCGAAAAACATTGCAATCATTAGTATTATGAGAATGTGAGTCATGCCACTTACAGTATGGATGCTTCTTTAACTCGTCGGCGGGTGGGATAACTTGACCCTTAGGTAACCTGAGAAGCTGACTCTATAAGAGGAAATCAAATATTTTATCACATTTAGTCACATCGAACGAGTATTTGACCTCATTAAGTCTACTCTTTGTGGGGGATGGTCGTAGTTCGGAGCAAGTGACAGGTTTGTTTTTAGCGTTTGTAACCCTCTCGGTCGCGTACATGTCGGCTGAATCCTCCTCATCAGAGCGTTCCATGATGTGGATCTCGGCCCTAGGCTTGCTAAACGTATTAACAAATTTTTTATCTTTGGCTCGGCCTTCTTGGACCAAAGCCTGCTGCAGAACTTGGCTAACTTCTAAAAAGTTTTGGTTATCCAATCTTTCTTTAAGTTCGGAACGCAACCCATTAAAAGCTAACTCCGCCAAGTCCCTTTCTGAAATATTAAGATAAAACATCGGTTTCTGGTATCTCTGAAACGTTTGATATACTTAGAGACGCTCTCACTAGACTTTTGTTTAACCGATGTCAAATGTGAAAGCCTAAGCTCTGTCTCGCTCGTGTAGAAATAATCATGGAATTTCTGCTCTAAATCGTCCCACGTGTGGATGGAGTTCGGCGAGAGTGTCGAAAACCAAGTGAAAGCTATGCCGGATAGCGAGAGAGAAAATAGCCTAACCTTCAGGGCGTCTATCCCGCTAACCTCTCCACACTACGCCAAAAATTGACTAACATGCTCTAGTGTGGTCCTGCTGCCCTCGTCATCGAATTTAGTAAACTCGGGATCCTATAGCCGCGGGGGTAGGGGACCGTATCAAGATGATCGGGGTATGGTTTTCGGTAAACCCTAAATAGCGCGCGGATCAGCTCATCTAAATCATCTTGGTAGTTTGTTTGTATGCGCCTCTCATGTGGGGGCGCGAAACGCGGTGGGATATCGGCGTGTTGGCCATGTGCTTCTTCTCTACGCGCTATTTGTATAATGTGCTCGTGTTCGGGCGCCTGCGTGTGTGGTGCAGGCAGCGCGGGTATGGGCGTAGGTGTTGTGTGGTATTCAGCATTAGTCTGACCATATGTATAATGATTGGTCTCGGCCATAAGTGATGAGGCCGGAGACATGTTTGTCGGAGGTGAACTAGCTATAGGAACCGGGGGTGTGGCCTCAGTGAAACCGAACCTTCTAAGAATCGCCTCTACTTGGGAGCTAACTACCGAATCTAAACGGTTGGCTAGCGAAGCGCTAATGGCCTGATCTACTGATGCGGCTATTTTTTGCTCAATTTCTAAAGAAGATAAACGAGAAAATACCGGTGTTACCTGGACCTGAGCGAGGTCGGGGGTGACGATGTCGCGCTTGACGAAGCCTGCGCGTGTCTTGATGTAGCCTCCAAGCATCATGTCTTGGAGCACCTTTAGCCTTTCCTCGATCTCTGCTCGGTCTTCTACGGGGATATCTTCAAGTGTGGGTGACAATATGTTGCGGTTGTTGATATCCGCGCCTCCTGTTTGGTCCATCGGCGGTGTAGACGTAGTAGTCGATGTAGACGTATCGGCGACTGATGTAGACGTACTCATTATGTTGGCGTAGATCTTCCCCAGCGGAGTCGCCAAAAAGTGTGTTGACACGGAAACGTGCCCCCGCACTTGGGTCAGTTCGACGATCCAAAAGTGCACGGATACTTAGGGACGGGCCTAGGCGTGACGTAGCATCGACGCCGCGTTCCGACTACCCTTAATAGTGATAAGGGGGTGGAGTCGCCAGGCAACCAGATTACACAAAATAACCCAATTAGCCGAAAGAAATAGATTAAACAGGTTAAAATCAGCAAACCAGTCGGAGCCCTCCTAGTTCGAAGTCTGATGCGAAGGGTGCGCCGAAGGGTACCTTCGGCGTCTGGTGCGAAGTGCTCCGCCGAAGGGTGCTTCGGTGTTTGGACTGATCCGGCCGAAGGTAGACTCTCAACGGATCTGATGCGAAGTGCTCCGTCGAAGGGTGCTTCGGTGTTCGGACTGATCCGGCCGAAGATAGACTCCGAACGGATCTGAACGCAGTGATCACCTCCGAACAGCGGGGTTTGGCGTGCGATTTCCGATGCAGTGAATTACATAGTGGTGACGCGAAGGCCACACGAAGTGTGCCGGCGAAGCCTGTTGTCGAAACGTGCGATCCTGTCGAAGGGCGTCCTGGGGACCTCAGGAACCGATCTCTCAACTCCGAACACCTCCAGCGAAGGGGCTCCAAACGTGCGAACCTGCAACAGGGATGATGCGAAGTACCAATTCGGCCTTAGGACCGAATTTGCGAGGTGTTGCACGGGTAGCAAAGGTAGCAATCTATTACGCAGATTAGCGGATACTTCACAGGCGAAGTAACAAGGCGATAGCAATATGTTACGTAGATTAACGGGGACTTCACGAGCGAAGTACCAAGGCTTACCACTGTTCCGTAGTGGCAGACGGATGGCTTCCAGGCAAACCCACGAAGAGGTACAGGAAAGTAAAGGTAAAGGTAAAGGTACGATCAAAGCATGGCTTTGGTTTGGTTTGTATTGGGGGGCTCTCCACGCCGGCTAGGCCCCTCTATTTATAGAGGGTTAACTCTAATCTAATCTACTATTAATCCGGCCGGATAGAGATAAGGATTGAGTTGGAAATGTGTCCAACTCTATCTCTGCCGAGGTGGGCTTCGGCCAGGCCCACCGAGGCCTGCTCTTCGGGCCGAAGCTTCGGTAGCGTGGGCCTCCGAAGGTTCCCGAAGCTTCGGTAGCATGGGCCTCGGCTAGGCCCGTCGGGCTTACCCCTCGGGCCGAAGCTTCGGTAGTGTGGGCTTTGGCCAGGACCGTCGGGCTCGCTCCTCGGGCCGAAGCTTCGACAGTGTGGGCTTCAGCCAGGCCCGTCGAGGCTTGCTCTTGGGCCGAAGCTTCGACAGCGTGGGCTTCCGAAGGCTTCCGAAGCTTCGACAACGTGGGCCTCTGTAGGCTTCCTGGCTGAAGCCCGTGGGCTGGCTGGAGGCTTTCGAAGCCCATAGCCTGACGGGCTTCGGCCCTGTAGGGCTTCGGACAGACCCTGGACATGTGTATTTTTGGCCCAAATCACCAAAAATAGATATTTTGATAATCTAGCCATTAATGCCATTTTTTGCTGTCAACACCACCTTATTAAGGTCAACTATCGTAAACCCATAATCATCCACCTCCACACCTTCTGGATGTCTGGCCCACTGGCACTTAAATACAGGGATTTCTATAGAGTTCCCGTAGTTAAGTTCCCATATTTCTTCGATGTATCCATAGTAAGCATTCTTTTGTCCAGTGCTATCTTCTGCATCTTCTCTGACACCACTATTTTGGTGCTGACTCTTTTGATCCTTTGCTTTGGTATAGAATGTGAAACCATTGATGTCATACACTTGCCATGTTTTAACCATGCTCAATGGACCGTAAGACAATTTATTTATCATCATCTCTTCGTCGGTTTCTCCAATCGAAAGGTTTAGATCCCTCAGCCATGATGTGAAATGAATTTTGTGTTCTTTCATAATCCATTGTTCATCGCGATCTTCATTCTTTTCACGAAGCTCTTGCAGGTGTTGTTCAACATATGGTCTCATAATCGCCAACTAATGCATTACACTGTAATGTGATTCTCTTATTGTTTGGTAGCTATTGTCTCGTATGATTTTCCTGCCTTTAGTTCCTTTACCGGTGAGTCTTCCATGGTGCCGGGACACGAGAACTCCTATTGGTCATCCATCTCTTATGTAATCTGCGTAGAACTCAATGACTTCCTCAGTCGTGTAGCCCTCTATCATGGAACCCTATGGATAAGCACGATTTCGTATGTAACCCTTGAAGATAACCATTAGACGCTCGTACGCATACATATTGTGCAGGTACGTTGGACCAAGAACAAAGATTTGGTCTGCTATATGTATCATATAGTGCTCCATAATATCAAAATATGAAGGAGGAAAGCACATCTCAAGCTGACACATAGTCTCCCTCATTTGTTTACGTAATTCATTTAACTCTTCAGTGTTGATCACCTTCTTTGATATGACATTGAAGAACTGACACATGCGTGTTATCACCATCTTCAGAAATGAATGTTTGATTCCTCTTACTGCGATGGCGAGGAATAGCCCAAGCATAACATGACAATCATGAGTGTTGTAGCCGCTCATCCTCAAATCTTCTACGGAGACAATATTCTTTATATTCATTGAGAATCCTGTTGGAACTATAATTCCATGTAGACACCTGCAGATTGATCTTTTCTCGTCAATTGTGAGGTTATAGCTAGCAGCTGGAAGGAAAAATTTTCCATTGGCCCTTTCCTTTGGGTGAAGCTCGGGTCTAATTCCGAGAGTTTGAAGGTCCCTTCGTACTTTGAGTCCATCTTTTGATTTGCCCGGTATGTCTAACAAAATACCTATGGTGCTTTCGAAGACATTCTTCTCAACGTGCATTGTATCAATATCATGACCAATCTCCAACTCCTTCCAATAGGGCAAATAGCTAAAGAAGATTGACTGCTTTTTAAATGGAGCATCCTTTGAATTTTTTTTCAGATTTCCTCCTATTCTTTCTGAAAACAACTTTGATATTCTTTACCATTTCGAATAGAAATTTGCCATCTCGATGTCGTGGAGGCTGTCCAAGCTCGATTGTACCGTCGAAATGGTTCCTATTTCATCGATATTTGTGGTTTTTTGGTAAAAATCTGCGGTGTTGCATATATATCGTCTTAACAAATGATGGAAGATGCATAGATTCTGTTTGGTCCACACACACTACACATGCTGTCTTTCCTTTAACTTGTCCTGTTAGGGACATGCGTCATGGGTTGTCAGCTATGGTGCAAAAGATCATGGCTCTTAGATTGAAGTGCTCTTTCTTGTGCTCATCCCACACACAGACACCATGTTCCCATAGACGTTTCATATCCTCCATCAAAGGTTCTAGAAAGATATCAATGTCGTTGCCAGGTTGTTTTGGACCAGAAATTAGAGTAGTGAGCATAAGGTATTTTCTTTTATGGCACAACCATGATGGAATTTTCAACAAGCATAGAAAGACCGGCCACGTACTATGTGGATTCCTCATCTCACCGAAGGGATTCATTCCATCCGTGTTAAGTCCCATCCTGATATTTCTAGGATCGTCCGAGAAATCTGGATGGGCCGGGTCAAATGATTTCCACTACCTAGCATCCGCAGGGTGCCGAAGTTTTCTGTCCTTCTTTCACCCAGCGAAATGCCGTATTAATAGTTCAACATCTTTGGGATTAGAGAACATATGTTTCAAGCGATCAATCACCGGTAGGTACCACATTACTAAGGCTGAAACTTTCCTCTCCGTCTTTTTTCTAGGATGGTCTTCAATAACATTTTTATTCCTCTTCTGCAACCTCTTGTTATTCTTCTTCTGGTGGTCATTGTAGTCCTCCACACAGTCATTTGGACATTTGTATCGACTTGCGTTGCACTGCGGACATCTCTCTAACAATCCATACTCTTTTCGATATAGGATACAGTGGTTCAGGCATGCATTAATCTTCTGAACGCCCAAAGTCAACGGACAAATCATCTTCTTTGCTTGGTACGTATCAGATGGTAGACCATTGGGTTTCGGCAAAACCTTTTTTAGGAGTTGTAAAAGATCTAAAAAACTAGTGTCAGACCATCCATTGCTGGCCTTCAGTTTCATAAGCTCAAGAATTGTGTACAACACAGTATATTGCTTATCACATCCGTGGCGTTCCTCGTAAAGAAGGTTTTTGGCCCATCTCACCGTTTTTCGTCCATATATAATAGTTCTTCACGAAACAATTTTTCAACAAGTGAAATCGTATGGTTTCACGATCTGAACACTGATACATCGCTTCATTTTTACAAACTTTACAAGGACAATATATTGCCGCTTCACTCTGATGGGAAGCATATTGTGCGGCAGCTTCAGTAAATTCAGTTACTCTGTTAAAATATGCCACCACATCTCCGTCATTGGATGAGTACATCCAGGACCTGTGCTCCATCTAAAACATATATTATTTGAAAAATATTAATAAATTAATTATTGTTAATTTTAGTAATTTACAAATTGAAAATATATTGATTTATTATCGCTCATAACAACATTAATTAAAAATGCTTTAATTCAAACTATGTATTAAGCAGAAAAAAATTATTAAATAAATTAACTATATTGGTTTCTCTCTCTCCAAACAACATAACTCTAGATCTATAATCATAAATCAAATTAAAAAATAGATTAAAATGACGTAAATCAATATACAGGTGATGAATAATTGTGAGGAGTGTCATATTTGTTCATTTGGGAGAATGAAACACTGTAAATGGAAGATTATTTGAAAATTTCTATTCACAAACCCTAAATTAGTAAAACGCTAATAACTCATTGTATACATGATTAAATACAAAATAAATGTGATATTCGGCATGGATTTACCTCCTAGAATGAAATCCTTCAAAAGAAACGAAAACAAAGCCTCCCCCCTCTTTATCTAGATTTTTGTCGCCATTGTACGGACAAAATTAAATGCGAACTCTGGTAGAGCTCAGGGAGGAAGAAGTTGCGCATTTATAGCTAGAATAGTAGTGGCGGTCGCAAGTGATGTCATCAATACTTTAGTGGCGGACAACTTAGCAGCGGCGGGAAGCACCAGCGCCCGCCACTGCTATTGGTAAAATAGTGGCGGTCCAGGATGACGTCAGCACCGACCGCTACTACTTTACCAATAGTAGTGGCGGGCACTGGTGCTGCCGTCAGCACCAGCAACTATAGTGGCGGGCATCTAATGGCCCGCCACTATAGTGGTTTTGCCCAACACCACTACAATGACGGTTTGTAGTAGTGTCACAGTTAGTTTACATTTATGAGTGTTGCATGATGACTTGGCATGTAAGGACTGTTGAGCGAGGAGGGAAAACGTACTCCTCGAGTTAGATGATGATGCACCGTTCATGTTTATTATTCTGCATAATTAAATTTGACTACACTATATGCTGCAACTTGAAAATGTACTTTTCCGCACTTTAAACCTTTATCATCCCTTTGTTATTACCCGACATTATTATTGCATTCTCGGTGGCTTGTTGAGTACTTATGTACTCATACCCATTAGAAAATACTTCAGAGACTACGTACTATGAGGAGGATGGTCTGGAGTAGCGACCTAGTCAAGAAAGCGATCCTGAAGAAGATGTTTGTCATGTTGTTTTATTTTCATAGTTTCTTTCTAAATTTTATACTTATGTAATAATGTGGTCTGCGAACCACAGATGATTGACCGTATGTATGTTGTCACATGATGGGCATCTTGTTATTATTGTTTTTCTATGGAAATTCAATAAAGTTCCAATTTGGTAAAATTGGGGCGTTACAATCATGTTCTTCAGCCGCCGCCTACTAGACGCCGAAACCAGGTACGTGTTTGTGGAGCGCTTATGTTTATCACTTAGGGTACTTGGGCTGCGAGGTGTACGGAGCCCACAGGGTCCCTGCCCAATTGTATGGTGGAGGCATCGGGGGCTCCAGTGGCTTTGCCCACTGCGAGCAGAAACCATTGCCCGGAGGGGGGATCGGTCATGTCGAAGGTATTTCAGACCATACTAGCGAAGGGTCCCTCCAGGCCGGAGGTATGTTTGGCCATTGTGGGCCAAAGCCTCCTGTCGGAGGGCCCGCCTAATAGGGCAGAGTTGAGTCTGTCCATTGGGGTCCGAACTCGTTGTATGAAGGGTTTGGCCATTGAGGCCTGAACACGACATGCGGAGGGTTCGGCCATTGGGGTCCGAAGCCACTGTGTGGCGGGTTTGTCCACTGAGGTCCGAAAACATTGTGCGTAGGGTTTGGCCACTGAAGTCTAAAGCCATCCTTCGACTGTTTTGGCCCCTTCAGCTGCCTTGGCCCTCTTGCGCAGAGGCCTATTTCCTTAGCTTTTCTTTGATGTTTATTCAATAGCATCTGATATGTCATCTTCAGCTTCTTGCGAGCCCTAGCCGAAGGGGGTTTGTTGACATTTCTCTTCCACACTCCTACTTCAGGGTTCTTTGGTATGAGTGTGCGTGTGCGTGGTTCCCTGATAATGACCACTTTCCCTTTAGTTGACTCGGCCTGCTCTGGACAAATTAGTAATCTCTTTTCGTTGAGGTCGACGGTGTTTACGGGAAAGGGGTCTTTGTTTAGCTTCATCTTTAGACTAGGGTCTATTTTCAATTGTCCTTCCTCTATGGTCGATTGAACCTGTCAACAAAAAACATTGCAGTTGTTAGTATAATGTAAATGTGAATCATGCCACTTACAGTAGGGGCGTTTCTTTAGCTCATCAGCAGATGGAATGACTTGGCCTTTAGGTAACATGAGAAGTTGGTTCTTCAAGAGGAAATCAAATATTTTATCGCACTTAGTTATATCAAATGAGTATTTGACTTTTCTAGGCCAACTCTTAGTGGGAGACGGCCGCAACTCAAAGCAGATAACGGGTTTGCTCTTAGCATTCTAAACCCATTCGACCGCATACATGTCAGCTGAATTTTCTTCTTCCTCTGATTCTTCCTCGTTAGAGTGCTCCATAATGTGGACTTCAGCCCTAGGCTTGTTAAATGTTATAATAAACCTTTTGTCCTTGGCCCAGCCTTCCTGGACTAGAGTTTGTTGCAAGACTTGGCTTACTTCCAAAAGGTTTTGGTTGTCTAATCTTTCTTTAATTTCAGAACGCAACCTGTTGAAAGCTAGATCCGCCAAATCCCTTTCTGAAATATTAAGACTAAAACATTGTTTTCTGGTATCTCTAAAGCGCTTGGCGTACTCAGAGACACTCTTGCTAGATTTCTGCCTAACTGATGTCAAGTGTGATAGCCTAAGTTCTGTTTAACCTGTATAAAAATAGTCATGGAACTTTTGTTCCAATTCAGCCCACGTTTGGACAGAGTTCGGCGGGAGCACCGAAAACCAAGTGAAAGCGGTGCCGAAAGCATCCGACCTGCTAGCTTCTCCACACTGTGCTAAAAACTGACTGACATGCTCTAGTGTGGTTTGTTACCCTCATCGTCGAACTTGGTGAATTCAGGGACTCTATAGCC
Organism: Zizania palustris; assembly: GCA_019279435.1. Classification (NCBI taxonomy): domain Eukaryota; kingdom Viridiplantae; phylum Streptophyta; class Magnoliopsida; order Poales; family Poaceae; genus Zizania; species Zizania palustris. Next base: position 19,733,827 of record JAAALK010000081.1, read on the forward strand.
GCGAGGGTAAGGTATCGTGTCGAAATGGTCGGGGTACGGCTTTTGGTAAACCCTAGCTCGACCCCTAGGTACGAAGTCGGTGCACTCCCTAAATAGTGCGTGGATCCGCACCTCTATGTCATCCTAGCCTACTGCCTGCGCGCGGCTCTCATGAGGGGGCGCAACACGCGGTGGTATGTCGGCGTGTCGGCCGCGAGGGTATTCCTCTTGTGCTGGCTGTAGGCGTGCGATGTGCTCAGGCCTATGCATTTGTGCATGCGGTGCAGGCAATGTAGGAAGAACTGACGTAGGTGTAGGTGGCGTGCAATAAATAGGGTTAGATTGGACATGCATGTAGTGGCTTGTCTCGGCCGTATATGTTGGGACCGGAGGCATGATGGTCTTACTAGTACTACCATCGGTTCTGCTATATATATGATTTACCAGAGGTGCACTAGCGATTAGAGCTGGAGGAACGACTTCGGTAAAGCCAAACCTTCTAAGTGTCACCTCTACTTGAGAGGTAACTGCCAAATCTAAACGGTTGGCTAGCGAAGCGCTAACAGCTTGATCTACTGATGCGGCTATTTTTTGCTCGATCTCTAAACAAGATGAAGGAGGTGATACTGGAGTTACCTAGGTCCGAGCGAGGTCGGGGATGCTGACGTCGCGCTTGATGAAGCCCGCGCGTGTCTTGATGTAGCTTCCAAGCATGAGGTCTTGTAATGCCTTTGTAGGACCGAAAGTAGCGACCAAAGGGGGGGTGAATGGGCGCCTAAAAAATTCTTTCGAATCAATGGCCTGCTCCCAACACCCAACGCACCTCAACAAACTTAGCACATACAAGTAAACAGATCACAAATGCTAAAAATAATCTAGCCTAAAAACGACCAGTGTCCTAAATGAAAAGACACCAACACACTGCTAATAGGAAGATTAATAAAGCAGTTAAGACAAGGATTACTTAAGCTTCACTAAAATAGATCATCACAGAGATTTATCATGTGTGCACGTAAAACGAGGAATCTTACTGTTCAAGTTTTGTCTCCTGTTTGGTACTTGATGAAGCCTGTGTGAGCCGTGTTCAACTTCACTGTTATTCCTCGGACTTCCGTGTGCAGCCGAACAGGAGCATTAGTACTTCCGTTGAAAATCTCAGGGAGTGAAAATTGAACAGTGTTTTTTTAAAGAATAAAAACCGACTCCTCAAGAAAACCAAAATAGTAATTCCTCTTAAAAATCGGACTAAAAAAACCGGACTTGGGCCAGCCCGACTTCGCGGACCCTCTGTCCGACAGTCGCTCACTGCCCGTGTACCTGAGTCACACGTGGCCCAGACGCAACAGGTCTTCTCTCTCTTTTCAGTCCTCTTTGACCATCATTGACAATGACTCATTACATCTGGAGCCATGAGGCCCACGCTCTTCAGCATGGCTCCTCAGCCTTCATCTTTGCCTCTATCTCTGCTCGTTCCTCTTTAGGGATGTCTTCAAGGGTAGGCGTTATAATGTTGTGGTTGTCGATATATGTGCCCCCCATCAGATCCATCAGCGTCGTAGATGTAGAAATCATTGTAGACATACCCGTGGTCGATATAGATGTAATCGTCATGTTTGGCGTAGCCTTCCCTAGTGGAGACACCAAAAAGTGTGTTGACACGAAAATGTGCCCCTGCACTTGGGTCAGTTTGACGATCCAAAAGTGTGTGGATACTTAGGGACAAGCCTAAGCGTAACACAACACTGATGTCACGTTCCGACTACCCTTAATAGTGGAAAGGTTGGTGGAGTCGCTAGGTAATCAGATCACATAGAAATAATCCAATTAGTCGAAAAGAAATATATTAAATAAAATAAACCAGCAAGCTGAACGGAGCCTGACTGATTCGAAGTGTACAGTGCAAAGGGGTTCACCGAAGGGTACCTTCGGTGTCTGGTGCAAAGGGTCTCGCCAAAGGTAGTCTTCGACGTTCAGACTGATCTGGCCGAAGGCAGGCTCCGAATAGATCTCGACATTACAATCACCTTAGAATAGTGGGGTTCGGTGCAAAGCCTCTGACATGACAAAATATCCCGAAGACAACACGCTGACGTGAATTCATCTAGATCGAAGTACCAGCGTGGCGAAGCCTGACGTGACAAAGCCTTCTATGGAGCTTGCTGGTGTGTAGGACTTTGTCAAACCGACAACAACGTGACGGTCCGGCACGGGTAGTTGAAGCAAGTATTCCACCGAAGGATGTTCTCGCAGCCTCCGAAACTAGCTCCCTGGCTCCGGACACCTCAGGCATAGGGGCTCCAAACGTTAAAACCTACAACGGAATAGAGATCAAGTGCCAATTCGGCCTAGAGACCGAATTTTCTAAGTATTGCAGTAGAGGAACGAAGGTAGCAATATGTTACGTAGATTAATGGATACTTCACACGCGAAGTAACAAGGCGATAGCAATCTATTACGTAGATTAACGAATACTTCACGAGCGAAGTAGCAAGGCTTACCACAGTTTCGGCGTGGCCAACGGAGGGCTTCCAAGGAAACCCACGAAGGTTGCAAAAAGGTAAATAAAAAGTAAAGGTACGGTTCAAAGCGAGTGCTTTGTGATTGAATTGTGTTGGGGGGCTTAATGAACCGGCCTCACCCCTATATTTATAGGGGCTGGTCTTCTTATCTCTAAGATTTAATCTGGTAGGATTCGGCCTAATCAAGCTTAGGGATAAAATTAGCTAGAATCAAACTCAAACTCTATCTCTGAAAATCAGCCCGAAGTGGGCCTTCGGCAAAGCCTGCCGAAGCCTACTCCTTGGGCCGAAGCTTTGGCGAGGCAGGCTTCCGAAGGCCTTCGAGCCGAAGGTAGCAGGAAGCTGGAAGGCCTCCGAATCCTAAGGATTAATGGGCTTTCGGCCCAGTTGATCAAACTCTTATTGGAAGCCTCCGCTTGTCCATTGGCCTACGCATAATATGGCGATGAATTTAAGAGCTTGACCTCCATGTCGGCTATGAATAACTGGAATACCTCCGACACAAAAATCATTCCCTATTCCATGGTGATGGTTTGTAGGATCTCAAACCGATATATTATATGTTTTCTGATAAATTCAATAGCATCGGCAAAGGTAACCTTTTGAGTGGAACGGCCTCTACCCATTTCATGAAATAATCGGTGGCTGCTATTTTGAACTTGTGGCCCTTGCTTGACGCTGGGTAAATTTGGCCAATCATATCGATGCCCCACCCTCTAAAGGGCTAGGGCTTGATTGTCAGGTTCATTGCGATGCAGGCTCCCTCTGAATGGCTCCAAACTTCTGATAGTCCTAACATCCCTTGTAATACCTTATGCAATCTTGTACCATAGTCGAACAAAAGTATCCTGCTCTTCGAAGAAACCACTTCATTTTCTAGGCCAGCTGATGTGTTCTGCATATTCCGTCGTGTACTTCACACAACACCACTTTAGCTTCTTTGGTGCCTACGCATTTGAGGAGAACTCCATCGGTTGTCCGATGGTACAAGTCTACACAGAGTAGGACATATTTGGTTGCTTGTTATATGATTTTTCTAGGTGCCGAGTTTGAAGGATTCTTTAATTAGTTAATAATGGCATACCTCCAATCATCGGCTTTTGTCTTTGTGATCTCTACCCATATTGGTCTAGTCATAGGCTTGTATCTTGATGTTGTTTGGGCTAAATCATTCGTTTCTGAGTTCTTCTCTCTCGGGATATGAGTGAGAGTTACACCTCAGAAACTCGTCATTATAGCTTGGCACTGATCGTTGTATTCTTTCAGTACATCATCCTTGCATTCATACTCGTATGATAGTTTCTTCATAACTAACAAGGAGTCCTTGAGGATTTTAACCGTGTCGGCGCCCACTTCTTCCAATAGCTGTAATCCTTTCAGAACTTCTTCATACTCAGACTGACTGTTGGTGGAGAACGGTTTGAGAGTGTAGGTTAACTCAAATGATGCTCTATGAGGGGAGATGAATTTCCAGGCTGATAACACACCCGTGTGAGCACACCGATCCATCAAATAATAATGTCCAAGGTGCTGGCTCAACATGGGTCACCGCTTCATCCCTATGTTGAACTATGAAATCGGCTATCGCTTGCCCGTTTACCGCCATAGCCGATTCATATCTGATATCAAACTCGGTTAGAGTGAGGACCCATTTCCCGATACATCCCTTCAATACTGGGGCGGATAGCATGTACTTAATGACATCGGCCTTACAAACCATGGTGCACTCTGTTGAGAGTAGGTAGCATCTCAACTTGGTGCATGTGAAGTATAGGCACAGACATAGCCTCTCTACCGCGGGGTATTGGGTTTCGGCGTCTAGTAGTCTTCTGCTGAGATAGAAAATTACCCTCTCCCTTTTATCCACTTCTTGAATTAGAACCGCCTTGATGACTTTGTCGTCGGCCCATAAGTATAGCCTGAATGGAATCCCTTTATGGGGTGGCATTAACACCGACGGTGAACTCAGGTACTCCTTAACCTCGTCGAACGCCTTCTATTGTTTGTCCCCGCATTTAAACTCCTAGTCAGGCTTCAGCTTTAACAATGGGGTGAATGGCTCTATTTTTCTTGAGAGGTCGGCTATAAATCTCTTGAGGAAATTTATCTTGCCGACCAATGACTGGAACTTGGTTTTATTGGTGAGGGGGATTAGTATTTTTGATCGCTTTGATACTTCATTGGCTTATCTCAATTCCTTTTTCGTGTACAATAAAGCCTAGAAATTTCCCCACTTGACACACCGAAGGCACACTATTCAGGATTCATTTTTAACCCATACTTCCTGGCCCTCTCCAGAACTTAACATAGATTGGCCATGTGGTCTTGAATGCTGCTTGACTTTACCACGACATCATAAATTTATATTTCCACTAACAGGTCGATCAATTTGTGAAAAATGTAGTTCATGGCCCTCTGGTAGGTCGCTCCGGCATTCTTTAGACTGAAGGTCATCACCACCCACTCATATAATTCGATAGCCCTCAGTCATTGGAAGGCCATTGTTGGCGTAAAAGATTACGCTAACAGGTTCTCTAAGATTAAGAACTAACATACGAAGAGTTTGTGAAGCGAACTATCTCAAGCCTCCAAATAGGATAATAGCTCGAGGTAGTTCGAAGTTGTGTATTGAATATCTGAGTATTCGATGCCTATTACAGGGCGAGAAAGGGGGTATTTATAGGTAAAAACTCTAAGGAAAATACCTTTTTACCCCTCTATTACAACCGACATAGTGGAAACTATTCGGTACCCCGAATTAGGCTAAAATAGTAAAATATGTTGAGAAACCATGTTGAAGAATATGGTTTTGATATTCCAGATGTGATGAGTGATTGTCAACGGAAGTCAAAGGAAGAGAGAGATGAAGACCTGCCGAGTCTGAGGCGCATGTGACTCAGGTACATGGGCAGTGAGCGACGGCCGGGCAGAGGAGTCGCGGAGTCGGGCTGGCCCAATCCGGGTACATGGCTAGGAGCGGCAGAGGATCCACTGGTCTGTTGACTGGGTTTGACTCAGGTACACGGGCGGCGAGCGATTGCTGGGCTGAGGGAGCTGCGGGGTCGGGTCAGCCCAATCCGGGTACCCGGTGCGAAGACGGTGGACGCTTTGTCAGTTTCGGCGTAAAACTGACAATCTATCATTAATTCATTTTTAGGATATTAATATTTAGTTTTTAAGTTTAGAATATTTTTATTCGAGTCAGTTAATTTTTCTAAGAATATTTTAGTATTTTTCGGAATTTATTTTAGAGTCAGTTTATTTTACCCGAGGGTAAAGTAATCTTTTTATGTATTAGGATTTGCCTATAAATAGGCCCCTATCCCCATAGGGATAGATGACTGTTTTTGAGTTTTTTTAGATCAATCTACAATATTCAGTCCATCCGGTTGTTTTTCTCTGCAATCCTTCTCTCCCGTCAGTGGAAATCCTCTCAGGTCGCCGAAATTTTCTTCAACCGACGCCGCTGTTCAGTTTATTCTTCACGCCGCCACGTTTTCTCCCGCCTGTTTCTTTGTGCATCATCACGCGCCGTGAGACGGCGTCGCGAAACCTGCACTGCGGCTTAGTGCATCACGTGATCGAGCTAGCTCCCAGGCCCTAGCTCCCAGGCCCTTTTTTATTTCTTGACTTCGGCGGCTGACGCCATGATGTGAGGGCCCCACGGCAGAAGAACAAGCCGAAGCATCATTTGCTTTCCACGGCTGGGCAGGAAGAAAGGCACCAACAGGAGTTTTCACACGCACGCAAACCGAGACGCATATGTAAGTGTTTTCAATCTCCTATTTTTTAGTAGATCAATGTTTAGAGATAACCATCCATTAATTAATTAGCCAAATAATTTCTATTTCGAAATCTTGTTTTCTTATATTTAATTTGTTAAATTTTATTAGTTATCTCGTATTATCTTTTATCTGTATAATTTGCTCATATAAAAAGAAAAGAAAAATTTATTAGTCGCAGTTATATTTTTATACTAGTTTTTACATGCAATATTTTAGGTTCAGTTCTGAATTAATTTTTAATGATCCTAGATTTATTCATTTGATTAGGATTTTATTTCTAGACTGAGATATTATTATTTCAAGCCTTTATTTAGGTATTCTGCGGACGTTATTAAATATTTCTAGTGCCAATTTTATTTATTGCAGTATTTCTGTCTAGACAACTTTAATTCCAGTACTTCCTAATATTATTTGTCTGATTAAGTTTATGTTGGGTGTTGGGATTAAAATATAGTTTAGCAAGAAATTTTTAGGCGCCCATTCACCCCCCCTCTGGTCGCTACTTTCGGTCCTACAAGTGGTATCAGAGCGAGGTTAGGTTTTTTTAATATCTTAACCGATTCAAAACCTAGGTAGTGACCATGACGTCTTCTGGTAAAATCCCATCCCTAGAAGCTTTTGGCTACACTTATTGGAAGACTCGCATGCGAGCATACCTTATGAGCCAGAGCTCGGACATATGGGAGATTTGTGTTCATCCTAATTTCACGATAACGACTATTGCTGCGGATACTGCTGAAAATGTAATTACCCAGCATCAAAATAATAGTAAGGCGGTGAACATTTTATTTTCTGGTCTAGGTCCTAGTGAGTTTGAGCGTGTTAGCCATCTCACCACTGCTCGTGAGATCTGGGCTACCCTCCAGGCACACCATGAGGGGACAGCTCAGGTCAAGGCTAGACTATATCAGACCTACCGGCGTGAGTATGAAAATTTCTCACAAAAGCCGGGTGAGACTGTTGAGGCTTTGTTTGGTCGTTTTCAATCGATCATTAACAAGCTTCGCGTTAACAAGGCCGAGCGTGATCAGCTGGTCTCGGATCATGAGCAGGCGCTTAAAGTACTCCATACCTTGGACCCTAAGATCTGGGAGATCAAGGTTTCTTCTATTGTTGAGAGCGTGTCCTATGATACGTTGACCGTCGCAGAGCTTTTTAGTAAGCTCAAGGCCTCAGAGGTTGATATCCAGTTGAGATCAAATCTCACTGGTTCTGGATCAAAGACTCTAGCGCTTGCGACACCATCTGCTGATCCTAATGCCATGAGTTGTACTGCTTTTTCCCTGATGTCTATCTCCGAGGAACAACTTGATACTCTAGGAGATGATGATCTGTGCTTGTTTAACAACCGGGTGCGACGTGTCTATGATAAGCGAATGTTTAAGAGACACGGTACAAAATCCGGATGCTTTGAGTGTGGTGACCCAGGTCATTTTATCGCCGACTGTCCCAAGCAGAAGAATTACAAGAAGGGAACCGGCGACAACTCCTACAACTCCGGCAAGTACGACAACTCCACGAAGGGCAAGCCCAAGACAAGATTCTTTCGAAAGGCTCTGAAGGACTACAGGCGTGAGAACAAGAAGCGAGACGAGACCTTCTTCGCCGAGATGGAGAAAAGATACTCCAAGAGATCCTCGTCTTCCTCATCGTCCTCAAGTTCAGGTGATGAATATATCATGATCAGGAAAGGGAAGGACAGGGACAATCCGGCGAGCCTCTGTTTCATGGGTTTCGGGGACAAGCCGAAGAGTCGCGCACGCCACAGCCGAAGATCCCACATGAGCTTCTGCTCAATGGCTCTTGGGGAGAAGAAAGAGAAGGACTCCTTCGACGACTCTGACGATGACGACGATGAGAATGCATCTTCCTATGAACAAAAAGTTATTAATTTACTAGAACAGAACAGTCAGGAGTTGAAGTATAGGGAGAAACTGCTTAGAGGGGCTAAGAAGAGGATAGATGAGCTTGAGAGTGAGCTTGCCACGGCAAATGGCAAGATTGAGAGTCTGTCTTCTTCCCCTTGCTTGGGTGATAGTGGTGAGTGCCCTAACTGTGAGGTGTTGTTGTGTGACCTGACGACTCTTAAGTCCAGGTACACAGAGAGAGTAGATGAGAGAGACGCATTGGCCACTGAGCTTGAAAGCGCTCAGCAGGAGCTAAAAGATGCTCATGCCACTGTTGTCGCACCTTGTGTAGACTGCCCATCCCATTTAGCTAGTATAGCCGAGCTGAGAGCCAATAGTGATGAGCAGTTGAGCGAGTTAGCTGGAGTGAGAGCTGAGTTGGAGCAGACTAAGCTAGAGCTTGAGACCTTGTCGATTCCATCCACTGTTTGTGAGAACTTCTTATCCATTAGAATGGAGTTGATTAAGCTAAAAGGTGAGAAGTCTGTCGAAGTTGATAAAGAGTGTGAGATCTGCTTGTCTCAGGTGGAGGTGTTAGCTTCTTTGAGAGAGGAGCTAGCTGATGTTCAGAACGAGAACTTTTACCTCCGTTCAATCCTGAGTTGGATCAGTGCTAAAGAGCCACAACTCGGCATGATGATCCAGCAGTTCAAGAGACAGGATGGGTTTGGGGTAGGTTACACCTATACCAAGGCTGATTTTGAGAGCACCATTAGCCGAGCAGTGGAGTGGAGTAAGATGACCCCGAACAGAGATATCCCAAGACTCACTCTACTGAGTCCTTTAAGGATAGTCAGCCCAAGGATGGAGTGTTCCAAGAACAACCTAAAGCTCCACCTAAGAAGCAAATATGGGTTCCAAAGCCTAAATCTCTCCGTACTTCTCTTGATTCTTTACCTGGACCCTCTCACACCAAAGATGATACACCAAACACCACCAAGCCTAAGAATCCCAAGCCTCAACCACATCCTAAGAAGCATGCCTATCACTGTGAGTTCTGCCAGAGAGACGGGCATCTTGAGGAGTTTTGCTTCAGGAGGAAGCGGGTTGAGCGAGCAGAGAGAGCTCGAGGTGGGCAGGAGCAGTTCTATCAGCAGAGTGGTAGACAGAGAGTTCCTCGATGTCGAGAGAGGCTAGAGGCCAGGCCACGTCGTGTAGGTGGTGGTAGAGGAGACGGTTTTTATGATCGTGCTCCGGAGGGTGGTTTTCGTTTCGGCAGAGTTCCAGATCGTTATGGATACGACTTTGGACCTCGTGACCGTGATTTTAGGAAGAACAGAGGACCGCGCTTTGATTCGCGCTTCAGTCCAAACTCATATGATTCTTTTTGCTTTCCTACATACGCGCAGATGGCTCGACACTGGTTCAACACTTTTACTAAACCTAGCATTGGATCGTTTGGTCCCACTCATGATTATTGATCGTGTTTTGGGAGTTGTGTATTTTTTTAGGATATTTTGAGTCACCTTTTCATTGGTATTAGTTTTTCCTTCTTCTTTATTTTTATTGAGTCTTTTTGTGTGTGTTCATATCTTGAATAATCATAAATCACATTTTGAGCTTGCTTCTGTTATATGATTAATCTGCTTTACTTTCTCTAGCTAGTATATGTTTTTGATTACTTGTCGATGATCATGTTTTTGTTTCAGTTCACATGATATATCTGATATTTGTCATATGCATGGCTTTTATGTTTTAAAATTGAAAAATGATCACCATTGCTTCTGGTAACTAGCATGTGTAGGTTGAATGCTTTCGCTATCTTTTACATGCCTTGTAGCTAGATCCTTACTTAGATGCAGATATGCAACTTGGACATCTATATGCTTTAAATATGAAAAATGTGCTATAAAATGATAAACATTCAGAAAAATAAAAATTTATGCATTTTTATGATTATCAGAAAAGATCCAAGTGGGTTTGCTTTTGTCGCATTGCATTGTTCTGGACTGCTTACCATAGCACTTTGGTATGAACTAAGACAGTGTAATGTATGCCAAGACCAATGTCTTAAGCTTCTGATGGTCTAGTTCTGGCCTAGGCTTGACTTGGTCGGTTAGCATAAGGTTTGACATGCAAATAACCCTTGGCAGAAATGAAAAATATAAAGAAAAAGTCTGAAAAATTTAAAAAGATGACAAGTTTGCTGAAGTACTTTGTTTTGGACAATGCTTATCTTGGTAGATATCAGTTAGCTTTTGCATATCATGCTTTACTTTGCTTGTTAACTAGAAAATGTGGTGATGCTTTTGTTTTGCAAAAATCGAAAAATGCGTGCTAATGACTTTCTTAAGATATCATCTATTGCACTGATCATGTCATGTATCTTAGACAGTATATCTTTTGCTATACCTGTTAGACGTTGTAATAGCAGTCAATCATATCTAAGAAGCATGCTTTTCACACTCCACCTGCACCCCATATGCATTCATGGCATATTTTGAGAGGGAGCTGCATTTCAGGGGGAGTTTGTGTTTATGTCTCTTTAAAGTGCATTTAGTCTCACTTGATGAGTCCAATTGTCAACAAGGGGGAGAAATTTTGATTTATTTCAGGGGGAGTTTTCTTGTTGATAATTCTGAGATTTGCACTTGTTTTTGAGGCTTTATTTTTTTGGTTAACCATAATGACCATTTTTCGTGCTTCTGTTTGGCTTTTGGTCATTAGGGTTAAACTGTTATTTTCCTTCTTCTATTTTCTTTTGTTTTTGTTTTCTTGTTTCCACATGTTTTGCAGGTTCTGGAGATGAGCTGAAAATGGTGTTGACAATGCACTCATCAAGGGGGAGATTGAGAAACCATGTTGAAGAATATGGTTTTGATATTCCAGATGTGATGAGTGATTGTCAACGGAAGTCAAAGGAAGAGAGAGATGAAGACCTGCCGAGTCTGAGGCGCATGTGACTCAGGTACATGGGCAGTGAGCGACGGCCGGGCAGAGGAGTCGCGGAGTCGGGCTGGCCCAATCCGGGTACATGGCTAGGAGCGGCAGAGGATCCACTGGTCTGTTGACTGGGTTTGACTGGGTTTGACTCAGGTACACGGGCGGCGAGCGATTGCTGGGCTGAGGGAGCTGCGGGGTCGGGTCAGCCCAATCCGGGTACCCGGTGCGAAGACGGTGGACGCTTTGTCAGTTTCGGCGTAAAACTGACAATCTATCATTAATTCATTTTTAGGATATTAATATTTAGTTTTTAAGTTTAGAATATTTTTATTCGAGTCAGTTAATTTTTCTAAGAATATTTTAGTATTTTTCGGAATTTATTTTAGAGTCAGTTTATTTTACCCGAGGGTAAAGTAATCTTTTTATGTATTAGGATTTGCCTATAAATAGGCCCCTATCCCCATAGGGATAGATGACTGTTTTTGAGTTTTTTTAGATCAATCTACAATATTCAGTCCATCCGGTTGTTTTTCTCTGCAATCCTTCTCTCCCGTCAGTGGAAATCCTCTCAGGTCGCCGAAATTTTCTTCAACCGACGCCGCTGTTCAGTTTATTCTTCACGCCGCCACGTTTTCTCCCGCCTGTTTCTTTGTGCATCATCACGCGCCGTGAGACGGCGTCGCGAAACCTGCACTGCGGCTTAGTGCATCACGTGATCGAGCTAGCTCCCAGGCCCTAGCTCCCAGGCCCTTTTTTATTTCTTGACTTCGGCGGCTGACGCCATGATGTGAGGGCCCCACGGCAGAAGAACAAGCCGAAGCATCATTTGCTTTCCACGGCTGGGCAGGAAGAAAGGCACCAACAGGAGTTTTCACACGCACGCAAACCGAGACGCATATGTAAGTGTTTTCAATCTCCTATTTTTTAGTAGATCAATGTTTAGAGATAACCATCCATTAATTAATTAGCCAAATAATTTCTATTTCGAAATCTTGTTTTCTTATATTTAATTTGTTAAATTTTATTAGTTATCTCGTATTATCTTTTATCTGTATAATTTGCTCATATAAAAAGAAAAGAAAAATTTATTAGTCGCAGTTATATTTTTATACTAGTTTTTACATGCAATATTTTAGGTTCAGTTCTGAATTAATTTTTAATGATCCTAGATTTATTCATTTGATTAGGATTTTATTTCTAGACTGAGATATTATTATTTCAAGCCTTTATTTAGGTATTCTGCGGACGTTATTAAATATTTCTAGTGCCAATTTTATTTATTGCAGTATTTCTGTCTAGACAACTTTAATTCCAGTACTTCCTAATATTATTTGTCTGATTAAGTTTATGTTGGGTGTTGGGATTAAAATATAGTTTAGCAAGAAATTTTTAGGCGCCCATTCACCCCCCCTCTGGTCGCTACTTTCGGTCCTACAAGTGGTATCAGAGCGAGGTTAGGTTTTTTTTAATATCTTAACCGATTCAAAACCTAGGTAGTGACCATGACGTCTTCTGGTAAAATCCCATCCCTAGAAGCTTTTGGCTACACTTATTGGAAGACTCGCATGCGAGCATACCTTATGAGCCAGAGCTCGGACATATGGGAGATTTGTGTTCATCCTAATTTCACGATAACGACTATTGCTGCGGATACTGCTGAAAATGTAATTACCCAGCATCAAAATAATAGTAAGGCGGTGAACATTTTATTTTCTGGTCTAGGTCCTAGTGAGTTTGAGCGTGTTAGCCATCTCACCACTGCTCGTGAGATCTGGGCTACCCTCCAGGCACACCATGAGGGGACAGCTCAGGTCAAGGCTAGACTATATCAGACCTACCGGCGTGAGTATGAAAATTTCTCACAAAAGCCGGGTGAGACTGTTGAGGCTTTGTTTGGTCGTTTTCAATCGATCATTAACAAGCTTCGCGTTAACAAGGCCGAGCGTGATCAGCTGGTCTCGGATCATGAGCAGGCGCTTAAAGTACTCCATACCTTGGACCCTAAGATCTGGGAGATCAAGGTTTCTTCTATTGTTGAGAGCGCGTCCTATGATACGTTGACCGTCGCAGAGCTTTTTAGTAAGCTCAAGGCCTCAGAGGTTGATATCCAGTTGAGATCAAATCTCACTGGTTCTGGATCAAAGACTCTAGCGCTTGCGACACCATCTGCTGATCCTAATGCCATGAGTTGTACTGCTTTTTCCCTGATGTCTATCTCCGAGGAACAACTTGATACTCTAGGAGATGATGATCTGTGCTTGTTTAACAACCGGGTGCGACGTGTCTATGATAAGCGAATGTTTAAGAGACACGGTACAAAATCCGGATGCTTTGAGTGTGGTGACCCAGGTCATTTTATCGCCGACTGTCCCAAGCAGAAGAATTACAAGAAGGGAACCGGCGACAACTCCTACAACTCCGGCAAGTACGACAACTCCACGAAGGGCAAGCCCAAGACAAGATTCTTTCGAAAGGCTCTGAAGGACTACAGGCGTGAGAACAAGAAGCGAGACGAGACCTTCTTCGCCGAGATGGAGAAAAGATACTCCAAGAGATCCTCGTCTTCCTCATCGTCCTCAAGTTCAGGTGATGAATATATCATGATCAGGAAAGGGAAGGACAGGGACAATCCGGCGAGCCTCTGTTTCATGGGTTTCGGGGACAAGCCGAAGAGTCGCGCACGCCACAGCCGAAGATCCCACATGAGCTTCTGCTCAATGGCTCTTGGGGAGAAGAAAGAGAAGGACTCCTTCGACGACTCTGACGATGACGACGATGAGAATGCATCTTCCTATGAACAAAAAGTTATTAATTTACTAGAACAGAACAGTCAGGAGTTGAAGTATAGGGAGAAACTGCTTAGAGGGGCTAAGAAGAGGATAGATGAGCTTGAGAGTGAGCTTGCCACGGCAAATGGCAAGATTGAGAGTCTGTCTTCTTCCCCTTGCTTGGGTGATAGTGGTGAGTGCCCTAACTGTGAGGTGTTGTTGTGTGACCTGACGACTCTTAAGTCCAGGTACACAGAGAGAGTAGATGAGAGAGACGCATTGGCCACTGAGCTTGAAAGCGCTCAGCAGGAGCTAAAAGATGCTCATGCCACTGTTGTCGCACCTTGTGTAGACTGCCCATCCCATTTAGCTAGTATAGCCGAGCTGAGAGCCAATAGTGATGAGCAGTTGAGCGAGTTAGCTGGAGTGAGAGCTGAGTTGGAGCAGACTAAGCTAGAGCTTGAGACCTTGTCGATTCCATCCACTGTTTGTGAGAACTTCTTATCCATTAGAATGGAGTTGATTAAGCTAAAAGGTGAGAAGTCTGTCGAAGTTGATAAAGAGTGTGAGATCTGCTTGTCTCAGGTGGAGGTGTTAGCTTCTTTGAGAGAGGAGCTAGCTGATGTTCAGAACGAGAACTTTTACCTCCGTTCAATCCTGAGTTGGATCAGTGCTAAAGAGCCACAACTCGGCATGATGATCCAGCAGTTCAAGAGACAGGATGGGTTTGGGGTAGGTTACACCTATACCAAGGCTGATTTTGAGAGCACCATTAGCCGAGCAGTGGAGTGGAGTAAGATGACCCCCGAACAGAGATATCCCAAGACTCACTCTACTGAGTCCTTTAAGGATAGTCAGCCCAAGGATGGAGTGTTCCAAGAACAACCTAAAGCTCCACCTAAGAAGCAAATATGGGTTCCAAAGCCTAAATCTCTCCGTACTTCTCTTGATTCTTTACCTGGACCCTCTCACACCAAAGATGATACACCAAACACCACCAAGCCTAAGAATCCCAAGCCTCAACCACATCCTAAGAAGCCTGCCTATCACTGTGAGTTCTGCCAGAGAGACGGGCATCTTGAGGAGTTTTGCTTCAGGAGGAAGCGGGTTGAGCGAGCAGAGAGAGCTCGAGGTGGGCAGGAGCAGTTCTATCAGCAGAGTGGTAGACAGAGAGTTCCTCGATGTCGAGAGAGGCTAGAGGCCAGGCCACGTCGTGTAGGTGGTGGTAGAGGAGACGGTTTTTATGATCGTGCTCCGGAGGGTGGTTTTCGTTTCGGCAGAGTTCCAGATCGTTATGGATACGACTTTGGACCTCGTGACCGTGATTTTAGGAAGAACAGAGGACCGCGCTTTGATTCGCGCTTCAGTCCAAACTCATATGATTCTTTTTGCTTTCCTACATACGCGCAGATGGCTCGACACTGGTTCAACACTTTTACTAAACCTAGCATTGGATCGTTTGGTCCCACTCATGATTATTGATCGTGTTTTGGGAGTTGTGTATTTTTTTAGGATATTTTGAGTCACCTTTTCATTGGTATTAGTTTTTCCTTCTTCTTTATTTTTATTGAGTCTTTTTGTGTGTGTTCATATCTTGAATAATCATAAATCACATTTTGAGCTTGCTTCTGTTATATGATTAATCTGCTTTACTTTCTCTAGCTAGTATATGTTTTTGATTACTTGTCGATGATCATGTTTTTGTTTCAGTTCACATGATATATCTGATATTTGTCATATGCATGGCTTTTATGTTTTAAAATTGAAAAATGATCACCATTGCTTCTGGTAACTAGCATGTGTAGGTTGAATGCTTTCGCTATCTTTTACATGCCTTGTAGCTAGATCCTTACTTAGATGCAGATATGCAACTTGGACATCTATATGCTTTAAATATGAAAAATGTGCTATAAAAATGATAAACATTCAGAAAAATAAAAATTTATGCATTTTTATGATTATCAGAAAAGATCCAAGTGGGTTTGCTTTTGTCGCATTGCATTGTTCTGGACTGCTTACCATAGCACTTTGGTATGAACTAAGACAGTGTAATGTATGCCAAGACCAATGTCTTAAGCTTCTGATGGTCTAGTTCTGGCCTAGGCTTGACTTGGTCGGTTAGCATAAGGTTTGACATGCAAATAACCCTTGGCAGAAATGAAAAATATAAAGAAAAAGTCTGAAAAATTTAAAAAGATGACAAGTTTGCTGAAGTACTTTGTTTTGGACAATGCTTATCTTGGTAGATATCAGTTAGCTTTTGCATATCATGCTTTACTTTGCTTGTTAACTAGAAAATGTGGTGATGCTTTTGTTTTGCAAAAATCGAAAAATGCGTGCTAATGACTTTCTTAAGATATCATCTATTGCACTGATCATGTCATGTATCTTAGACAGTATATCTTTTGCTATACCTGTTAGACGTTGTAATAGCAGTCAATCATATCTAAGAAGCATGCTTTTCACACTCCACCTGCACCCCATATGCATTCATGGCATATTTTGAGAGGGAGCTGCATTTCAGGGGGAGTTTGTGTTTATGTCTCTTTAAAGTGCATTTAGTCTCACTTGATGAGTCCAATTGTCAACAAGGGGGAGAAATTTTTGATTTATTTCAGGGGGAGTTTTCTTGTTGATAATTCTGAGATTTGCACTTGTTTTTGAGGCTTTATTTTTTTGGTTAACCATAATGACCATTTTTCGTGCTTCTGTTTGGCTTTTGGTCATTAGGGTTAAACTGTTATTTTCCTTCTTCTATTTTCTTTTGTTTTTGTTTTCTTGTTTCCACATGTTTTGCAGGTTCTGGAGATGAGCTGAAAATGGTGTTGACAATGCACTCATCAAGGGGGAGATTGAGAAACCATGTTGAAGAATATGGTTTTGATATTCCAGATGTGATGAGTGATTGTCAACGGAAGTCAAAGGAAGAGAGAGATGAAGACCTGCCGAGTCTGAGGCGCATGTGACTCAGGTACATGGGCAGTGAGCGACGGCCGGGCAGAGGAGTCGCGGAGTCGGGCTGGCCCAATCCGGGTACATGGCTAGGAGCGGCAGAGGATCCACTGGTCTGTTGACTGGGTTTGACTCAGGTACACGGGCGGCGAGCGATTGCTGGGCTGAGGGAGCTGCGGGGTCGAGTCAGCCCAATCCGGGTACCCGGTGCGAAGACGGTGGACGCTTTGTCAGTTTCGGCGTAAAACTGACAATCTATCATTAATTCATTTTTAGGATATTAATATTTAGTTTTTAAGTTTAGAATATTTTTATTCGAGTCAGTTAATTTTTCTAAGAATATTTTAGTATTTTTCGGAATTTATTTTAGAGTCAGTTTATTTTACCCGAGGGTAAAGTAATCTTTTTATGTATTAGGATTTGCCTATAAATAGGCCCCTATCCCCATAGGGATAGATGACTGTTTTTGAGTTTTTTTAGATCAATCTACAATATTCAGTCCATCCGGTTGTTTTTCTCTGCAATCCTTCTCTCCCGTCAGTGGAAATCCTCTCAGGTCGCCGAAATTTTCTTCAACCGACGCCGCTGTTCAGTTTATTCTTCACGCCGCCACGTTTTCTCCCGCCTGTTTCTTTGTGCATCATCACGCGCCGTGAGACGGCGTCGCGAAACCTGCACTGCGGCTTAGTGCATCACGTGATCGAGCTAGCTCCCAGGCCCTAGCTCCCAGGCCCTTTTTTATTTCTTGACTTCGGCGGCTGACGCCATGATGTGAGGGCCCCACGGCAGAAGAACAAGCCGAAGCATCATTTGCTTTCCACGGCTGGGCAGGAAGAAAGGCACCAACAGGAGTTTTCACACGCACGCAAACCGAGACGCATATGTAAGTGTTTTCAATCTCCTATTTTTTAGTAGATCAATGTTTAGAGATAACCATCCATTAATTAATTAGCCAAATAATTTCTATTTCGAAATCTTGTTTTCTTATATTTAATTTGTTAAATTTTATTAGTTATCTCGTATTATCTTTTATCTGTATAATTTGCTCATATAAAAAGAAAAGAAAAATTTATTAGTCGCAGTTATATTTTTATACTAGTTTTTACATGCAATATTTTAGGTTCAGTTCTGAATTAATTTTTAATGATCCTAGATTTATTCATTTGATTAGGATTTTATTTCTAGACTGAGATATTATTATTTCAAGCCTTTATTTAGGTATTCTGCGGACGTTATTAAATATTTCTAGTGCCAATTTTATTTATTGCAGTATTTCTGTCTAGACAACTTTAATTCCAGTACTTCCTAATATTATTTGTCTGATTAAGTTTATGTTGGGTGTTGGGATTAAAATATAGTTTAACAAGAAATTTTTAGGCGCCCATTCACCCCCCCTCTGGTCGCTACTTTCGGTCCTACATATGTCCAAAGAAAATGGATAAGGCAGGTGTCCTGTCGGTCTTGTTGTTTCCCACTGTGGGGTTGAAGCCTTCAGATGGTATCTTCGAATAGAGGTTCGGATGAACCCTTCGGCTTTGAACCTTCATCAACTCGGAAACAAGTTTTTGGCTTAGAACTGTATGAGTTGTATTTGTCTCTTGATCTTGAAGTTCCTGGGGATGAAGTATTTCCCTCCAACAGTAGCCTCTCGAATACGCTTCTCCAAATAACCTGTATAGCAAGAGAGCAGTATACGTAAGAAATATTTTCATGCTCGGGGACTTCGAAAAAATTCAAGGTATTATAACCATTCAAAGTGTCTTCAGCATCGGAGGTACATCTGACGGATGCTTTGAACTTAGGTTTCCATGTGAAAGCTTTGCAAGGATATGAACCGTTGCGGAGGTGAAGCATCGCAGAGAGCCATTAATTTTGAGTCGTTACTCCTCAAGTAGTCGTTAGGCTTCCTTGAAAAAGTAACAGACATAATTTTAATTGCGAGTTCCCACCTTCTTTACCTTCTGGTCCCACTTCTCAGTGGCAGAAGCCGAACCTGCAATGTGAATGCATACTCAAATCGCAGTAATTGGAGGCGGAAGGGTTATAAAAGGGGGACTTGAACCTCAGCGAAATTTTTTACAGAGCCTTGGTTCTAAGCCCTCTTTCCCTAACCTTCAAACTTTCCCTAATCTCCTAAGCAACCAACCAATGGCGAGGACAAGTGCGACGGTGCCTACTACGGCAGGAACTTTGGCGTAGAGGCAGGCATGGGCGGCATCAGCAGCGACAGCAATGGCGGGAGCCCCGGGGGGTTCTTGGCCCAAAAACTCGTGGGAGCTCCGCCCGCCGTCCAAGAAGCCCCTGAAGCAAAGCTTCCTCCTTGGGCAATCGACGAGCACGGCGGACTCCATTGAGGAAGCAGTGGACGGGAAGCTGGGCCCAGGGATGAGAACTCGGGTCCCCGTTACATAAGTGACCCCGACGCCACGGAGTAGAGAGGCCAGGTGGTGGTCTTCGAGGCCTTCTTCGAACCCGGGCTAGGACTTCCTGCAATCAACTTCCTGGCAAAGGTATTAGAAATGTTCCACATTACCTTGCCGCAATTGTCTCCCAACACCATAGCTAGACTCGCCATCTTCGAATAGGCCCTTCGGGTGGAAGTGTGCGAAGGGAGATCAGAGGTCTTCGCTGCTACTCATGAAGCCTCCTGCCAGCCGAAGCGACAAGACAGACCTGGAGACACTAAGGTGCTGACAGCCTTTGGAAGTGTCAACTTCCAACTTTAGAAGGAGTATTCACAGAGTTTTTCAGCGAAGGCCATCAACGATCGATGGTACACTAACTGGATACTCCAGTGGTTCTACGCCGAAGTCGGAGAAGATTCCAGCTTCGCGAGCCCCTGCAAGAAATTTGGTACCAGAAGGAAGCCAAAGTCACTCTGGACCCAAGCCTGCTCTCAACGCGGCATGGGTTGCTTTCTTCGGTGGCCAGCCGCATGAGCATGCGGGACCTAGTTGAGGAATTCATCGCCCTCCGGATCCCTCCTCTCAGAGTTGAGTGGCCGATAGCATTCCAGAATGCTTCGGAGGGAGAGCTTCGAAGCCTGGGTGAGTCTTCGTATTTTTTGCATTAATACTGATTAGAAAACAGATAACATAATAGAATGCTACCTTCTTTCAGCGACTCCTTTGGCGCTAGCTCCAGAGCAAATTGCCAGAGCTATAGAATGGGTGCTCAGAGCCCCTACTGTAGTAGAGAAGCAATGGAGGGTGGAGCTGGTTGGGACCTACTAGGAACGCTCCAACCGAGTGTGGAGTGCTCTTGGGATGGAGCGTCCTCCCCTTCCGGACTTCGATTCGACGGGAGCAATCTCCCGGAAAAGAAAGGTTACTGCCGAGGCCTCCAAGAAGACCGCTAAGACTCCCGTCAATAAAGGGAAGAAGACATCGAAGCCTCCCCCACCTGTATCTTCGTCATTGTCTCTTGATATTCAGAGTTCCTCCTCGAAGGAGTCATAAGAGGAAGATTCGAACGTACACATGGGAAAGAAGCTTGAAGAATACCTGCTGCAGGATGATGAGGGTGAGACCCAAGCTACAGTTGAAGACTCCCTTCGGGAAGTTGCGGTGGCTGATGTGGTAACCTCCTCCGAACCCATCGCAGTTGGTTCAGAACCAGAGTTAGGAAATCCTAACTCGTCGGTGATCGGGGTGATAGCGACAGAAGTCAGAGCTTCAACTTCGGCTACCCCAGCACAGACTTTGGGGGATGACCTCGAAGAATACCTTCGGATGTACGAACTTCTGGGAGACCCCGAAATTCTCCCTCAAGGTGTGGACAGAGTTATATCTTGGAACTTTACCTTCAAAATTCCTAAAATGAATTTACTGTGTAATAAATATTTAATGGATACCTTGACTTTTGTAGATGCGTCGAGGAGCGGCGTGGCTCCATCCACTAGTGGAGCTTCGGCTTCACTCGGAGTTGAGGCTCCGGTCGAGGAAGTGGCTCCGATGACCAAAGTTATCTTGGGCGAAGTGACTTCACCCAAGGGGCGACGATCGAGGGAGGATCCACTCCAACCGAAGCAGCAGCTCTGGTTTTTATACCAGGGAGAGGTAAGGGCAAGATAGGCCTTGGCCCTCTCCCTTCTTTGATGGTGACACCTTCCTCCAATGACCCTTCAGCGAGCGCTTCAAAGGAAGACCCCGCTGTGGATGACCGACGGGCCCTGTCCTGGCTTCCTCTACTAACTCCGTTCTTGGAGCAGCGGACAGGGCTCCGAACCCTTCTGGAACCTTTGGCAGATAAGTGCCAAGAGGTTGGGACCTCCGAACTGGTTTCTGTCTTGAGTGAAGCCAGTGCACCAGAGCTCGACTTGGCCCTCAAAACGGGTGCCCTTCAGGTATGCAACATACAACAAATGTATTCCATTAATAAAATTTCCTTGTACTTACTTTGCTTTTTTGCAGCAGTTTGTCCTTGCAAGAGCGGCGGCGACTTCCAATGAGCTTGAAACCAATCGGCTCAAGAGGAAGGTTACTACCCTCCAGAATGTCCTCAAAGGCTCCAAAGACAAAACTTTGCAACTGGAGGAGGAGCTCCTCAAAGAACGGAGGGCTAAGGCCATTACAGAAGAAGCACTCCGAGCCGAACGGTAGACCTACGTTACACTCAAGACTTCAGTAGAAGAAATCCAAGCCGAGCATGTGGTGCTAAGGGCTGAGGTTGAGAGGCTTCGGCGAGCAGAGGCAGACTCCAGCGCACAGCTTGTAGAGCTTCAAGATTCAATCAAACAAGCACTGGCTCAGAAGAATACTTTGCTATCAAGGATAGCTGAAGTTTCTGCTTTTGCTTCTGAGCTGACGAAGGCCGAGACGAAGCATATCGTCACTGTTGATCAAACTATGGATACCCTTCGGGGTGTCCTAGAATATTTTGGCACGATGTGCCCTTCGTCTTCATCTACAGTGAGCGAGCCCCTCGAACGAAAGCTGAAGATGATCCAGGTGGCGACGAAGATGATGAAGGGCTCTGGGATTCGCTACGGAGAGATCTCTAAACAAGTAGCTAGAATTGGAGTCCTTCAACACCTCGAAGCCATTGGGATTTCTGTTGCTCCAGTGGGGGGTTCGATGCCTGCAGGCTTTGCCAATGAAGACTTGTTGCGTCCTTCTTTGGATGTGGCTTCTGCTTGGGAAGCCTTCCGGACGACCTGGAAGACAGATCACAAAGTTGCTGCCAAGACTTGGATTGAAGAGGCTCACCGGCAGAAGCAAGCTCAGACAAAGCCTCTAGCTCAGACTCCATCGGCTCCGCCAACTGACCCACAGGTTTAGCTTCATAGGGCGCTTAAGCATGTATAAAAAATCTTGTAAAACCATTTATCTTAATGAATGAAAAGTTTATAAACGGGAAGTCTTTGTTTGGATGTTTATTTTTAGGTTTTGTTATGCCCTTTAGAACCTGACTCCGAAACATTGGAGCCTAATGAAGGGCTTCGCCAGCAGTGGGCTATCCTTGAGAGCTTAAGGCCTTACCAGTGCTCACGCTTTTCTATTCCTTGAGGGGAGCAAGGGGAAATAACACCTGATATTCAACGCGAAGTCCTAGCTTATATTAAAGAAGAGAAGGAAGTAGCATCCTCGTCTTTGGAATATGTAGATTGGTCTGACTCGGAGTACCAAGTCGAAGACCCAACGGAGGCTAGATCCGAAAGACTTTTGTCCTGGGCTGAACTTCAAGAAGAGCAGAAAAAGCTGCAATCTTCGAAGAAGAAAGGCACTCGGACTAAGAGGAAAGTTTTGAGAACTCCGGGCTCTGAAGACCAAAGAGGTCCTAGAAGTAGCTCTAGAGGTCGGAGGGGTCTCCGCTTTTATTTAGGCTTAGACCAGAATTTCTCTAAATGTAATATAATATGATCACCCAATTAATATAATATGTTTTAGAAGCATTTATTCCCCTGCCCCTCCTTGTGGGTGGGGGACCATATGCAATGCGATATGGTCCATCGGAAACAATTATTGATATAACAACCTGATAATTCGCATAACACTTGGTAATCATACTTTACTCTTTCGTAGAGTTCTTCAAACTGCATGTTCGTATTGTGATGTTTATATATTTCGGAACTAAGTTATACTTGTAAGCTCCGATAACAGTCACTTAGGACTTTAAAAAGTGTTTCACTAGGCCAGAGCCGTGAAACCTTATTGCTTGGTCGCCTACGACTCTTTTATAGATGCTTCGAACCTGGAGGCCGGAAATCTATTATTTTAAAGTCCTTAGACTCTTCTACGGATCCTAACAAGCCGAAGCCTGGAATCCGTAGGGCTTGGCCACCTTCGACTCTTTTACAGATGCTTCAAACCCAGAGGCCAGAAATTTGTTCTTTTAAAGTCCTTAGACTCTTCTACGGATCCTAACAAGCCGGAGCTTGGAATCCGTAGGGTTTGGCCACCTTCGGCTCTTTTACAGATATTTCAAACTCGGAGGTCAGAAATCTATTCTTTTAAAGTCGTTAGACTCTTCTACGGATCCTAACAAGCCGAAGCATGGAATCTGTAGGGTTTGGCCACCTTCGGCTCTTTTACGGAATCCTTGAACCGATGGTTCAAAGGCCGTTTGTTGGGTTCCGATGAAAGATGCTTACCTCCGCAAGCATCTCCATTCCCCTGATGCGTCCACCAGGGGTAAGGAATATTTGAAGAGTAATCATAACTCGAACCTTCATCTTTATTTAACTTAGAGATGACTTTTACAATTGATTACAAGGAGCCCCTAAGCGTAATAACGTTTATGGTGCTCCGCATTCCAGGCATGCTTCAACTCTTCCCCTTCTAAATTAGCTAATTTAAATGACCCGGGGCGCCCTGAGCGTAGGATAATATATGGTCCTTCACATTTATTTCCTAGCTTCCCTAGAGCTATTACACTTCGCAGTACCAAATGTCATGTTCTAAGTTCATTCACTTTTATCTTTGGGTCATACCATGCCTTTGTTTGGTCTTGGTACTTCGTCAGATTGGCAATAGCTCGAAGCCTTGTCTCTTCTGACAAGTTCAGCAAAGTGTTTCATTCATCATCATTCCCAGGCTCTGTTACGTGAAGGGATCCACATTTAAGCTCCGTAGGAGTCATGGTCTCGTCTCTGAATAACAGCCTAAATGGGGTGAAGCCTATGGACCTAGCTTGCGTGGTCCGAATGGACCATAAAATCTTAGGGATCTCCTCGGTCCACATCCCCTTGGCTAACCCGACAATCCTTCGATTCAAACCGGAGAGAATATTTCCATTTGCCCGCTCGATGGCTCCATTGGATTGGGGGTGGCGAACAGCTACGAAGCATAACTTGATGCCTAGGTCTCCGCAAAACTCTTTAAAGGGCTCTGCTTCGAATTGAGTGTCGTTATCCGCAGTTAACTCCCTGGGCACTCCGAACCTGCAAATGATATTCTGCAAGAATTTTTGTACATTTCTTGAAGTGATATCAGTTAGGGGTTCAGCTTCGACCCATTTAGAAAAATATTTGATTGCTACCACCGCAAACTTCAAGATGCCTTTTTCCATTGGAAAAGGCCGGATGAGATCCATTCCCCATCGCGCCATTGGCCATACCAGAGCAATAACTTGAAGAGGTGTTGGTGGATGATGGCTCCGCCTACCCATCCACTGGCACCCTTGGCAGGTTCAAACCAATTCTTCTGCATCTCTTACAATTGTCAGCCAATAGAGCCCCTGTCGAAGTGTCTTTCCTGCTAGAGCACGAGGGGCTAGATGGCTGCCACACAGGCCTCACCCCTATATTTATAGGGGCTAGACTTCTAATCTCTAAGCCTAATCTGATAGGATTCAACCTAATCTCACGTAGGGATAAAACATAATAGAATTGTACTCATCTTTTATCTCTGATTTCCTACCCGAAGTGGGCCTTCGTCCAGGCCCACCGAAGCCTCCTCCTCGGGCTGAAGCTTCAGCGAAGTGGGCCTCCGAAGGCCTTCGAGCCGAAGATTGCAGGCTCTCTGGAAGCTTCCGAAGCCCACAGCTCGATGGGCCTTCGGCCCTGTAGGGCTTCGGCCCAGTCCAGGACATGTGTATTTTAGGCCCAAATTACCAAAATTGATATTTTGATAATCCTAACCATTAATGGCATTTTTTGCTATTAACAATGGGCGATTGAGGTTACCCGATGAACTTTTGTATAAGGTCTTGTACCCTAAAACACCCTTCCCCAATGTACTTGTTGACACGAAAACATGCCCCCGCACTTGGGTCAGTTCGATGATCCAAAAGCGTGCGGATACTTAGGGACAAGCCTAAGCGTAACACAGCACCGACATCGCGTTTTGACTATCCTTAGCCGTGGTAAGGGGGTGGAGTTGCAGGGCAATCAGATCACACAAAATAATCCAATTAGCCGAAAGAAATGTATTAAACAGAATAAACTAGCAAATTGATCGGAGCCTAGCTGATTTTAAGTATGGTGCGAAAGGGGTCGCTGAAGTATACCTTCGGTGTTCGGACTGATCTAGCTGAAGATGAACTCCAAACGAATATGACGCAACAATCACCTCCAAACAGTGGGGTTCGGTGCGAAGTCTCTGCTACAGTAGGACATAGAACAATGACAGACGCAACGCACGAGCATGACTTCGTCTGGAGCGGAGTACGAGCGTGGTGAAGCCTGTCGTGACGAAACCTGTTGGCATGCGGTCGAAGCAGTAGTCTCGCCGAAGGGTGTTCTGGCAACCTCCAAAACCAATATCTCAGCTCCAGACACCTCCAACGAAATAGCTCCGAACGTGGAAACCTGCAACGAAGTAGATTTGAAGTACCGATTCGGCATGAGGACCGAATTCTGCTAAGTGTTGCACTAGTGGCGAAGGTAGCAATATGTTACGCAGATTAGCGGATACTTCATAGGCGAAGTAACAAGGCGATAGCAATCTATTACATAGATTAACGGATACTTCACAAGCGAAGTAATAAGGATTACCACTGTTCTGAAGTGGCTGTCGGAGGGCTTCCAGGCAAACCCACAAAGAGTACAGAAAAGTAAAGATAAAGTAAATGTGATTCAAAGCTACGACTTAGTGGTTGATTTTGTCGGGGGGGTTCTGAACCGGATTCGCTCCTGTATTTATAGGGGCTAGACTTCTAATCTCTAAATATAATATGTTATAACTCGGCTGAATCATGCGTAGGGATAAAACTTAGCCGAAATTGGATCGAACTCCAACTATGCCCGAAGTGGGCCTTCGGCTAGGCCTATCGAAGCCTACTCCTCGGGTCGAAGCTTCGGCGGAGTGGGCCTCCAAAGGCCTCCTGGCCGAAGGTTGTGGGCTGGCTGGAAGCTTCTGGAGCCCGTAGCCCAATGGTCCTTCGACCCTGTAGGGCTTCGGCCTAACCCAGGACATGTGTATTTTCGTCCCAAATTACCAAAATTGATATTTTGAAAATCTTAATCATTGATGCCATTTTTTGCTATCAACACATGCCCCATGCCTTTTAGTGAACTAAAAGCACAACGGGCTAAAGACGATACCTTCCATATCGACCTTTAGACATCTTTTAAGTTGTTTGCCATACACTTGGGAAATACCTTTTCAAGTATCTACCATTCAAAGCTCTTCGAAACCGCTCTCCTCGTAGAGATTCTAACACATATGCATTGCTAGGAGCAATTTCGGCTATTTTGAAAGGGCCTTCCCAACTAGGCGACCATTTACCAAACTTGGGATTCTTAGTGCCTAAGGGTAAAATCATCTTCCAAACCAAGTCACCTACTTGAAACGATTTTGGTTTAACATTCTTATTGTAGGCTTTAGCTACTCTCCTCTTGTCTATTTCTATGGCTTCTAAAGCCCTCAATCTCTTATCGGTCACTTCTTCTAGATTGTCTTTCAAAAGAGTTTCATACTCGTCGACCGATAAGCCATCTTGCTTTAACACTCTTAAAGAGCCAAGATCTACTTCTACAGGTAGAATGGCTTCTTGTCCATACACTAACTCATATGGACTAACTTTGGTAGCACCGTGCTTTGCAATTCTACAAGCCCATAGTGCCTCGGAGAGCACTTCATGCCACCTTTTAGGGAATTCTTCAATTTTCTTCCTAATGAGCTTAATCATGGTTTTATTACTAGACTCGGCCTGACCATTTGCCTGAGCATAGTAGGGCGAAGAGTTCATCAACTTAATACCATAATATTCGGCAAAGTCCCTCACTTCTTTAGAAACAAATGAACTACCTTGATCTGTAGTGAGAGTTTTGGGAATACTGAATCTATGTATAATGTGTTTCAAGATAAAGTCAAGTACCTCGGCGTGAGTCATGTTCTTGAGCGGTACGGCCTCGGTCCACTTGGTGAAGTAATCTGTCGCCATCAACACGAACCGATGCTCTTTTGAGGAAGGAGGGTGAATTTGGCCGATGAAGTCTAAACCCTAACCTCGGAACGGCCATGGCTTGACAATAGGGTTAAGTAATGAAGCATGAGCTAATTTGATATTGCCAAACTTCTGACATGCTTCACATCCTCTATAGTACTTGAAGCAATCCTCGGTCATAGTCGGCCAGTAAAAACCCGCTCTTTTGAGCATCCAACTCGTTTTCTGGGCCGACTGATGAGTGCCACAGAGTCCTTCATGGACTTCTCCCATAGCCACTTAGGATTGTTCATTGTCTAAACACTTCAATAATACTCCATCAATAGTTCTGCAATATAGTGTATCATCTAGCAATACAAACTTACACGCTTGCAGCCGAACTTTTCGATCAACCCTTTGGCTAGGGTCTCTCAAATACTGGACGATTGGAGTCCTCCAATCGCCCTTGTGGACTTCTGAAGGTTTTGCTAGCTCGCTCCCTGGAAAAATGTATAAGCTATTGATTTCGGAGTGCTCCTCGAGCCCTTTTGGCTTCTACCGAAGCTTGCTTGGACTGGCTGCGCGAAGCTGTTCAGGCCGAAGTCTCCTGCCAGAGGGTCCGGGCTCCTGGAAACCCTCACTGTCCCGGGGACTTTGGCTCACAGGCTCCGACATGCCAGACCCTTTGGTGGGCGGAGTACTCCGGCCCTAGGGCCTCAACGTGCGGTAATCTCCGACGGCCGGAGGAGTCTGACCCAGAGGGTGTGACTGTCCGAAGACACTGGCTTTGGTAGTGAGACCAAACATTGGCTTCGGAGGGTTTTGCTAGCTCACTCCCTGAAAAAATATCTAGGCTACCGATTTCGGGGTGCCCCTGAGCCCTTCCTGCTTCTGTCGAAGCCTAGCTGGACTGGCCGTGCGGATCTCATTAGGCCGAAGCTCCCTGCCAGAGGGTCCGGACTCCCGGAAGCCCTCACTGTCCCGAGGACTCCGGCTCGTGGGCTCCGACGTGCCAGACCCTTCGGTGGGTGAAGTACTCCGGTCCTGGGACCTTGGCGTGCGGTAGTCTCCAGCAGCCGGGGGGGTCCGACCCGGAGGGTGCGCCTGTCCGAAGTCACTAGCTTCGGCAGTGAGACCAAACATCGGCTTCTCCCGTGCAGAAAATTTTCCTCTCCTGACTTGCTAACCAGATGCTTGCTGAGCCAAATCATTTGCAATTGAATTGGCCTCTCTTGACACATGAGAAATTTTGAAGTCATCAAAAGTAGCAACTATGTCTAGGCACTTATCCAAGTAGTTGTTTAGCAAGCCTTTAAAACATTGAGCACTCTTAGCCACTTGTTGCACTACTAACAGGGAATCACCATGTGCATGAACATGTTTAACACCCATGGATTCTAACAATTCAAGCCCTAGCAGTAAAGCCTCATATTCAGCTTGGTTGTTGGTAGAGGGAAATTCTAAACGAGCCGAGGTCTCAAAGTGTGCTCCGCTATGTGATATGAGAACCACTCTAATACCTTGGCCATTTTTGCAAGCTGAACCATCAAAGTAAAGTTTCCACGACATTACCTCAATCAAAGCAACATTGTCGCTCCAACTGACGTCTATGTGGTGATCAACTATAAAGTTGGCTACGATCTGGCCTTTCATAGCTCTTAGGGGTTCATAGGCCAAATCGTATTCAATCAAAGCGTAAGCCCACTTTCCTATTCTTCCACTTAGAATCGGCTTTTTTAACATGTGTTTTATAACATCGGTTTGGCAAATGACAACACATGTAGTAGGGAGAAGATAGTGGCGCAATTTGGTACACGCGTAGTAAAGTGATAAACATAAATGTTCCACAAACGCGTACCTAGCCACGGCGTCCAGTAGGCGGCGGCTCAAGAACGTGATGATGTACTCTTTTCCTTCTACCTCCTTGGTTAGCACGGCCCTGATCACGCTATCTTCGGCAGCGACGTATAGCCAAAATGGAATCCCGGCTTTGGGTGCTCTCACCATGGGCAGCGATGACAAGCACTCCTTGATTTTCTCAAAGGTGCTTTGTTGGCTTGCCCCCCAAGTGAACTCGGCCTCGTTCTTCAGCCAGAGTATGGGGACAAAGGCATCAATCTTGCCAGACAAGTTAGATATAAAGCGACGCAAATAATTTATCTTGCCTAGCAACTTTTGCACATCTTTTTTGCATGTCGGCGTCGTAACGTTTCTAATTTTCTCAAGCCTCTTAGGATCGATCTCTATGCCTCTTTCATGAATCATGTAACCTAAGAACTTGCCCGCCGACATGCCAAAAGCACATTTGAGTGGGTTCATTTTTAAACCATACTGCCGCATCCTATCAAAAGCAACTTTCAAATTGGCTAAATGGTTTCCCATAGCGTCCAATTTGACTACAACATCATCAATGTAAACTTCTAACATAACTCCTAGCAAGTCATTAAAGATTAAATTCATAGCATGCTGATATGTGGTGTCAGCATTCTTCAAACCAAAAGTCATAATGACACACTCGAATAAACCGACAAAACCAGGGCATCGAAAGGCTGTCTTGTAGACGTCCTCTTCGGCCATAAAGATTTGATTACAACCAGCATTGCCATCAACAAAACTTAGTACCTTGTGTCCTGAAGCATCGTTGATTAGCATGTCGGCTTTTGGCATTGGATACTCGTCCTTCGGAGTGGCTTTGTTCAGATCCCTGAAATCAATACATACTCTTATCTTGCCGCTCCCTTTCTTCTCTACAGGCACAATGTTAGCAACCCATTCTGCGTATCTGCATGGCCTAATAAATCTAGCTTTGAGCAGTCGCTCTACTTCTTCTTTAACTCGATCATAGACGGCTGAGTTAAAGTGGCGAGGAGGCTGCTTACAAGGCCTAAATCCGGACTTGATAGGTAGCTGATCCTCTATGAGCTCGCGGCTTAGTCCCGGCATCTCGCTATACTCCCATGCGAAACAATTGACATACGACCGAAGCAACTTTATTACTTCGGCCTTTTCATCAAGTTGTAAATGTTGGTTTACAAAAGTCGGCCTCGGAATGCTACCATCCCCTATGTCAACTTCTTCTAAGGGATCGGCCGACGCAAAACCTTGTCCTAATTTCTCTACTTCGCTAAAGTCCTCGATGGCTTCGGTGATACCGTCTTTAGTAAACCGATACTGCTCTACATGAGACTTTAGACAATCCAGATTACTCTTGCTAGACATGACTACTAATATAAAAATAGCAGTGCTACACCAACCGGCTTTACAGATACTGGTACAAAACGTCCTCCGGATACGCTAACAAAATCGTAATCCAAAAGATCTCTCCTTGAAAGACACTCTACCTTGTTGTGAACGGCGTCAACTGACACATCGGCCAATGATACTTGGGCTGATGTTTCTGCGGGAATGACTTCTACTTCATCGTCGTCCCACTGAATTAGGCACTGGCGCAGAGTAGACAGAATGCAACAATTCGCGTGAATCTAGTCGCGCTCAAGTAGCATGTTGTAGTTACCTTGTACATCGACGACGAAAAATGTTGTTGGCAACATCTTGTTGCCCACTATCAACTCCATGGAGAGCACGCCCTTAGCCTCAGAACTCTCGTTGTTGAAACCGTTGAGCGTCAAGTTAGTCTTCTTCAGATCATCCTCATCCCTTCCAAGTTTCTTCAACAGCAAGTAGGGCATCAGGTTAACAGTGGCGCCATCGTCAACAAGTATCCGGGAAATCGGCTTTCCGTCAATGTGACCTCTGATGTAGAGAGGCTTCAGATGGCGAGCCGAGTCCTTGGGCTTCTCAAAATAGCGTTGCGAGGGCCGAGGTTCAACTGAGCGACCTCGGCCTCGTCCTGTGGCAGGGAAAACTCGGTGGGCAGCGTGACGACATTGATGTCCATTGCCTGGGGTGCATGTCCCTTGGAGACAGGCGAGTAGTCATTGTCGAGCATGTTGTCGTCATCGTCGCTCGGACTAGGATCTGGTTTGGTCATCTCAACCGGCTTCATCATCCCTACCTGTCTTGTAGTTGGTCGAGGGCGGATTTCTTCAAAGATAGCGTCACGCTCATCCTCGGCCTTCTTCTCGCGCATCTCCTGTTCCTGTAGTCATTGTAGATGTCTCTTTTGTGATTTGGACATGCCTGGAGGTGCCCAAGATGGTTGTGGCTTGGTGCCAGGTGCCACTGCCTGGTTCCTGTCAACTTTAGCCGAAGTGGTACTGCCCACCTTGGCCTCGTGCACTCTGTATTCGGAGGAGCCTTCGCTGCGGGCCCCGGAAATCAAACCGGCCTCGTTCGGTCGATCGGACCAGGCTCCGGCGTGGGCTTCGGCCGAAGCAGGGGACTTACCTCCGTCAGACTTCGGCGATGGGGCCTTCGGGATTGGGACTTCCTGAGACCCTACTCTGACTATGATAGCTTCGGACTCCCTGTCCTTTGCCTCTTCGTGCCTGTACCCTTCGACTTCGCTGAGCCAGCTCGGAGGTACTACGGACAGCCCGTGGACGATGCCTCCCTCCGCTGCATTTGTTTGTCCCTGCCATTCATAATACTCCGAAGGAAAACAAGGCATAGAGTTAAGTTGCGCAGGCTACTCCGGCTATGATACATACGGAGCCCACAGAATCCTTGCCCAGTTGTACGGTGGAGGCATCGGTGGCTCCAGTGGCATCGCCCACTGTGATCCGAACCCGTTACCCGGAGGGGTCCTGTCAGGCCGGAGGTACGTTTGGCTAGTGTGGGCCGAAGCATCCTGTCGAAGGGTTTGTCAAGAGTGGTGTGGGGTTAGGCCATTGGGGGGCAAACTCGCTCCGCATGGGGTTCGACCACTGGGGTTTGAAGCTGTTGTACGGGGGGTTTGACCACTGAGGTCCAAAGCCACCGTACGGAGCGTTAGGCCACCATGGCCCAAAGTCATCATGCGGAGGGTCCGCCCATTGCGGTTTGAAGCCATCATGAGGAGGGCTTGGCCACTGTGGTCCGAAGCCACCCTCCGGATGCCTTGGGCCCTTCGGCTGACTTAGTTTTTTAGCACGGGGCCTGCTCCCTTGGCTTTTCTTTGATGCTTGTTCAACAGCATCTTGTACGTTACCTTCGGCTTCTTGCGAGCCTTAGCCGAAGGAATGCTAATGTTTTGTTTCCACACTCCCACCTCGGGGTTCTTAGGTATGAGTGTGCGCGTGCGTGGTTCTCTAGAAATTACTGTCTTCCCTTTAGTCGACTCGGCCTGTTCCGGCCTAATCAATACCTTCTTCTCGCTGAGGTCGATGGCGTTGACGGGGAAGGGATCTTTGTCCAGCTTCATCTTTGGATTGTGATCTATTTTCAATCGTCCTTCTTCTATGGCCGATTGAACTTGCCATCGAAAAACATTACAGTCATTAGTATTATGTGAATGTGAGTCATGCCACTTACAGTATGGATGTTTCTTCAACTCATCGGTAGATGGAATGACTTGGCCTTTAGGCAACCTAAGAAGCTAGTTTTTTAAGAGAAAATCAAATATTTTATCGCACTTAGTTATGTCAAATGAGTACTTAACCTCACTAGGTCGATTCTTCGTGGGAGACAGTCGTAACTCGGAGCACGTGATAGGTTTACTCTTAGCGTTCCAAACCCATTCGGCCACGTACATGTCGGCCGAATCCTCCTCTTCTGACTCCTCATCAGAGTGTTCCATGACATGGATTTCAGCCCTAGGCTTGTTAAACGTCTTAATAAACTTTTTATCTTTGGCTCGGCCTTCCTGGACCAGAGCCTGCTGCAAGACTTGGCTAACCTCTAAAAAGTTCTGGTTGTCTAATCTTTCTTTAATCTCGGAACGTAACCCATTAAAAGCTAGCTCTGCCAAATCTTTTTCTAAAATATTAAGGTTGAAACATCGGTTCCTAGTATCCCTAAAACGCTTGATGTACTCAGAGATGTTCTCATTAGACTTCTGCCTAACTGATGTCAAGTGTGAAAGCCTAAGTTCTGTCTCACCTGTGTAAAAGTAGTCATGGAACTTTGTTCCAATTCATCCCATGTCTGAACAGAGTTCGGCGGGAGCGCCGAAAACCAAGTGAAAGCGGTGCCGGATAGCGAGAGAGAAAATAGTCTAATTTTTAGAGCATCTAACCCGCTAGCTTCTCCACACTGTGCTAAAAAATGACTAACATGCTCTAGTGTGGTTTTGCTACCCTCGCCGTCGAACTTAGTGAATTCGAGAATTCTATAGCCATGGGGGTAGGGTATTGTATCGAAATGATCGGGATATGGCTTCCAGTAAACCCTAGCCCAACCCCTAGGCACGAAACCGGCGCACTCCCTGAATAGTGCGCGGATTCGCTCCTCTAGGTCATCTTGGCCTGCTGCCTGCGCACATCTCTCGTGCGGGGGCACAACACGTGGCGGGATATCGGCATGTCGGCCATGGGCCTCTACCCTATGCACTAGTTGTATGGCGTGCTCGGGCCCAGGCGCCTGCGCATGTGGTGCTGGCAGCACGGGCAGGGCTGGTACCGACGCAGGTGGTGGTAGCACGTGGTACGCGGTGCTAACTTGGTCGTAAGCATAATGACTAGTCTTGGCCACGGGTGTTGAGGCTGGAGACGTAATGGTCTTGCCAATGCTACCATCAGTTCTGTTATACACATGATTTACCGGAGGTATACTAGCAATAGGGGCTGATGGTATGGCCTTAGTAAAGCTGAACCTTCTGAGTGTCGCCTCTACTTGGGAGCTAACTGTCGAATTTAAACGGTTGGCTAGCGAAGCCCTAACGGCCTGATCTACTGATGCGGCTATACTTTGCTCAATCTCTGAAGAAGATAAACGAGGTGATACGGGTGTTACCTAGATCCGAGCAAGGTCGAGGGCGATGATGTCGCGCTTGATGAAGCATGCGCGTGTCTTGACGTAGCCCCCAAGCATCATGTCTTGGAGCGCCTTCAACTTTGCCTCGATCCCTGCTCGGTCTTCTGCGGGAATATCTTCAAGAGTAGGTGTTAGGATGTTGCGATTGTTGATATACATGCCTCCTATGGCTTCCATCGACGGTGTAGACATAGTAGTCGTTGTAGATGTACTGGCAGCCAATGTAGACGTACCCGTCATGTTGGCATAGCTTTTCCCCAGCGAAGTCGCCAAAAAGTGTGTTGACACAAAAACGTGCCCCGCACTTGGGTCAGTTCGATGATCCAAAAGTGTGTGGATACTTAGGGACAAGCCTAAGCGTAACATAGCACCGACGTTGCGTTCTGACTACCCTTAGCCATGGTAAGGGGGTGGAGTCGCCAGGCAATCAGATCACACAAAATAATCCAATTAGCCGAAAGAAATGTATTAAACATAATAAATCAGCAAACCGATCGAAGCATGTCTGATTCGAAGTATGGTGCGAAGGGGGTCACCGAAGTATACCTTTGGCGTTTCACGCGAAGTGTCCTGCCGAAGGGTACCTTCGGCATTCGGACTGATCTGGTCGAAGATGAACTCCGAACGGATCTGATGCAACAATCACCTCTGAACAGCAGGGTTCGATGCAAAGTCTCTGATACAGTAGGACATAAAATAATGATAGACGCAACGCGCGAGCGTGACATTGTCCGGAGTGGAGTATGAGTGTGGTGAGGCCTGTCGTGACAAAGACTTAGCGTGCGGTCAAAGTAGCAGTCTCGCCGAAGGGTGTTCTGGCAACCTCGGAAACCAATCTCTCAGCTCTGGACACCTCTGACGAAGTAGCTTCGAACGTGGAAACCTGCAACGGAGTAGATTCGAAGTACCGATTCGGCTTGAGGACCGAATTCTGCTAAGTGTTGCACTAGAAGCGAAGGTAGCAATATGTTACGCAGATTAGCGGATACTTCATAGGCGAAGTAACAAGACGATAGCAATCTATTACGTAGATTAGTGGATACTTGACAAGCGAAGTAACAAGGATTATCACTGTTCCGAAGTGGCCGTCGGAGAGCTTCCAGGCAAACCCACGAAGAGTACAGACAAGTAAAGATAAAGTAAATGCGATTCAAAGCTAGGGCTTTGTGGTTGATTTTGTCGGGGGGGGTTTCTGAACTGGCTTCACTCCTATATTTATAGGGGCTAGACTTCTAATCTCTAAATATAATCTGCTATAACTCGGCTGAATCATGCGTAGGGATAAAACTTAGCTAGAATCGGATCTAACTCCAACTCTGCCCGAAGTGGGCCTTTGGCCAGGCCCGCCGAAGCCTGCTCCTTGGGTCGAAGCTTCGGCGGAGTCGGCCTCAAAAGGCCTCCTGGCCGAAGGCTGTGGGCTGGCTAGAAGCTTCCGGAGCCTGTAGCCCAATGGTCCTTTGGCCCTGTAGGGCTTCGGCCTGACCCGGGACATGTGTATTTTTGGCCCAAATTACCAAAATTGATATTTTGATAATCTTAATCACTGATTCCATTTTTTGCTATCAACAGTACTTATCTTTGAATCTTCAGAACTTGTACCCAAGTTTTTTCCATCCGGCGCATGATGCTTCAGCACCGACCGTCTAAAGGCGATACCACCAGTATCGGCTGTTTTACGTGTCGCCTGTTAGGCATTTATCCAAACACTCGGAAAATATTTCTTCAAGTAT
Organism: Zizania palustris; assembly: GCA_019279435.1. NCBI lineage: Eukaryota > Viridiplantae > Streptophyta > Magnoliopsida > Poales > Poaceae > Zizania > Zizania palustris. Next base: position 19,769,510 of record JAAALK010000081.1, read on the forward strand.
TTCCCATTCAATGTTTTCCTAAATATTTCTCCGTCTAAACCTTTGACTAAATAGGTGTTGTCGGGCACCACTCGGTGTATCAGAAATGGTCCTTCCCAATTAGGGACCATTTACCGAACCGATTGTCCTTGGACCCGATCGGTAGAATAAGTTTCCATACGAGTTCTCCTTGTTCAAATGACTCCGGTACCACCTTCTTATTGTAGAACCTAGCGAACCTTGCCTTGTTTACCTCAACTTTCTCGAGGGCTCTTAATCAGACCTGTGCTAGATCGTCAAGACCATACGTCATTAGATTATAATAATCATTGGTTGTGAGTTGATCTTGCAACGTGATTCTTCTTAATCCGATATTATTTTCCTACGGTAACACAACTTCATGTCCATAGACTAATTGATATGGCGGTACTTGGGTAGATCTGTGGCACGCCATCCGATAAGCCTAGAGTGCTTCTGATAAGGATTGATGCCAATGTCTCGGTTGTTCATTGATTTTATGCTTTATCAAGTTGATCAAACTCTTATTGGAAGCCTCCGCTTGTCCATTGGCCTACGCATAATATGGTGATGAATTTAAGAGCTTGACCTCCATGTCGGCTGTGAATAACTGGAATTCCTCCGACACAAAAATCATTCCCTGGTCCGTTGTGATGGTTTGTAGGATCCCAAACCGATATATTATATGTTTTCTGATAAATTCAGTAGCATCGGCAAAGGTAACCTTTTGAGTGGAACGACCTCTACCCATTTCATGAAATAATCAGTGGCTGCTATTTTGAACTTGTGGGCCTTGCTTGACGCTGGGTAAATTTGGCCAATCATATCGATGCCCCACCCTCTAAAGGGCTAGGGCTTGATTGTCGAGTTCATTGCTGATGCAGGCGCCCTCTGAATGGCTGCAAACTTCTGATAGTCCTAAAATCCCTTGTAATACCTTATGCAATATTCTATCATAGTCGAACAAAAGTACCTGCTCTCCGAAGCAACCACTTCATTTTCTAGGCCAACTGATGTGTTCCGCATATTCTGTCGTGTACTTCACACAACACCACTTTAGCTTCTTTGGTGCTTATGCATTTGAGGAGAACTCAATTGGTTGTCCGATGGTACAAGTCTTCACCGAGTAGGACATATTTGGTTGCTTGATATATGATTTTTCTGGGTGCCGAGTTTGAAGGATTCTTTAATTAGTTAATAATGTCATACCTCCAATCATCGGCTTCTGTCTTTGTGATCTCTACCCATATTGGTCTGGTCATAGGTTTGTATCTTGGTGTCGTTTGGGCTAAATCATTCGTTTCTGAGTTCTTCTCTCTCGGGATATGAGTGAGAGTTACACCTCAGAAACATGTCATTATAGCTTGGAACTGATCGGTGTATTCTTTTAGTACATCATCCTTGCATTCATACTCGTATGATAGTGTTGATAGCAGAAAATGGCATTAATGGCTAGATTATCAAAATATCAATTTTTCGTGATTTGGGCCGAAAATACACATGTCTAGGGTCTGTCTGAAGCCCTACAGGGCCGAAACCCATCAAGCTATAGGCTCCGAAAGCCTCCAGCCAGCCCATGGCCTTCGGCTAGGAAGCCTTCGGAGGCCCACGCTGCCGAAGCTTCGTAGGCCTTCAGAGGCCCACGATGCCGAAGCGTCGGAAGCCCACGCTGTCGAAGCTTCAGCCCAAGAGCAAGCCTCGATGGGCCTGGCCGAAGCCCACACTGTCAAAGCTTCAGCCCGAGGAGAAAGCCTCAACGGGTCTGGTCGAAGCCCACGCTACCGAAGCTTCGGCCCGAGGAGCAAGCCTCGACGGGCCTAGCCAAAGCCCATGATGTCAAAGCTTCGGAAGCCCACGCTGTCGAAAATTTGGCCCAAGAGCAAGCCTCGACGGGCCTGGCCGAAGCCCACACTGTCGAAGCTTCAGCCCGAGGAGCAAGCCTCAATGGGCCTGGCTGAAGCCCACGCTACCGAAGCTTCGGCTCGAGGAGAAAGCCTCGACAGGCCTGGCCGAAGCCCACGCTACCGAAGCTTCAGCCCGAGGAGCAAGCCTTGATGGGCCTGGCCGAAGCCCACACTACCGAAGCTTCGGCCCGAGGAGCAGGCCTCGGCGAGCCTAGCCGAAGCCCACCTCGGCAGAGATAGAGTTGGATGTGTTTCCAGCTCAATCTTTATCTCTATCTGGCCGGATTAATAGTAGATTAGATTAGAGTTAACCCTCTATAAATAGAGAGGCCTGGCCGGCGTGGAGAGCCCCCCAACACAAACCAAACCAAAGCCATGCTTTGATCGTACCTTTACTTTTACCTTTACTTTTCTGTACCTCTTCGTGGGTTTGCCTGGAAGCACTCCATCCGCCACTACGGAACAGTGGTAAGCCTTGGTACTTCGCCAGTGAAGTCCCCGTTAATCTACGTAACATATTGCTATCGCCTTGTTACTTTGCCTGTGAAGTATCCGCTAATCTGCGTAATAGATTGCTACCTTCGCCACTCGTGCAACACCTCGCAAATTCGGTCCTAAGGCCGAATTGGTACTACGCATCATCCCTGTTGCAGGTTCGCACGTTTGGAGCCCCTTCGTTGGAGGTGTTTGGAGCTGAGAGATCGGTTCCGGAGGTCCACAGGACACCCTTCGACAAAGACCACAGGCTTCGACAACAGGCTTCGCCAGCATACTCCGTCGTGACAGGCTTTGCCATGAACATATTCTGCGCCAAGACAAAATTGCACCCGCATGTGGCCTTCGCGTCGTCACTCTGTAATTTGTTGCATCGGAGATCGCACGCCGAACCTCGCTGTTCGGAGGTGATCACCGTGTTTAGATCCGTTCGGAGTCTATCTTCGGCCGGATCAGTCCAAATGCCGAAGCACCCTTCGGCGGAGCACTTCGCACCGAGCGCCGAAGCACCCTTCGGCGGATCACTTCGCATCAGACTTCGAACCAAGAAGAGTCCGACTGGTTTGCTGATTTTAACCTGTTTAATCTATTTCTTTCGGCTAGTTAGATTATTTCTTGTAATCTGGTTGCCTGGCGACTCCACCCCCTTATCACTATTAAGGGTAGTCGGAACGCGGCGTCGGTGCTACGTCACGCTTAGGCCCGTCCCTAAGTATCTGTGCACTTTTGGATCGCCGGACTGACCCAAGTGCGGGGGCACATTTCCGTGTCAACACACTTTTTGGCGACTCCACTGGGGAAGAGGTACGCCAACACGATGAGTACGTCTACATCGGCCACCGGTACATCTACTTCGACTACTACGTCTACACTGCCAATGGACACAATAGGAGGCGTGGATATCGACAACCACAACATAATGTCACCAACACTTGAAGATATCCCCGTAGAAGACCGAGCAGAGATCGAGGCAAAGCTAAAGGCGCTACAAGACATGATGCTTGGGGGCTACATCAAGACACGCACAGGCTTTGTCAAGCGTGACATCATCACCTCCGACCTCGCTCAGGTCTAGGTAACACCGGTATCGCCTCGTTTATCTTCTTTAGAAATTGAACAAAAAATAGTCGCATCAGTAGATCAGGCAGTTAGCGCTTCGCGAGCCAACCATTTAGATTTGGCAGTCAGCTCCCAAGTAGAGGCGACTCTTAGAAGGTTCGACTTCACTGAGGCCGCACCCCCGGTTCCTATAGCTAGTGCACCTCCGACAAACATGTCTTCGGCCTCATCAATTATGGCCGAGACCAATCATTATGCCTATGGTCAAACTAATACTGCATATCACACAACGCCCGCGCCAATACCCGCGCTACCCACACCACACACGCGGGCGCCCGGACACGAGCACGTTATGCAAATAGCACGTAGGGAAGAAGCACATGGCCGACACGCCGATATCCCACCATGTGTCGTGCCCCCACATGAGAGGCGCATGCAAACAAACTACCAATATGATTTAGATGAGCGGATTCGCGCACTGTTTAGGGAGTGTGCCGGCTTCGTGCCCAAGGGACGAGTTAGGGTTTATCGCAAACCATACCCTGATCATCTTGATACGGTAGCCTACCCCCGTGGCTATAGGATCCCTGAGTTCACTAAATTCGATGGCGAGGGTAGCAGGACCACACTAGAGCATGTTAGTCAATTTTTGGCACAGTGTGGAGAGGTCAGTGGGATAGACGCCCTAAAGGTTAGACTATTTTCTCTCTTGCTATCCAGCACAGCTTTCACTTGGTTTTCGGCGCTCCCGCCGAACTCAATCAACACGTGGGACAATTTAGAGTGGAAATTCCATGATTATTTCTACACGGGTGAAACAGAACTTAGGCTTTCGCTTTTGACATCGGTTAAGCAAAAATCTAGTAAGAGCGCCTCTTAGTATATCAAGCGTTTCAGGGATACTAGAAACTAGTACTTTAGTCTTAATATTTCAGAAAGGGACTTGGCGGAATTAGATTTTAACGGGTTGCGTTCCAAACTCAAAGAAAGGTTACATAACCAGAGCTTTTTAGAAGTTAGCCAAGTTCTACAGCAGGCTCTGGTCCAAGAAGGCCGAGCCAAAGATAAGAAATTTATTAAGATGTTTAGCAAGCCTAGGGCCGAAATCCACATCATGGAACGCTCTGATGAGGAGGAGTCAGAGGAGGAGGATTCGGCTGACATGTACGCAGCCGAATGGGTTACAAACGCTAAAAACAAACATGTCACTTGCTCCGAGCTACGACCATCCCCCACGAAGAATAGACTTAATGAGGTCAAGTACTCGTTCGATGTGACTAAATGTAATAAAATATTTGATTTCCTCTTAAAAAGTCAGCTTCTCAGGTTACCTAAAGATCAAGTTATCCCACCTGCCGACGAGTTAAAGAAGCATCCATACTGTAAGTGGCATGATTCACATTCTCATAATACTAATGATTGCAATGTTTTTCGACGGCAGATACAATCGGCCATAGAAGAAGGACGATTGAAGATAGACCATGATCCAAAAATGAAGCTGGATAAAGATCCTTTTCCAGTCAACGCCGTCGACCTCGGCGAGAAGAAGGTGTTGATTCGGCCAGAACAGGTCGAGTCTGCTAGAGGAAAAGATGTGATTGTTGGAGAACCGCGTACTCGCACACTCATGCCAAAGAACCCCGAGGTAGGAGTGTGGAAACAGAACATCAATACCCCTTCGGCTAAGGCTCGCAAGAGGCCAAAGGTAACATATAACATGCTGTTGAACAAACATCAGAAGAGGGCCAAAGAAGTAAGCCCACGCGCTCAGCTAAAGCAGCCGAAGGGTCCAAGACCTTTGAAGGGTGCCTTTGGACCGAAGGTTGCGAACCCTCCGCACGAAGGCTTCGGGCCGAGGTATCCTAGTGCTCCGCACGGTGGTTCTGAGCCACAATGGCCGAACCCCCCGTGCAACAACTTCGAACCCCAATGGTCGGGTTGTCCGCACAACAACTTCGAACCCCAGTGGTCGGGTCCCCCATGCGATAGCTTCGGCCCCCAATGGTCGAACCCCACACCATGGTGGACTTCTCCGATGGGAGGCTTCGGCCCGCATTGGTCGAACATACCTCCGGCCTAGCGGGATCCTTCGCTGGTGTGGTCGGAGACACCTTCGACTTGGCCGAACCCCCCTCCGGGTGACGGGTTCGGCTCGCAGTGGCCAAGGCCACTAGAGCTACCGATGCCTCTGACGTATGACTGGGCGGGAACCCCGTGGGCTCCATACGTATTTGGGTCGGGGTACCCTCCGCAAACTAACCCTATGCCTTGTTTTCCCTCGGAGTATTATGGATGGCAGGGGCAAACAGACGCGGTGGAGGGGGCATCGTCCACAGACTGTCTGTGGTACCTCCGAATCAGACCCTGTAGAGCGAAGTCGAAGGGTGCGAGCACGCGGAGGCCGAAGTCAGGGAGTCCGAAGCCATAACTATCAGGGTCGGGTCTCATGAAGTCCCAATCCCGAAGACTTTGTCGCCGAGGGCTGATGGAGGTAAGCCGCATGCTTCGGTTGGGCTCCACGCTGAAGCTTGGTTCGATCGGCCAAACGAGGCCGATCCGTTCGACGGGGTTCACAGTGAAGCCCCCTTCGAACACAGGGCGCCTGAGGCCGAAGGGCACACTTCGGCCAGAATTAACAGGGGTCAAACAGTAGCTCCAGGCACCAAGCCGAAGCCATCTTGGGCTTCCCCGGGCATGTCCAAATCACAAAAGAGACGCCTACAAAGGCTGTGGGCATAGGAGATGCGCGAGAAGGTAGCTGAAGCCGAGCGCGATGCTATCTTCGAAGAGATCTGCCCCCGGCCAGCCACAAAAAAGGTATGGAGGGAGAAGCCGGTTGAGATAACCAACCCGGCTCTTAGTCCGAGCGACGACGATGACTTGCTTGACGATGATTACTCGCCCGTCTCTGAGGGGCCCGCACCTCAGGCGATGGACATCAACATCGTCACATTACCCGCCGAGTTTGCACCACAACAGGACAAGGCCGAGGTCGCTCAGTTGAACCTCGGTCCACGCAGCGCCATCTTCGAGAAGCCCGAGGACTCAGCTCGCCATCTAAAGCCTCTCTATGTCAGGGGTCACATCGATGGGAAGTCGATTTCCTAGATGCTCATCAACGGCGGCGCCACTATTATCCTAATGCATTATTCATTGTTGAAGAAACTTGCTAGGGACGAAGATGAACCTGAAGAAGACTAACTTGATGCTCAACGGCTTCAACGGCGAGAGCTCCGAGGCCAAGGGAGTGCTCTCTATGGAGTTGACGGTGGGCAACAAGATGTTGCCAACAGCGTTCTTCGTCGTCAACGTACAAGGTAACTATAGTGTGTTACTCGGACGCGACTGGATCCATGCGAACTGTTGCATACCCTCTACCCTACACCAGTGATTGGTACAGTGGGACGGCGATGAGGTGGAAGTCATCCCCATGGATACTTCGGCCCAAGTAGCTTTGGCCGATGTGTCGGTTGACGCCGTCCATAACAATGTAGAGTGTCTATCAGGTAGAGATCTTTCGAATTATGACTTTGTTATTGTATCCAGAGGACGGTTTGTACCAGTGTATGTAAAGCCGGCTGGAGTAGCACGGCTATTTTTGTATTAGTAGTCATGTCTAGCCAAAATAATCTAGATTGGCTAAAGTCTCACGTGGAGCAGTATCAGTCTAATAAAGACGGTATTGCCGAGGCCATCGAGGACTTTAGAGAAGTAGAAAATTTAGGGCAAGGTTTTGCATCGGCCGATCCTTTGGAGGAAGTTGATATAGGTAATGGTAGCGTCCCAAGGCCGACTTTTGTAAACCAACATTTACGGCCCAATGAAAAGGCTGAAGTGATAAAATTACTTCGGTCGTATGTCGATTGTTTCGCGTGGGAATATAGCGAAATGCCAGGGCTAAGCCATGAGCTCGTGGAGCATCGGCTTCCCATCAAGCCTGGATTTAGGCCTTATAAACAACCTCCCCGACGCTTTAATTCGGCCGTCTATGACCGAGTTAAAGAAGAAGTGGAACGACTACTCAAGGCTAAATTTATTAGGCCATGCAGGTACGCAGAATGGGTTGCCAACATTGTGCATGTAGAGAAGAAAGGGAGCGGCAAGATACGAGTATGCATTGATTTCAGGGATTTGAATAGGGCCACTCCAAAAGACGAGTATCCAATGCCAATAGCCGACATGCTGATCAACGACGCCTCAGGACATAAGGTACTAAGTTTTCTTGATGGCAATGCCGGTTACAATCAAATCTTTATGGCCAAAGAGGACGTCTATAAGACTGCCTTTTGATGCCCTGGTTTTGTCGATTTGTTCGAGTGGGTCATCATGACTTTTGGGTTAAAAAATGCTGGCGCCACGTATCAGCGCGCTATGAACTTGATCTTCCCTGACTTGCTAGGAGTCATGTTTGAAGTTTACATCGATGATGTCGTGGTCAAATCGGACGCTATGGGAAACCATTTAGCTTATTTAAAGGTTGCTCTCGATAGGATGCGACAGTACGGGTTTGTTGGACCGGAAACGGCGACCAGAGGGGGGTGAATGGGAGCTTTTAAAATTTCAGACTAAAATAGCCTTCTGTTTTAATTCTATCTTCTGCAGAACAGGCTTCGAACACACCCTTCGAAGTTCTGGTTCGGAGGTATTTCACAGCTCCGAATACAGGCTTCGCAAGGAGTAAAAGTTCGAAGCCAAGAAGACTTCGCTCCACCCAAAAACCCAAAAATTCAGCTTCTGCTAAATCAGCGCAGCCTTCGCACACAGGATGCCTTCGTGCAGGCTTCGCACTTGCAGGCTTCACACTTGCAAGAGCGGACTTCCCTCTGAGGACTTCGATCAGCTTTGCTAAGTCAGTGCAGGCTCCGCACAGTGGGTGCTCCGAGCAGGCTTCGCACTTCACCCTTCACAAGAGCGGACCTTCCTCTGAGGACTTCGATCAACTCTGCTAAGGCAGTGCAGGCTCCGCACACAAGGTGCCTTCGAGCAGGCTTCGCACTACAGACTTCACAAGATCATACTACCCTCTGCGGGCTTCGACCAAATACTCAGCGACAGCAACTAGTGCTGGGCTTCGTACTTCGAAGGTCTAAACGCACACTAAACATACTTCGCTGAGGACTTCGACAAGGGAAGAAAAACGGGCTTCGATCTAAGTCAAACAGTGCTTCGCTAGTAATCAGAGAGGTCTAGCCTCCAGCATACACAGAGCGAAAAAACACTGAAACACACACTTCGCTCGAACACACTTCGCTCGAATAGGCTTCTCACACACCTCTCCAGAAAAGATCACAAGAAAATGGAGTACAGAGAAACCGAAGCATGCAGAGAAGTATGCATACAAGATCAAGCAGTAAATGAACACAGAGTCAAAGCTTCAATGCTTGAACAGGGAACACAAAATGAACTCACAGGATGAATACAGGCAGTGTGGTGGCTAGCACATGAGTTCTACATTGAATGCTCAAAAAGTGTTGATGTGACCTAGCTAGCCTCCACTATTTATAGGCACTATTCAGCCCTGTGAATAGACTACTTTACCCCTAGGGTTTACACTGTTTTTGTCTCATCAGAACAGGGGGGTACAACTGGTAGTCTACTTTATTTGGAGGCTTCTTTTGTCAGCTTCGCAGAGGGGACAGTACTAGATTTTGCAGAGTAGACGCTGTCAGCCTTTGTAGTTTTGGACCCTTCTGAAGCCCCCCTTCGCACACGAGGGGTGCGGTAGCTTCGGTGAGAAGCCTTGAGCCTGACGGCCTTCGCTTCACCGAAATCATCCTTCGATACAGTGACGGTTTTGAGCCGAAGCCGTCAAAGCCCTTGGGCCTTCGCACCAACACCTTCGGAGTGGACCACCATGGCTTTGCAGCTTCTCCCGGCTCGAACTCCGTCAGTCCGTGTACCGAAGCCATGCATGGCCGAAGTACCTCAAGTCATCCTCACTCCGGAGCCAGCCTCGCTCCGGAGCCAGCCTCGCTCCGAAGCCTGCTTCACTCCGGAGAAGCCAGCTTCGCTCCGAATCCGAAGCCTGCTTCACTCCGGAGAAGCCACCTTCGCTCCGAAGCCTGCTTCACTCCGAAGCCCCCACCTTTGGAGTACCACCCTTCGAAGTCCCTCCTTCGTCCAAGGCCTCTGCATGAAGCATTCCATGAGCACTTCGTCGTAGTGTCTCTCCTCGAGCACACTCCTCGATGATCCTCACCCGGACCATGCCTTCGATGCACCTCGACTTCTGAGACCTTCGTCGGGTATACCTTCGAGTGTCTCCCTCCGGAGCACACTTCGAACACCTTGCCTCATTGCGGAGGACTTGATCCACCATACTCCGAAGTCACTCCATTCGGAGTACCCTTCGAAGTGCCTCACCTCAGAGGACTTCATCTCGGGGTACCTTCACCCGGAGCCAGGCTCCTCACTTACTGCCTTCTCCTGGCGAACCTCGACCCAAGGTCCGACCTCGACCCCTTCGCAGCCTTCGTGACGGAGCTCCCTGCTCCCCTGGCATCAAGCCTCCCGCTTGACCTAGGTTCACCTGCTGCGAACCGTCTGTCGCCTCTGAAGTTCCCTGCACACCACAGATAGATAGACAAGTGTATCTAGTAGCCCGAAGACCTCTCCGGGTAAACAACCTTCGATACACACTCTGATGTACCGCCCAAAGTACCGAACCCTTCGGTATAGCCAATTATCGTGTACTGTCGGACCCCTCCGATAGGCACACTCCGCTGCAACAACTGCAGCAACCAGAGCCCACCGAACCCTTCGGTGAAACAGCCTCCGAACCCCTTCGGAGGGACCCCTTCGAATCAGAGGGTAAAATATGTCAATCACTCATCACAGACTGCGAAACCAACCCTTGGTTTCTCAATCTCCCCCTTGATGAGTGCATTGACAACCAAATTCAAGTTCAAGAAAATTTGAAAAATTTCAGCTCACAAGTGACCATAAAAACTCAAAAACGAGCCAAATCATGTCACTTGACAAAAGAATTTTCCTCCCCCTTTCCAAAAGAGTAAAATCCCCTTCGGCAAATCTTTCCCTTGGCAAGATAAAACTCCCCCTGAGTTATTTTACCCCCTTGCTGCAGAGAACGTAAAAATTTCTCCCCCTTTGGCAATGCAAGCATCAAGGAGCATGTAAAAGATGCATAGCTTCGAAATGGGCAGAGTTGCAAAGACACATAAAGCAACAAATATGCCAACATTAATACCAAGTATCATGTGCTCAGCTCAATTTAGCATTCTCGAAAAACATGATGACATCATGTGATTTTATCATTTTGAAAGAAAAGCATCACCACTCAATCAAGGTAACTAGACAAGTAAAAGCAGGGAGTGCGCAAAGCTAGTCAATTTCTACTCTAGACAGACAAGTCCAATTCAAGTGGAGCATTAAAAACAAACTTGATGATCAATGAATTTGTTGTTCTTTTCATAATGCCAGGGGTTATTTGTTTGTCTACCTTATACTTTCCAATCAGGCCAAGCCTAGGAAAGAAAGCCATCAGAAGCTTAAGACGGTGATTTTGGCATACACTACACTATCCCAGTTCAGACCAAAGTACAATGGTAAGCAGTCTAGAATAAAGCAGTGCGACAAACAAACCCACCTGGATCTTTTCGCTTTGAAGCATGCAAAACATGGATTTTTGGAATTTTGATTAAGTGAACAAATTGTTTAGCACTTGATGAATATCCATGAGTATGTAGAACAATTTTTCAAGTTGCGATGTTTAGCATCCAGAGAAAAAGTGTCTTGCTATCAAGCAGATAAAAGATAGCTAAAGCAGTCCGGCCTAAACATGCTAGATTCAAGACTAAGCAGTGAGCGTGATTTGATTTTGGAAAGAAAAATCATGCACATAATATTTCAGATATACTAAATAGAGCTGAGATGACATGATTACATGAATTATAATCAGGCATATAAGTGCAAAAGATGTAAATGCAGTTTCACACATAATGAGCATATGCAAGACAATTAAAGTCTGCTTCCCCTCACAAAATGCCGTAAGGGTGACAAACACCAAGTTCCCCACGCAAGTAGGCAAATCGAGAAGCATCGAGGGGTTTTGTGAAAATATCGGCTAGCTGGTATTGGGTATCAACATATTGAAGTTCAATATCACCCTTCTCATTATGATCTCTGTGAAAATGATATCGCACATCAATGTGTTTGGTTCTGGAGTGCTGAACCGGGTTGTTTGCAATACAAATAGCACTAGTGTTATCACAGAAAAGTGGAACACTCTTATAATCTAACCCGAAATCCCGCAAAGTGGAAACCATCCACAAAATCTGAGAGCAACAGCTAGCTGCAGCAACATATTTGGCCTCAGCCGTCGATTGTGCAACACTAGACTATTTGCGGGAAGACCAGCAAACCAGAGAAGTACCCATAAAATGACAAGTACTAGAGGTACTTTTCCTATCAATCCTACACCCAGCAAAATCCGCATCGGAATAACCTCGAAGACACAAAGAGGAAGACGCCGAATACCAAATGCCAAATTCAAGGGTATGTTTAAGATACCTAAGAATGCGCTTTACCACTTGGCGGTGCGAAGCTCGTGGTGAAGCCTGAAAACGAGCGCACAGACACATTGCGAAGTGTATGTCCGGCCTCGTAGCAGTCAAGTAGAGGAGGGAGCCGATCATGCTTCGGAACTCCTTCTGATCTATGGCTTCTCCATCTTCATCAGGATCCAATGCTACAGATGTAGCCATTGGAGTGGCGAGTGGCTTCGCATCAGCCATATCGAACTTCTTGAGCAGGTCCTTGGTGTACTTCGTCTGGTGGACGAAAGTACCTTGTTTGCTTTGCTTGATTTGCAAACCAAGGAAAAAAGTGAGTTCGCCCAACATGGACATCTCAAACTCACTGCTCATGGCATCTGCAAACTCGACAACCAAAGCATGAGAAGAGCCACCAAAGATGATATCATCCACATAAATCTGAACAAGGAGGAAATCTTTGCCATGCTTGAGAGTGAATAGGGTTTTATCAATAGATCCCATCAAATACCCCCGCTCAAGCAGAAAAGACTTAAGTATGTCATACCATGCCCGAGGGGCCTGCTTGAGTCCATAAAGAGCCTTATGAAGTTTGAGGACTTTATGTGGGTATTTGGGGTTTTCAAAACCAGGGGTTGTTTTACATAAACATCTTCGCCTATGAAACCATTAAGAAAAGCACTTTTGACATCCATTTGATAGAGTTTGAATCCCCGGGATGTCGCAAAGGCAAGCAAAATCCTAATGGCTTCAAGACGAGCAACAGGTGTAAAATTTTCAGTAAAATCAATCCCTTCTAATTGAGAATAACCTTGAGCTACAAGTCTAGCTTTGTTTCTAACTATTGTCCCATCCTCCCCTTGTTTGTTTTTGAAAATCCATTTTGTTCCAATGAAATGAACATTTGGTGGAGGATCAACTAAAGTCCCGACTTGGTTTCTCTCAAAATTTTCAAGTTCTTCATGCATGGCATTGATCCAACTAGAATCAGAAAGTGCAGGACTAACATCTAAGGGCTCGAAAGAAGCAACAAAAGTTGAATCAATGAATGAGCATGAGAACGTGTTACCCTTTGATCAAGCTCACCAATGATCTGCTTGGGAGGATGCATCCTTTGAACATGGTGTGGAGCCTCACGGCGAGATGCAGTCTCCCCCTCAACTTGTGCGTTGAAGTGGTCCAAGATGACCAATGTCGAGGTAGTTGCTTCGGGACCTTGTGCCGAAGTGGTCGAAGCGGGTTGGGCTTCGGGGGTTGATGTCGAGGGTAGTAGGGGTTCATCCTCGAAATATCCGGGATCTTCTTCTTCAAAGATAGTCTGTTCCATATCGTGTTCATTTGCCTGTTCAAGAGTAGAACTAACAGAGGGGGTTGATTCATCAAAAGTCACATCACATGACTCGATGACAGTGTTAGTCTCCAAATTATAAACACGATAAGAACGACCATGTGTAGTGTAACCCAAAAAGATCCCGTCAGAAGAACGCGACTCAAATTTATCCAAATTACCACGTTTTAGGATAAAGCAACGACAGCCAAAAACTCGAAGATGAGTAACCTTGGGCTGTCTCCCAAAACGTAGCTCATAAGATGTCAAATTCAAAATTGAGCGCAAGAAGATTCGGTTTGAGAGGTAACATGCAGTGTTCATGGCCTCAGCCCAGAATTTTCTAGGAGTCCTGTGCTCATCGAGCATCGTCCTAGCCATCTCAACCAAAGTGCGGTTCTTTCTCTCAACAACACCGTTTTGTTGAGGAACCCGCGGAGCAGAGAATTGATGTTCTATTCCATGCTCCATGCAAAAGTCAACAAAGAGACTGTTCTTGAACTCAGTGCCATTATCACTTCGAATGAATTTCAATGCACTAGGGAGTTCAGTGAAAAGTCTCAAAGCCAAGCTCCGAAAGTGTGAAAACACTTCATCCTTGCTAGAAAGAAAGAAGACCCAAGAGTAGCGAGAGAAATCGCCGACAATGACTAACACATACCACTTGCCGCCTAAAGAACTAACCCGAGAAGGACCTACAGTGTCCATGTGGAGAAGTTCTCCGGGTTGTTCAGTCATTACTGTGGTGACTGGCGAGTGCGAAGCGGCAATCATTTTTCCATGTCGACAAGGAGTGCAAACTAAATTCTTCTCAAATTTAGCTTGGGCAATCCTCGGATCAGACCTAGGGCACTCAGACGAGCGAGCAACTCAATGCTCATATGCCCTAGTCTCCTATGCCACTTCCAAAGCTCAGAAGTAGAATGTGCAACAAGACAATGAGAAGAACCAAATGACTCAGAAAAATCAGCTCCAAAAACTCTCCCAACTCTAAAGATCTTACAAACCACAACGCCATCAGAATTGAGTACTTGCGAAGTATCGCGATGGAATCGCACTTCGAAGCCCTCATCAAGCAATTGAGATATAGAAAGCAAATTGTATCCCAAATTCTCAACCAAAGCAACATCTTTGAGAGTGAAATTCGAGTTAATTCTTACCACACCTTTACCTTTCACTCTACTCCTTCGATTGTTCCCGAAGGTGATATGTTCCCTTTGCTTGGTTGTGGTGAGGCTGGAGAACCATGCTGCATCTCCGGTCATATGGTGCGAACAACCGGAGTCCATGATCCACATGCCCTCCAAGCCTCGATCTGCTGCCTACACAAGATAAGAAAATATCAATCGCTCAGTGCTAGGGTGAGTGAAGATATGACGAGGCATCCAGCACTGAGTGATACAAATAGTAGGCACGGTAAAAGTGGACTGTCTACGCACAGGATAATCAGAATGATGCAAAGTGCGAGGTCTACCTACATGCTGTGATCCAAATGCATGACGAGGTCTGAGAAACCAAGGGTTGGTTTCGGTGTTTGTGATGAGTGATTGACAGGCTTTTACCCTCTGGTTCGAAGGGGTACCTCTGAAGGGGGTTCGGAGGTTGCTTTGGTTGCTGCAGCTGTTGCAGCGGAGTGTGCCTGTCGGAGGGGTCCGACAGTACACGATGACTGGGTTTGTACCGAAGGTCTCGGTACTTTGGGCGGTACACCAAAGTGTGTGCCGAAGGTTGCTAACCCGGAGAGGTCTTCGGAGTACTAGATACACTTGTCTGCTTGTCTGTGGTGCGCAGGGGACTTCGGAGGCGACGGACGGTTCGTAGCAGGTGAATCTGGGTCAAGCGGAAGGCTTGATGCCAGGGGAGCGGGGAGCTCCGTCACGGTGGCTGCGAAGGGGTCTAGGTCGGACCTCGGGTCGAGGTGCACCAGGAGAAGGCAGTAAGTGCGGAGCGTGGCTCCGGGTGAAGGTACTCCGAGACAAAGTCCTCGGAGGCGAGGCACTTCGAAGGGTACTCCGGATGGGGTGACTTCGGAGTATGGTGGATCAAGTCCTCAGCAGAGGCAAGGTGTTCGAGGTGTGCTCCGGAGGGAGACACTCGAAGGTACCCGACGAAGGTCTTAGAAGTCGAGGTGCATCGAAGGCATGGTCCGGGTGAGGCTCGTCGAGGAGTGTACTCGGGGAGAGACACTGCGACGAAGTGCTCATGGAATGCTTCGTGCGGAGGCCTTGGACGAAGGAGGGACTTCGAAGGGTGGTACTCCGAAGGAGGCCTTCAGAGTGACGCAGGCTTCGGAGCGAGGCTAGCTCCGGAGCGAGGTTGACTTGTGGTGCTTCGGCCATGCATGGCTTTGGTACACGGACTGACGGAGTTCGAGCTGGGAGTAGCTGCGAAGCCGTGGTGGTCCACTCCGGAGGTGTTGGTGGGAAGGCCCAAGGGCTTTGACGGCTTCGGCTCAAAACCATCACTGTATCAGAGGCTAACTTCGGTGAAGCGAAGGCCGTCAGGCTCAAGGCTTCTCACCGAAGCTACCGCACCCCTCGCGTGCGAAGGGGGGCTCCATAAAGGTCAAAGACTGCAAAGGCTGACATGGTCTGCTCTGCAAAAAGCTGACGTTGTCCCCTCTGCAAAGCTGACAGAGAAGCCTCCAAATAAAGTTGACTACCTTTTGTACCCCTCTGTTCTGTAGAGACAAAACTGGTGTAAACCCTAGGGGTAAAGTAGTCAATTAACTTGGGTGAATTGTGGCTATAAATATGGGGGCTGGGTAGGTAACATTTAACACTTTGAGCATTTACTGTTGAGCTCATGTACTAGCCACCACACTCTGTATTCATCCAGTGAGTTCATTTTTGTGTTCCTTGTTCAAGCAGCGAAGCCCTGCTTCTGTGTGCATTTTTCTGCTTGAGCTTGTTTGCATACCTCGCTAGTAGTAGTGCACCGAAGCCTGTCTAGGCGAAGTGTGTCTTGTGCGAAGTGTGCTTTTCAGTGTGCGTTCGCTCTGTGTAACAGGAGGCTAGACCTCGCTGCTTACTAGCGAAGCCCTGATCGAAGCCCGTTTTGCTTCTCGTGTCGAAGCCCCTAGTGAAGTCTGTTAGTGTGCGTTTAGACCTTCGCAGTACGAAGCCCAGCACCAGTTGCTGTCGCTAAGTATTAGGTCGAAGTCCTCAGAGGGTAGTCCACTCTTGCGAAGGGTGAAGTGCGAAGCCTGCTCGAAGCACCCTGTGTGCGGAGCCTGCACTGACTTAGCAGAGTTGTTTTCGGGGTTGTGGGTGGAGCGAAGTCTTCTTGGCTTCGGACTTTTACTCCTTGTGAAGCCTGTGTTCGGAGCTGTCAAAATACCTCCGAACCAGACCTTCGAAGGTTGGTGTTCGAAGCCTGTTCCGCAGTAGACAGAATTAAAACCGAAGGCTGTTTTTAGCCCAAGTTTTTAAAAGCTCCCATTCACCCCCCCTCTGGTCGCCGTTTCCGGTCCAACAAGGTCTCCTACTCTGACGAGGTACAAAGCTACTCGCCTGGGGTCTACCACCATATGGAACATGGTGAACACCTCGGGGAGCAAAACCTCTCTGAGAAGTGCGAGGAGCCTCGAAAACAGGACGAGAGTAAAACTCAGACTCATGCATACCTAAAGATGGGTAGTGCATGTTCTGGAACCTCATCGCCTGAGAGCGTCGCTCATCCTTGATGCGACGAAAACAGAACCCAACCAAGTGACCCGCCCGCTGACAATAGGAACAATGAAAAACTCTCTTAGGGGCACTCTCATGGGTCATAGGAGCAACTCTCACAGGCTCCTTGGGCTTCTGCTGAGTGGTTTTCTTGGGAGGAATTTTCTTTGCAGGAGGTGTGGTTTTCTTTTGAGTTCGGGTAGGCTTTTTGGCTGAAGGAGTGTCTAACAGAGCTCTCTCTTTCTCTAAGGTAGTGGGCGAGGTAAAAACAGTTTTGTTTACACTGTCTGAAGGAATCCTCTCAAAACCCAATCCTAGAGCTAACCCTGCTCTGTCTGCACACATCTTGGTCTTGGCCAAGAGCAAGTCCATCCTACCCTTTCCCTCAGTGCATTTGTTAACCACAGAAAGAAGGTACTCATTTTCAGTCATGAGGTTTTCAGCTCGTTCTCTAACAGTGCCTAGCTGGTCCTTAAGGGTTGTGCAAGTGTCACACATAGGTTGCACATCCTTAGAACTACCGGCCCTCTCCAATCTAGCCTCTAAATCTTGAACATGCTTATCACGTAAATTAATGCTCTCACGTAATAATGGACAGTTCATGCATTCATTTAAAACATGAGGACTAGAATCCACCAACAAAAGCTGCTTCTGTGCAGTCTCAAGATCTGAAAGAGTTTGAGCATGCACAGAACGCAACTGAGCAAGCTCTCCCATGACAACATTTCAAGATTCACATTCAGCATCATTAACTCTTGACTTAAGCATGGCATAATCAATGGAAACAGATTATAGCCTAAGTCTAAGTTCTTTTCTATCTCTAGTGGCTTGCACAAGTAATCTATCCTGACCAAGAACTACTTCATTCAGTTCATCTAATTTAATTGAAAGCTGGTCATAGGATAGTGGTACCTCAGATGAGTCAAGCTCATCGCCGCTGTGATCGCTGTTGGCAATGAAACAAAGGCCGGTGAAATCTCATCCCTTCTTGTCCTTCTTCTCCTCCTTCCTTGGAGACTCCTCCTCCTCAGAGCTCGACTCCTCAGTTGAGGAAGTGTCGATGTCGCTTAGAGCAGCAACAAATGCTCTGGAAGTGGCTTTGGCTACCCTCTTAGCCACCTTGCCACGCTTGCCCTTCACAAAGGGTTTCCTCTCCTTCTTGTGGTATTTGGGACGCTCACTCTCATCTCTCTTCTTGAGTTTAGGACAGTTGGCCTTGATGTGAGAAGTGTCGCCACACTCAAAACAACCACTAAAACCACTTCTCCTCTGATCCCGTCTCTCATGGTGAAAATGGGTGAACCTTCTGGCAATGAGAGCAAGCTCATCATCATCCAGAGTATCCACCTGCTCCTTAGTGATGGAGACCAGGGAGGACAAAGCAAAACCATCTGCAAGAACACAAGTGCCAGATGTGCTTGGTTCTGCAGTGGTGCCACGGCTAGTGCTAGAAACCAATGACAATGGTTGTGGCAAAGAGTTTATGTGCACCGCAAGAGATGCCTTGGCAATCTCTGTGGACTTCAGCTTGCTGAAGAGCTCATCACAGGTCAATGTGTCATAACTTGCGGACTCCTCAATGCTGGATATCTTCACTTCCCATATGCAACGATCAAGAGCATAGAGATACTTGATAGCCCTATCATGATCATTGTAAGCAAGCGTCCCGTTGGACCTCAAGTTAGTCACTATCGCATCAAAGCGAGAAAACATGGCATCTATAGATTCACCAGGTGCCTGCACAAACAGCTGATATTGTTGATTGTATGTGCTTTGGTGCCTGGCCTTAATTTGTGTAGAGCCCTCATGAAAAATAGTGAGTGTAGTCCAAATCTCCCTAGCTGTCCTAAGGTGTTGCACCCTATCAAACTCACTCTGGCTCAAACCAATTAACAATACATTTCTAGCCTTGGAGTTGGCATTATACTGATCCTTCTCTGTTTGAGAGGTGCGAGTTTCAGGGATGGAGTATTGTGAGCCCACAATCTCCCAAATTGTATTTCCTTGGCTTAGCAAGTAAGCCTCCATGCGCACCTTCCAGTATGCAAAATCAGTCCCATCGAACAGAGATATTTTACTAACTCTGTCCATGTCGCCAACAGATCACAAACCGGTTAAGGTCAACTGGTGATCTTAACCCGCTCTGATACCAATTGTTGGACCGGAAACGGCGACCAGAGGGGGGGTGAATGGGAGCTTTTAAAATTTCAGACTAAAAATAGCCTTCTGTTTTAATTCTGTCTTCTACAGAACAGGCTTCGAACACACCCTTCGAAGTTCTGGTTCGGAGGTATTTCACAGCTCCGAATGCAGGCTTCGCAAGGAGTAAAAGTACGAAGCCAAGAAGACTTCGCTCCACCCACAAACCCAAAAATTCAGCTTCTGCTAAGTCAGCGCAGCCTTCGCACACAGGGTACCTTCGTGCAGGCTTCGCACTTGCAGGCTTCGCATTTGCAGGCTTCGCACTTGCAAGAGCGGACTTCCCTCTGAGGACTTTGATCAGCTTTGCTAAGTCAGTGCAGGCTCCGCACACTGGGTGCTCCGAGCAGGCTTCGCACTTCACCCTTCGCAAGAGCAGACCTCTCTCTGAGGACTTCGATCAACTCTGCTAAGGCAGTGCAGGCTCCGCACACAAGGTGCCTTCGAGCAGGCTTCGCACTACAGACTTCACAAGAGCAGACTACCCTCTACGGGCTTCGTACTTCGAAGGTCTAAACGCACACTAAACAGACTTCGCTGAGGACTTCGACAAGGGAAGAAAAACGGGCTTCGATCTAAGTCAAACAGTGCTTCGCTAGTAATCAGAGAGGTCTAGCCTCCAGCTTACACAGAGCGAACAAACACTGAAACACACACTTCGCTCGAACACACTTCGCTCGAACAGGCTTCTCACACACCTCTCCAGAAAAGCTCACAAGAAAATGGAGTACAGAGAAACTGAAGCATGCCGAGAAGTATGCATACAAGCTCAAGCAGTAAATGAACACAGAGTCAAAGCTTCAATGCTTGAACAGGGAACACAAAATGAACTCATAGGATGAATACAGACAGTGTGGTGGCTAGCACAGGAGTTCTACAATGAATGCTCAAAAAGTGTTGATGTGACCTAGCCAGCCTCTACTATTTATAGGCACTATTCAGCCCGGTGAATAGACTACTTTACCCCTAGGGTTTACACTGTTTTTTGTCTCATCAGAACAGGGGGGTACAACCGGTAGTCTACTTTATTTGGAGGCTTCTTTTGTCAGCTTCGCAGAGGGGACAGTACCAGCTTTTGCATAGTAGACGATGTCAGCCTTTGCAGTTTTGGACCCTTCTAAAGCCCCCCTTCGCACACGAGGGGTGCGGTAGCTTCGGTGAGAAGCCTTGAGCCTGACGGCCTTCGCTTCACCGAAATCAGCCTTCGATACAGTGACGGTTTTGAGCCGAAGCCGTCAAAGCCCTTGGGCCTTCGCACCAACACCTTCGGAGTGGACCACCACGGCTTCGCAGCTTCTCCCAGCTCGAACTTCGTCAGTCCGTGTACCGAAGCCATGCATGGCCGAAGTACCTCAAGTCATCCTCACTCCGGAGCCAGCCTCGCTCCGGAGCCAGCCTCGCTCCGAAGCCTGCTTCACTCCAGAGAAGCCAGCTTCGCTCCGAAGCCTGCTTCACTCCGGAGAAGCCAGGTTCGCTCCGAAGCCGAAGCCTGCTTCACTCCGGAGAAGCCAGCTTCGCTCCGAAGCCTGCTTCACTCCGAAGCCCCCACCTTTGGCGTACCACCCTTCGAAGTCCCTCCTTCGTCCAAGGCCTCCGCATGAAGCATTCCATGAGCACTTCGTCGTAGTGTCTCTCCCCGAGCACACTCCTCGACGATCCTCACCCGGACCATGCCTTCGATGCACCTCGACTTCTGAGACCTTCGTCGGGTATACCTTCGAGTGTCTCCTTCCGGAGCACACTTCGAACACCTTGCCTCATTGCTGAGGACTTGATCCACCATACTCCGAAGTCACTCCATTTGGAGTACCCTTCGAAGTGCCTCGCCTCTGAGGACTTCGTCTCAAGGTACCTTCACCCGGAGCCAGGCTCCACACTTATTGCCTTCTCCTGGCACACCTCGACCCGAGGTCCGACCTCGATGCCTTCGCAGCCTTCGTGACGGAGCTCCCTGCTCCCCTGGCATCAAGCCTCCCACTTGACCCAGGTTCACCTGCTACGAACCGTCCGTCACCTCCGAAGTCCCCTGCGCACCACAGATAGACAGACAAGTGTATCCAGTACCCCGGAGACCTCTCCGGGTAAACAACCTTTGATACACACTCCGATGTACCGCCCAAAGTACCGAACCCTTCGGTATAGCCAATCATCGTGTACTGTCGGACCCCTCTGACAGGCACACTCCGCTGCAACAGCTGCAGCAACCAGATCCCACCGAACCCTTCGGTGAAAAAGCCTCTGTACCCCTTCGGAGGGACCCCTTCGAATCAGAGGGTAAAACCTGTCAATCACTCATCACAGACTCCGAAACCAACCCTTGGTTTCTCAGGGTTGAAGATGAACCCACTCAAGTGTGCTTTTGGTGTGTCGGCGGGTAAGTTCTTAAGTTTCATGATTCGTGAAAGAGGTATATAAATCGATCCTAAGAGACTTGAGAAGATTAGAAACGTTATAGCGCTGGCATGCAAGAAGGATGTGCAAAAGTTGCTAGGCAAGTTGAACTATTTGTGTCGCTTTATATCTAACTTGTCCAGCAAAATTGATGCCTTTGTCCCCATACTCCGGCTAAAAAATGAAGCCGAGTTCACTTGGGGGGCAAGCCAGCAAAGTGCTTTTGAGAAGATCAAGGAATGCTTGTCATCACCACCCGTGGTGAGAGCACCCAAGGCCGGGATTCCGTTTCGGCTATACATCGCCGCTGAAGATAGTGTGATTGGAGCCGTGCTAACCCAGGAGGTAGAGGGAAAGGAGTACATCATCACATTCTTGAGCCGCCGCCTGCTGGACGCCGAGACCAGGTACGCGTTTGTGGAGCGATTATGTTTATCACTTTATTACGTGTGCACCAAGTTACGCCATTATCTTCTCCCCACCACATGTGTTGTCGTTTGCCAAACTGATGTTATAAAGCACATGTTACAAAAGCCGATTCTAAGTGGAAGAATCGAAAAGTGGGCTTACGTGTTGATTGAGTACGATTTGGCCTACGAGCCCCTAAGGGCGATGAAGGGCCAAGTCGTAGCTAACTTCATAGTTGATCATCACATAGATGCTAGCTGGGGTGATGCTATTGCTCTAGTTGAGGTAGTGCCATGGAAAATCTATTTTGACGGTTCGGCTTGCAAGAATGGCCAGGGTATTGGAGTGGTTCTCATATCACCTAATGGTATGTGTTTTGAAACCTCGGCTCGATTAGAGTTTTCTTCCACTAATAACCAAGCCGAATACGAAGCTTTGTTGTTGGGTCTTGAACTACTAGAGTATGTAGGCGCTAAGCATGTTCATGTGTACGGTGATTCATTGTTAGTAGTACAGCAAGTAGCCAAAAATGCTCAATGTTTTAATGGCTTGCTGAATAGCTACTTGGACAAATGCCTAGACATAGTTGCTACTTTTGATGATTTCAAAATATCTCACGTGTCAAGAGAAGCCAACTCAATCGCTAATGATTTGGCTCAGCAAGCATCTGGATACCAAGTCAGGAGAGGGAAATTTTCTGTGTTGAAAAAGCCAATGTTTGGTCTCATTGCCGAAGCCAGTGATGCTGGACAGGCGCACCCTTCGGGTCGAAGCCCTCGGGTCGCCGAAGGCCACCGCATGCCAAAGCCCCTGGATCGGAGTGCTCCGCCCACCGAGGGGTCTGGCATGCCGAAGCCTATATTCCAAAGTCTCTCGGACGGGGAAGGCTCTCCAGAGTCCGAACCCTCCGAATGGCTTCGGCCCAGCACAATCCGAGCGGCCACTTCGGCCGGGCTTCGGCAGGAGCTGGAATGGCTCGGGGGGCACCCCGAAGTTAATGTTTTAGAAGTTCTTCCAGAAGGTGGACCAGTGAAGCCCTCTGAAATATGTAGGGCGATTGGGATCCCAATCGCCCAATATTTGAAAGACCCTAGCCGAAGGTTTGATCGGAAGGTTCGGTGACAAGCGTTCAAATTCGTGTTGGTAGACGACACATTGTATCGCCGAACCATTGACAGAGTGCTATTGAAGTGTTTAGACCATGAGCAGTCCCAGGTGGCTACAGGAGAAGTCCACGAGGGGCTTTGCGGCACTCATCAGTCAGCCCAAAAGATGAGTTGGATGCTCAAAAGAGCGGGTTTTTATTGGCCGACTATGACTGAAGATTGCTTCAAGTACTATAGAGG
This sequence comes from Zizania palustris, assembly GCA_019279435.1. NCBI lineage: Eukaryota > Viridiplantae > Streptophyta > Magnoliopsida > Poales > Poaceae > Zizania > Zizania palustris. The sequence continues at coordinate 19,792,814 of JAAALK010000081.1, forward strand.
GTGTGAGGCATGTCAGAAGTTTGGCAACATCCAGTTAGCTCCTGCCTCATTACTCAACCCTATTGTCAAGCCCTGGTCGTTTCGAGGTTGGGGTTTAGACTTCATCGGCTAGATCTACCCTCTTTTCTCAAAAGGGCATCGGTTCGTGTTAATGGCGACAGATTACTTCACCAAATGGACTGAGGTCGTACCTCTCAAGAACATGACCCATAATGAGGTACGCAATTTTATTTTAAAACACATCATACATAGATTCGGCATCCCTCAAACTCTTACTACGGATGAAGGTAGTTCATTTGTTTCTAAAGAAGTAAGGGACTTCCTGAGTACTATGGCATTAAGTTGATAAACTCTTCACCTTATTATGCTCAGGCCAATGGTCAGGCCAAGTCTAGTAATAAAACCGTGATTAAGCTTATTAAGAAGAAAATTGAAGAGTTTCCTAAAAGGTGGCATGAAGTGCTTTCCGAGGCATTATGGGCTTGTAGGATTGCAAATCACGGTGCCACCAAGGTCAGTCCATATGAGTTTGTATATGGACAAGAGGTCGTTCTGCCTGTAAAGGTAGATCTTGGCTCCTTAAGAGTGTTGAAGCAAGACGGCTTATCGGTCAATGAATATGAAGCTCTTCTGAAGGATAATCTGGAGGAAGTGACCGATAAGAGACTAAGAGCTTTAGAAGCCATAGAGGTAGACAAGAAGAGAGTAGCTAGTGCCTACAATAAGAAGGTTAAACCAAAATCGTTTCAAATAGGAGACTTGGTATGGAAGACGATTTTGCCTTTAGGCACGAAAAGTCCCAAATTCGGCAAATGGTCACCTAGTTGGGAATGTCCTTTTAAGATAGCCGAAATCGCTCCCGGCAACGCATACGTGTTGGAATCCCTGTAGGGAGAGCGGTTTTGAAGGGCTTTGAATGGTAGGTACTTGAAAGGTATTTCCCGAGTGTGTGGCAAACGTCATAAAAGTGTCGAAAAGCCGATATGAACAATATCGTCTCAAGCTCGTTGTGCTTTTAGTTCACTAGTTCACTAAAAGGTAGGGGGGCATGTGTTGATAGCAGAAAATGGCATTAATGGCTAGATTATCAAAATATCAATTTTTGGTGATTTGGGCCGAAAATACACATGTCCAGGGTCTGTCCGAAGCCCTACAGGGCCGAAGCCCATCAAGCTATGGGCTTTGAAAGCCTCCAGCCAGCCCATGGGCTTCGTCCAGGAAGCCTTCGGAGGCCCACGCTGCCGAATCTTCGGAGGCCTTCAGAGGCCCACGTTGTCGAAGCTTCGGCCCAAGAGCAAGCCTCGACGGGCCTGGACGAAGCCCACGCTGTCGAAGCTTCGGCCCGAGGAGCAAGCCTCAACGGGTCTGGCCGAAGCCCACGCTACCGAAGCTTCAGCCCGAGGATCAAGCCTCGACGGGCCTGGCCGAAGCCCACGCTGTCGAAGATTCGGCCCGAGGAGCAAGCCTCGACGGGCCTGGCCGAAGCCCACGCTACCGAAGCTTCGGCCCAAGGAGCAGGCCTCGACGGGCCTGGCCGAAGCCTACCTCGGCAGAGATAGAGTTGGACGCGTTTCCAGTTCAATCTTTATCTCTATCCGGCCGAATTAATAGTAGATTAGATTAGAGTTAACCCTCTATAAATAGAGAGGCCTGGCCGGCGTGGAGAGCCCCCCAACACAAACCAAACCAAAGCCATGCTTTGATCGTACCTTTACTTTTCTGTACCTCTTCGTGGGTTTGCCTAGAAGCCCTCCGTCCGCCAATACGGAATAGTGGTAAGCCTTGGTACTTCGCTAGTGAAGTCCCCGTTAATCTACGTAATAGATTGCTATCGCCTTGTTACTTCGCCTGTGAAGTATCCGCTAATCTGCGTAATAGATTGCTACCTTCGCCACCCGTGCAACACCTAACAAATTCGGTCCTAAGGCCGAATTGTTACTATGCATCATCCCTATTGCAGGTTCGCACGTTCGGAGCCCCTTCGCCGGAGGTGTTCGGGGCTGAGAGATCGGTTTCGGAGGTCCCTAGGACACCCTTCGACAAAGACCGCAGGCTTCGACAACAGGCTTCGTCGGCATACTCCGTCGTGACAGGCTTCACCGTGAACATATTCTGCGCCAAGATGAAATTGCACCTGTGTGTGGCCTTCGCGTCGTCACTCTATAATTCGCTGCATCAGAGATCGCACGCCGAACCTCACTGTTCGGAGGTGATCACCGTGTTCAGATCCATTCAGAGTCTATCTTCGGCCGGATCAGTCCGAATGCCGAAGCACCCTTCGGCGGAGCACTTCGCACCGAGCGCCGAAGCACCCTTTGGTGGAGCACTTCGCATCAGACGCCGAAGGTACCCTTCGGCGCACCCTTCGCATCAGACTTCGAACCAGGAGGACTCCGACTGGTTTGCTGATTTTAACCCGTTTAATCTATTTCTTTCGGCTAATTAGATTATTTCTTGTAATCTGGTTGCCTGGCGACTCCACCCCCCTTATCACTATTAAGGGTAGTCGGAACGCGGTGTCGGTGCTACGTCACGCTTAGGCCCGTCCCTAAGTATCCTTGCACTTTTGGATCGCCGGACTGACCCAAGTGCAGGGGCACGTTTCCGTGTCAACAGATAGTTTCTTCATAACTAACAAGGAGTCCTTGAGGATTTTAACTGTGTCGGCGCCCACTTCTTCCAATAGCTGTAATCCTTTCAGAACTTCTTCATACTCAGACTGACTGTTGGTGGAGAACGGTTTGATAGTGTAGGCTAACTCAAATGATGCCCTATGAGGGGAGATGAATTACCAGGCTGATAACACATCCGTGTGAGCACACCGATCTGTCAAATAATAATGTCCAAGGTGCTGGCTCAACATGGGTCACCGCTTCATCCCTATGTTGAACTATGAAATCGGCTATTGCTTGCCCGTTTACTGCCTTAGTCGATTCATATCTGAGATCAAACTCAGTTAGAGTGAGGATCCATTTCCCGATACATCCCTTCAATACTGGGCAGATAGCATGTACTTAATGACATCGGCCTTACAGACCACGGTGCACTCTGTTGAGAGCAGGTAGTGTCTCAACTTGGTGCATGTGAAGTATAGGCACAGGCATATCCTCTCTACCGCGGTGTATTGGGTTTCGGCGTCTAGTAGTCTTCTACTGAGATAGAAAATTACCCTCTCCCTTTTATCCACTTCTTGAATTAGAACCGCCCTAATGACTTTGTCGTCGGCCCATAAGTATAGCCTGAATGGAATCCCTTTATGGGGTGGCATTAACACCGACGGTGAACTCAGGTACTCCTTAACCTCATCGAATGCCTTCTATTGTCTGTCCCCCATTTAAACTCCTAGTCGGGCTTCAGCTTTAACAATGGGGCGAATGGCTCTATTTTTCTTGAGAGGTCGGCTATAAATCTCTTGAGGAAATTTATCTTGCCGACCAATGACTGCAACTTGGTTTTATCGGTGAGGGGGCTCAATATTGTTGATCGCTTCGATACTTCGTTGGCTTATCTCAATTCCTCTTTCGTGTGCAATAAAGCCTAGAAATTTCCCCGCTCACACACCAAAGGCACACTATTCAGGATTCATTTTTGAACCCATACTTCCTGGCCCTCTCCAGAACTTAACGTAGATTGGCCACGTGGTCTTGCATGCTGCTTGAATTTACCACGACATCATCAATTTATATTTCCACTAACATGTCGATCAATTTGTGAAAAATGTAGTTCATGGCCCTCTAGTAGGTCGCTCCGGCATTCTTTAGACCGAAGGTCATCACCACCCACTCATATAATTCGATAGCCCTCAGTCATCGGAAGGCCATCATGTCTATGTCCTCGTCAGCCATAAAGATCTTATTATATCCCGCGTTTCCGTCCATGAAACTAATAGTTTTGTGACCCAATGTGGCGTCCACCAGCTGGTCCACGATCAGCATTGGGTATTCATCCTTTGGAGTTGCCTTGTTTAGATCTCTGAAGTCAACACATATCCTGAGCTTTCCGCTTTTCTTCCATACTGGTACAATGTTCGACACCTACTCTGCATATCGGCACGGTCTTATGAACCATGCATCATATAATCTTGTCACCTCGGCCTTGATATCTAGGTACATTTCTGATTTGAACCGTCGAGGTGACTTCTTAAAAGGCTGATATCCCTGTTTTATTGGTAACCGATTTTCTATAATCGATCGTCTTAAACTTGGCATTTCATGATACTCCTATGCAAAGCAATCCCGATATTCTCGAAGTAACGTGATCAACCCATTTTTTATGACATCGGGTAGTTGGGCACTTACGAAGCTCGGTCTCGGTCTATCACCAGATCTGATGTATACTTCCTTGAGCTCATCGGTTGAGGCAAACCCTTGACCGATTTTACCCTCTGCTTCATCGATGTCATCTTCACAGGGTGAACCCGAGCTGCTTAATGTAGGATGGTCTGACTTCATCATTCGTAACTCTAATGACGTTACCGGCCCAAGTCACGTCTACTGGGTGGATAGAGTCTAGGTCCCACTAGGCGTGCCAAAAAGCATGTTGGTGTCTTTTCTTGGTCACACTTTGACACACGCGTGGCCTAGGAGATCTGCTTAACTCTAGTGCAGGTCCTAAAATATTAGAAAAAGTGTTCAAGGAGTGTCAATCAGTTTGACACTACAACTGATAAGGAAACAAAGGAAATATCATTGGTAGCAAATCCTATCGGCTGCCAAGTCGATGACTGTAGTAAGGATATAATAATCATGAATGAATAACGTCGATCGGCCACAAGGTTGATGACCAAGGCAGAGCGATCGGGATGAATGTGCCATCGACCGATGAGATAGGTAATTTACGCGTATAGGCAGATGAGCATCCCCCGATAGCGGATAGAATATGACTTTGAATTGAAGATAACCTATCAGCTTTTACTCCGATAGAAATAAATAAAATATGCAAGATAACATGTCTGTATTATTAAAATTATCACAATAATAAGATTGGACCTAACAAAGATAGTAGCTAGTCATGATGAACTTAATAATACTTCAAAGTATCGGGCATGCTTTATTTAGATGAACGGTATACAACATGAAAAAAAAGGGACAATAGCAAGAGATGTCAGACTCAACCGATGAAGCCTCAAACTACCACACCTAAATCACATCAATCTAAGAGATCAAATTGATGCAGCCTTAAATCTAGCCAATACACCGAGATAAACTGACGACCATATTGTTTCAGTCGATGCCTCAAGAGATCAAATTGATGCAGTTGTGAGAACACTGACCTAGTCAATACGATCATCGGGGGTGGTGGGACTCACCTCTTTGCTGGAGATCGGAATGATGCAGCCCAGCTCCGAGTGCCGAATCCCGTCGGGATTAACCTTGGGAAGCCAAGGATGGCGATGCACCGAGTAGTTATTTGACAGAGTTGTGTGTTTGACATAACTAAGGGATACATATTTATAGTCTAGAGACTTGTCGTCTAAGCAATCTATCATAACTTTTTCTAGATAAAACTTTATCCTCTTATCATCAGCTCCTTCATATTCGGCCATGTTGTAACATATAGGCTTCTTTGACCATCTTTTACCGAACTCTCCTTAACTTTCGTTGACCGTACGACATCCTTGGTGGGTCCTGGGCTTTACCAAATCTTGGCGTCAACAAGGGGCTAGTTTAGTACTAGGCTCCCTACGGACGACACCGACTATTAGCGTAAAAGATTATGCCTATAGGTTCTAATAGCCTCGAAGGGCTAGATCAGAGAAAAGGATAGAGTTCACATTGGTTCAGGCCTCTAAAAAGATAAAAAACCTTACGTCCAGTTCGAAGTATACTCTTAGACTGAGTTCTCAGTCCCTATTACAGTAGAAAAGGCAGATATTTATAAGCAAGGATAAATAGGAAAATATTATTTTGTCCTCTAGTTACAACCGTCATTGTAGACTCTATTCACAAGACTTCGTAGGGGCAGAATAGTAAAACCACATGTGAACGAAGTTGTAAAGAAAACGTCTTGTCCTAAATTACAGTGTGCCTTCGGGGCGAAGTCCTTGTAGAGCAAACAGACCCTTCGGAATCCTTTGACCTCCTAGGGGCTTCGGAACGTTCTCGTGATGGTCTTCGAGGCCTACTACGCTGAGAGGCTCCAAACCTACTAGCTACTTCGAAGTACCCAGACTTTGAAGTGTCTTTCGAAGCAATTCGGCTAACAGTAGCACTGATGAGATTATTTTCTCCTAACAAGTATCTAAACATTTAATGTGATAGGAACTAAAGTTTAGTCTCTGTAACCAAACATAGCCTATATAAAGTCATATAGACAAATGGATTTGCCTGCATAAAGCCATACTAACAAATGTATATTTGGATGAAAGGTTTAAGATCTTAGAGCATTATAATAAACTGATGTAACCAAACTAGAAGATTTGCCATTTCATATTGATGTTGAGGTGGATGAGAGAGAAGAGAAACAGGCTATTAGCTTTTAGCATACTGATGTACAAGTTCCACGAAATTTTGTAAGATGATAAGTTAAGTCACATATTAAACATATAGTATATATAAATAACTCATTATTATATAAATGAGCCGTTAGATTAACTATCACACGACAAACTAAAAGCCTTATAACACTTGAGGTAGCGGAGAGCGTGGGCAGAAATTGGGCCTATAAGCCCATATAGTTCCAGGCCCACTAATTTGGGCCGCACTTGCACGAACACCACAGTACTGATCCGGGCCGACTAACATGGGCTGCACGTCCACCCCACCATCTAAATATGGGCTTTACTTTCGCGACAGGGCCTTGTTAATGGATTAATGGGCCGAACTCTCCTTTCCGACCCTTATTATAAATTTAATTATAATATTTCAAAATAATTTTGCTACTTTTATAAAGACACTGCACTGTTTATAAAAAATATATAAATGTTTCGTTTATAAGTTTAAAACATGTATCGTATCATAAGATTACACGATAATCCGTTCAATAAGAGTTACCAATAATCGGGGCTATCTGATCAGTTCGGTGCGGCTTAACCATTTTACGTTTTTTCGTACGCAAGAGTGCAGATTTTTAAAAACTTTTTAATATACAAATTATAGACAATATTGTTTTTATGTCGCTTATTGACTTTTTCAGTATTAAAATGCATTAATTTAAATTCACAGATTTTTTTGTTCAAAGAGTCGTATCATTTATAATCGGTTAGGAATCCGTTTGGCTTACTACTTTCATACCGGAGATGTCCGCTCAAATTTGAAGGTTATTTTGTTGAAGGATAATAATAGTAGTGGCAAATGGCAGAAAATAATATTTCTTAAATATGTTAGATAAGTTTGCCAAAGAAAATTTATTGGATGAGACCAACGTAACTAGTGTTACTAAATACATTCAACATGAAAAGTGACTATACCAACTCATCCAATCTTAACTATTATAAAAACATTAGATGGTCAGCCCGTCCGCACCTTCCCCTCACGAGCGCTGGAGATACTCTAAAAGATAGAACAACTCAATAAAAAAAACTAGCTATATCCCAATAATCCCATCCATCCCTCCTACGAAACGGACCATTATTCGTTCCAGTAGACTGGTACGGTTCAACAACGTTGCCATCCGTAACACGCAAAGCCGCCGGCCTTATCGCGCCAGCGCCATTCCGCATTTACGCCCACCACGCAAGCAAACCAAACAGATAAGATAAGAATTTTGAAAAACATCCGAACCGCTCCAAAAAGCGCAGGAGATATTCATGGGTTCGTCAAGAAAGAGTTGGATTGGAACATGTCATCAAAATTTGTCATAGGTCATAATATAGATTTTGACAAACTCTTTTTTATTTATGTGAAATTCCATGTCTCGTTTAATATATATATATTCAGATCTAGAATTTTTGAAACCAAGTAAATTTACAAAAAACTTGAACTATGAATTAATAAAAATATTTAGTTAATTATAGTTTTAAAGCTGGTTAAATTTATCGTAAAAATCTCGAATCATGATAAGAATGAATTAAAAACATTTAGTTAAATAATTTAGTTTTTATTTTGAACTAAAAATTAAAAAAAGAACACTTGATTTTAATATTCAAACTGTATAGTTAAAAGATAGAGCTATATTAAACAGATGCTATATTTACATATGCAAAACTCTAAGATGTTATATTTACATGCAAAACTCTAAGATATAAATTTAAATTTAAATAGAGATGAGACAACTATTTAATCCTAACCTCCGGGTTTAAACAACAGTTTAAAACGTTCGCGAGAGCGAGGAGTCCCCTACGCGTCGGCTTCTTCCCCGCGACAAATTTTCTTCGCTTCGCCAGCTCTCTCTCCTTGCCACGGAACGCAAACGACGGAGACAGACAAGCAGAAGGGAGACTAGTGCGACCAAGGGCATGGGGCGGGAAGAGGAGCAGTCCCCAATGGACGCGGCCCAGCGCCGGCTCCGTGCCGTTTCCGCCCACCTCCTGCCGCCGGCGTCCACAGGCGGCGGCGTTGACCTCGCATCCAGCCCCACCGCCGGCGAGTACGCCCACGGTACGTCTGCCATTGACTTGCTGATTTATCACGTTAAACCTGTGCGGCCGTGCGTGGTGCGGCGGTTTTGGGGTGGGGGGCTACGGGGCTCCTATCGAGCACTTTTACGGCGGAGAAGAACCAATCCCAAATTCCCAACTTGTGGTAATGAGTCACAACTCAGTTTTTCGTCAGATCTTAGTGTCCCATAGAGGTTTTGCTCTCTGAATTTGAGCGGGGACTGCGCATCTATTCCATTGCTTAGCTTGATGGCTTTTTCACGGTTCGCAAATGGATTAAAGTAATCTCTTCTGCGCTGAAATAAGGGGATAATGCTTTGCTTCCTGTATGCGGGTACTCGGCACCTCTTGAGGAGCATAGATTGCTAATGTCATATTCAGCAGAATGGAGATATTATGAGCGTATGCTTTTTGAATACCGAATTGCTTGATCAAACTTGATGAGGATACCTCTTCCTGTTGTGCTCAAGTGGTGACACTCGTTAGTTTGTTTCGAGGTTTGAGTGTTGGCATGGGTTCTCAGTGACGGTGGCTTCTCACCTGGGGCACATGGGGTGTCTGAATTGGTGCCTTGTTGTTCAGGAGTTAGTTTTATACTTTTATCCCTGTTTACACAAAGTAACCAGATAATAACTGATTAACTTTGGGGAAATATCATGTGCAATCATTTATATTGGTGCAATCGTGCAATCAAGCGATCTGGTGTATCTACCTGAAACCTAGTACTTTTTTACTTTTAACCCCTTTCATATTTAACCGTTAGATCTAGATTGAATGTTCTGGATGGTTTGATTGCACGATTGCACCAAATGAGCGATTGCACATGATATTTCTCCATTAACTTTATATAATTTGTTTGGGCCTGGTGGTGGTTATTAGATTCGTCAAATCCATTTCCTGATCTACAATGTGCTACTTGTTTACTACTTTTATACCCGATTTGTGTAAACCATAAGATCCAAGTAGCCACTGTCAAATTTGTCAAACAAATAATTGCTCGATCAATTGGTTCTCAAGTAGTCGAGTGCACTCTACAGTTCTGCATGTTTGAGTTGTCTTGACATAACGATGTCTTTTTAGTTTACAAGCAACTTCTTTACAAAACTATCATCAGTAATTGTTTAAGGCTGTCATTAATAATTCAATGCCATAGCTTCTCCAGTGCAGGGCTACAGTGTCGTTCTCCCTGAGAAGTTGCAAACTGGAAAGTGGAATGTATACCGGTGAGCTATTTATATGTTAAGCTGCATTTACTTATGTTGTGGCTAAAATTGCTGTGTCCATCTTGCAGATCTGCACTGTCACCTCTGAGGTTATTAGATAGATTTCCTGGTAATCCAGACATTGGAACGCTTCATGATAATTTCGTGTAAGAATCCTCACAATCCAACTTGAGTATTTTTTCTTAATATTAATCTCTACTTGGTCAAATCTCAGTTATTTACCATTGTTATGACATCATTTATCATATATTTGTTTTGAATTATTAACAAACCTCTGAGTGTAACATCATGCTTCAATACTTTTATCTTACTTACATGTGGAAACTGTGACAAGCGTTGTATTAGATGAAGGATAAAGACACCACTAAGGTGGAGTTACATATATAGCCATGAGATGGGCCTAATGGGCCTAATGGACCTAACAGCCTTAACACCCCCCCTCAAACTCAATGCGGATCGAAAGCGTTGAGTTTGAGCGAATGAAGTCGATGTAGCTCTCAACGACGACGAGGATGAGCCGCAACGGCGGCAAACGGAGACATGTGCAACGGTCTCCACGACGGCGGAGAAACCAGCGACAAAAACACCTCCGCGATGGCGACGACGACGAGGATGGGCCATGATGGCGATGGATGAGGACGTGCGCAACAGCCTCCGCGACGGCGGAGAAACCAACGATGCGCAAGTCAACGATGACGGCGGGCGACACAAATGACACAAACCTGGTCTATAACCAGGAGAGAAAAAAAATAAATAAAACAGGACCACATGATCCCAAAATGACCTAAGCAACCGATAGACCCGCTACGGGCTGGCGGGGATGGCAGAGCTGAACACGAGTGACGGGGATGAGCCAACATCCAACGGTGCAAGAAGACCACCCCGCAACGGCGGAGATGAGGTCCTGCAGCGAGGGAGAGCCGATGAAGAAGACCACCCCAGAGCCGAGGCGACGAAGAAGACCACCCCTGCGACGGCAGGAGGTGAGGACGAGCCGCCCGGGTGGCAGACAGCGGAGGAGCCGGCGGCGAACAGCAGAAGCAGAACCGACGAGCGGCGGGGGTGATAGGCGGCCAAGACAGGCCGCAATGACGGCGGACGGCAGCACCCCCGCGACGGCAGGGGGCGACCCGCGACTTGCGGCGGACGAGGGGCTGACACCCAGATCCGACGGCCGACGCCTAGATTCGGCGCACTGCCACAAGATCCGGCTGCAACTTGCGGCGGACGACGAGGACGGGGTCGAGCGGCGGACGACAGAAGACCGGGACGGCGGGAACATGCCGCTAAGGGCGATGCCGGCGGCGGAGACGAGCCGAACGGTCAACCGGAGCCGAAGAAGGCCGCACGGGCGGCGCGCCCGGCAACGGAAGACCAACCGCGACGGGCAGCGAAGCTCTGGCGGCGACGAAGACGGGAAGGCCCAGATCTGGCGGCCAACGACCAAATCTGGCGGACGACGCCCAGATCCGGCAGCCAACGGCCTTCGCGACGGCGGAGACAGGGCGACCCGCGGCAACGACCTCCGCGATGGCGGCGACGGGCACAATGGCCTCCACGTCTCCACAACGGTGGAGACAAGGCGACCCGCGACGACGGCGGCTGACGGAGGTCCTCGTCGTAACACAGCACCCCCGCGACGGCAGGGTGGCTGGTGACGAAAAGCGACGAGGACGGCGGAGGAGATGCCGCGACGGGCGACGGTAGCGGAACAAGCCGCGATGGGCGGCAGGGAGAGAGCCGCGACAAGCGGAGAGGACGAGGGGCGGGGACGAGCGCCTCTGTGACGGACGAGCGAAGCGCGAAGAAGAGGCCCTCGCGACGAATCTCGCGATGACGGAAACAGAGGCAGCAGAACGAACATGCTGCGACAGGCTACGAGGATTAGGGATCCCTAACCCTAACAAGGGATCAGACGGGATTAGGGATCCCTATGTTAGAGAGAACACTCGCATTGGTAGGGATGACACTCAGAGTTGGGGCAATTTTCTTCTCATTCAACTCACTCAAATGCCATGCCAACCCGAATGGTTGGGGATACATATTTATAGGCTAGTCATGTAGCCCAAGATGCTAGATGCTAGTCTAAGATGCTAAAGCAAAGATGCTAGTCTAAGATGCTAAAGCAAAAGATGCTAAAGGTGCTAAGACTACAAACTTGTCCACACATGGACATCACACATGTCATGCCAAAACACACACACACACACATAGACTTATCCTCTCAATCTCCCCCTAAGTCTTGTGTGGCGCCTTCTGGGAAATCTGAACCATCCCAATCCTGGCGCGAAGCTCCTGGAACTTGATCCGCCCAAGCGACTTGGTGAGGAAGTCGGCGAGCTGGTCTTGGGTGTTGATGTAGCTTGCCTTCACACTCCCCTCATCCAAACAACTCCGGATGAAGTGGTACTTCATCGGGATGTGCTTGCTGCGCTCGTGGAAAACAAGGTTCTTTGCCAAAGCCAAAGCAGACTTGCTGTCCACCCTGAGCTCCACTGCTTCGGCATCTCTGCCAAGAAGATCGCCAAGCAGCCGAGCCAGCCAGAGAGCCTGAGTTGATGCAGAAGTGGCTGCGATGTACTCTGCCTCGCAACTGGACATGGCCACCACCTGCTGCTTGACCGACTGCCAACTGATCAGACACTTGCCGAGGAAGAACAGCGTCCCGCTTGTGCTCTTGCTTGTGTCGATGTCGCCGGCGTGGTCGCTGTCACTGTACCCGATGAAATGTGCCGCACCGGGGCACCTCGGGTAGTACAAGCCGTAGTCAGAGGTCCCCGCGACATAGCGTAGGATCCTCTTCACGGCCTGTTGATGCTCCGTCGTTGGTCGCTGCATGAACCGACTGACGTAGCCAACTGCGAACGCCAAGTTCGGTCGCGTGTGGACAAGGTAGCGAAGGCTGCCCACAACGCGCCGGTACTGCGTCGCGTCCACCTCCTCCGCCGTGCTGTCGCGACTCAGCTTCAGCCTTTCCTCCATGGGAGTGTAGGCTGGGTTGCAGTCGGTGAGTCCGCCCAGCTCGACGATGCGCTTGGCGTAGGCGGTCTGGCGAAGTGAAGTGCCAGAGCTGTCTTGGTGCACCTCGATCCCCAAGTAGAAGGAGAGGAGCCCTAGGTCGCTCATCTGAAGGTGGCCTTCATCTTCGTCTTGAACGCCTCTACCTCCACCTCCTTGGTGTCGGTGATCACCAAGTCGTCAACGTAGACGCCTACCAGCAGGGCATTGTCTCCCTTGCCCCGCCGGTAGACTGCAGCCTCATGAGCACTTTGATGGAACCCCATCTGCCTGAGAGTGGAGTCCAACTTGTTGTTCCAAGCTCGTGGTGCCTGTCGCAAGCCATAGAGGGCCTTGCGCAGGCGGAGAACCTTGTTCTCCTTGCCGGGGATGACAAATCCCGGCGGCTGTCGAACATAGACCTCCTCCTTCAAGTTGCCATTGAGGAAGGCGGACTTGACATCCATGTGATAGATACGCCAACCCTCCTGGGCTGCCAGCGCGAGGAGGACACGAATGGACTCCATCCGTGCAACAGGAGCGAAGGCATCGTCGAAGTCGACTCCCTCCTGTTGAACAAAACCGCGTGCCACCAGCCGAGCCTTGTGCTTGACCACCACCCCGGCCTCATCTTTCTTCAGCTTGAACACCCACTTAAGGGTGATGGCACGATGGCCGGTCGGAAGATCAGCCAGCTCCCATGTCTGGTTCCGCTCGACGGCGTCCATCTCCTGCTGCATCGCGGCGCGCTAGGCCGCGTCTCCTTCCGCCTCAGCGAAGGAACGTGGCTCACCGTCGTCGTGCGCCAAGTGTAGTTCCGCATCAAAGTCATGTTGCGCCATCCCAGGAACGGGCTGCTCACCAAGGATGTTATCCATGGTGCGGTAACGTAGAGGCTCACCGTCATGGCAAGCATCGACACGGTCCCCGTCGTTTGTCAATGGAGTAGTGAACTCCACTGTGCGCTGCTCATCATGGACTGAAGTTGCGGATGCCGATCCAGGAGATGTGGGCGCCGGTGTAGGGGAGCGAAGTGTGGCCGGTGCAGGAGGTGGTGGAGTACTTGTCGGAGCTGATGATGTCCCAGGTGCTAGGGCAAGCGAGCTCGGTGAAGGTGAGCTGCTAGCTCCCCCCGCTCCCTCGAAGTAGACGTACTCGACGATGAAATCGTTGATCGTCGAAGTCGAGCCATCATCCGCCATCTTGCCCCACGTCCAACCTCGCCCTTCGTCGAACACAACGTCTCGTGAGATGTGGACGCGCTGTGTCGTAGGGTCGAGGATGCGGTAGGCCTTGGAGCCCTCCGCATAGCCGATAAAGACCCCTTGCGTACTCCGATCGTCAAGCTTGCCGACGTGGCTGAGCTCCTTGACGAATGCCAGGCAACCAAAAACACGAAGGTAGCCAACCGTCGGCTTGCGTCCGTGCCAGGCTTCATACGGCGTCTCGCCGTCAAGAGCCTTGGTGGGCGAGCGGTTGAGGAGATGGACGACAGTCATCACCGCCTCTCCCCAGTAGATCGCCGACATCCCCCTCTGCTTGAGGAGGGCGCGAGCAGTGGCCACCACCGTCTGGTTGCGGCGCTCGACGACGCCGTTCTACTGTGGTGTGTACGGCGCGGAGTAGTGGCGCTGAATGCCCTCGTCGGCGCAGTACGCCGCGAACTCAGCCGCCGTGAACTCGCCGCCGTTGTCCGTGCGCAACACCCGGAGCTTGCGGCCGCACTCCTTCTCCGCGGCAAGCTTGATGACGCTTGATAGCATCTGCGGCTGCTGCCTTGGTGTCGAGAAGCACCGCCCACATGTAGCGGGACACGTCGTCGACGAGGAGGAGGAAGTAGCGCCGGCCTCCAGGGGTAGCCGGTGTCACGGGACCGCAAAGGGCGCCGTGCACGAGCTCGAGCTTCTCCTTGGCGCGAAAGCTCGCCTGATGAGGGAATGGGAGTCGCCGCTGCTTGGTCAGCACGCAGGTGTCGCAGAACTGCTCCACATGCTCGACACTCGACATGCCCCGCACCATCTCCTTGATGCCGAGCTGCTTCAGGGCCTCAAAGTTGAGGTGCCCAAAGCGCTCGTGCCACCGCCACGCGTCGTCGTCGCGGCGGGCTGCAAGACACACAGGCTGCGCCACCTGCACATGAAGGACATAGAGGCGATTGCTTCCTCTATTGACCTTGGCGACAAGTTGGTGCTGATGATCCCAAATGCGCAGCACCCCATGCTCGATCTCCACGCGCGAGCTATTCTCATCCAGCTGGCCCAGACTGATGATGGAGTTCCTCAGCTCGGGGATGTAGTAGACACCGGTGAGCATCCGATGCTCGCCGGTCTTGGCGGTGAAGATGACAGAGCCGACGCCCCTTATCTCCACGGCGGAGGCATCCCCAAACTTGACGGACCCTTGCACGCTGGAGTCCAGGTCGGAGAAGTGGTCCCGCCGCCCGGTCATGTGATGGGTGGCGCCGGTGTCGAGGAACCACCCGTCAATCTTGTCATCATTGGACCCATTGCCGAGGAAGACGTGTGCGCGCGGTTCGTCGACGTGAAGAAGAGCGGCAGCTGTCGACGTGGGAGGGGAGTGCAGCTCAATGTTCCCATGTATAAGGAACAGAGCTGGCTCCTCTTGCGCTTGCGCGACATGTGCCTGACCGCCGCGCTTCGCCTGCCGACAGTCCCTAGCCCAATGGCCGATCTTGCCACAGTTGTGACAAGTGTCATCACGGGTGGCCTTGCGGCCACCGTTGGCGCCGCCAGTAGCGCCTCCATGCGCCTGGGGGGCCTTGCGCCCCCTACGTGGCTGGCGCTTGTGGCCATTTGACGAACTTGATGCCTCCCCCTTCTTCTGCTCTCATTGACGCGCGAGCCACTGCTCCTCGGTGAAGAGAAGCTTGCCACCAGTGGTGGCCGACTCTGAAGATGGTTGGGGCTCGTCGATGTCGACGACCTTGAGGCGACCTATCGCTTCTCAGATCGACATCCTGGAGAGGTCCATCAAGGACTCGATCGAACGAGCCATTTGCTTGTATTTCCCGGGAACGCAGCGAAAGAGCTTCTCAACAGCTCTTTCCTCGTTGATGAGGTCTTCGCCATGCTGCACCAACTTCTGCAGTAGAGAGTTGAGACGGAGAGCAAAATCATCAACATCCTCACCTGGTTTGAAAGCCAGGTTCTCCCACTCCTTGCGTAGTGCCTGCAGCGTAGCCTTGCGGGCGCGATCGCTGCCGATACATACTGCAGCGATAGTATCCCAAGCCTCCTTGGCAGTCTGCTTGCAAGCAATCAAACACTGCATCTCCGGCGGAATTGCAGCAACAAGGGCCTCCAGCGCCCGTCGATCATCATCGTAGTCGACGTCGTCGTATGTGACCGCCTCCCACATGTGCCGCACTTGGAGCTTCACCCTCATAATCATGGACCACTGGGTGTAGTTGGTCTTGGTAAGGGTGGGCCATCCACCACCAGCACCAGCGTCCTTGATGATGGTCTGGAAGCCGCGAAGACCATGGCGCCGGTTCGGGGAAGGAGAGCCACGCCGCCTGTGAGGGTCGCGTTCGCCATGAGCACGATCGTCGCGTGCGCATCCTCCTGGAGTGTTGTCGGCGCGCCTGGGCCCATTTGGGCTGCCGCCGCGAGCACGGGGCTGCGCTGCTGCCCACTGCGCCACCCGCTCATCCTTCGCCCTCCTTGCTAACTCGGCCTCCAAGTCGAGGCTACCTCCCTCGGAGGCACTGCCACTATTGCTACCGTGGCGCAAAGCTTCGAGCTCTGCCGCCGCAACACGTGCTGCAGCCACAGCCGCCGCCGCTTCCTCTTCCACTCTCGCTGCTACCAGTTCTGCCGCCGCCAACCTCACCTTCCGAGCCGTCGCTGCCACAACCTCTGCTGCCACCCGGTCGCGCTCCTCCGCCGCAGCGACTTCGGCCTCCTGCCGACGTCGTGCGCTCGAGGTGACCGAGCGAAGAGAGTCTCCTGTGGACATTGCGAGGTGGTAGAGTGGAAGGGTCGTGGGGGTTGCTGCTGCCCTAGGAGGAAGCCGCTACAATCGAGCTGCTGCTCGGAGTGTGGGTGGAGCTCGCCGAGTCGTTGGTCTCCGGTGGACCGGCAAGGGAGGAAGATGAACAAGGAGAAGGGCGTCTCCGTTGGAGAGAGTCGCGGAGGGGATTGGAAAGGTCACAGAACCATACAACTCTGATACCAATTGTTAGAGAGAACACTCGCATTGGTAGGGATGACACTCAGAGTTGAGGCAATTTTCTTCTCATTCAACTCACTCAAATGCCATGCCAACCCGAATGGTTGGGGATACATATTTATAGGCTAGCCATGTAGCCCAAGATGCTAGATGCTAGTCTAAGATGCTAAAGCAAAGATGCTAGTCTAAGATGCTAAAGCAAAGATGCTTAGTCTAGTCTAAGATGCTAAAGCAAAGATGCTAGTCTAAGATGCTAAAGCAAAAGATGCTAAAGGTGCTAAGACTACAAACTTGTCCACACATGGACATCACACATGTCATGCCAAACAACATGTCATGCTAAAACACACACACACACATAGACTTATCCTCTCACCCTAACCCTAGCTCTGATACCATGTGGCAAGCGTTGTATTAGATGAAGGATAAAGACACCACTAAGGTGGAGTTACATATATAGCCATGAGATGGGCCTAATGGGCCTAATGGACCTAACAGCCTTAACAGAAACATAGGGTTAAGAAAAGGGAATGCTAATTCTGTTTTCCTTAAGGAAGCTCTCATTATTTTTCTTTTTGATTGTGGTCAGGAACATCTGTAGCAAAATCTAATTTGAAAAATAATGATCCCCTCGTGGGCTTAGCTTGCCGTAGTGAGTCTTTAACCTTTTGTTAAATCAGGAGCCAATCATAACTTGAATGCATAGGCTTTTACATGATGGCTTATATATATATAACTTATATATGCCTTTTGCAGAATACATGCTTTACAAGAAAATTATTAGTGTTCAAATTTATGTACCGTGATATTTTTCGCAAGAAAATTTTCTATGGTATCCCAAATCCTGCAGGTATGCAGTTGAGACCTTTAAGGACTGTAGATACCTGGGTACAAGAGTCTGCGCTGATGGAACAGCTGGAGAGTAAGTATATTAGTTCCTGGATCTATGCTTTACCGTTTGTACCCTTTTTAAACCCTTTAATGACATATGTATACAATGTGGCAGCTACAAATGGATGACGTATGGAGAAGCTAGTACAAACAGGACTGCAGTAGGTTCTGCTCTTATTTATCATGGAATACCTGAAGTGAGTCATCTACTCATTTTGATCTCAACAAGAACCATCCTTCTGTTTTTTACTAGTAGCAGGCCGATCTTGTCACACCTTGCCATAATGATATATAGTTAGTATCCTATGTTTTTGTTTTGAGTGCACTATTTTTCATTTTACACCAAGTCTAGCTTTTACTTTCACTTTGCACTGGGTATATTTTTCACTTTGCACCGGGTATATTGAAATATGTTTCGCTTTGCACGAGATTGTATTATAAATTCGGAGGGATATCTTGTAAAATATAAGTAAAACATGAGACCTTTTGAATTCAGACCATATTTCATAAAGTATCATTCAGATTTTACGAAATGACCTTAAATTTCAATAGGTTTGGCGATGTTTCCTGTGTAAAGTGAAACTTATTTCAATACATCCTAGTGCAAAGTGAAAGTATGTGTAAAACCTAGTGTAAAGTGAAACAAGGTGTTTTTATCGGTGCAAAGTGCAATTTTCTCTTTTGTTTTAAAATACATTAGTCTTTTTTAAAGTTACATTAAAACAATTCTTTTAATGTGAACCAGGGTGCACGCATTGGTTTGTATTTTATAAACAGACCTGAGTGGATCATAATTGATCATGCTTGTGCGGCATATTCATATGTATCTGTGCCACTTTATGATACTCTAGGTATGCACTCATCACTGAATAATCATCTATCTTTTTTCTGTGTGCGTCAAACAGTACTGATTTTATGTATTCTTTCTGCAGGTCCAGATGCAGTTCAGTTCATTGTTAACCATGCAACAGTTGAAGCTATTTTCTGTGTGCCTCAAACACTAAGCACTGTGAGCTTTAATCCATCATCTCAATCTTGTAATTACTAATTTACAAAATTATTAAAAATTACACTAGCCATTTCACTGGTCATACCGGTCCTTAGAGCATCTACATTTTTTGACTCTTCATTTGTCAATTTAGCTAGCTCTCCAAAAAAGTTTCTTATCTGCTATACACTCCAATACTACACACTCCAATAGACTATTTCTATCTCTAAAAAATTTACGTACTCTTTGTTTTCCTCCCTTTTCCTCACTCATTCCTTTTCAATGAAAAACAATTACCAACACAAAACAGCGTCAGGAAATCACTTAGGCTCCCAATTTCAGAAATAATCCAGAGCACAATGATCACTTGAAAGATTAGTTCAGGCATTTAAGCCTAACTGAATAAAGAGCAATATGTCAGTGGAAATCAGATCAAAATTGATTCTCTTAACAGGAATATACGCATAAGAACTTCATCAGGCCATGTCCTAGAGCAATCTCCCAAAGGAAGTGAAGTGCTTGGTTGAATAACGACTTAAATAAATATAACGAAATTCACCACCAATACAAAACAAACGTTTGCAGAGTTGTTGCACCTCTCAGGAAGAAGGCCTAACTACAACCGCTAAAGATAGGAAATAAACTAATTCAGCTTAGAATTCTATAGGGAAATAATCTATGAACACAAAATAATAATTATCGGGAACCCTACAATAATCAGTCACCAGCAGAGAAGCAGAAGCCCCACGCAATTCTGGCCCGATGAGAGCAATCAACATCATGAGATGCAACTAGAAGGCAAGGAGCCATGGCCAACCAAGCAAGCAACTCCCTTCGACTCAGAGAACCTCACCCCGTGCAGAGATCGGCCACCAAGAAGAGAAGAGCTAGCACCTAGCGAAGCAACTGCTGCACTTCGCTTCTCTTCTTCCTTGCAGAAGAGCGGCACCAATGGATCGAGTGATGCCAGCAGACCGAGCGACGGAGACGGATGAACGGCGCCCATGGCCCGAGCGGTGGAGGCATGAGCGGAGCGGCGTAGCGGTCTGAGTGGAGAGGTGGAAGAGGAGCGACACGAGAGAGACTAGAGATGGAGGAGAAAGGGAATGCCAGGTCGGCCCACAACAGATAGCCACCCAACTTGCCTGGCTAAGTTTGGCCAGTGAACAAAATGATTTAGCCAGCCGGATTGCCAGTCTGTTGGAGTGCATTTTTTCATCTGGCTAGCTAAAATCTGGCTTGGAGAGCCAGATGGCTAACCTATTGGAAATGCTCTTATCTAGTAAAGTTGGCAACTAGCCAGTTGTTTCTAGGAAACTGATCTGTGATTTCAGTGCTGATCCCATCCTTCTATGAACTTAATTTATTTTGATTATGACTTTTTTATGGGACCTTCATAATGTCGAAAGATGCATATCGCAAAAAGTGTTTGCACATAAAATATTGTTTGCTGTGGACCATATCCACATATGCACACAATCAATGCGTCAGGTGCTGGGGCCTGGTCTTCAAATATGTTTTACGTTTCAAACACTACATCAGTTTGTATACACTGCCTAACTGTCACGGGCAAGAAGCAACAAGCATGGGCTAGCAAGGAGGGGGTGGATAGGCCCAGGCCCAACCTAGTGTGGTTAGTAAATTAATCTGTTAAAGAGTCTCAATCAGTTTAGGTAAAAGAGTTCAATTCTGTTTAGATGCAGCAGATTGGATCAATTAAATGGGTCCTGTCCTATGTATCTAAACAAGACCCAATCATGTGTTTAGATCGTCGAGTAATTCAGTTAGGCTTCTTCCTTCCTTGTATCCCCTGCCTCGTTGGTGTGCCGGCCATCACAGCCCCTCCGCATCGATGAGGTCTAGGGCCTCGACCAACTACTTCGTTTAAGTATAATTTAAGAAGATTAGTTACTTCAAATTCTGCGAAAATCCTGATCGGTGACTACTTGGTATTAGAGCCCTCTGGTTCCCCTTCTGGTATGATGAGTTCCCAATCCAATGCTGGTTCGGGGAGTACAGTCGAAGACGTACTAAAAGCTATCCTCCAACGTTTGGACGCCATCGAGGAGAAGTTGCAACCTCTGCAACCGCTTCAGGCAAAAGTCACGGAATTGGAAGCAGTGGTGACAGAGAACAGACAACAACAACAGACACTGAACACCGCAATCAGCCGCATTAAGGCGGCGTAGAATGCACTAGGCGCCTCAATCAGCCGCATCGAGACTGCACAGAATGCGCCAGGAGTGGGCTGACCACTGGCTCATGGCCGCTGTGGCGCCAACGACAGGGAGGAGGAAGATTCCAACAATGAATTCATTGCCACCGCCCATAAGCTAGAATTTCCAAAGTTTGATGGCACTGGCGACCCACTCCCGTGGTTGAACCGATGCTAACGGTACTTCCATGTTCGCTGAACTCCGGAGCACAAGCGGGTGGTGTTCGTGGCGTTTTACCTCCTCAACGACACCCAATTATGGTTCCACCACATGGATCTCAATGGCAGTCGCCCGACATGGTTGCAGTTCGTACAACGAGTTAAGTAGTTAACGCTCGCTTCGCGCCGCCTCTCACGGACAACCCAATTGGCGAACTGTCCATGCTCCGGTGGACGAGAACGGTCGATGACTTCTGCAAATGCTTCATCACCCTCTCCTACCGCGACGTCTCCCTGACGAAAACCTAGCAGATCCAACCTTTCATCACCAGACTAGGCGACCCGCTATGCACCGATGTCGCCCTCCAAAAGCCTAGATCCCTAGACGATGCCATCATCTTCACCCAAGCCTATGAGTAGTGCAATGCATCTCGGGACATCGAGCAATCACCACAATCCCGCAGCCCAAGCTGCTCCTCCTTCAAGCCAACAACACTCTTGGCGCCAGAGCCAGCCTCATCAGGGCTCATTGCATCCTTGTCAGCTTCGGTCAATAGGCCGCTATCCAGCACCGTGCGTCTCTCGTCGGCGGAAATTGATCAGCGTCGGAAGGAGGGCAAGTGTTTCCATTGCGATGAGTTGTTTATGAGTTGCCACATGTTGTAGTGCAAACACATCTTCGTCATCGAAGTGGTGGACAACAGCGAGGAGGATGACTCGGCAGCTCGAGGACGGGCTTCTTTTCTAGGGGAGAAATGTCACTGGCAAGAAGCAGCAAGCATGGGCTAGCAAGGAGGGTGCGGATAGGCCTAAAAAGGCCCAGGCCCAGCTTGGTGCGGTTAGTAAATTAATCTGTTAAAGATTCTGAGTCAGTTTAGGTTAAAAGAGTTTTGTTAGGATAATTATGTTTAGATGCAGCAAATTAGATCAATTAAAGGGGTCTGGTCCTGTGTATATAAAAAGGACCCAATAAGGTTTTTAGATCGTCGAGTAATTCAGTCAGGCTTCTGCCTTCCCTGTATCCCTTGCCTCGTTGGTGCGCTAGCCATCACGGCCCCTCCGCGTTGATGAGGTCTAGGGTCTCGACCAACTACTTCGTTTAAGTATAATTTAAGAAGATTAGTTACTTCCAATTCTGCGGAAATCCTGACCGGTGACACTAACTTTTATTTTGAATTCACCATGATATATTCTTTGGAAATGAAGTACACTTGTGCTTTTTTTACTTACACATATGACATATCTATTTATTGCAGCTGTTAAGCTTTATAACTCAAATGCCATGTGTTCGCCTTATAGCGGTAAGTTCAAACTATTTATAGTTAGTATATGCAATGGAGCAGTCATGATTTATAAGAATTTCTCTTATGTTTTTTTCTAACTTATTTGACATAGGTAATTGGTGGAGACAATGCAAATATGCCACCTACGCCGGCAACTACTGGAGTGAAGATTATAACTTACTCCAGACTACTTAATCAGGTGAGTTTGCTAAATGACCCTTCTATCTTTTCAATAATATCTTATTTATGGAAATCTAGTTGCAACTTATGTTAGAACACATTTATTATGCAATTAGATTGATGTGTATATGAGATGTGCTATATATATATATTTTTTTTTTGGGGGGGGGGGGGGGGGAGGGGGGATGGGGAATACGAAGTTGGATATCCAGTTGGCAGTAAACTGACATGGTGTAATGTATGCATGTCTATGCAAGTACATCAGTTCTCTAATTTCATTCCATATTTTCATGTGTAACTGTGTAACACACTAACACACATGAGGGCCAATATACAATCTTACATAACAACAATGGCTGGGTACCACATGGATTAAACAACTTTTTTAAGCCATAGTTTTGTGTGTGCTATAACAGTATGTATGCATGCTCAATTCTTTTCTTATAGGCACACATGGTATGCACATGGTGGGCATGTTGCCTTTATTGTAGTCTTGCATTAACTGCCTGCTTGTGCATATCCAGCCATTTATTTATCCATAATGTTTTAACTTAGATCAAAGGATGCTAGCACCTCTAGTTTTTGCTCATTGATTTTCTCAAATTGCCTTTAAATCCTCAACTCAGGGAAAGATGAGCTCCCAACATTTTCGCCCTCCAAAACCTCAAGATGTTGCCACTATTTGTTACACTAGTGGCACTACTGGTACACCAAAGGTAAACAATCCTCCCTTCTGAATTCTGATACATCTTTGCTTCATTTCACAAAGCTCTTCTAATTCTACCTTTCAAATCCTTGTCATTTTATCCAGGGAGTTGTTCTTTCTCATGAGAATTTAATCGCAAATGTAGCAGGATCAAACCTGGACATTAAGTTTTACCCATCTGATGTGTGAGGAGCTTACATTCAATCTAGAATTGTCTCCTTCTGCCATAGCTTAATAAATTTATATCAGTTTTCGATATTTCTTTGATAAAAGTTATGTGGACATCTCTCCTCAGGTATATCTCATATCTACCTTTGGCTCACATCTACGAGAGAGTTAACCAGGTTGCATTGCTTCACTACGGTGTTGCCATTGGATTCTATCAGGGGGTATGCAGATACAAAACCATATAGAATGATAATTTTGTAGTTCTTTGCATTTTTTGTGTAACTAATAAATATATAGAACGATGGGATTTGTGACTTAAAGCAATGGTATGCATCAATAACCTGGATCAATTGAACAAAACATATAGAAAATTATTTGCTAATGTAAGTTGTTTCGTAAGTTACCCCTAGACATAGGAGCAGAATTGGACCATCTAATGCAATATTTCAAAAATTTAGATGTGGACCATTGAGAAATTGATTGAACACCACAGATGCATGATATGCTCTATCTTTCATCTTCAAGATAGTATTCTGACTATCCAACTATAGTATTTGTTTTGGCCTAATTTATAGGATGGATCCATTATGTTGGGCTATTGGCTCATGCTACTTTGTTCACTGCACTTTTGCACCTCCATGTTGCTCATCCTAATCATTTCCCTACATCTGCACCATTATACTGCTGCCCAATTGCTGGCTTTCCTTGTGCAAGTAATCAGCTACATCCATATAAGGTTATAACTGGTGTGTTTGCTGGTACCAAAACACTTTCTGCAACACTTGTCAAACATGCATGTTACTTACTAGTTACTACATGCATAATAATCTTTTACACTCAATTATGAATTATTTTGTCTTTATCTGATGGGTATACTGTTGTTTCCAGGATAGTTTGAAGCTGATGGACGATCTAGCTGCATTGAGACCAACAGTGTTCGCTAGTGTGCCCCGGCTATATAACAGAATTTATGCTGCGTAATACAACTACACCAGTAACTTGGATACTTTCCTGTTTGATATGACTGTTTTTAGTCATATCTTTTGCAAGGTTATCATTTTTTCCTTTTCAATACTGCTATGTGCTTAATTGCTTATTTACTGTGTAGAATTACAAATGCTGTGAAGGAGTCTGGAGGATTGAAAGAAAGATTGTTTCATGCTGCATACAATGCTAAGAGGCAAGCAATTATTAATGGTAAGAACAGTATGAACTATGAAGTTCATTGAAATTAAGTGCCTTCATTTTGTCATTTAGAAACCAATCAATACAATTTCTTCTGAAGGTAATAATCAATCGTGAATCATAAAAGCAATCCAAATATGCCTGTACAGTCTATTAGGTCAATGGTATACCATATTTGATGGGCTATGTGTAAATTGGCGATTCCACATCATCTGTCATTCTGTTCTATAGGAGAGTTGGCCTGGATTATTCTGTATACATTACATGTGTAATGAAATGTTAATTCTGCATTTTATCTTACTAGGACGAAGTCCATCCCCAATGTGGGACAGGTTGGTATTTAACAAAATTAAATCTAGGCTTGGTGGACGTGTCAGGCTTATGACTTCAGGTGCTTCTCCATTGTCAGCTGATGTAATGGAATTCTTAAGAATGTAAGCTGACCTCATACTCATAGGTGCTACGTGCTCCCTTGGTGCAGCATGATTAATTGGTTATTTCTTAGAGCTCAGCTTTACTAATAAATACTGTTTTTTTATTAACAGATGCTTTGGTGGTGAAGTAATAGAAGGATATGGAATGACAGAGACTTCTTGTGTCATCTCTACAATGAATATTGGTGATAGAGTAATCGGTCATGTTGGGTCTCCAAATCCTTCTTGTGGTAAGATATGCATTTGGATCTCCAAATTATTCGTACGAAGAACCATATTTGAGGCTGTCCATTTAGCTAGGTCCAATATGAAATATGCCAATATTTTTCTCTCTTGCCACTTAACACAAATAAAATTAGCTTTCATCTTGAAATGTAAGTTTTGTTTTGTGTGCGTTATCACACACTTTCATAACACAAACCCTGCTTCTGTTTTGCAGAAGTTAAACTAGTGGATGTCCCAGAAATGAATTACACATCTGAGGATGAACCATATCCTCGTGGAGAAATTTGTGTTCGTGGTCCTACGATATTCCGTGGTTACTATAAAGACGAAGTCCAAACGTAACATGCTATATCATTTCTCCTGTTAAATTGAAATGTATTATGTGAGTTTCAGCTGTTACATTTGAAACCTGCAGTAGAGAGGTCATTGATGAGGATGGTTGGTTGCACACTGGAGACATAGGTTTGTGGCTGCCTGGAGGGCGTCTAAAAATTATAGATAGGTAAAACTGAATGCACTACTTTTTGTATTTCATCCCTTCCCCTTGGAATTGGGACTGCCTTGTGCTTTTATCATATAGTGTATCTATTTTATCCTTTATACTCTTCCCATAACATCCTTTAAATCACCTCAAAGCAATGAAGGTAGGAATAAGATTGATCTACTTATAGTGAAGTTCCAGCTTCCAAACTAAACTAATTCCTCACAACAGTCACAATAAGGAGTAAGGACAAAGGATGCATGCTACAAGATCCTCTGAAGAAATAGGAAGTTAGGATGCAGGAAAGTTTTGTTGACTGAAAGCTATCCTGACGTTTCCGTGTACATCTTAGACTGAAAATTTGTAGAATAGGGGATTATGCTAATATCTAAGCAATTATGAATTTTTGATGATTTAGTTGTTTGGGGTCCACAAAATAGATATGATGCATTGAATGCACCTCATGTCTTAAAATTTTCCTTTGCTTCCATTTATATTGAGAGAAAACTGAATCCAGCTAATCCATGGTTCTGAACTTTTAGATTCACTTCAGTTTCCTAATTATACCAAAATTAGTTGCTTGCTAAATTAAGTTGTTAAATGCATAACCAAAAATCGAAATCTTATGTTTACTATTTTCTGCTCGCTAGTATATTGTTTATTATCTTAGATTTGCATGTGTGGTGATAAAACTCTAATGTGCGAAAAACTTAATGTTATTTTGTATTTTTAAATTATAGAAGTTGCTGCCTTCTGTAATTATGTCATAGTATTTTCTAAGATGGTAGGGAATATCTAACTTACCAAGCTTAAATTAGTGTGTGACAAACTAAAGTGGAAGCAGAGTATTAACATTCTCTGCTATTGATCAAAGAGCAAACCAGAACTGATAATGCATAAACAATATTACTACCTTGCTTACTGTTATTGTAACATACAAGCATCAAACCTGGTAGCCTTCAACTACTAAACATTGTAAGATATGGTGGTATTGAGAAACGATCACAACTCACAATTCTGAATTCCTTTCGTCTAAAATAATCACTTATCCTCTTTGCGTGCATTTTCTTAGGTTATTTCATTTATTAGTATATTTCTCTGGAACTATGTTTCATCTGATTAGCTTTCTTATTAAGCTATTAATTGTTATATTTTTTCTGGTCTCAAGGAAAAAGAACATTTTCAAGTTAGCTCAAGGAGAATACATAGCTCCCGAGAAGATTGAGAATGTCTATGCTAAGTGCAAGTTTATTGCTCAATGCTTTATATATGGTAATATCCATCTTTTTATATTGGCTGTCACTATCAACTATTTTCCATGTGTATTCTAAGCTGTTGATTTGGATGCAGGTGATAGTTTAAATTCTTCTCTAGTTGCTGTGGTAGCAGTTGAACCAGAGGTGTTGAAGGCTTGGGCTGCATCAGAAGGAATCCAGGTAAATATGCCAACCTTAGAGAGTAGATACTAGATAGTCATGCTGCTGTACAGCCAAACTTTCCAAACCATCATTTCTTGTAAGATATTCTCTCTTTGCCAGTTGACGATGCACGCGACACCTTATTTATATAAAAACAGAATCACAAATAATAAAACACTCTGTATGTGCATTGCCTGCTTATGTTCTGATATGTCTTTCTAACCTGCAGTGCGATGGTTTAAATCAGCTCTGTGCTGATCCGAGAGCAAGATCTGCTGTCCTGGCTGACATGGATTCTATCGGAAAGGAAGCGCAGGTTTACTTCCGACTTCTTACCTTACACACTCTCGCAATAAGTAAAAGTTTTATCATGTGTATGGCTCCTTTGATCAATATCTCTTTTCCTACTGTACCAGCTAAGAGGCTTTGAATTTGCCAAAGCCATTACTCTTGTTGCTGAACCTTTCACATTAGAAAATGGTCTCCTCACCCCAACATTCAAGGTAGGCCCGTTAATTCTTTTGGAGGAGATTTCTATACTTAATTCATAGATGTTAATTCTCTCCCAATGATTTTGCAGGTCAAAAGACCGCAAGCTAAGGTATATTTCACAAAAGAAATCGCAGATATGTATGCACAACTGCGCGAAGAACCACCAGCAAGGCAGAAGTTGTAATTACCCTAGTTAACGATCAGAATAAAGGTTCAATCGAGACAGGAGATTTAGTTCGCCAATTGTATATTCCACATGATGAAATAATTGTCTTGTATTTACTGACACATCAAGCCACGACAAATTAAAAAATTCACCGATCACCAGAATGAGTATTTGTTTATTATAAATTTTTATTTGAAACAAATGAAGTAATACAGCTGAGCCTTTTGTAGAAGGGTAGGTACATATATAGTTTCGCGTGCTCTAAACAGAAACACGAGGAACATGCATCCTGAAAAAATGTACTTCAATAAAAAGTTCCGTACAAGAATCATCATGTGCTCTATGTGCATAATATTATAGTGAATTTGTATATGGGACTTTATGATACAATAGTTACCTCGTAAAGAGGTAAATGTTTTCATTAATCCTAACTATTCATTATAGTTGAATATTAGAATAAAAAAACAAAAAAACTTATCAACAGGAAGCTGCCGGTCACAGCTCCTTTTCTTTCCACTTTGATCCGAATTTGTTTTAATAATATTTTTTTGGAAATTTTTGTAAACTTGGTACCGATTCAAAAAATAGCAAAAGTGGATACATGTCGACCGACCATTGGTTGAACCAGGCCACGTCAGTCTAGTTCGGCCCATAGTCGGTCGAACAAGCCGCAACAGATAGTTCGGTCGAGCGCACAACAAGCACTGATAGGTGTTTGCCCCTGATCGATCGAACTAATTTGACGTGGCCTAGTTTAGCCGACCATTGACTAAACTAGACTGACACCTTTAGTTTGGCGGATGGTCGGTTGAACTAGGGCCCGCAGCATAGTTCGGTCGATTAGGGGCCGAACCTGGCTCTATAAAAGAAGGGTGCTTCCCTCTTCTCAGCACATGGACTTCTCCAACAAACCCTGAGTTGCACAAGGTGCTCTCCTCCTATGTGTGTCTCTCCTCCCTTATTTTTCTTCTTAGTTATTAAGTTTATGTTAATTTAGTAGTAGATTAGAAGTAAATTAGTAGTGATTTAGGAGTATATTAGGGATAATTTAGAGTAATCTAGGGGTAGTTTAATCAAGATTTAAAGATAGTTTAGAGTAATCTAGGGTTAATTTATGAGTAGTTTAGAGAAAATATAGACATATTTTGAAGAAACTGAATTTATGTTGATATATCATGGTAGATGGTGCAAAAGGATAGATCTGATCACGGTTACGATCCTCATCACCATTTGTCGAAAGGTGTCGAATCCCCTATGTGTTTTTGTGGAGACAAATGTAAATTCATAAGAAGTATGGATGACCTCACATACGAGATGAGGTATTATAAGTGTGGCAACTATTCGCGGACTCCTGAAAAGCCAAACCAGTATGAATAACTTTTTGTTTAGTTATATATTGTTATCGAATAAATCACCTATAATATGTCTATTAATATTTCCACGTGTAGGTAACTTCTCCACCGTCGCCACCTCCACTATGTGACTTTGTCAAATGGATCGACAAAGAGATGTATCCGGAGGACTAGACCTCTCTTATGAGACACAAGGAGTTCAATAGGGAGCTCTTTGAGATGAGATACCAGTGGGAATGTGAGCATGAGGAAGAATAGAAGAGGAGGAAGGTGGAGCGCAAGGCAAGAGAGGAGCGTGAGGCCGATAGAGAGAGGAAGCGTGAGAGGGCTCGTCATGCTAAAGAAGTAGGATCGGAGGCCATAAGGAAGGAAAAGTACCCTCGTTGCACTCAGTAGTCACGTAGTCATATTTGAATATAACAATTGTATTGTACCGTGTTATGTCGTGTATTCTGTTATCTGTTGTTGATGCTGGACTATTTTAATTACTACGTATTTGTTAGTTTATCATGCTACGAGTTTATGATAAAATTGCGAGTAGATGTTTTTCTTCGAATCAATCCAGAAAGCTACGTAATTCTGATCAAATAGTTAAAGACAGTTAGATAGAGATGTTTCAATGCACACAATATAATATTTGAAGATGTTTGATAACAAAACAACATAAATTAGGCTTAATAAATAGTTCATTACATTACAAATGGTCTGGACCCGCCATCCTATTGATTTAGCCATTGTTTCTCTTCCCTAGCACGTCTTCGTTGCTCTCGGTACCTATTGTATTTCCTATGTTGCCTATTCTCTTCACTCCGTCTTGCACTCCTTTCTCACTCATTAGCTTTAACCCTTCTCGTTTCATAATCCGAGTTATTTTCCACCTCTTTGATAGAACCATCCTCGTATGTGTTGAAAGAATTATGCCCAAGAAAATTCTCAAAGGATCAGAAGTTCCGATTTGGAGTCGGAAGTTCCAGTTATTTTCTGAATTAGAAACTGAGAGCTTAAATCAGAAGTTCCGATGACTTATGGTTTGAGAAACCGAGAGCTCAAATCAGAAGTTCAGGTTTGGAATCCAAAGTTCCGATTATGTCTGATTTATTGGCAAAGAGTTCAAACCAGAAGTTCTGATTTACAATTGGGAGTTCCGATGTTGAGATGATCAAAAGTTCCAATAGGAGTATCAGAAGTTCTGATAATTTCTAGGTTGCAGACTGAGAGTCTAGATCGGAAGTACCGATTCAGGATCAGAAGTTCCGAGGTGGACGAAACAAATTAGATCTATTAGGACTTAATGTGTATTTGGACCTAGGGTCCTAGCCCTATATAAAGGGAGAAGGAGGTCATGGATATAAGATTAATTACATTTTAGATTAGATCTAAACCCTAGCCTCCAATAACCTCTCTTCTCCCTTCTTGATCTCAATAGTTAAAATTGTGATTTCTCCTAAGATTTCATGAACGGTGCTAGCACGTCGGTGTGAGATCAACCTCATCCTTATACATGTGGACTCCATAGAGGTGTTGCTTGAAAAGCGACGCTTGTGGGCTTCTTCACGTGGACATTGTCGGTCTTCATCGATCGGATCGCTGGGGAACAGGCAGAGCAAGAAGAGGATAAGTGAGGACACCCTTCCCTAACATCTTCTCCCACTGCGCTAGCGCGTCTCGTGTTAGAAGGTAACGATTTATGATCCCTCACACGCATGGTTCTAGGGTTTAGGAGTGAAATTTTTGAAATTGTCGGCTAGCGTAGCTTCCCTATATCCCAACAGTGGTATTAGAGCCTACGTGCATATTGTTCGATATGGATCGATCACGTATGGAGATACGTTGTGGAAAATAGATTGGATCTATTTTCCGTTTGTTAGATTTCAAAAGTTTTGATACTGATCAAAAGTTTCGTTGGATCAGAAGTTTCGATTTGGATTCGGAAGTTCTGATGCCAAACATAATTCAATACAGAGAGCAATTTTACTATCAGAAGTTCTAATATTAGATTGGAAGTACCGATGTTGGATCGGAAGTTCCGATGTCATATAGAGGGCAATTTGCCACCGGAAGTTCCGATCCACCAAAAACTAGAAATTTCGAGCCTATTGAGCTGAAATTTTCATATCTAGATATCGGTCACTTGTAGATTCTTCGCCTAACTTTGTTTTGTAGAGAATGTTGTGACTTGTATTGCCTTAGTGAGAATGTATGAGATGCATTTCTTGTAATTAATATGGCCTGTGTCATGATTATTTATAGCCCAAGGTTTTTCAATAGTTGTATGACCTGCATGTTGACTCGTGATGCTTTGACTCATGTAACTAGTATAGGTGCTAATATTGGTAATAGGCTAGTACAGGTTCATAGAGGTCGGAGACGCACATAAATGATGGGAACCATGGAGATGGAGATCGCCATGTGAAGGAGCCATACTATGTCACAGTCAATGTGTTACCTGTGGTGCTTACTTATGTTCCTGTCATACTATTATTGCATGTTTCGTGCACGCTAGGGAACGTCACCTTGCTAGAATAGTTTTCTCTCAAAAAATTAAGTATTGATGCTCTTTCCAATAGCTACACCTACCAAGGATCTCGATCATCAATTGTGGGTCTGCCAAAGTAGGGTGCTATCTTTTATCTTGATTAGTTAGGGTGGAAGTCGGACTTCCGCATGCATAGTATTGGTTTGCATAATAAAGCTATCAAAACAGTTTTGGGCTTTGAGGCATGGAGTTGGATGATGTGCATTGGATGCTACTCTAATGAACAAGAGTCACATATGATGTACTTAGCAAAATGTTGCTTACCTATGTCAGTTAGCTTCTAGCGGTGATGCCAAATCTCACTAGGAGTTAGTTGAATATGGATCTTGTCACAATATTAGTCATTGGAGGGAAAGTGACTAGTTTTAATAGTGATAAATCTTTTATTGAATAGAAGATAAACATAGCATAATGCTAATTATTGCATTTAATTTTGTAGATCATGGCACCAACTGTTAAGAACACTTTAGTTTTTATTTTGTGATCGATCCTTTATGGAACACTCATGATGAATATGTTCTCAAACAAAAGAAAAAGGAATATGTTCTAGAATATCAGGATTTCTTTGCATGAGAATATCATGAAATGTCAAGTTTAAGCTGATCAATTGTAGAACATCGAATCCCAATCAAGTAGGGATATCGGCCATTCAAGTAGTCACCTCGGCGATTCAAGACAAAGATATATCTAGGGGTAGGAAAAATTAACAAAAAACTGAACCTAACTGAACCAAAAACACTATTTCAGTTATTTTAATAATATTCAATTTCCATTTTTAAAAATTTCGGTTTTCATCAGTGGAAAA
Source organism: Zizania palustris (assembly GCA_019279435.1). Taxonomy (NCBI): domain Eukaryota; kingdom Viridiplantae; phylum Streptophyta; class Magnoliopsida; order Poales; family Poaceae; genus Zizania; species Zizania palustris. The sequence continues at coordinate 19,825,445 of JAAALK010000081.1, forward strand.
CCGAAACAACCAAAAAAACTGAATCGTACTAAATCAGCATGTAGTATCCGGTTTTGATTTGGTGCTTTGGGCTTCCTAGCGTGGTGCACTGGTGCTTGCATACAGGCCATAGGGCATTGCGCTGGTTAGTGGTGGGCAATCGGGCTTGCATGTCAGCCCGTTAGCATTAATGGGCTTCCCAACAGGTATGCAAAAAAGCCCCACTGGCCACCGCAGCCCGCCATGCACGATGTAGTCGCCGCTACTGCAGTGTGCTTGCCCACCTAGCACACTGGTGCGGCTGCTCGCTCCGCTCCAGCTCCCAAGCTAATGGTCCACCATGTACTCGGTAAAATCCGAAAACAAAAAAAACGAACCAAAATAATTTTTTTTTGGATCGGTTTGACTAATTTTTATGTAGTATTCAGTTTCTATTTTTGAAAAACCAAAATTCCTAAAAACGGAAAAACCATACCAAAAAAACCGAAACAACCGATTGCCCACCCCTATATATATCCAGATATCAAAGTCAAGGTGACAAGGTTGTATGACGTAAGATTTATAAGACCATGCTAATATGGAGAGTGGGTATTGAACATTGTGCTAGTATGGAAGAAAAGTGGGAAGCTCAAGATATGTGTTGACTTTCTAAACAAAGCAACCTTAAAGGACAAATACCTAATGCCAATCACAGACTTACTGGTGGATGCCGCATCGGGTCACAAGATTATCAACTTCATGGACGAGAATGCAGGTTATAATTAGATTTTCATGGATGACGAAGACATCCATAAGACGACCTTCAAGTGCCCAGGCGCTATCGGACTTTATGAGTGGGTGGTGGTGACCTTCGGCTTGAAAAATGTCGGAGCAACTTACCAGAGGGCCATGAACTATATTTTCCACAACTTGATCGGTATATTGGTAGAAATATACATAGACAATGTCATGGTAAAATCGATCAGTACTTAAGATCATGTGGCCGATCTACATCAAGTTCTAGAAAGAGCCAAGAAATATGGATTATAGATGAATCCTAAGAAATGTGCTTTTGGTGTATCGGCGGGAAAATTTTTGGGCTTTATTGTGCATAAAAGAGGGATTGAGATCAGTCAGTGTAGTATTGAAGCAATGAAGAACACTCAGCCCCCTACCGATAAAACCAAGTTGTAGTCACTAATCGGGAAGATAAACTTTCTCAGTAGGTTCATAGCTGATCTTTCAAGAAAAATAGAGCCATTCACTCCACTGTTGAAGTTGAAGCCTGATCAGGAATTTATACAGAGAGAGAAGCAGTAGAAGGCGTTTGACGAGATTAAAGAATACTTAATCTCGCTACTGGTGTTGATGCCACCACAAAAAGGGATTTCGTTCAGGTTATACTTATCGGCTGATGATAAAGCCATCAGGTTAGTCTTGGTGTAGGAGATTGATAAAAAAGAGGGTAATTTTCTATCTCAGTAGAAGGCTACTAGACACTGAGACCCGATACCCCATAGTGGAAAAGTTCTGTTTATGTTTGTACTTCTCGCGCACCAAATTAAGGCATTACCTACTGTCGTCGGAGTGCACCATAATATGTAAGGCCGATGTCATTAAGTACATGATATCGACCCTAGTGTTGAAAGGGCGTATCAGAAAATGGGTTCTCGCTCTCACCGAGTTTGACCTCAGATATGAATCGACTAAGGTGGTAAAGGGACAAGCGATAGCCGATTTCATAGTCCAGCATAGGGATGAAGCAGTAATTTATGTTGAACTGACACCATAGACCTAGTAATTATTTCCCCTTGAGGGCATCATTCGAATTTTCATACACCATCAAACCTTTCTCCACCAACAATTATGCCGAGTACGAAGCATTGTTGAAAGGGTTAGGACTGTTGGAAGAAGTGGACACTGATACAGTAGAAATTTTGGGAGACTCCCTGTTGGTGATGTGGCAATTGATATGTCAGTACGGGTGCAAGGACGATGTGCTAAAAGAATATCATGATCAGTGCCAAGCTATAATGTCAAGATTCAGAGGCGTAACTCTTACTTATATCCCAAGGGAGCAGAACTCAGAAGTAAATGATTTGGCCCAAACGGTATCAGGGTATAAGATGATGGCCATGTCGATCGAGGTGGATATAACAGAAATAGAGGTCGATGATTGGAGGTATGGTATCATCAATTATTTGAAAAATCCTTTGACGTCGGCACCAAAAAAGCTCAGATATCAAGCAACGAGATATGTGCTGCTCAGTGAAGACTTGTACTATCGAACGACCAATGGAGTTCTCCTCAAATGTATAAGCATTGAAGAAGCCAAAGTGGTGATTTGCGAAGTACACGATGGCATATGCGGAACACACCAATTAGCCTAGAAAATGAAGTAGTTTATTCGGAGAGCAGGTTACTTTTGGCCGACTATGGTTGAAGACTGCTCTTGGGGGAAATTACTCCATTTCTAGGGCTTAAAGATTAATTCATCAAAGGCTGGAGCATACTCCAAAGCTAGTGAGCAGAGGTTCGAAGGATGAGTCACCACACCGGAGGATGCAGCGGTGCGAAGCCCTGGAGAACCCTCCGAATGGGAGATGGAGGCCTCGAAGCCGAAGGACATGATTGATTGGATGTCCACCTTATCCATCTACCTTGTAGTATTTTACCTTATATAACCTTGTTTATGGTACCGAATAGTTTCCACTATGTCGGTTGTAATCTAGGGGTAAATAGGTCTTTTCCTTATGCTTTTCCCCTATAAATACCCCCTTTGTACCTTGTAAAAGGGGATCCAGAACAAGTTGTTCATTACACTCATTCGGACCACTCGAGTTATTATCCAATTCGGAGGCTCGAAGTAGTCCTAAAACACAAGCTCCTTGTTTGTCCGTTCTTGATCTCAGAGAACATGTTGGCGTAACATTTGCGCCAACAGTTGGCGCCGTCCGTGGGGATCCAAGTTCTAAAAGCTTGTTCTCTGCTGCTGACTGCACTTCGAAGAGCACTTACGGAGGGAGCCTCGGAGTCTCAAGATTCCGCGCACCCTTCAGTTAAGGGCTTCTTAGTGCAGCCCGAAGGCCTTCACTCGACCCCTCGAGTCGTTCGAAGTCCTCCGTCTCCAAGACCTCTTCGTGGCTAGCTATGCCTCCGAAGCGAAGTCAGGCTTCAGATCCTCTCTGAAGGTCCCCTCGGACCACAGGAGCCGGACCCTCGGCTAATCCGGCGATTCCCACCGAGACTGCTGGGCATCGAGTGCCCCGGGGCCCTCAGGCTCCTCCTACGGTGCTTCAGACCGACTACGTCAGCTCCCGAGACCCGGAGGTGCCCTCCGACGAAGACGAAGACCTTCCTGAAACCGAGGCTATGCAACTAGCCAGGCTTCAGGAGGAAGTATCCAGGTGGAGGCAAGAAGCCGCCGATCGCCTCCGCACTCAAGCTTCCACCGAAACTCCAGGAGGGCCTCAAGACGGTGGTACCCACAATCTCCCAAAAGTTATCCAAGTCCCGGAGGAAGCCGAGAATGCATCCTTCGATAACGAGTCTCCATTACATTCGGATTTACAGAGAGTGCCTTTCGACCCCAGATTCAAGGCCTCGAAACTACACAAGTACTCCGGGGGGTCGGACCCCGGAGTGTTCGCCCGCTCTTACGCCCTGGCAATAGAAGCGAGTGGAGGGGTGCGAAGCACTATGGCAAAATGCTTCCCCCTCGCCCTCGAAGGCGTGGCACTCCGCTGGTTCTGGTCCCTAAAGCAAAGATCGATCAGTTCCTGGGAGCAGGTGAAGAAGAAATTTGTGAGAAACTTCCAAGGCACCTTCGTGGCTCCAATGTCCACAGGAAGTTTGTTCCAGGTAAAGCAGCGGGTGGGAGAAACCCTCCGGGAGTACTTCACGCGCTTTGCCCACACCAAATCACAGATCAAGGGCCTGTCTACCTCTTCGGTAGTCGATGCTGCCCGCGAAGGGGTGCTGAACCCCGACCTCCTAAGCAAACTCCATCGGAAGCCGGTGACGTCTATGGCGCAGCTCATGGCATACTTCAAACAATATGCCAAGGCGGAGGAAGGCTGTCTTCGGCGAGTTGAAGCATCGTCGCCCACCCTCCGAGAAGTCAAAAGGGAGCCCGAAGCCCCCGCTCCCCTACAACCTCCACAAGACAACCGCTTCAACGAGTACAAGCGGGGGAAGAAGCATTTCCGTTCGGAGGTGTTAAGCATTGCACCTTCCGTCCCGAAGGCACCTGCCAATTTCCAGCAGGCGCAGAACTTCAGGGCTGGAGCACCGAAGCCTCAAGAGAGAGCGCCTGGCAGGCGCCAGAGCTTTTTCTGCCGCGTGCATGGCGATAATAGGAGCATGACACGAAGTACTGCAAGTCGGTGTTAACCCTTCGGGGTGAATACCTAGGACGGAGTACGGGGCATGGTGCTTCGGATCGAGCCCCACAATCGGCACGCTCGGAGCCTGTACAATCTGTGGCCCGAGCCGGTGCCCCTGAAGCCCCCATGTGGCTGCCGGTGGCCAACATTATGCCACCACCAAAGCAAGAAGACCCGTAGGACCGTGGCAAGAGAGTAGTCCTGCCCATCTCCGGAGGGGGGACCCTTGGAAGCATGTCCAAAAGGCAGCGGCGTGAGTACGTCCGCGAGGTCGGGCACATTGGGACCTCGAGTTCCGCCGAAGGGATGCCAGAGTGGTCCCACGTGCCCATCTCGTTTACCGCCAGTGATGCTGCGGGGGTGACGTTCCCCCATGCTGACCCATTGGTCATTTCTGCTGATATAGCAGGAGTGGAGGTCCGAAGGATCCTGGTAGATGGTGGGAGCTCCGCGGACATACTCTTTGCCCAAGCCTTTGATCAGATGTGCATACCTCAGAAGCATCTACTTCCAGCAGCTCGGCCGCTTCAAGGGTTATCAGGACCGCCTCTCGATGCCCTCGGCCAAATAGGCCTCGAGGTTGCCTTCGGAGAGGGGCCTTTGGGCCGAGTAGAAGAGGTGATCTTCGACGTGGTTGACGCCCCATACGCTTACAATGGTATCTTCGGCCGAGGGATGTTGAACCAGTTCGGGGCTATAGCACACCATAATTACCTTTGTCTCAAAATGCCCAGGCAAGGTGGAGTGCTTACTATTTTAGGAGACCAAGCTGTAGCCCGGAGGATGGAGTATGGCCATGGGCAGCCGTTGGACCCCCGGCAAGTGCATAATGTGGTGGAAAGCATCGAAGAAGTGCCGGAGACCTCGAACCCACCGAAGGGATCATCGCTCAAGCCAAGCCCGGAGGGTGATGTGGAGACAAGAATAATTTCGAAAGATGGCAAAGAGTACCCAGTACAGTTCGGCAAGGGGCTATCCCCGGAAATAGCTGCCTTGTTAAAAGAAGTCGTCAGGAGAAATCTGGACGTATTTGCTTGGACTGACGAAGACATCACCGGGGTCGATCGAAGCATCATCGAGCATAGTTTGCTCATCAACCCGAAGGCCAGGACAGTACGCCAGGGGCTCCGCAAGCTGTCAGCAGAAAGAGCAAGCCTCACCAAGACCGAAGTAGAAAAAATGTTAAGAGCTAGCATCATCAGGGAGGTAGCCCATACCGAGTGGCTGGCTAACCCTGTTTTTGTAAGGAAGAAGGACTCGAACAAATGGCGCATGTGTATTGACTTCACTTCATTAAATAAAGCATGCCCGCGAGACCCCTACCCGATGCCCCGAATAGATCAGCTGGTAGATTCCACAGCCGGCTCCGAATTGCCAAGTTTCCTCGACGCTTACTCCGGATATCATCAAGTATGGCTGAAACGCGAAGACGAAGCCAAGACAAGATTTATAACTCCTTCCGGAGTATTTTGTTATGTAAGAATGCCTTTTGGGCTACGGAACACCGGAGCCACCTTTTCGCGTTTAATAGCTAAGGCTCTAGGTCATCAGATAGGCCAGAATGTCGAGGCCTATATGGATGATATTGTAATAAAAAGTGCTCAAAAGCACCAGCATAGCCTAGATCTAGCTGAAACATTTGAGAGCCTCCGAGCATGTGGAGTACGCCTCAATCCAGAAAAATGTATATTCGGAGCACAAGCAGGAAAACTGCTAGAGTACTTAGTTTCGAGCAGGGGAATCGAAGCTAGCCCAACACAGATAAGTGCGCTACAAAGGATGGCTCCACCAGAGAATTTGAAGCAAGTTCAGAAGCTAGCAGGAAGACTCGCAGCTCTTAGCAGGTTCCTGGCCAGGTCAGCAGAGCGGAGCCTCCCAATTTTCAAAGCACTAAAGGGGTCCGAAAGCTTTCAGTGGACATCGGAGTGCCAGAAGAGCTTCGATGATATAAAGGCATACCTCAGAAGATTATCAATTTTGACCGTTCCCCTCCCAGAAGAAACACTGCTCCTTTATCTTGCAGCAACAAGTTCAGCGGTGAGCGCAGTATTGGTCCGGGAAGTTGAGCTTAAAGAAAAGCTAGTCCAGAACCCAGTGTATTTTGTGTCGGAGGCATTATCCGGAGCTAAAGTCAGATACTCCGAGCTCGAGAAGTTTGTTTATGCCCTAGTAATGGCCTCGCGAAAGCTAAGGCATTATTTCTTGGTGCATAACCTGATCGTCCCTACATCGTATCCTCTTGGGGATATGCTCCGAAATAAAGATTCTACGGGCAGGATTGGAAAATGGGCGGTCGAGCTGGCACCCTTCGGAATCTCCTTCACGGCGAGAACAACTATTAAATCTCAAATTATAGCAGATTTCGTAGCAGAGTGGACTCCATCTGCTATTTGGGCCCCGGAAGAACCCTCCGAAGGTTTTTGGACAATATTTTCTGACGGAGCTTATCAAGCATCAGGTGCCGGAGCAGGGGCCGTCATCATATCACCATCGGGGCAGAAGGCCATGTATTCTGCGAGGCTTAACTTCAGAACCACTAATAACATTGCCGAGTATGAAGGAATCTTGCTAGGACTCCGAAAGGCTAAGGCACTCGGAGCTGCAAGAATAGTGATTAAGACAGATTCCCAAGTCGTCGCGGGGCATGTTGATAAAAGTTTTCAAGCAAAAAATCCGCATCTAGCACAATACCTTGAAGAAATCCGCAAGGCCGAAGCAGCATTCAAAGGATTTACAGTTCGAAGTATCCCTCGGGCAGAGAATCAACTTGCAGATATTCTGGCAAAGGCTGCAGCAGGGGCGGTAGACCTCCTGGAGGGTTCTTTCTACGAAGAACTAGCGCAGCCAGTAGCTGTTCAAATACCCTCTTCGGAGGTACCGTGCATTCCAATTACAGATTGGCGGGCTCCGATAATGAACACATTCCAAGGTAGCATGGACCCTCACGAAAGTCCAGAAGCCCGAAGGTTGCAAGCAAGAGCCCGAAATTACAAACTTATTGATGGAATATTATACAAAGCTGGAGTGTGTTCACCCCTACTTAGATGCATCTCACAGCCCGAAAGTGAAGACATACTTCGAGACATCCACGAAGGCTTGTGCGGAGGTCATTTAGCCCCTCGAGCGCTAGCAGGCAAGACGCTTCGGCAAGGATTTTATTGGCCAACTATAGTAAGAGATGCGGAGGAACTGGTTCGAACATGCCAAGGCTGCCAGTGGATGGGAAGACGGAGCCATCGCCCGCCAACTCAGCTTCAAGTTATTGCCCCAGTATGGCCAATGGCTAGATGGGGCATGGACCTCATAGGCCCTTTCCCAGTGGCAAAAGGAGGCTTGAAATTTGCGGTAGTGGCAATCGAGTATTTCTCAAAATGGGTTGAAGCGGAGCCATTAACAGCTATCACCTCGAGGAACGTCCAAAAATTTTTCTGGCAGAATGTTATATGCAGGTTCGGAGTTCCAAGAGAGTTGACGGTGGATAATGGAACCCAGTTCGAAGCTGACACCTTCCAAATATTTTGTGAAGAACTGAGCATTAAGCTATGCTTCGCGGTGGTGCGACATCCACAGTCCAACGGAGCCGTTGAGCGAGCCAACGGGAACATCCTCTCCGGGGTGAATCGCCGAATCGTTGGATTGGCCAAGGGGCTGTGGGTAGAAGAGCTCCCCAAAATCTTGTGGTCCATTCGAACCACTCAAACCAGGTCAACAGGTTTCACACCATTCAGATTGCTCTTTGGAGATGAGGCCATGACTCCTACGGAGCTCAGAGGTGGATCGCTTCGCGTAATTCAACCTGGGGACGAAGATGACCGGAGCACTTTGCTGGATTTGTCAGAAGAAACAAGGCTTCGAGCTATCGCCAACCTGACTAAGTACCAGGACCACACCAAAACATGGTATGACCCGAAGGTAAAGCTAAATGAGTTAAAGCCTGGCCATCTAGTGTTGCGAAGTGTAATAGCTCCGGGGAAGCTAGGAAACAAATGGGAAGAACCATATGTTATCTTACGCTCATGACGCCCCGGATCATTTAAATTAGCTAATTTAGAAGGAGAAGAGTTGAAGCATGCATGGCATGCAGAGCACCTTAAGCGTTATTTTGCTCAGGGGCCCTTTGTATTCACTTGTAAAAAATTTCCTTTCTATGAATAAAGATAAGGGTCGAATTTTGTTTGCTCTTCGAATATCCCTTACTCCTGATGGACGCATTAGGAGGACAGAGATGCTTGTAGAGCCAAGCATTTTTCTCAAGACCCAGGCAGCTGCCTTCGAACCATTGGTTCAAAGGCTCCATTGCCAACCTACGGATTCCAGGCTCCGGCTTGTTAGGATCCGTAGAAGAGTCTAAGGACTTTAAAGAAAAACAGACTTTCGGCCTCCGGGTGCGAAGTGTCTGTAAAAGAGCCAAAGGTGGCCAACCTACGGATTCCAGGCTCCGGCTTGTTAGGATCCGTAGAAGAGTCTAAGGACTTTAAAGAAAAACATACTTTCGTCCTCCGGGTGCGAAGTGTCTGTAAAAGAGCCAAAGGTGGCCAACCTACGGATTCCAGGCTCTGGCTTGTTAGGATCCGTAGAAGAGTCTAAGGACTTTAAAGAAAAACAGACTTTCGGCCTCCGGGTGCGAAGTGTCTGTAAAAGAGCCGAAGGTGGCCAACCTACGGATTCCAGGCTCCGGCTTGTTAGGATCCGTAGAAGAGTCTAAGGACTTTAAAGAAGAACAGACTTTCGGCCTCCGGGTGCGAAGTGTCTGTAAAAGAGCCGAAGGTGGCCAACCTACGGATTCCAGGCTCCAGCTTGTTAGGATCCGTAGAAGAGTCTAAGGACTTTAAAGAAAAACATATTTTCGGCCTCCAGGTGCGAAGTGTCTGTAAAAGAGCCAAAGGTGGCCACCCTACGGATTCCAGGCTCTGGCTTGTTAGGATCCGTACAAGAGTCTAAAGACTTTAAAAGCGAACAAATTTTTAGTCCTCGGGCGTACAAATGATAAGTATAAATTCGAAGCATGCGGTTGTTCGGAGATTCATTGTGCCTAGCAAACCCTTCTCTATAGTAAAGGCTCCACAACCCACAAGGGGGGTCGGAGGATAGGAGTCACACAGCATACTTTCGAAGCATTTCAAATTAAATTATTATACTTTTACATCAAGAGAAATTTGTGTCTGTTGGGGGAGATAATCCCTGGAGTCGGCGGGCTGGGCCCCCCAGCCGGAGGGCCCAGCCGTGGCGGCCGGAGGTCCCCGTCCGGAGGGGCGTGGCCGAAGGTCACCTTCCGGAGGAGCGCGGCCGGAGGTCGCCGCCCGGAGAAGCGTGGCCGGAGGTCACCCCCGGAGGAGCAGGGCCGGAGGTCACCGTCCGGAGAAGCGTGGCCGGAGGTTACCTTCCAGGGGATTGAAGCCGGAGGTCGCCCTTCGGCGTAGAATACAAGAGCCCGCCCTCCGGAGGCTAGAGGTCCGGCGCTCTCGGCGGACCCAGCAAGACGAGCCCAAAGGGAGTCTCGGCGGGAAAAGGACCGGTGGTCGCGCGAAAGGACAGGATCGCGATCTTCCGAGCCGTGTCGGGCGGCGCAGGAAGCATCTGACGCGGCCGATACGCTGTCAGAATCGAATCTTCTTGTCTGTACTATGTACCTCTTTGTCTGTACCACTGGTCAGGGTTGGTCGGGTGGCCGTTGGCAGCCTGGAGGCGTTTGGTCCTCTGGGCGGGGCGCCCTATAAATACCCCCACTACAGTTGTAACGGACACGCAACCCAGAGCATTGAATACACCACTCTTGTTTTCCACTAAAACCTGCTGGTTCGATCCGTCGTTCCAACAGTTGGCGCCGTCCGTGGGGAAACTAGTCCGAAAAGCTAGCGTCCTCTACATCTATCCAAAGCATGTCGAGCCGGAAGGGAGCAAGCACGGCCCCCCTGCGCAGGTCGACCCGAACCGCTGGGGGCGAGCCCGCCCCAACCGTCGACCCCGATCCTTCAGTCCCCGTCACCACCACCGTCGGAGCGGCGCCCCCAGCGGGCTCCACCCTGTTGCAAGAAGAGGCGCCCGGAGCTCAAGGCACCGACGGTCCGCCCGAGCCGACCTCCGCCAACCTGGCCGGGTCTCCGAGCGGGCCGCCGGAGCGGCATCTCCCAGGTGGACCCCCGGTAGTAGTGTCCCTTCAGACGGACTACGTCCGTTCGCGGGACCCCGACACAACTTCCGGGGGAAGCGGGAGCCAGGCTGATGCCCTGGCTGCCGAGAACGCCAGGCTAAAGGCGGAGCTGGCTTTGTGGCGTCAGGAAGCGTCGCTCCGGCCCCCGGCCCCCCCGGCAGCCTTTCGCGCCGCAAGAGCTGCGGTCACGGACCTGAGCGACGACGAGAACCCCCCGGAGGAGGAGAACGCTTCGTACGACGAGGACTCTCCCCTGCACCCAGACCTCCAGAGGGTGCGCTTCAGCTCGAGCTTCCGCGCCGCCAAGCTCCCCAAGTACTCTGGGGACTCCGACCCCGGCGAGTTCTCTCGCTCCTACGCTCTGGCAATAGAAGCGTCCGGGGGGAGCCGGGACGCCATGGCCAAGTGTTTTCCTCTGGCGCTCGAAGGGATCGCCCTTCGGTGGTTCTGGTCTATCCGGCCAGGGACCATCCACTCGTGGGAGCAGCTGAAAAAGAAGTTCGTCAACAACTTCCAGGGGACCTTCGTGGCCCCCATGTCTACCGGGAGCCTTTTTCAAGTGAAGCAGCAACCCGGAGAGACACTGCGGCAGTACTCCCAGCGCTTTGCGCACACCAAGGCTCAGATCAAGGGGCTTTCCGCTTCTTCGGTCATCGACGCGGCCCGGGAAGGCGTCACCCACCCAGGACTCCTCGACAAGCTCCACCGGAAGCCCATCTCTTCGGTGGCGCAGCTCATGACGTACTTCGAAGAGTACGCTCGGTCCGAAGAGGGCCAGATACGTCGACAGGCGATGGTAGTCCCCGTCCGGGCTTCGAACGCCCGAGCATACGAAGCGCCTCCGGAGCCCAGCCGGGGCCCACGTCGCGCCCCTGACTTCCGGCGCCCGGAGCCCGCGCGCCCGGATCTCGTTCGTCAAGATTCTCGGCGGAGCCGGAAGCATTTTCGGGGGGAAGTCCTTAACATCACCCCTCAAGCGCCCGCCAAGCACCTGCACACGCCCGGCGGAAGTCGCCAGGCCGGGCCCAAGCCTCCACCCCGGGCACCTGTCAGGGGGACCTTTTACTGCAGCGTCCATGGCGAGAACCGGAGCCACGACACCGACTCCTGCCGCACCATCCTCGCTCTTCGCAGCGATTACCTCGAGCGCCAGTCCGGTCGCGGTTCCTCCGATCGGGGGCACTCCGCCCCTCGGCCGGACCAGGTCCAAATAGTCGGGCGTCAGGAAGAGCCGGAGGCCGTGACCCCGGCCGAAGGATTCGGCGGAATCCCGGCCCTCACACTCGAAGCCGGTCCGGATCGTGGCAAGCGCGTAGTCCTTCCCATATCCGGAGGAGGAGCCCTCGGAGCGCTGTCCAAGCGGCAGCGTCGGGATTACGTTCGGGAAGTCGGGCACATCGGCACGTCCAGCCCTTCAGTCCTCCCGGAGTGGTCCCACGTCCCCATCAGCTTCACCGTCGAAGATGCCGCCGGCGTCAAGTTTCCTCACGCCGACCCACTCGTCATTTCGGCGGACATCGCCGGAGCCGAGGTGCGTCGCATTTTAGTCGACGGGGGGAGTTCCGCTGACATCATCTTCGTGCAGGCCTTCGACCAACTGTGCTTGTCCCGCAAGCACCTGTTGCCAGCCTCGCGGCCACTCCAGGGCTTCTCAGGACCTCCGCTCGACGCCTTGGGCCAGGTCTCATTGGAAGTGGCGTTCGGCACCGCGCCCCTCCAACGTCGGGAGGAAATTCTATTCGACGTCGTCGACACTCCATACGCCTACAACGCCATCTTCGGCCGGGGGATGCTCAACCGCTTCGGCGCCATCGCTCATCACAACTACCTCTGCCTCAAGATGCCGACTCCCGGAGGGGTGTTGTCTGTGCTGGGCGACCAAGCTGCCGCCCGCCGGGTCGAGTACGGCCACGCGGCGCCACTGGAGCCGCGGCAGGTCCACAGTGTCCGCGAAGGCGCCGGAGGCGCCAACCTCCCACCGGAGGCCAGCCCTGCGCAGAAAGGACGCCCCGTCAAACCCCTCCCAGAAGGCGAAATCATCACCAAGACCCTGACTCGCGGAGGGAAGGAGTACTCGATCAAGTTCGGGGGGGGCTTGGAGCCAGAAATATCAGCACAGCTCGAGGCCATCGTCTGCAACAACCTCGACATCTTCGCATGGTCGGACGACGACATTCCTGGCGTCGATCGGACTATCATTGAGCATTCACTGGCAGTCGATCCGAAGGCACGACCAGTCCGCCAGGGGCTTCGGAGGCTGTCCGCTGAGCGGGCTGAGCTCGCCAAGGCCGAGACCGACAAGCTGCTCCGCGCCGGGGTCATCAAGGAAGTGAGTCACACCGACTGGTTGTCCAACCCTGTGTTCGTCCAGAAGAAAACATCTGGCAAATGGCGCATGTGTATCGACTTTACTTCTTTAAATAAAGCTTGCCCCCGTGATCCCTACCCGCTGCCTCGTATTGATCAGCTAGTAGATTCCACAGCCGGAGCCGAGCTCCTCAGCTTCCTCGATGCCTATTCCGGTTATCATCAGATCTGGCTCAAACCCGAAGACCAGGTGAAAACCAGCTTCGTCACCCCGGCCGGAGTGTTCTGTTACCTCCGGATGCCCTTCGGTCTCCGTAACGCCGGAGCAACCTTTTCAAGGTTAATCTCAAAGGCCCTCGGTCATCAGCTCGGGCGGAACGTGGAAGCTTACATGGACGACATCGTCATCAAGACTGCCTCCGCAGGTCAGCACGGGTCCGACATGGCCGAAACCTTCGACAGCCTCCGGCGGTGTGGGATACGGCTCAACCCTGACAAGTGCGTCTTCGGAGCACGCGCCGGGAAGCTGCTCGGGTACCTCGTCTCCAGCCGCGGCATCGAAGCAAGTCCAACGCAAGTTCAAGCATTGCAGGACATGGCACCACCTCAGAATCTGCGGCAGGCGCAGAAGTTGGCCGGACGCTTGGCCGCCTTGGGGCGTTTTCTCGCCAAATCAGCAGAGCGAAGTTTGCCCATCTTCAAAGCGCTTCGAGGTTCCAAGCATTTCGAATGGACCCCCGAGTGCCAGGATTGTTTCCAGCAGATCAAGGATTATCTCTCCAGCCTCGTGGCCCTCGCCACACCACGGGCCGACAGCCCCTTGCTGGTTTATCTCGCCGCCTCAGGCACCGCCGCAAGCGCGGCCTTGGTTCAGGAAGAAGAATGCGGTGGGAAGCTAGTGCAGCGGCCCGTTTACTTCGTCTCCGAGGTTCTCGCCGACGCCAAGGCCAGGTACTCCGAGTTAGAGAAGGTGGCTTATGCCCTCGTCATGGCCTCCCGAAAGCTCCGGCACTACTTCTTGGCCCACGACATCATCATTCCAACAGCCTATCCGTTGGGCGATATGTTCAGGAACAAAGACGCCACCGGTCGCATCGGGAAGTGGGCGGTAGAGCTGGCCCCGTTCGGAATCTCCTTCGTTGCCCGGACGGCCATTAAATCCCAGATTCTCGCTGACTTCGTCGCGGAGTGGACGTGGGCCCGAGAGCCCGCGAGCGCCAGCACGGGTGAAAAGATTTGGACCATTTTTACGGATGGCGCTTACCAGGCCTCCGGGGCTGGAGCCGGAGCAGTCATCGTTTCCCCTTCGGGTCAGCAGGCCCTGTACTCCGCTCGGCTAAGCTTCAAGGCCACTAACAACGTCGCAGAGTACGAAGGTGTCCTCTTGGGACTTCGCAAGGCGCTCGCTTTGGGCGCCGCGCGCGTGATCGTGAAGACCGACTCCCAAGTGGTCGCCGGGCACATCGACAAGTCCTTTCGAGCGAAGCACCCGGACCTCGCTTCCTACCTCGACTCCATCCGCAAGTTCGAAGCCTCCTTCAAGGGCATCTCCGTCCAGAACATCCCGCGAAGCGACAACGCCCAAGCGGATGCCCTCGCTAAGGCCGGAGCCGGTGCCCAGGCCTTGCCGCCAGGGGCTTTCTTCGAGGAACTCGCCCAGCCTTCGGTAACTCATCGAAGCGAGGCGATCGACCCCGTCGCCCCGGAGGAGAGCGCACAGTCGCCGCACCCGGCCCCAGTACTCTGTACGGAAAGCGTCGATTGGCGCGAGCCCATCCTCCGCGCGCTCGCCGGTGGCGATGAAGTCCATCCTAGTCCGGAGCAGGATCGCCTACAACTCCGCGCGCGGTCATTCGAGGTCATCAATGGAATCTTGTACAAGTCCGGAGTATGTTCCCCGCTGCTCCGCTGCGTCACGCATTCCGACGGTGTCGCCCTGCTCCGGGAGATACATGAAGGGCTGTGCGGCAGTCACTTAGCGCCGCGGGCCCTCGCAGGCAAAGCTCTCCGACAAGGCGTGTACTGGCCCACCATCATCGCTGACGCCGAAGAACTCGTCCGCGCCTGCCAAGGTTGCCAGTGGATGGGCCGGCGCAGTCACCGCCCCCCAGCAAAGTTGCTACCTATCCCTCCTGTGTGGCCATTGGCCCGCTGGGGCATGGACCTCGTCGGCCCGCTCCCCAGAGCGAAAGGAAGCCTACGCTTCGTCGTCGTCGCCGTCGAGTACTTCTCCAAGTGGGTCGAAGCAGAGCCTCTCACCACCATCACATCCCGAAGTGTCCAGAAGTTTTTCTGGCAACATATCGTGTGCCGGTTCGGAGTACCCAAGCAGCTCACATTGGACAACGGAACGCAGTTTGATGCCGGCAGCTTCCGGGCATTCTGTGACGAGCTGGGAGTTCAACTTTGCTTCGCGGCCGTGCGGCACCCCCAGTCTAACGGAGCAGTGGAGCGAGCCAACGGGCACATTCTGTCCGGCCTCCATAAGCGTATTGTCGGGTTGGCCCGAGGCACGTGGCCCGACGAGCTACCCAAGGTCTTATGGTCCATCCGAACGACCGTTTCCCGGGCAACGGGCTTCACCCCGTTCCGCCTCATGTTCGGCGACGAAGCGATGACGCCAACGGAGCTCCGCGCCGGTTCACTGCGCGTCGTAGCACCCGAGGTTGAAGATGAGCGCGCCGTCTCCCTTGACCTAGCGGAAGAAACGCGGTTGCGCGCCGTCGCTAACCTGTCCCACTATCAGAAGGAGACCAAGGGGTGGTATGACACCAAGGTTAAGCGCAACGAGTTCCAACCAGGGCATCTCGTCCTCCGCGCCGTGGTCGCTCCTCCCAAGTTGGGCAACAAATGGGACGGACCGTACATCGTTACGAAGTCCGGACGGCCGGGGTCCTACCGCCTCGCTACACTAGAAGGCGAAGAGCTGAAGCATTCGTGGCACGCTGGGGACCTGAAGCGCTACTTTCCGTAACACTACCAATGTACTTTATTCACGGCTATCGCCGCCCGGTTGTATCCCCCATCTGAGAAATAAAATTTTCAGCCAATTATTGCGACCGACACAACTCGCGACGCACCCTCATATTCGGTTTCCGAGCTCCGGCTCGACGCACCCTCGCCTTCGGGCTCCGAGCTCCGGCTCGACGCGCCCTCACGTTCGGGTTCCGAGCTCCGGCTCGACGCGCCCTCACGTTCGGGTTCCGAGCTATGCCTCGACGCACCCTCATATTCGGGTTCCGAGCCCCGGCTCGACGCACCCTCGCCTTCGGGCTCCGAGCTCCGGCTCGACGCGCCCTCACGTTCGGGTTCCGAGCTATGCCTCGACGCGCCCTCACGTTCGGGTTCCGAGCTCCGGCTCGACGCGCCCTCGCGTTCGGGTTCCGAGCTATGCCTCGACGCGCCCTCACGTTCGGGTTCCGAGCTATGCCTCGACGCACCCTCATATTCGGGTTCCGAGCCCCGGCTCGACGCACCCTCGCCTTCGGGCTCCGAGCTCCGGCTCGACGCGCCCTCACGTTCGGGTTCCGAGCTCCGGCTCGACGCGCCCTCATATTCGGGTTCCGAGCTCCGGCTCGACGCACCCTCGCATTCGGGCTCCGAGCTCCGGCTCGACGCGCCCTCACGTTCGGGTTCCGAGCTATGCCTCGACGCACCCTCATATTCGGGTTCCGAGCTCCGGCTCGACGTGCCCTCACATTCGGGTTCCGAGCTATGCCTCGACGCACCCTCATATGCGGGTCCCGAGCTACGCCTCGACGCACCCCCACACTCGGGTTCCGAGCTCCGGCTCGACGCGCCCTCACAACCGGGTCCCGAGCTGCGCCTCGACGCACCCTCGCATTCGGGCTCCGAGCTCCGGCCAGACGCGCAATGTCCGCTTTCCCTCTCCTAAGCTACTTAGCGCCCAGCTAGTAAACCAGCTACCCGCCAAGCGGGGGGGGAGGAAGAGGGAGAGAAAGCGAGGCGCAAGCTGCAACAAGCTCATAAGCGTACAATGTTCATTACAGGAGGAAGTTAAGAAAAGTTCTCGTCCAGGCCAAGAAGGAACCGCGGGCCCCTTCGGGTAGACGGACCGGAAGTCGTGCTCGCCCCCCGACCGGACTTTTCCTTCCTCTTCCTGCGCTCCTCTTCCTTCTTTTGGGCACGGAAAGTTCTCTGGTCCTCCTGGAGCTGAGCCCAGCTGCGTAGGCCGCCCCCCTCCGGGGGCGCCCCCCCTGAGTCAGCTTCTGTATCGGACCAGTTAACCGGTTCGGGGGACGGAGACGGCGAGCGGGCCCCCCTCTCTTCGTCCTTCACATGCTTCAGAACCCCCTGAAGGACGTCGGAGTCCACACGTCCGTCACTGCCGTGGGGAAGAACGAAGCGCGCGGGCCGGTTCGCTCGCACAGCTTCGAGGATGGCCCAACGATGCCGAAGGGCGTCGTCCGGTTCGAGTACCTCGACGTCAAGATCGCGACCGCAAACACCCTGAGTAAGTCCCGAAAAAGTAGTCTTTATTAATATAACTAAGTTCCCTAAGCTATTACAAGATAAGGCTAAAACCGACCCCTAGAGCTACACCTGCGGGTCCGGAAAACGAGCCGAGGCCGTAGGGTTCGAAGGGGCGCGGGGCTCGCGCGCACGGAGTGCTTCCTCCAGCCAAGCCTGGATCGCCGCGGGGCCTTCGGTTTGCCAAGTCGCCTTGAGCGCCCTCCAAGCTTGAGTCAGGGCAAAGCTTGGCGTCCGAAGGTGGTCCCCCGTGAAGGCGACCGGATGCGGGCTCGAAGGCGAAGGAAGCGGAAGCCCGGACGCCTCGAGGTGCCGGAGGATTCCGTACGCTGCCACCCGGGCGGACACCTCGCCGTACTGATCCATGGCAAGCTGTATCTGCCGGACAGCGGATCGGACGAACTTCACTCGGCGGACCAGGGGCTCCCGGGCGATGTCGAATGTGCCGCAACCAGTGCCGTAGCGCGCCAACATCTTCCGCAACGACTCGGCGGCCTCTGCCGCCGTCTTCCCGGCCTCGGCGAGCTCCTCGGCGGCCTTCCCGTTCCGCGAGTTGAGGCCGGCCTCGACCTCCTCTAGATGAGTCACCCGGGCTCCGAGGGCTTCAACCTTGTGCTCCGCCTCCGAAGCCCGAGCTTGGAGCCGGGAGACATCCTCTTCGAGCCGATCCGCCTCCGAAGCCCGGGCCCGGAGTACCTCCGCCTCAGCAGCTTTGCTTCGGAGGGCGCCGACCTCCGCCTCCAGCTCATCGGCACGGGCGGCCTTGGCTCGGAACCCCTCCAGCTCCGCAACGCGGGCCCTGAGCGAGTCCGTCTCCGCTGCTTGGGCCTCCAGCGCCGCCACCTTCGACGCCTGGGATCGAAGGGCTTCGACTTCCAGCAAGCGTTCGCGGGCCAACCTCTCCGCGGCCGCCACTCGGGACGCGAGCCCCGCGGCATACGCCTCGTGATGCTCGCGCTCAAGAAGCAGAGCGGACATCTGCCCCTGCGCCAGCGCCACCACCTGCATGCGGAAAAATGGTCAGAGGAGCCGCGACGAGGGCGTCAAGGATGTCCAAAGAAAGTACCTGGCCCGCGGCCGTCTCGATGGCCCTTCCGAGGTCCAGGCTGTCCGATCGCCCGAGCTCGCCTACCACCGGGGCGTCGCGTAGCCGCAGGTAGTAGTCATGGATCGGAGCCACCCTCGAGGCGAAGTCCTCTCCGACCGACAGAAAGGGGCGCAGAAGCGGCACGGAGCCGCGCGCGGTTCGTAGGTCGGTGGGGGGCTGATGCCGGACTTCGGCGCCCCCGACAGGCTCCTGGGGAGCCCCCTCGGCGCTCCGGGACTCTGCCTCGTCCTGCAGATTCAAGCCCCCCTTCGCAGTGACAGGGGCTCCGGACCTTGCGTCCGGAGCGTCTGCCGGGTGACGGTCGGCTGGCTCCATGCCTCCGGCCGAAATACCTGTACGAGTAACGGAAGTTAAATACTGGGAAGCTCTTTGCGCATGGGGAGGCGTGACAAAGTTACCGAACCCGCGCCCGCAGTTTCGTTGACGCGGTCCGGGACTTGGAAGTGGCCCGACGGGCTCGGGCGGAAGAAAAGGTTGTCGATGGAGTTCGGCGGAGAGCCCGCTACCGCCGCGGCCAATTCCGCCTCCTTGTCGGCGCTCCCTTCAACGCCGGCGAGTGGGTCAGCTAGGCCCCCGTGGCCCAGGCTATCCGTAGCCCTGCTCTCGACGGAGCCCGCGGAGCCGCCCGCCGAAACGGGTATCGGAGATGAGGCTGTCCCCGGGCGGGGCGTCACTCCGGCGATGCGTGACTCTTGGTTGGCGTCCGGCGTGGGCCCCGTCGGGCCCGGGTGAAGGAGAGCATCTTCGCGCCCCTCGGTGCTCGGCGGGATCGGTGGAGCCGGAGCCGGAACCTCCGGGAGATCTCCCGACTCCGACTGGACTCCCTCGCTGGAGCCCCCTCCCTCCGAACGAGAGGACGAAGAAGGTCCCGGCGACGCGCGCTTCGGCCCCTTCACGGTCCTCTTCTTCTTCAAGCGGCTCGGAGAAGTGCAGGCGTCCGCGTCGACCGCCTTCCTCTTCGAGACGTCCCGGAGGATCTCGCCCTCCGGCAGAGGCGGGGGCGCGAGATCGAGCGCCCCCCACACTCTGTTGGAACGTTCCCAGGAGCCCACCAGCTCCAACCGGCGGGTCCGCTCGGCCGCGGTGGGAACCCCCAGGATCCTCTCCGCCGAGCGAGCGATCTCTTCGGGTGTCCGGGCGACGAGTGATCCTGCATCTTTTTCGTCAGGGCCATCCCTCAAGCGCGCAAAAGCGAGACCGAAGGCGAAAGAAAACTGGGACTTACCAAGTTGGCGAGAGAGCTCCGCCGGCACCGACGCGTCCCGGCTGCTCCGGAGCAAGGCGGGCCACTCTTCCTTCAGCGGGGGGATGTCGAGGGCCACGAATTCCTCCGCCAAGTCCCGCATGCTCATTCGGCGGGCGACGATTTGGAGGAGTTGTATCCTCGCCGAGATGGCCCCGGAGCTGACTTCGACCCGCGCCTCTCTTCGGAACCAGATGTGGCGCGGTATTCCGGCCAAGCCGGAGGTGAGCCCTACGCGAACGTAGAACCACCGATTCACCCACTTCGAGTACCACCTTTCGTTGGTGGCCTTCGCCGGGAAGGAGTCCGCGTACCTCCTCCGGAGCTGGAAGTTGATGCTCCCGAAGGCCAGCACCCGGCCGTCCTTCTTCTTCGGTTGGCAGAGGGCTTCGTGCATCTCAGCGAAGACCTCCGCCCTCCCTTCGCAGCCTTCGGCGCGCATGGCCCACTCGAAGATGGCGAGGCGGGCCACGGCGTTGGGGGACAGCTGCGGGAGCTCCACGTGGAACGCCTCCAAGACCCCAGCCAAGAGCTCTGAGGCGGGGAACCCCAGGCCCGCGTCGAAGAAGGCTTCGAAGACGACGACCTCGCCTTCCCGCGGCCGCGGGGCCGTCTCTCGCCCCGGCCTTCTCGCCGGCGTCTCTGGGCCGAGGCGGTTCTTGGTCGCCTGCTCGATCGAGGCTTCGGTGCAGGCAGACGCCCCGAGCTCTAGCGTCTGTTCTCGGAATCGCTCGGAAGCGGGGCGGAGTTCGCGCGCGCCACGCACCTCTGGCGTGTCGGTCGCCGCCGCCGCCGCCGCGGCCGTCATCTGGCGCTGCAAGAAACGCGGGTCCATCGCCATTGCGGGAACCGGCTTCCTCGACATTCCAGGGGAGAAGATGGGAGGAGCGTAAAGATCAGAAGCGAGTGGGCAGTGGATTAAGCGCTCGCGTTTGGCGCGTGAGGGTGAAGGAAGAAGAAGCCGTGAAGGGCAAAGCTATATATATATCTTTCGGAAAGGCTGGCGGTTCGACTTCCGTTTCAGTTGGCGCGCGAACGTGGCGGTTCGACTCCCGTTTCGGTTAGCGCACGGACGTGGCGGTTTACGTGACGCTGCATTCAAAGCTGGGTGGCGCATCGGGGCGCGAGGGCGACCTCCTGGCGATTCGCCTCTTCGGTGCCGCCGGTGCGCGCATTAACTGCTCTCGGCCCGCTCGCCCGGCTCCTCGGGACTGAAACCCCCGCAGTCAAGATATGCCAGTCTCCGGTCGGTAAGGTCAACCCCCTCCTCGGCGCCTCGGAGGTGGGCGAAAGCCCGAGGCAGAGTCTAATTCCCCGGTCTCTCGGCTCACCGTCTCAGTGCCCTCCGGCGCCTCGGCGGATGCGGCGCCCTACAGCGAGGTACGCACTCTTGTGAATTGACGGGATTATCTTGTGCGCTTCCACCCCCTCCTATTGCAGGACTACGAGCGGGAAGAAGCGAGGGGCTACTGTTGGGGGAGATAATCCCTGGAGTCGGCGGGCTGGGCCCCCCAGCCGGAGGGCCCAGCCGTGGCGGCCGGAGGTCCCCGTCCGGAGGGGCGTGGCCGAAGGTCACCTTCCGGAGGAGCGCGGCCGGAGGTCGCCGCCCGGAGAAGCGTGGCCGGAGGTCACCCCCGGAGGAGCAGGGCCGGAGGTCACCGTCCGGAGAAGCGTGGCCGGAGGTTACCTTCCAGGGGATTGAAGCCGGAGGTCGCCCTTCGGCGTAGAATACAAGAGCCCGCCCTCCGGAGGCTAGAGGTCCGGCGCTCTCGGCGGACCCAGCAAGACGAGCCCAAAGGGAGTCTCGGCGGGAAAAGGACCGGTGGTCGCGCGAAAGGACAGGATCGCGATCTTCCGAGCCGTGTCGGGCGGCGCAGGAAGCATCTGACGCGGCCGATACGCTGTCAGAATCGAATCTTCTTGTCTGTACTATGTACCTCTTTGTCTGTACCACTGGTCAGGGTTGGTCGGGTGGCCGTTGGCAGCCTGGAGGCGTTTGGTCCTCTGGGCGGGGCGCCCTATAAATACCCCCACTACAGTTGTAACGGACACGCAACCCAGAGCATTGAATACACCACTCTTGTTTTCCACTAAAACCTGCTGGTTCGATCCGTCGTTCCAACAGTGTCTAAGCCTAGGTAAAATCGGAGACCCTTTCGGCCTCTACGGCTACTTTGCCCTTCGGAGCTCGAAGCCGCCGAAATTGTCCTTTTAGTTTGGGTGCTTCTCTTCTTCTTCGAGGCTCGCAGTTTCTTTTGCTCCTCTTGAAGCTCGGCCCATGTCAAGAGCCTTTCGGAGTCAGCCTCCGCAGGGTCTTCGGCCCGGTACTCCGAGTCGGACCAGTCAATAGGTTCGGAAGACGAAGATCCCTCCGCCTTCTCTTCCTCTTTAATATAAGCTAAGACATCCCGACAAACTTCAAGGGTGATCTCTCCTCCGTCTCCACGAGGAACAGAAAAACGGGAGCGGCGGTAAGGCCGCAAGTCTTCGAGGTTTGCCCACTCCTTTCGGAGCTCGTCGGTAATTTCCAAAAGTTCGAAGTCAGGGCTCGAAGGGCATGACAAAACCTAAAAAAGAGCAGAACACCCAAGACAAGTTCTTGTTTATAACTTTTTCATTAATAAAAAGAGGCTTTACAAGGCTTCATGTACATAGTAACCCTAAGTGGCTAGACCTGCGGGTCGGTTGGTGGAGCAGGAATCGAAGGGGCCGGCGAAGCAGGAAGTGGTGGCTTTGTATGCGCCTGCTTCTGCCGGCGGGCCTCGTCAATCCAAGCTTTAGCTGCGACCTTGTGGTCCGTCTTCTAGGTTGACCGGAAGGCTTCCCAGGCCGAAGCCACTTCCGAAGATGGCCGCAGCAATTCGTCGGATGCGAAGCCTCCAGGGGTCAAACCCCCGACTGAGCCTAGGGGGATCCGAAGAGACTCAAGGTGACGAAGAACCCCAATGCCGGCACACTATCCGGAGATCTCTCCGTACCGAATGCCGGAGTTCATCATCAGCGACGAAGCCACTTGGATCCTCGTCAGCTTTCGATCAAGGGGCTCGTGGGTCGCAGCAGAAGACGAAGGGCACAGAGTGACGAAGTACTCCACGGTACCCTGAAGAGCCTCCAAGGTACGGTCCGCAATGCTGGAGTTCTTCTTCTCCGCTGCTTCCAGCCCTGCCGCAGTCGCAGACAATTCGGCCACCTGGAGCATTAAAGAGCTCTTGAGGGCCATCGCCTGGCTAAGAGCCCCATGGAGCTCCACCAACTGCGCGCTCAAAGTAGCAGCCTCTTGGCAGAGTCTTTCAACTTCCGTCCGAAGGACGACACGCTCGGCCTCGACCTCTTGGGCAGACGAGCGAAGGGCGTCGCTGTCTTGTCGCGCTACCCGGAGGGCTTCGTCAGACGCCGCCTTAGCCCTCTGTTCCTCCAGGACCTCTTCCTCCAGCCTGAGGGATCTCTCGGTGGAGTCATTAAGGGCCGTCTGGAGGGTGGTGACCTTCCGGTTAAGTCGATTAACCTCGACCTCGTTGGAAGTCGCTGCCGCTCTAGCAAGGACAAATTGCTGCAAAAAGAACAAGTAAGTACTAAAATATTTACTGTCACTAATGCGAAGCAGCTATGGTGTCTTTTCATACCTGAAGGGCAGCCCGTTCGAGGGCTGTGTTGAGTGACGAAGCCCTGGCCTCGCTCAAGACAGAGACCAAGTCCGAATTGGCAATATCCTGGCTTCTCTCTGCCAGGGGCTCCATGAGGTTTCGGAGGCCACTCCGATGCTCCAGGAACGGAGCCAGCAGAGGAAGCCAAGACGAAGCTTGAAGATCATCCGCTGCAGCCTCGTCCTCCGAATTGCCGGCGGAGGTCGTAGCCTGGCCAGGAAGAAGGCTGAGGCTAGATATGCTCTTGCCCCTCCCCGGTATGAAAGAGGCCGAAGCAGGGGCACTCTGATCGTCGGCAGCTACCCCTTCGACCAGAACCGCAGCAGCAGAAGCAACCTCGGTGGTCGGGGCCACCACTGTAGGGATGACCTCCATCGCCAAGTTCGTCTCGGCAGGCGCATCATCCGCTCCGACGGACGCGTCCTCCATCGTCAAGCTTGGAGCGTCCGAAGGCACGGGAGGGTCCGCTCGAGCAACAGCCTCCGAAGGCGCAGGATCTTCGGACGTCACCAAAGCATCGACACCCGTAGAGGTACCTACTTCAATAACAAAATTAATATGCATATTTCCAGAGATAGTGTGCAGGCATTGATTAAAAAAGGGGGAGCTACGGAAAGTACCTCCGGGAGCCTCGTGGGGTAGGATCGCTGGATCCTCCAAGACCTCGTACATCTGAAGGATGTCGGCGAAGTCATCCCCCGAGGTCCTGCCCCTAATATTTCCTGTCGGAGCCGTGTTTTCCTCCGTAACCGCCCCAGGTGTAGGCAAGTTGGGAGTAGAGGAACCTGACTCCACTTGCACGACGACGGGGGCAGGGGGGACCTCCCCTAGGTCTTCGTCGTCGTTCAGAAGATAACTCTCGAAGGCCGCCGCTGTTTGGGCGTCAGATTCCTCTATCTCTTCGGAGGTTGAGCTCTGAGCACCCGGAGACGAGGCGGACGAGGCAGGCGCCAACTGCGAAGGGTGCTTCGCCACTTTCTTCTTCCTGGGCGGCTGCTTGCCGGTTTTCTTGGATGGTTCGGCAGTGGCTTTCCTTTTGCGAGCAGCCGCGCCGGTCGGGGCGAAGTCAGGCAAAGGGGGAGGCTCCATCCCGAGAGCTCTCCACACTCTGTTGGATCGCTCCCAGCCGCCCACCAGCTCTAGCCTTTTCTGCCTCTCGGTCACCGAAGGGGCTCCGAGAACTCGTTCGGTGGCCCGAACTATGTCCTCCGGAGCCAATGCCAGAGGCGCCGCTGAAAGAAGAAGGTATGAAATTATGAATACAATTGTTTCCTTCATCTAATATAATGCTGCAGGGAGTAGGCTTACCTAAGTTTCGGAGGTCCCCCTCCGAGGCCTGTGGAAACAAGATCGGCCAATTAGCTCCGAGAGGAGGGATCCGAAGGGCGATGAACTCTTCGGCCAGATCACGCATACTCATGCGGCGAGCCACCGAAGTAAGCAGCCCTAGCCTCGTCGAGAGCAGGCTAGGGTTCGGAGAGATGTCCGCCTCCTTCCGGAACCAGATCTCCTGGAGAGGACCAGCGAGGGGGGAGTCCTCTCCGACTTCGGCGTAAAACCACCAAAGTATCCAGTTTGTATACCACCTGTGATTTATGGCTTTTGCAGGGAAATGAAGGGCATACTCCCTCCGTAGCTGGAAGTTGACGCTACCGAAGGCTATAGTCACCTTGGAGTCCCCAGGTCCGTCTTGGGGCTTCGGCTGGCATATATCTTCGTGGGTCGCGGCGAAGATCTCGGAGCGTCCTTCGCATCCCTCTGCCCGGAGCGGCCATTCGAAGATGGCTAAACGCGCGATGGCATTGGGGGATAGCTGAGGCAGAGTTATGTGGAACAAGTCCAATACCTCTGCCAAGAAGTCCACGGCTGGCAGCCCCAAGCCTGCTTCAAAGAACGCTTCGAAGACCACCACCTCTCCGCTTCGTGGCCTCGGAGTTGATTCTGTCCCGGGGACTCGAGTCCTCAGTCCAGCGCCCAACTTTCCATCCACTGCTTCTTCAATAGATTCGGCGGTGCTCACGGATTGGCCGATGATGAAGCTCTGGGCAATCTTCTTCTTGGAGGGCGGACGGAGCGCCCGAGGATTCTTGGGCCAAGCTCCGCTCGAGGTCCCCGCCATTGCCGCTGCTACCGAGGCAGCCCACACCTGCCTCTGCGCTAGGGTGTTGGTTGCTGCCAGAGTGGTGTGGCTAGTTCTCGCCATTGCGCTTGGGTGCTCAAGAGATTGGAAGATTGGGGGAAAGTGAATCACGAATGATGGATGCGATAAAAATTCTCGGTTAATCCCTGCCTTCCCCTTTTATAACCGCACAACCAGTGCTACTCTTCGATTGTTTTCACATTGAAGGTTCGGCTTCTGTCGCCGACAAGTGGGCCCGGTAATTGAAACGGCGAGCAATCGCCGTAAAAATCGACCGTTACCCTTTTTTGCAGAGTGTAACGACTACTTGCGTTGTAACGGCTACAATCTAACGGCGCTCCACGACGTTTGCACTCCGAGACCGTTCCCTTCCTAACGTGTGTTCCCATTGCATCAAGAACCCGAAGGGGGAGGTTCGAACGCGTTGGGCTCGAAGTCCTCGGCTAAGTCACAACATGCCCAAATCCTCTTTAAGCCTCAGAAAATAGAAATGTTCCTTCCGTATACTGCCTTCTTTCTAAAACAGGTTAACCACAGAGAGGCGTATTCGAGGGGCTACTGTTGGGGGAAATTACTCCATTTCCAGGGCTTAAAGATTAATTCATCAAAGGCTGGAGCATACTCCAAAGCTAGTGAGCAGAGGTTCGAAGGATGAGTCGCCACACCGGAGGATACAGCGGTGCGAAGCCCTGGAGAACCCTCCAAATGGGAGATGGAGGCCTCGAAGCCGAAGGACATGATTGATTGGATGTCCACCTTATCCATCTACCTTGTAGTATTTTACCTTATATAACCTTGTTTATGGTACCGAATAGTTTCCACTATGTCGGTTGTAATCTAGGGGTAAATAGGTCTTTTCCTTATGCTTTTCCCCCTATAAATACCCCCTTTGTACCTTGTAAAAGGGGATCCAGAACAAGTTGTTCATTACACTCATTCGGACCACTCGAGTTATTATCCAATTCGGAGGCTCGAAGTAGTCCTAAAACACAAGCTCCTTGTTTGTCCGTTCTTGATCTCAGAGAACCTGTTGGCGTAACATTTGCGCCAACAACTGCCTAAGATACTATAAAGGATGTTAGGACTGCCAGAAGTTTGGAATTATTTAGAGGGCACCTGCATCGGCAATGAACCTAATAATTAAACCCTAGACCTTCAGGGGATGGGGCATCGATATGATTAGCCAAATCTACCCAGCGTCAAGTAAAGGACACAAGTTCATATTGGCGGCTACTGGTTACTTCACAAAGTGGGTAGAGGTCGTTCCGCTCAAAAGGGTTACTTCTGTTGATGCCATTGGGTTCATCAGGGAACACATAATATATCAGCTCAAGATTCCACAAACCATCACCACAGATCAGGGGACAATTTTCACATCTGAAGAGTTCCAGCAATTCACAGCTGGTATGGGAATCAAACTCTTAAATTTGTCTCCATATTATGCATAGGCTAATGGGCAGGCAAAAGCATCCAACAAAAGTTTGATCAAGTTAATAAAGAGTAAGATCAATGAGCAGCCGAAGCATTGATATCGGTCTCTATCAGAAGCACTCTAGGCTTATCATATGGCGCAACACAGATCCACTCAAGTACCACCATATTAGTTAGTCTATGGCTATGAAGCAGTACTATCATGGGAAAACAACATCGACTCAAGAAGGATAACACTACAAGGCCAACTCACAACCGATGATTATTATAATTTAATGACATATGGCTTAGACGATCTAGCGCATGTCCGATTGAGAGCCCTTCAAAATATTGAAGAGAATAAAGTAAGAGTTGCTAGGTGTTACAACAATAAAGTGGTGCCCAAGTCATTTGAAGAAGTAGAACTTGTGTGGAAACTTATCCTACCGATGGGGTCTAAGGACAATCGGTTCGGTAAGTGGTCACCTAATTGGGAAGGACCATTTCGAATACATCGAGCGTTGCCTGATAACACTTATTTGCTCAAGGGATTAGATGAAGAAGTGTGTGGGAAGGCATTGAATGTAAAATATTTGAAGTATTTCCCGAGCGTTTGGATAAGTGCCTAAAGGTCTACATGCAAGCATCAAATAGCTGATACCGATGATATCTCCTTTAGACGGTCAATAGTAAAACATCATCCTTAGACAAAAACTCAGGGTCAATTTAGTAGTCAGCAGTAATTCATTCAAAATTGTCTAATGATTATAAAGTGTCTGACATGATACAAGGAAAACTTAAAGAAGAGGACAATGGATTGCCTCGATCGCCCATAGACGAATTGCATTGATGCTCCGAAGGATGGCTCGATCTTTGGTGTCCGAGAAAGGGACGTTTTGAATGGCACGACGTCGGCATCGATGTTGTGCGTGGCGGACAATGCTAGCGATTCTATGCTCTTCGGCCTAGATTCGAGTCGGGAAGGAGACCAAAGTGCCTCGTTTCTCAGCAATCTTCGCTTGGACCCCACCCAACATCGAGGTCAAATCAGCTTCTTCTGCCCGCAACTAGTCAAGTTGCTGCGACGTGGCTGATGACTCGTCTCGAATGTGATTCAGGAGGGTACCTTCAACAAGTTTCGCCTCATCTTGGGTTTTCACCGCCTCTAGCTACGACGCGCGACTCGTGCGATCGACCATATGATTCATCACTCGTTGTACTTTCGGCTGATGGTATTCCATGAACAAGGCTAGCATGACGACATCGACTAGCTCTAGAGAAAGGGAGTTTAGGATATCATTGAAACGAGCCCTTATCAAACCAGAGTCGTTGACCAAGATCTCCACAGGATCATCCAGGCGATGTATCAGGTTCGATAGGGTCTCCCTCACTTTCGAAGCTAGTTGAGCCACGACCGATGGAGGGGCGTCGGTGACTTCTTCATCCTTATGATATGGGCCGATATCAAAAGGAAATTTCTAGATGAAGGACTAAAAGGAAGAAAGAGTTAGATAAATAAAGGGCGGTTGTGTTATAATAACAAATGCAGAAGTACTTACATCAACTGGCATGGCAGGGGCGTCCTATTGCGGAGCACCATTGGCAGAAGAAGTTGTGGCATCGCTCTCTACCACAACAATCATAAGGGTGTGTGAACCTTGCCGTTCAAGGCTACTCCAGGCGGCAAACGAATCTAAAGTGATGAGCATCGGCTGCATTCAAGGATTGTGTCAGTCACATGGAAAGCAATAGAAAATAAGATAAGGGAAAAATACCCGACGAGAGCCATCAGCAGGAAGAACCCCGGTGTCAGTCCTGATTCTAATGGCCACGGCGGCTGCCGACTCACCCTCTGATGCGTTGGCCCTAACTGTTGTGGTGACGGTGGCGACACTGGCCGATACGTTAGGGCCGACGGTGATAACCCCTAGTGTATCGGACCTAACGACGGCCTCCGCAGTGGCTTCCTCAGTAGTCGAGGCTGGTTGGGTGCCAACTAAGTACCACCATATTAGTTAGTCTATGGCCATGAAGCAGTACTATCATGGGAAAACAACATCGACTCAAGAAGGATAACACTACAGGACCAACTCACAACCGATGATTATTATAATTTAATGACATATGGCTTAGATGATCTAGCGCAGGTCCGATTGAGATCCCTTGAAAAGATTGAAGAGAATAAAGTAAGAGTTGCTAGGTGTTACAACAATAAAGTGGTGCCCAAGTCATTTGAAGAAGTATAACTTGTGTGGAAGCTTATCCTACCGATGGGGTCTAAGGACAATCGGTTCGGTAAGTGGTCACCTAATTGGGAAGGACCATTTCGAATACATCGAGCATTGCCCGGTAACACTTATTTGCTCGAGGGATTAGATGAAGAAGTGTTTGGGAAGGAGTTGAATGTAAAATATTTGAAGTATTTCCCAAGCGTTTGTGTAAGTGCCTAAAGGTCTACATGCAAGCATCAAATAGCTGATACCGATGATATCGTCTTTAGACGGTCGATAGTAAAACATCATCCTTAGACAAAAACTCAGGGTCAATTTAGTAGTCAGCAGTAATGCATTCGAAATTGCCTAATGATTACGAAGTGTCCAGCATGATACAAGGAAAACTTAAAGAAGAGCACGATGGATTGCCTCGATCGCCCATAGACGAATTGCATTGATGCTCCGAAGGATGGCCCGATCTTCGGTGTCCGAGAAAGGGACGTTTTGAATGGCACAACGTCGGCATCGATGTTGTGCGTGGTGGACAACGCTAGCGATTCTATGCTCTTGGGCCTAGATTCGAGCCGGGAAGGAGACCAAAGTGCCTTATTTCTCGGCAATCTTCGCTTGGACCCCACCCAACGTCGAGGTCAAATCGGCTTCTTCTGCCCGTAGCTGGTCAAGTTGCAGCGATGTGGCCGATGACTCGTCTCGAATGCGATTCAGGAGGGTACCTTCAACAAGTTTCGCCTCATCTTGGGTTTTCACCACCTCTAGCTATGATGCGTGACTCGTGCGATCGGCCATCACTCATTGTACTTTTGGCCGATGGTATTCCATGAACGTGGCTGGCATGACGGCATCGACTAGCTCTAGAGAAAGGGAGTTTAGGATATCATTGAAACGAGTCCTTATCAAACCAGAGTCGTTGACCAAGACCTCCACATGATCCTCCAGGCGATGTATCAGGTTCGATAGGGTCTCCCTCACTTTCGGAGCTAGTTGAGCCACGACCGATGGAGGGGCGTCGGTGACTTATTCATCCTTAAGATATGGGCCGATATGAAAGGAAATTTCTAGACGAAGGACTAAAAGGAAGAAAGAGTTAGATAAATAAAGGGTGGTCGCATTATAATGACAAATGCAGAAGTACTTATGTCAACTAGCATGGCAGGGGCGGCCTATTGTGGAGCACCATTAACAGAAGAAGTTGTGGCATCGCTCTCTACCACAACAATCATAAGGGTGTGTGAACCTTTCCGTTCAAGGCTACTCCAAGGGGCAGACGAATCTAAAGTGATGAGCATCGTCTGCATTCAAGGATGATGTCAGTCAGATGGAAAGCAATAGAAAATAAGATAAGGGAAAAATACCCGACGAGAGCCATCAACAGGAAGAACCCCGATGTTGGTCCTGATTCTAATGGAAACGGCGGCTGCCGACTCACCCTCTGATGGGTCGGCCCTAACTGTTGTGGTGACGGTGGTGACACTGGCCGATACGTCAGGGCCGATGGTGATAACCCCTGGTGTATCGGCCCCAACGATGGCCTCCGTAGTGGCTTCCTTAGTAGTCGAGGCTGGTTTGGTGCCAACTAAGTCATTGGCCATTTGATTGAACATCACATAAAGAGACATGACATCAAGGGTAGAAGAAGGCTGAAACAGAAAGAAGTCAAGTATCAAGGATGCAAAGCGAGTATGTACAAAACAAGACATACACACCTAGGCCGATGAAGGTGCATCGATAGTGACAGGAGCTTGTGTAGCCAGAAAGGAAGGTGACGTCGACTGAAGTAAAAGGGAGAAAGTGTGAGAAAACGTAACCTGCAAGGATATCTCACGGGAGGAAGAATAAAGATATGGCAGAATAAGAGCTAGGAGGATTACCAGGGCAGCTCGAGCTCTAGAAGAACGACACACCACCTCGTCCGTTGCCTTGTGCTTGTGCACCGAGCTATTAACTCATCTCTTGGCGAGCCACTCCATCGGGGTAAGAGCCCTGCTACCCAAGTTGGTAGTGGCCGATATCAGCCCATATTGTATCATCCTACCACTTCAGCTCTTTGACGGAGCATCAATGTCATCCTCCTCAAAAGAAAGAGAATCAAATGGTGAAAATAAAAAGACGAAAGAACAAGCTAGTGAGTTGCGAGAATCAGGAAAAACCTTAAGATCAATGTTAGTGAAGATCGGATCCAGTGAAAGGCAAAAGAGCTTGGAATGGCGATTGAAGATGTGCTAGCTCATCTCGGGCCACCATCTTTTGTAAGAGACCGACGCCACCCTACATGCGACCCAGGAAGGGAATTCCCCAAGGACAATCGAATCGGACATAGAAAAGAGCTGATTGAACTCCAGAGTATTTGTTACTTCACCACGGACCTGGATCTGGCCAATGAAGAAGAGATTGATCGATAGATGGCTAAAACCAAGCTACCAGGTGCATACAATCAGATGATAGCAAGAACTCATAAGATGGCTTGCGCGTGGGACCAACTATAAAGTTGATCAGAATAAAACACTGACACACGCGTGGCTTGGGAGATTTGCTTGACTCTAATGCAGGTCCTACATCTAAGAAAAGGGTTCAAGGCGTGCTAATCAGTTTGACCCTGCAACTGATAAGGGATCATAAAAGATAGACATTAGTAGCACAACCGATCGACTGGCAAGCCGATGACTGTGGCATAAAAGATAAGACCATGAACAAGAGTGTCGATCGGCCATACGGTCGATAGCCCAATTTGGCCTAATCGAGCCAGCGCGCCATCGGCCGATAGGAAAGACAGAATATGCATATAGGTCGATGTGCACCCTTCGACGGTGAACATGATATGGAGATGAATTAAAGATAACCTATCAGCTTGTACTATGATAGAAATAAATAAAGCATGCCAGATAACAAATCTATATCATGAAATCATCACAATAACTAGATCGGACATAACCGAGATAGTAGCTAGTCATGATGATCTGAACAATATATCAACGAATCGGGCAAACTTTTATTTAGATGAATAGTATATGGCATGAAAAAGATACAATGGTAAGAGATTTCGTACTTAACCGATGAAGCCTCAGACTATCAGACCTAGATCACTTCAATCTATGAGATCAAACCTAACTGATGCAGCCTTAGACCTAGCCAAACACACGAGAACAACTAGCGTCCATGCTGTTTCATCGTTCTCCTCAAGAGATCAGACTGAACCAATGCAACCGTGAGGGTACTAACCTAGTTGGCACGGATGTCGTGGGTGGCGGGACTCACCTCTTCGCTAGAGATCAAAATAATGCAGCCCAGCTCCGAGAGCCCGAGTCTCGCTGGATAACCTTGGGGCACAAGGGTGGCGATGTGCCGATTGTTGATTGAACAAGAGTTAACTAATCCTAACATAAGGGATACATATTTATAGTCCATAGACTTGCCATCCAAGTAACCTATCCAGCCGATTTTGGATGAATCTGTAACCGTCTTCTACTCTTATCCCTATCGGCTCCCCTTCCGATCATGCAGCTGTTGTGGATGGACTCCTTTGATTTTCTTTGACCGGATCTTCCTTGACCTTCTATAGACCGTACGCCTTCCATGATGGGCCTTGGGCTTTACCAATTCTTGGCGTCAACACATGCCCCCTAATTTTGAGGCGTTAAGAGGCATCTGATGCTTCGAAACTATCAGTCATAATTACCTTGCGGCGCTAAGTCTTTTCACACGGTTATCTCACATTCATTATCATAAGCCAAAAAAACTCTTCACCTTCTCTACCTCTATAGGATTGGCTTACCACGACACCCCAAAGAACCACAATGGCTGATAAATACCTAGATTTTTCACCTTTCTCCTTTCTACGCTTTCCATCTGCACTTCCTCTGCTCTTAGTCTGCTGGCTTCTATTGCATATTTAATTGTCGTCACCTTCTTCCCCTCGCGTTTCCGCATCTAGTGACATCAAAATGGCCAGTCTTCATGAAGTCCCCCAGGTATGCTCTAGTGTTTTTATCTCTTCATTTTCTTAGTTCTCTTCGGCTTGTTTTCTTACTGCATATTCTTTCTTTTCCTATTTTTCCTCGCAGCACTTGCAGAATCAAGTCCTTATTCCCATAGTCGACTATCCTTCTAGTTTCTTCTTAGGTCCCATGGGCAATCTGGACCCCATTGATTTTATCAATGCCGAAACCCTCCGTATTCCTCTGAAATGTTCCCCCATGGGCCCCTCCATATGGGGCAATGGCTTCAACTAATCCCCTTCTCCCATCTCTGGCTGACGTGAGTGGTACCTTATGGTATCGGCTGTCTATCGCCTCCCCTGGGATGACATTGACATCGGCTCTGATACCATCTTGTAACGACAAGAATTTAATAATTCCAGACTTTATTGAATTTCCAAAGAAAAACAATAATTACAAAATATTTATCACACGGCCACGTCTTACGACAAACAAAATATAGCTCACAGGCTATTTTATTACACTGAATTAATAAAAAAGGAAAAATCTTGGCGATGAACATATTGCTTCAAGACTCGCTTCCTTAATTAGGACAGATACTCTAGACCATCATCTTCGTAGTAAGTAACCTTTGATGGTGTTTCAACAAGGGTGAGTACAAAAGTACTCAACAAGCCACCAAAATGCAATATAATGCAAGGGTAATAACATGGTAAGACATGTGACTTAAGTTTATGGAAAAGTACAAATTGTAATTAAGCATTTAATGTGATCATGTTTATTATGCATAAAGTAAATATGAATATGAAGCCATAACTTATAAGAAAAGACTACTTAAGAATAAAATAAATATTACATAAGAGATTATATAATTTTTTAGGTGACTATTTTTATTCCTTTTACTCTTACACTATTTAATTGGTAAGTAGGGGAGGGTTCCTTTATTTATAGATCTACAAGACCGTCAGATGATTGATTTGTGACAACATATAAGCTATTGATTTAATTTCCACACTCGTTTCAAAAACATCTTATCTTTAGATTCTTCTCAAGTTGCTATGACACTAAAGATTCTGCACATTTTTACCTAAATATTTGTAGTCATGAATATATGAGAAACTTCTATAAATCTTTCTCTTCTCAATAGATTTAATTCGAGTTCATATGCAACCTAAAAAATCCAAGAAGAAATAAATAGTTGAATTAACATTTGGTTCCTGCCCTGGATATAAGACAAGAAGCTTGCTGACGGCACACGATGCCTAGCGTCCTTGCCATCATCTCCACGTCCGCTCATCGTGCCCACGTCTCACCGCGTGCGCGTCATGAAGAATGCCACCGCCACAAACCTGACGCATGCGATGCACTGCTCATGGTGAACGAGTACTCGAGTCGACAAGGGTCCAAAGTCTCCATCTACATCCAAAATTACTCCTTTCTTATTTTTCGTGGAGTGTAATATTCTTTACGTAAATCTTGGTTTCGACGTAATAAAATTTACAGTTTACACTAAAATTATAGTGCATTCTAGAAAGTATATAAAATTATTATTGATAGCAAAAAATGGCATTAATGGCTAGATTGTCGAAATATCAATTTTTGGTGATTTGGGTCAAAAGTACACATGTCCAGGGTCTGTCCGAAGCCCTACCGGGCCGAAGTCCGTTGATCTATGGGCTCGGAAAGCCTCTATCCAGCCCATGGGCTTCGGCCAGGAAGCCTTCGGAGGCCCACGCTGTCGAAGCTTCGGCCCGAGGAGCAAGCCTCGATGGGCCTGGCCGAAGCCCATGCTACCGAAGCTTCGCCCCGAGGAGCAAGCCTCGACGGGCCTGGCCGAAGCCCACGCTACCAAAGATTCGGCCCGAGGAGCAGGCCTCGATGGGCCTGGACGAAGCCCACCTCGGTAGAGATAGAGTTGTATGCATTTACAGCTCAATCTCTATCTCTATCTGGCCGGATTAATAGCAGATTGGATTAGGAGTTAACCCCCTATAAATAGAGAGGCATGGCCGGCGTGGAGAACCCCCCCAACTCAAACCAAACCAAAGCCCATGCTTTGATCGTATTTACTTTACCTTTACTTTCCTGTACCTCTTCGTGGGTTTGCCTCGAAGCCCTCCGTCGGCCACTACGGAACAGTGGTAATCCTTGTTACTTCGCCTATGAAGTATCTGTTAATCTATGTAATAGATTGCTATCGCCTTGGTACTTCGCCTATGAAGTATCCGCTAATCTGCGTAACAGATTGCTACCTTCTCTACTAGCCCAACACTTAGCAAAATTCGGTCCTCAGGCCAAATTGGTAATTCGCATCGTCTTTGTTGCAGGTTCGCACTTTCGGAGCCCCTTCACCGGAGGTGTCCGGAGCTGAGAAATCAGTTCCGGAGGTCCCCAGGACACCCTTCGATGAGACTGCAGGCTTCGACGGCAGGCTTCACCACGACCATACTCCGCACCGGACGAAGTTGCACCCAGACGTGGCCCTCGCGTCACCGTTCTGTAATTTGCTGTATCGGAGATCTCACGCCGAACCCCTCTGTTCGGAGGTGATCACCGCATCCAGATCCGTTCGGAGTCCATCTTCGGCCGGATCAGTCCAAACGCTGAAGCACCCTTCGGCGGGACACCATTCTGTAGATCGCTATATCGGAGAGATCATGCCGAACCCCGCTGTTCGAAGGTGATCATCACGTCTAGATCCATTCGGAGTCCATCTTCAGTAGGATCAGTCCGAATGCCGAAGCACCCTTTGGCGGAGCACTTCGCACCAGACGCCGAAGGTACCCTTCGGCGCACCCTTCGCACCAGACTTCGAACCAGACGGGCTCTGACTGGTGTGCTGATTTTATCCTGCTTAATCTGTTTCTTTCGGGTAATTGGATTATTTTGTGTAATCTGGTTGCCTGACGACTCCACCCCCTTTTAACTATTAAGGGTAGTCAGAACACGACGTCGATGCCACATCACGCTTAGGCCTGTCCCTAAGTATCCATGCACTTTTGGATCGTCGGACTGACCCAAGTGTGGGGGCATGTTTTCGTGTCAACACACTTTTTGGCGACTCCGCTAGGGAAAAGCTACGCTAACATGACGAGTACGTCTACATCGTCCACCGGTACATCTACATCGACTACTACGTCTACACCGCCGATGGACACAATAGGAGGCGCGGATATCGACAACCACACCATATTGTCACCTACACTTGAAGATATCCGCGCCACAGACTGAGCAGAGATTGAGGCAAAGTTGAAGGTGCTCCAAGACATGATGCTTGGGGGCTACATCAAGACACGCGTAGGCTTCGTCAAGCGCGACATCATCACCCCCAACCTCGCTCAGGTCCAGGTAACACCTGTATCGCCTCGTTTATCTTCTTTAGAAATTGAGCAAAAAATAGCCGCATCAGTAGATCAAGCCGTTAACGCTTCGCTAGCCAACCTCTTAGATTCGGCAGTCAGCTCCCAAGTAGAGGTTGCTCTCAGGAGGTTCGGCTTTACTGAGGCCATACCCCCGGTTCCTATAGCTAGTGCACCTCCGGCAAACCATGTGTACGGTAGAACTAACAACAGCACTGGCACAATCATGTCTCCAGCCTCACCACTTATGGCCGAGACCAATCATTACACCTACGGCCAAACTAACACTACATACCACGCACCACCTGCGCCAATACCCACGCTACCCGCACCACACGTGTAGACGCCCGGACACGAGCACGTTGTACAAATAGCGCGGAGGGAAGACGCCCATGGCCGACACGCCGACATCCCACCACGTGTCGCGCCCCCGCATGAGAGGCGCGCACAAACAACATACCAGGATGATATAGAAGAGCGGGTCCGCGCACTATTTAGAGAATGTGCCGGCTTCGTGCCCAAGGGATGGGTTAGGGTTTACCGTAAGCCCTACCCCGACCATCTTGATATGGTACCCTACCCCCGTGGCTATAGGATCCCTGAATTCACTAAGTTCGATGGCGAGGGTAGCAAGACCACGCTAGAGCACGTTAGTCAATTTTTGGCACAGTGTGGAGAGGTTAGCGGGATAGATGCCCTAAAGGTTAGACTATTTTCTCTCTCGCTATCCGGCACTGCTTTCACTTGGTTTTCGGCGCTCCCGCCGAACTCCATCCACACATGGGACGATTTAGAGCGGAAATTCCATGATTATTTCTACATAGGCGAGACAGAACTTAGGCTTTCGCATTTGACATCGGTTAAGCGGAAATCTAGTGAGAGCGCCTCTGAGTACATCAAGCGTTTCAGGGATACTAGAAACTGATGTTTTAGTCTTAGTATTTCAGAAAGGGACTTGGCGGAATTAGCTTTTAACGGGTTGCGTTCCGAACTTAAGGAGAGGTTAGATAACCAAAACTTTTTAGAAGTTAGCCAAGTTTTACAGCAGGCTCTGGTCCAAGAAGGCCGAGCCAAAGATAAGAAATTTATTAAAACGTTTAGCAAGCCTACGGCCAAAATCCACATCATGGAACGCTCTGATGAGGAGGAGTCAAAGGAGGAAGATTCAGCCGACATGTGAGCGGCCGAATGGGTTTGGAACACTAAAAATAAACCTGTCACTTGCTCCGAGTTACGGCCATCCCCCACGAAGAATAGACTCAGTGAGGTCAAGTACTCATTCGATATAACTAAATGTGATAAAATATTTGATTTTCTCTTAAAAAGTCAGCTTCTCACTTTACCTAAGGGTCAAGTCATCCCACCTGCCGATGAATTAAAGAAGCATCCATACTATAAGTGGCATGATTCACATTCGCATAATACTAATGATTGCAATGTTTTTCGACGGCAGATACAATCGGCCATAGAAGAAGGAAGATTGAAGGTAGACCATGATCCAAAGATGAAGCTGGATAAAGATCCTTTTCCAGTCAACGCCGTCGACCTCGGCAAAAAGAAGGTGTTGATTCGGCCAGAACAGACCAAGTCAGCTAAAGGGAAGGATGTGATTGTTGGAGAACCGCGCACTCGCACACTCGTGCCGAAGAACCCCGAGGTAGGAGTGTGGAAACAGAACGTTAATACCCATTTGGCTAAGGCTCGCAAGAGGCCGAAGGTGACATATGATATGATGTTGAACAATCATCAGAGAAGGACCTAGGAAGCAGGACCGCGTGCTAAGCTGAAATAACCGAAGGGGCTAAGACCTTCGAAGGGGGGCTTCGGGCCAAAGCAGGTGAGCCCTCCGCACGAAGGCTTCGGGCCACAGTGGCCTGATGCCCCGCACAGTGGTTCTGAGCCACAATGGCCGAACCCCCCCATATGACAGCTTTGAGACCCAGTGGTCGGGTCCCCCATGCAACAACTTCGGCCCCCAATGGCCGAACCCCGCACCATGTTGTTCGTCTCCAATGGGAGGCTTCGGCCCACAAGGGCCGAACGTACCTCTGGCCTGGCAGGACCCTTCACTTGTGTGGTTCGAGATACCTTCGACTTGGCCGAACCCCCCTCCAGGTAACGGGTTCGGATCATAGTGGGCGAGGCCACTAGAGCCGCCGATGCCTCCGCTGTATGGGCGGGGACCGCGTGGGCTCCGTACGTATCCGGGTTAGGGTACCCTATGCAACCTAACACTGTATCCTATTTTCCTTCAGAGTATTATGGATGGCAGGAGCAAACAGACGCAACGGAGGAGGGCATCATCCACAGACTGTCTGTGGTACCTCCGAATCGGACTATGCAGAGCGAAGCTGTTGGGGGAAATTGCTTCACTTTCAAGACTTAGAGATTAATAACTCGAAGGTTCCCTAAGCCTCGGAGCTGGTAGGCTCTTGTTCGAAGGTGGAGGCGTCGAGCCAAAGGATGCCTCGATATGAAGTCCTGAGAAGCCCTCCGCAAGATATGAAGGCTCCGAAGCAGAGCGACAAGATTGATAAGATGTTTGGCTTATCCATCCGCCTTGGGGAGTTTTACCCTCTTTAACCTTGCTCCAGGTACCGAATAGTTTCCACTATGTCGGTTGTAATCTAGGGGTAGTTAGGTCTTTTCCTTAGACATTTTTGCCTATAAATACCCCCCTCTCTACCCTGTAACAAGGATGGAACACCCGACCATTTAATACACATATTCGAACTACTTGAGTTATTATCCAATACGGAGGCTCGAGTAAGTTCTTAAGCACGAGCTCACTGTTTGTCTGTTCTTGATCTCAAAGAACCTGTTGGCGTAATCTTTTACGCCAACAGTTGGCACCGTCCGTGGGGATCCAAGTTCTAAAAGCTTGTTCTCTACTGCTGACCGCACTTCGAAGAGCACTTACGGAGGGAGCCTCGGAGTCCCAAGATTCCGCGCACCCTTCGGTAAGGGGCTTCTTAGTGTGGTTCGAAGGCCCCCACTCGCCTTCCCAGATCAATCGAAGTCCCCGATCTTCGTACCTCTCCGTGACTAGCTATGCCTCCGAAGCGAAGCCAAGCCTCGGGTCCCCTCCGAAGGTCCCCTCGAACTGCAGGAGATGGGCCCTCTACCGCTCCAATGATTCCCGAAGATGCCACTGGGCGTCAAGTGCCCAGGGGTCCCCGAGCTCCTCCTACGGTGCTTCAGACTGATTATGTCAGCTCCCAAGACCCGGAGCTACCCTCCGATGAATACGAAGACCTTCCTGGAACCGAGGCTACTCAACTAGCCAGGCTTCAGGAGGAAGTAGCTAAGTGGAGGCAAGAGGCTGCCGATCGCCTCCGCACTCAAGCCTCCACCGAGACTCTAGAAGGGCCTCAAGACGGTGGTGCTCACAACCTCCCAGAAGCTATCCAAGTCCCGGAGAAGGCCGAAAACGCATCTTTCGATGATGAGTCTCCGCTACATTCGGACTTGCAAAGAGTGCCCTTTGATCCCAGGTTCAAGGCCTCGAAGTTGCACAAGTACTCCGGTGGGTCAGACCCCGGAGAGTTCGCTCGCTCATATGCCCTTGCAATAGAAGCAAGCGGAGGGGTGCACAACACGATGGCGAAGTGTTTTCCCCTCGCTCTCGAAGGTGTGGCACTCTGATGGTTCTGGTCCATGAAGCCAGGATCGATCAGGTCCTAGGAGCAGCTGAAGAAGAAGTTTGTGAGCAACTTCCAGGGTACGTTTGTGGCCCTGATGTCCACACGAAGTTTGTTCCAGGTGAAGCAGTGGGCGGGAGAAACACTGCGAGAATACTTCACGTGCTTCGCCCACACCAAGTCACATATTAAGGGCATGTCTACCTCTTCGGTAGTCGACGCCGCCCGCGAAGGGGTGCTAAACCCTGACCTCCTCAGCAAACTCCATCAAAAGCCGGTGACGTCTGTGGCACAGCTAATGGCATACTTCGAACAGTATGCCAAGGTGGAAGAAGGCTGTCTCTGGTGAGCCGGAGCACCCGCACCTACCCTCCGAGAAGTCAAGACGGAGCCTGAAGCCTCGGCTCCTCTGCAACCCCCTCAAGATAACCGCTTCAACGAGCACAGACGAGGGAAGAAGCATTTCCGTTCTGAGGTGATGAACATTACGCCTTCTGCCCGAAGGCACCTGCCAATTTTCATCAGGTCCAGAACTTCAAGGTTGGAGCCCCAAAGCCTCAAGAGAGGGCGCCGGGCAGGCACCAGAGTTTTTTCTGTTGCGTGCATGGCGACAATAGGAGCCATGACATGAAAGATTGCAAAGCAGTGTTGGCCCTTCGAAGCGACTACCTGGGGCAAAGTACCGGTCGGTGTACTTCGGATCGAGCCCCACCAATGGCGCGGTCGAAGCCTGTGCAGATCGTGGCCCAAGCCAGTGTCCCAGAAACCCCCATGCGACTTCCGGTGGCCAATATTATGCCACCACCGAAGCAGGAAGACCCACAAGACCGCGGCAAGAGAGTGGTCCTGCCCATCTCTGGAGGGGGGACCCTCGGGAACATGTCAAAAAGGCAGCGACGTGAGTACGTCCGCGAGGTTGGGCACATTGGGACTTCGAGTTCCACGGAAGGAATGCCAGAGTGGTCCCATGTGCCCATCTCGTTTACTGCCAGTGATGCCGCAGGGGTAAAGTTCCCTCATGCCGACCCCTTGGTCATTTCCGCAGACATAGCAGGGGTGGAGGTCCGAAGGATCCTGGTGGATGGAGGGAGCTCCGTAGACATACTTTTCGTCCAGGCCTTCGATCAAATGTGCATCTCCCGGAAGCATCTGCTTCCAGCGGCTCGGCCACTTCAAGGGTTCTCAGGACCGCCTCTCGATGCCCTCGGCCAGATAGGCCTCGAGGTTGCCTTCGGAGAGGGGCCTCTGGCCAGGGTAGAAGAGGTGATCTTCGATGTTGTTGACGCCCCCTATGCTTACAATGCAATCTTCGGCAGAGGGATGCTGAACCAGTTCGGGGCTATAGCGCACCACAATTATCTTTGTCTCAAAATGCCCACGCAAGATGGAGTGCTTACTATTGCAGGAGACCAAGCTATAGACCGGAGAAAGGAGTATGGGCACGGACAGCCGTTTGATCCCTGGCAAGTGCACAACGTAGCGGAAGGCACCGAAGAGGTAACGGAGGTCGCTCGAGAGGCACCGGAGGTCTCGAACCTTTCAAAGAGACTCTCTCTCAAGCCAAGCCCAGAAGGTGAAGTCGAGACAAGGATAATTTCAAAAGATGGCAAAGAAAATCCAGTGCAGTTCTGCAAAGGGCTATCCCCGGAGATAGACGCCTCACTGGAAGAAGTCGTCAAGCAAAATATGGATGTCTTTGCCTGGACCGACGAAGACATCACCGGGGTTGATCGAAGCATCATCGAGCATAGCCTGCTTGTCAACCCGAAGGCCAGGCCAGTGCGCCAGGGGCTCCGCAAGCTGTCTGTAGAAAGAGCAAGCCTCACCAAAGCCAAAGTGGAGAAATTGTTAAGGGCTGGCATCATTAGGGAGGTAGCCCATACTGAGTGGTTGGCTAACCCTGTTTTTGTAAGGAAGAAGGACTCGAACAAATGGCGCATGTGTATTGACTTTACTTCATTAAATAAAGCATGCCCGCGAGACCCCTACCTGATGCCCCGAATAGATCAATTGGTGGATTCCACGGCTGGCTCCGAATTGCTAAGTTTCCTCGACGCTTATTCCGGGTATCATCATGTATGGCTGAAACGCGAAGACGAAGCCAAGACAAGCTTCATAACTCCTTCCGGAGTATTTTACTATGTAAGAATGCCTTTTGGCCTTCGGAATGCCGGAGCCACCTTTTCATGTTTAATAGCTAAGGCTCTAGGTCATCAAATAGGCCGGAATGTCAAAGCCTACATGGATGATATTGTAATAAAAAGTGTTCAAAAGCACCAGCATAGCCTAGACCTAGCTGAAACATTTGAGAGCCTCCGAGCTTGTGGAGTACGCCTCAACCCAGAAAAATATATATTCGGAGCCCAAGCTGGGAAGCTACTAGGGTACTTAGTTTCGAGCAGAGGAATCGAAGCTAGCCCAACGCAAATAAGTGCATTACAAAGAATGGCTCCGCCAGGAAATTTGAAGCATGTCCAGAAGCTAGCAGGAAGGCTCGCAACCCTTAGCAGATTCCTAGCCAGGTCAGCAGAGCGAAGCCTCCCAATTTTCAAAGCCCTAAAGGGGTCCGAGAGCTTCAGTTGGACACCGGAATGCCAGAAAAGCTTTGATGACATAAAAACATACCTCAGAAGCTTGTCAACACTTACTGTGCCCCTTCCAGAAGAAACACTTCTCCTTTATCTTGCAGCAACAAGCTCCGCAGTAAGTGCAGTGTTGGTCCGGTAAGTGGAGCTTAAGGGAAAGCTGGTGCAGAACCCAATTTATTTTGTGTCAGAAGCTTTGTCCGGAGCTAAGATAAGATGCTCTGAGCTCGAGAAATTTGCTTATGCCCTGGTAATGGCCTCGCGAAAGCTAAGAAATTATTTTTTGGTGCATAACCTAATCGTTCCAACCTCGTATCCTCTTGGGGATATGCTTCGGAGCAAAGACTCTACAGGAAGGATCGAAAAGTGGGTCGTCGAGCTAGCCCCCTTCGGAATCTCCTTCAAGGCAAGAACAGCTATCAAATCCCAAATCATAGCTGACTTCGTAGCAGAGTGGAATCCATCTGCAGTTTGGGCCCCAGAGGAGCCCTCCGAAGGTTTATGGACGATATTTTCTGATGGAGCTTATCAGGCATCCAGTGCCGGAGTGGGGGCAGTCATCATATCACCATCAGGGCATAAGGCCATGTATTCTGCGAGGCTCAATTTTAAAACCACCAATAACATCGCAGAGTACGAAGGGGTTCTGCTAGGCCTCCGAAAGGCTAAGGCACTTAGAGCTGCAAGGATAATGATTAAGACAGATTCCCAAGTCGTCGCAGGGCATGTTGATAAGATCTTTCAAGCAAAGAACCCACATCTAGCACAATACATTGAAGAAATCCGCAAGGCTGAAGCAGCATTCAAAGGATTCACTGTTCAGAGTATCCCTCGAGAAGATAATCAGTTCGCAGATATTCTGGCAAAAGCTGCAGCTAGAGAGGTGGACCTCCCGGAGGGTGCTTTCTATGAAGAATTAATGCAGCTAGCAGCTAGCCAGTTACCCTCTGCAGAAATACTGTGCATTCTGACTACAGATTGGCTGGCTCCGATTATGAGCATATTGCAAGGTGGCATAGATCCTTCAGAAGGTCCGGATGCCCGAAGATTGGAAGAAAGAGCCCGAAATTACAAGCTTGTCAACAGAGTATTGTACAAAGCTGGCGTGTGTTCCCCTCTACTCCGATGCATCTCCCAACCCGAAGGTCAAGACATACTTCGGGACATTCACGAAGGTTTGTGCGGAAGTCATCTGGCCCCTCGCGCTCTAGCTGGCAAGACACTTCGGCAGGGGCTTTACTGGCCAACAATAGTGAGAGATGCAGAGGAGCTGGTTCAAACATGCCAGGGCTGCCAATGGATGGGCAGACGAAGCCACCGTCCGCCAGTTCAACTTCAAGTTATTGCCCCGGTATGGCCAATGGCTCGATGGGGCATGGACCTCATAGACCCTTTTCCAATGGCAAAAGGC
Organism: Zizania palustris; assembly: GCA_019279435.1. NCBI lineage: Eukaryota > Viridiplantae > Streptophyta > Magnoliopsida > Poales > Poaceae > Zizania > Zizania palustris. Next base: position 19,869,444 of record JAAALK010000081.1, read on the forward strand.
GGCTTGAAGTTTGCGGTAGTAGCAATCGAATATTTTTCGAAGTCGGTTGAAGCGGAGCCATTCACTGCTATCACCTCGAGGAACGTGCAAAAATTTTTCTGGCAGAACGTTATATGCAGGTTCAGAGTGCCAAGGGAGTTGACAGTGGATAATGGAACCCAGTTCGAAGCTGACACATTCCAAGCATTTTGTGAAGAGCTGGGCATTAAGTTGTTGTTCGCCGCGGTACGCCATCCACAGTCTAACGGAGCTGTCGAGAGAGCCAATGGGAACATCCTATCCGGTTTAAATCGAAGGATTGTGGGGCTGGCCAAGGGGCTGTGGGTCGAAGAGCTCCCCAAGATCTTGTGGTCCATTCGAACCACTCAAACTAGATCCACAGGCTTTACCCCATTCAGACTACTCTTCGGAGATGAAGCCATGACTCCTACGGAGCTCAAGGGGGGATCCCTTCGTACAATGCAGCCCGGAGACGAAGATGAAAGAAACACTTCACTGGACTTATCAGAAGAAACAAGGCTTCGAGCTGTTGCCAACCTGACGAAGTACCAGGGACAAACAAAAACATGGTATGACCCGAAGATAAAGCCGAACGAGCTTAGACCAGGTCATCTAGTTTTGCGAAGTGTAATAGCACCGGGGAAGCTAGGGAATAAATGGGAAGGACCATATATTATCCTACGCTCAGGACGTCCCGGATCGTTTAAATTAGCTAATTTAGAAGGAGAAGAATTGAAACATGCATGGCATGCGGAGCACCTTAAGTGTTATTACGCTTAGGGGCTCGTTGTAATCACTTGTAAAACTTCCTTTTCTAAATAAAAGCGGGGGGTCGAATTTTGTTTACTCTTCGAGTATCCCTTACTCCGGATGGACGCATCGGGAGGACGAAGATGCTTTCAGAGTCAAGCATCTTTCCCAAGACCCGGACAGCAGTTTTCGAACCATGGGTTCGAGGGCTCCGCTGCCACCCTACGGATTCCAGGCTCCGGCTTGTTATGATCCGTAGAAGAGTCTAAGGACTTTAAAAGAGCAGATTTTCGGCCTCCGGGTTCGAAGTAGCTGTAAAAGAGCTGAAGGTGGCCAGCCTATGAATTCCAGGCTCCGGCTTGTTAGGATCCGTAGAAGAGTCTAAGGACTTTAAAAAGAACAAATTTCCGCCCTCCGGGTTCGAAGTATCTGTAAAAGAGCAGAAGGTGGCCAGCCTATGGATTCCAGGCTCCGACTTGTTAGGATCCGTAGAAGAGTCTAAGGACTTTAAAAGAACAGATTTCCAGCCTACGGGTTCGAAGCATCTGTAAAAGAGTCGAAGGTGATCAAGTACTAAAGTTTCGAGGCCCAGGCTAACGAGACACTTTAAAAAAAATCAAAGGTCCTAAGCGACAGATTTAACTTCGAAATTTACGAGGTAATAATACGGGAGTATGTTAGAAGAAGCCTCTAAAAAGGTAAAGTACGAATATTAAGTGTGATACGAAGCATCAAGTTATCCGGCGCATCATTGTGTCCGGCGAACCCATTTGCACAGCAAAGGATCCCCCACCCACAAAGTGGGGTAGGAGGGTAAAAAGAAAACACGATACTTTCGGAACAATTCACATTAATCCATCGTACTTGTACATCAGGAGAAGTTTTGGTCCAAGCCTAGGAAAAATCAAAGACCCTGTCGGCCTCTAGAGCTACCCCTCCAACTACTCTATCCTTCGGAGCTCGAAGCTGCCGGTTTAGTCCTTTTCGTCCGCGCACCTCTCTTCTTCTTCGAGGCTTGCGGTTTCTTTTGCTCCTCTTGGAGCTCGGCCTAGGTCAGAAGCCTTTCAGAGTTAACCTCCGTAGGGTCTTCGGCCTGATACTCCGAGTCAGGCCAATTCATGTGTTCGGAAGACGAGGATGCCTTCTCTTTCTCCTCTTCCTTGATATACGCTAAGACCTCGTGAAAAACTTCGAGGGGTATCTCCCCTTTGTCTCCATGAGGAACAGAGAAGCGAGATCGGCGGTAGGGCCTTAAGCTCTCGAGGCTTGTCCACTCCTTCCGGAGCCCCTTGGTAAACCCCAGTATTTCGAGGTCAGGGTTCGAAGGGCACGACAAAACCTAAAAAGAAAGCAGAACACCCAAACGAGCTTCTTGATTATAACTTTTTCATTGATTAAAGGGGCTTTACAACAGTTTGCATACATGATGGCCCTAAGAGCTAGACCTACGGGTCGGTTGGCGGAGCAGGGATTGCCGGAGCTGGCGACGCAGGAAGTGGTGGCCTTGTTTGTGCCTGCTTCTACCGGCGGGCCTCGTCAATCCAAGCTTTGGCCGCAGCCTTATGGTCCGACTTCCAAGTTGACCGGAAGGCTTCCTAGGCCAAGGCTACGTCCGAAGAAGGGTGCAGCAGGTCTTCGGAGGCGAAGCTTCCAGGGATCGAACCCCCGACTGAACCGAGGGGGATCTGTAGGGACTCGAGGTGGTTAAGAACTCCGATGCCGGCACACTGCCCGGAGATCTCTCCGTACCGGACGCCGGAGCTCATCATCAGCGATGCTGCCACTTGGATCCTCTTTAGCTTCCGATTGAGGGATTCGCTGGTTGCCGCAGAAGACGAAGGGCACATAGTGCCGAAGTATTCCAAGGTACCCTGAAGGGCGTCCAAGGTACGTTATGCTGCACTAGCGTTCTTCTTCTCCGTTGCCTCTAGCCCCGCAGCAGTAGAGGACACCTCGGCCACCTGGAGCATTAAAGAACTCTTCTGGGCCATCACTTGGTTAAGAGCTCCTTGGAGCTCCACCAACTGGGCGCTCGAAGTGGCCGCCAATTGATGGAACCTTTCGACCTTCGCCCGAAGAACTACGTGTTCGGCTTCAACCTCTTGGGCCGAAGTGCGGAGCGCGTCGTTGTCTTCCCTTGTCGTTCGGAGAGCTTCGTCGGCCGCAGCCCTAGCCCTCCGTTCCGCTAGGGCTTCCTCCTCCAACCTAAGGGATCTTTCGTTGGAGTCGTTGAGGGCGGTTTGGAGGGTGGTAACCTTCCTTTTGAGTCGATTAGTTTCGACCTTGTTGGAAGTCACTGCCGCTCTAGCAAGGACGAATTGCTGCAAAGGAAAAAGAACAAGTAAGTACCAAAGTGTTTATAACCATTGATTCGAATTAGCTATGGTGTTTTTCATACCTGAAGGGCAGCCCTTTCGAGGGCCATGTTGAGTGTCGGAGCCCTAGCTTCGCTCAGAGCGGAGACTAGGTCCGAATTGGCGATGTCCTGGCTCTTCTCTGCCAGGGGCTCCAGGAGCGCTCGGAGACCTACCCGGTGCTCTAGGAACGGAGCCAGCAAAGGATGCCAAGACGAAGCTTGGCGGTCGTCTGCCGTGGCCTCCTCCTCCGAGTTGTTGACCGAGGTCGTCGTGGGGCCGGGGGAAAGGCCGAGGCTAGACATGCTTTTGCCCCTCCTCGGCACGAAGGCAGGCGGAGTGGCTGAAGCAGAAGTGGCCCTTTCTTCAGCGGCTACCCCTTCGACCAGAGCCGCATTAACAGGGGCGACCTCGGTCGCTGGAGCCGCCACAGAGGCGGCGACCTCAGTTACCGAATCCGCTCCGGCGGGCACGACTTCCGCTACCAGGCATGGAGCGTCCAAAGGAGTAGGAGGGTCCACCTGGGCCACGACCCTTGAAGACGTTGGGACTTCGGGTGCATCCGGGGCTTCGTCACCCTTCGAGGTACCTATCTTGTCAAGAAATTTGATAAGTATTTACAAGAAAAGATTGTTGTAGGTATCAACTAAAGTAGGGGATTCAAGACGTACCTTCGGAGGACCCGTGAGGCAGGATCGTCGGATCCTCCAGAACTTCGTACAACTGGAGGATATCCTCAAAGTTGTCTCCCGAAGCCCTCTCCGCCATGTTTTCTGCCGGAGCTGCGACTCCCACCGTGACCACCCCAGTTACGGGTGAGTTGGGGGTGGTGGAGTCCGAATCCAGATTTACGACGGCGGGCACGGAGGCGTGCATTGGATCTACCTCCGCAACCTCCCGAGCAGAAGTTCTGGCTGGGACTTCCCCTATATCTTCATCGTCCTCCAGGAGATAATTCTCGAGGCTCGACACTAACTGGACGTCGGAGTCCTCGGGCTCCTCGGAGGTCGAGCTCTAGGCGTCCAGGGACGAAGCCGATGAAGCAGGGGTCAGCTGCGAAGGGATCTTCGCCACCTTCTTCTTCTTAGACAGCGGCTTGCTGGCCCTCTTGGGTGGTCAGCAAAGGCCTTCCATTTCCGGGCGGCTGCTCCAGTCATGGCAAAGTCTGGAAGAGGGGGGCTCCATCCCGAGAGCTCCCCACACCCTATTGGAGCATTCCCAGCTCCCTACTAGCTCCAGCCTTTTCTATTTTTCAGCCACTGTAGGAGCTCCGAGGACCCGTTCGGTGGCCCGAGCTATGTCCTCCGGAGCCAATGCCAAAGGAGCCGCTGAAGAAAAGGGGTAACACATCATAAGTATGTTATTTTCATCATCTAAATGCAGTACTGCAGGAATTGAAGTCTTACCTAGGGTTCGAAGATCACCCTCCGAGGCCTGTTGGAACACTATTGGCCAGTTGGCCCCGAGAGGTGGAATCCGAAGGGCGATGAACTCTTCGGCCAAGTCGTGCATGCTCATGCGGCGAGCCACCGAAGTCAACAGCCCTAGCCTCGTGGAAAGCAGGCTGGGGTTCGGAGCAATCTCCACCTCCTTCCGGAACCAAATCTCCTAGAGAGGCCCTGCGAGTTGGGAGTCCTCTCCGACTTCGGCGTAGAACCACCGAAGAATCCAGTTGGTGTACCATCGATCATTGATGGCCTTCGCAGGGAAGTGTAGGGCGTGCTCCCTCCGCAACTGGAAGTTGACACTGCCGAAATCTGTTATCACCTTGGAATCCCCGGGCCCATCCTGTGGCTTCGGCTGGCAGATAGCCTCGTGAGTTGCGGTGAAGATCTTCGAGTGTCCTTCGCACCCTTCGGCCCGGAGCCACCTTTTCATGTTTAATAGCTAAGGCTCTAGGTCATCAAATAGGCCGGAATGTCAAAGCCTACATGGATGATATTGTAATAAAAAGTGTTCAAAAGCACCAGCATAGCCTAGACCTAGCTGAAACATTTGAGAGCCTCCGAGCTTGTGGAGTACGCCTCAACCCAGAAAAATGTATATTCGGAGCCCAAGCAGGGAAGCTACTAGGGTACTTAGTTTCGAGCAGAGGAATCGAAGCTAGCCCAACGCAAATAAGTGCACTACAAAGAATGGCTCCGCCAGGAAATTTGAAGCAGGTCCAGAAGCTAGCAGGAAGGCTCGCAGCCCTTAGCAGATTCCTAGCCAGGTCAGCAAAGCGAAGCCTCCCAATTTTCAAAGCCCTAAAGGGGTCCAAGAGCTTCAGTTGGACACCGGAATGCTAGAAAAGCTTTGATGACATAAAAACGTACCTCGGAAGCTTGTCAACACTTATTGTGCCCCTTCCAGAAGAAACACTTCTCCTTTATCTTGCAGCAACAAGCTCCGTAGTAAGTGCAGTGTTGGTCCAGTAAGTGGAGCTTAAGGGAAAGCTGGTGCAGAACCCAGTTTATTTTGTGTCAGAAGCTTTGTCCGGAGCTAAGATAAGATACTCTAAGCTCGAGAAATTTGCTTATGCCCTGGTAATGGCCTCACGAAAGCTAAGAAATTATTTTTTGGCGCATAACCTAATCGTTCCAACCTCGTATCCTCTTGGGGATATGCTTCGGAGCAAAGACTCTACAGGAAGGATCGAAAAGTGGGTCGTCGAGCTAGCCCCCTTCGGAATCTCCTTCACGGCAAGAACAGCTATCAAATCCCAAATCATAGCTGACTTCGTAGCAGAGTGGACTCCATCTGCAGTTTGGGCCCCGGAGGAGCCCTCCGAAGGTTTATGGACGATATTTTCTGATGGAGCTTATCAGGCATCCAGTGCCGGAGTGGGGGCAGTCATCATATCACCATCAGGGCATAAGGCCATGTATTCTGCGAGGCTCAATTTTAAAACCACCAATAACATCGCAGAGTACGAAGGGGTTCTGCTAGGCCTCCGAAAGGCTAAGGCACTTGGAGCTGCAAGGATAATGATTAAGACAGATTCCCAAGTCGTCGCAGGGCATGTTGATAAGATCTTTCAAGCAAAGAACCCGCATCTAGCACAATACATTGAAGAAATCCGCAAGGCTGAAGCAGCATTCAAAGGATTCACTGTTCGGAGTATCCCTCGAGAAGATAATCAGTTCGCAGATATTCTGGCAAAAGCTGCAGCTGGAGCGGTGGACCTCCCGGAGGGTGCTTTATATGAAGAATTAATGCAGCTCGCAGCTAGCCAGTTACCCTCTGCAGAAATACTGTGCATTCCGACTACAAATTGGCGGGCTCCGATTATGAGCATATTGCAAGGTGGCATAGATCCTTCAGAAGGTCCGGATGCCCGAAGATTGGAAGAAAGAGCCCGAAATTACAAGCTTGTCAACAGAGTATTGTACAAAGCTGGCGTGTGTTCCCCTCTACTCCGATGCATCTCCCAACCCGAAGGTCAAGACATACTTCGGGACATTCACGAAGGTTTGTGCGGAAGTCATCTGGCCCCTCGCGCTCTAGCTGGCAAGACACTTCGGCAGGGGCTTTACTGGCCAACAATAGTGAGAGATGCAGAGGAGCTGGTTCAAACATGCCAGGGCTGCCAATGGGTGGGCAGACGAAGCCACCATCCGCCAGTTCAACTTCAAGTTATTGCCCCGGTATGGCCAATGGCTCGATGGGGCATGGACCTCATAGACCCTTTTCCAATGGCAAAAGGCGGCTTGAAGTTTGCGGTAGTAGCAATCGAATATTTTTCGAAGTCGGTTGAAGCGGAGCCATTCACTGCTATCACCTCGAGGAACGTGCAAAAATTTTTCTGGCAGAACGTTATATGCAGGTTCAGAGTGCCAAGGGAGTTGACAGTGGATAATGGAACCCAGTTCGAAGCTGACACATTCCAAGCATTTTGTGAAGAGCTGGGCATTAAGTTGTTCTTCGCCGCGGTACGCCATCCACAGTCTAACGGAGCTGTCGAGAGAGCCAATGGGAACATCCTATCCGGTTTAAATCGAAGGATTGTGGGGCTGGCCAAGGGGCTGTGGGTCGAAGAGCTCCCCAAGATCTTGTGGTCCATTCGAACCACTCAAACTAGATCCACAGGCTTTACCCCATTCAGACTACTCTTCGGAGATGAAGCCATGACTCCTACGGAGCTCAAGGGGGGATCCCTTCGTACAATGCAGCCCGGAGACGAAGATGAAAGAAACACTTCGCTGGACTTATCAGAAGAAACAAGGCTTCGAGCTGTTGCCAACCTGACGAAGTACCAGGGACAAACAAAAACATGGTATGACCCGAAGATAAAGCCAAACGAGCTTAGACCAGGTCATCTAGTTTTGCGAAGTGTAATAGCACCGGGGAAGCTAGGGAATAAATGGGAAGGACCATATATTATCCTACGCTCAAGACGTCCCGGATCGTTTAAATTAGCTAATTTAGAAGGAGAAGAATTGAAACATGCATGGCATGCGGATCACCTTAAGCGTTATTACGCTTAGGGGCTCGTTGTAATCACTTGTAAAACTTCCTTTTCTAAATAAAAGCGGGGGGTCGAATTTTGTTTACTCTTCGAGTATCCCTTACTCCGGATGGACGCATCGGGAGGACGGAGATGCTTTCAGAGTCAAGCATCTTTCCCAAGACCCGGACAGCAGTCTGCGAACCATGGGTTCGAGGGCTCCGCTGCCACCCTACGGATTCCAGGCTCCGGCTTGTTATGATCCGTAGAAGAGTCTAAGGACTTTAAAAGAGCAGATTTTCGGCCTCCAGGTTCGAAGTAGCTGTAAAAGAGCCGAAGGTGGCCAGCCTACGAATTCCAGGCTCCGGCTTGTTAGGATCCGTAGAAGAGTCTAAGGACTTTAAAAAGAACAGATTTCCGGCCTCCAGGTTCGAAGTATCTGTAAAAGAGCCGAAGGTGGCCAGCCTACGGATTCCAGGCTCCGGCTTGTTAGGATCCGTAGAAGAGTCTAAGGACTTTAAAAAGAATAGATTTCCGGCCTCTGGGTTCGAAGTATCTATAAAAGAGCCGAAGGTGGCCAGCCTACGGATTCCAGGCTCCGGCTCGTTAGGATCCGTAGAAGAGTCTAAGGACTTTAAAAGAACAGATTTACAGCCTACGGGTTCGAAGTATCTGTAAAAGAGTCGAAGGTGACCAAGTACTAAAGTTTCGAGGCCCAGGCTAACGAGACACTTTAAAAAAAATCAAAGGTCCTAAGCGACAGATCTAACTTCGAAATTTATGAGGTAATAATACGGGAGTATGTTAGAAGAAGCCTCTAAAAAGGTAAAGTACGAATATTAAGTGTGATACGAAGCATCAAGTTATCCGGCGCATCATTGTGTCCGGCGAACCCATTTGCACAGCAAAGGATCCCCCACCCACAAGGAGCGGTAGGAGGGTAAAAAGCAAACAAGATACTTTCGGAACAATTCACATTAATCCATCGTACTTGTACATCAGGAGAAGTTTTGGTCCAAGCCTAGGAAAAATCGAAGACCCTGTCGGCCTCTGGAGCTACCCCTCCGACTACTCTATCCTTCGGAGCTCGAAGCTGCCGGTTTAGTCCTTTTCATCCGCGCACCTCTCTTCTTCTTCGAGGCTCGCGGTTTCTTTTGCTCCTCTAGGAGCTCGGCCCAGGTCAGAAGCCTTTCAGAGTTAACCTCCGTAGGGTCTTCGGCCTGATACTACGAGTCAGACCAATTCATGTGTTCGGAAGACGAGGATACCTTCTCTTTCTCCTCTTCCTTGATATACGCTAAGACCTCGTGAAAAACTTCGGGGGGTATCTCCCCTTTGTCTCCATGAGGAACAGAGAAGCGAGATCGACGGTAGGGCCTTAAGCTCTCGAGGCTTGTCCACTCCTTCCGGAGCCCCTCGGTAAACCCCAGTATTTCGAGGTCAGGGTTCGAAGGGCACGACAAAACCTAAAAAAGAAAGCAGAACACCTAAACGAGCTTCTCGATTATAACTTTTTCATTGATTAAAGGGGCTTTACAACAGTTTGCATACATGATGGCCCTAAGAGCTAGACCTGCGGGTCGGTTGGCGGAGCAGGGATTGCCGGAGCTGGCAATGCAGGAAGTGGTGGCCTTGTTTGTGCCTGCTTCTGCCGTCAGGCCTCGTCAATCCAAGCTTTGGCCGCAGCCTTATGGTCCGACTTCCAAGTTGACCAGAAGGCTTCCTAGGCCAAGGCTACGTCCGAAGAAGGGTGCAGCAGGTCTTCGGAGGCGAAGCTTCCAGGGATCGAACCCCCGACTGAACCGAGGGGGATCTGAAGGGACTCGAGGTGGTTAAGAACTCCGATGTCGGCACACTGCCCGGAGATCTCTCCGTACCGGACGCCGGAGCTCATCATCAGCGATGCTGCCACTTGGATCCTCTTTAGCTTCCGATTGAGGGATTCGCTGGTTGCCGCAGAAGACGAAGGGCACATAGTGCCGAAGTATTCCAAGGTACCCTGAAGGGCGTCCAAGGTACGTTATGCCGCACTAGCGTTCTTCTTCTCCGTTGCCTCTAGCCCCGCAGTAGTATCGGACACCTCAGCCACCTGGAGCATTAAAGAACTCTTCTGGGCCATCACTTGGTTAAGAGCTCCTTGGAGCTCCACCAACTGGGCGCTCGAAGTGGCCGCCGATTGACGGAACCTTTCGACCTCTGCCCGAAGAACTACGTGTTTGGCTTCAACCTCTTGGGCCGAAGTGCGGAGCGCGTCGTTGTCTTCCCTCGCCGTTCGGAGAGCTTCGTCGGCCGCATCCCTAGCCCTCCGTTCCGCTAGGGATTCCTCCTCCAACCTAAGGGATCTTTCGTTGGAGTCGTTGAGGGCGGTTTGGAGGGTGGTAACCTTCCTTTTGAGTCGATTAGTTTCGACCTTGTTGGAAGTCACTGCCGCTCTAGCAAGGACGAATTGCTGCAAAGGAAAAAGAACAAGTAAGTACCAAAGTGTTTATAACCATTGATTCGAATTAGCTATGGTGTTTTTCATACCTGAAGGGCAGCCCTTTCGAGGGCCATGTTGAGTGTCGGAGCCCTAGCTTTGCTCAGAGCGGAGACCAGGTCCGAATTGGCGATGTCCTGGCTCTTCTCTGCTAGGGGCTCCAGGAGCGCTCAGAGACCTACCCGGTGCTCTAGGAACGGAGCCAGCAAAGGAAGCCAAGACGAAGCTTGGTGGTCGTTTGTCGTGGCCTCCTCCTCCGAGTTGCTGACCGAGGTCGTCGCAGGGCCGGGGGAAAGGTCGAGGCTAGACATGCTTTTGCCCCTCCCCGGCACGAAGGCAGGCGGAGCGACTGAAGCAGAAGTGGCCCTTTCTTCAGCGGCTACCCCTTCGACCAGAGCCGCATCAACAGGGGCGACCTCGGTCACCGGAGCCGCCACAGAGGGGGCGACCTCAGTTACCGAATCCGCTCCGGCGGGCACGAATTCCGCTACCAGGCATGGAGCGTCCAAAGGAGTAGGAGGGTCCACCTGGGCCATGACCCTTGAAGACGTTGGGACTTCGGGTGCATCCGGGGCTTCGTCACCCTTCGAGGTACCTATCTTGTCAAGAAATTTGATAAGTATTTACAAGAAAAGATTGTTGTAGGTATCAACTAAAGTAGGGGATTCAAGACGTACCTTCGGAGGCCCCGTGAGGCAGGATCGTCGGATCCTCCAGAACTTCGTACAACTGGAGAATATCCTCGAAGTCGTCTCCCGATGTCCTCTCCGCCACGTTTTCTGCCGGAGCTGTGACTCCCACCATGACCACCCCAGTTACGGGTGAGTTGGGGGTGGTGGAGTCTGAATCCAGATTTACGACGGCGGGCACAGAGGCGTGCGTTGGATCTACCTCCGCAACCTCCCGAGCAGAAGTTCCGGCTGGGACTTCCCCTATATCTTCATCGTCCTCCAGGAGATAATTCTCGAGTCTCGATGCTAATTGGATGTCGGAGTCCTCGGGCTCCTCGGAGGTCGAGCTCCAGGCGTCCAGGGACGAAGCCAACGAAGCAGGGGTCAGCTGTGAAGGGATCTTCGCCACCTTCTTCTTCTTAGACGATGGCTTGCTGGCCCTCTTGGGCGGTTCAGCAAAGGCCTTCCATTTCCGGGCGGCTGCTCCAGTCATGGCAAAGTCTGGAAGAGGGGGGCTCCATCCCGAGAGCTCCCCACACCCTATTGGAGCGTTCCCAGCTCCCTACTAGCTCCAGCCTTTTCTATTTTTCAGCCACTGTAGGAGCTCCAAGGACCCGTTCGGTGGCCCGAGCTATGTCCTCCGGAGCCAATGCCAAAGGAGCCGCTGAAGAAAAGGGGTAACGCATCATAAGTATGTTATTTTCATCATCTAAATGCAGTACTGCAGGAATTGAAGTCTTACCTAGGGTTCGGAGATCACCCTCCGAGGCCTGTTGGAACACTATTGGCCAGTTGGCCCCGAGAGGTGGAATCCGAAGGGCGATGAACTCTTCGGCCAAGTCGTGCATGCTCATGCGGCGAGCCACAAAAGTCAACAGCCCTAGCCTCGTGGAAAGCAGGCTGGGGTTCGGAGCAATCTCCGCCTCCTTCCGGAACCAAATCTCCTAGAGAGGCCCTGCGAGGGGGGAGTCCTCTTAGACTTCGGCGTAGAACCACCGAAGAATCCAGTTGGTGTACCATCGATCATTGATGGCCTTCGTAGGGAAGTGTAGGGCCTGCTCCCTCCGCAACTGGAAGTTGACACTGCCGAAATCTGTTATCACCTTGGAATCCCCGGGCCCATCCTGTGGCTTCGGCTGGCAGATAGCCTCGTGAGTTGCGGCGAAGATCTTCGAGCGTCCTTTGCACCCTTCGGCCCGGAGCACCCACTCGAAGACAGCCATGTTGGCGATGGCATTGGGGGATAACTGAGGTAATGTAATGTGAAACAGGTCCAGTACCTCCGCCAAAAAGTCGATGGCTGGAAGCCCCAAGCCAGCTTCGAAGAATGCCTAGAAGACTACCACTTCTCCGCTTCATGGCCTCGGGGTTGATTCTGACCCTGGGACTCGAGTCCTCAGTCTGGCTCCCAGCTTCCCTTCTACGGCATCCTCAATAGACTCGGCGGTGCTCGTAGATTGACCGATGAGGAAGCTCTGGGAAATCTTCTTCTTGGAAGGCGGGCGGAGCTCCCGAGGGTTCTTAGGCCAGGCACCGCCCGGAGTCCCCACTATTGCTACCGCCGCCAAGGCGGCCCACGCTTGCCTCTACGCTAGAGTACTTGCCGCCGCCGGGACAGTGTGGCTGGTTCTCGCCATTTGCTCGGAAGATTGAGAGATTGGAGGTTGAGGAAAGTGAATCGCGAGTGCTAAGTGCGGTAAAAAGTTTCGAGTAACTTCTATTTTTCCTTTTATAACCATTCGCCGATTGCTACGGTTCGATTGCATTCACACCGCAGGTTCGGCTTCTTCCACTAGCAGGTGGGTCCAGAAAGTGGAACGGTGAGCAACTGCCGTAAAAATCGACCGTTACCTTTTACTGGGCGTAACGGCTACTTGCGCCGTAACGGCTATAATCAAATGGCTCCTCACGATGTTTGCGCTTCGAAGCGGTGTTCCTTCCTACGATGTGTTCCCACTGCGTAGAGAGCCTGGAGAAGGAGTCTGAACACCTTGGATCTGAAATCCTCCGAAGAACTGTAATGTGTTCAAATTCTCTCTAAGTCTTAGAATATGAAAATATTCCTTCCGTATACTGCATTCCTTCTGTACAGGTTAAATACAGAGAGGCGTATTCGAGGGGCTACTGTTGGGTAAATTGCTTCACTTTCAAGACTTAGAGATTAATAACTCAAAGGTTCCCTAAGCCTCGGAGCTGGTAGGCTCTTGTTCGAAGGTGGAGGCGTCGAGCCAAAGGATGCCTCGATATGAAGTCCTGAGAAGCCCTCCGCAAGATATGAAGGCTCCGAAGCAGAGCAACAAGATTGATAAGATGTTTGGCTTATCCATCCGCCTTGGGGAGTTTTACCCTCTTTAACCTTGCTCCGGGTACCGAATAGTTTCCACTATGTCGGTTGTAATCTAGGGGTAGTTAGGTCTTTTCCTTAGATATTTTTGCCTATAAATACCCCCCTCTCTACCCTGTAACGAGGACGGAACACCCGACCATTTAATACACATATTCGAACTACTTGAGTTATTATCCAATACGGAGGCTCGAGTAAGTTCTTAAGCACGAGCTCACTGTTTGTCTGTTCTTGATCTCAGAGAACCTGTTGGCGTAAACTTTTATGCCAACAGAAGCCGAAGGGTGCGAGCACGTGGAGGCTGAAGTCAGGGTGTCTGAAGCCATAACCATCAGAGTTGGGTCTCAGGAAGTCCCAATCCCGAAGACTCTATCGCCAAAGTCTGACGAAGGTAAGTCTCATGCTTCGGCCGAGCCCTGCGCCGAAGCTTGGTTCGATTGGCCGAACAAGGCCGGTCTGTCCGACGGGGTTCGCAGCGAAGCCCCCTCCGAACACGGAGTACCCAAGGTCAAAGGGCACAGTACCACTTCGGCCTAAATTAACAGAAGTCGAACAGTAGCTCTAGGCACCAAGCCTCAGCCATCTTGGGCTCCCCCAGGCATGTCCAAACCACAGAAGAGACGCCTACGAAGGCTGCGGGCATAGGAGATGCGCGAGAAGAAAGCTGAGGCCGGGCACGACGCTATCTTCGAAGAGATCTGCCCTCGGCCAGCTACGAAGCAGGTTTGGAGGGAGAAGCCAGTTGATATAAACAACCCGGCTCCTAGTCCGAGCGACGATGACGATGACATGCTTGACGACGATTACTCGCCCGTCTCTGAGGGACCCGCACCTCAGGCGATGGACATCAATATCGTCACGCTGCCTGCCGAGTTCGCCCTGCCACGGGACGAGGCCGAGGTCGCTCAATTGAACCTCGGTCCGCGCATCGCCATCTTCGAGAATCCCGAGGACTCGGCTCGCCATCTGAAGCCCCTCTATGTCAGGGGTCACATTGATGGGAAGTCGATTTCCCGGATGCTCGTCGACGGCGGCGCCACTGTTAACCTAATGCCTTATTCATTGTTGAAAAAACTTGGCAGGGACGAAGATGACCTGAAGAAGACTAACTTGATGCTCAACGGCTTCAACGGCGAGAGCTCCGAGGCCAAGGGAGTACTCTCTATGGAGTTGACGGTGGGCAACAAGATGTTGCTAACGGTGTTTTTCGTCATCGACGTACAAGGTAACTATAGCGTGTTACTCAGGCGTGACTGGATTCACGTGAATTGTTGCATCCCTTCCACTCTACACCAGTTCCTGATACAGTGGGACGACGATGAGGTAGAAGTCATCCCCGCGGATACTTCGGCCCAATTAGCATTGGCCGATGTATCAGTTGACACCGTCCATAACAAAGTAGAGTGTCTATCAGGAAGAGATCTTTCGGATTACGATTTTGTTAGCGTATCCGGAGGACAGTTTGTACTAGTGTCTGTAAAGCCGGCTGGAGTAGCACGACTATTTTTATATTAATAGTCATGTCTAGCAAGAATAATCTAGATTGGCTAAAGTCTCGGGTGGAGCAATATCGGTCTAATAAAGACGGTATTGCCGAAGCCATCGAGGACTTGCAAAGTAGAAAAATTAGGGCAAGGTTTTGCGTCGGCCGATCCCTTGGAGGAGGTCGACATAGGTGATGATAGCATTCCAAGGCCGACTTTTGTAAACCAACATTTACAGCCCGATGAAAACGCTGAAGTAATAAAGTTACTTCGGTCGTATGTCGATTGTTTCGCATGGGAATATAGCGAAATGCCAGGGCTAAGACGCGAGCTCGTGGAGCATCGGCTGCCCATCAAGTCCGGATTTAGGCCTTATAAACAGCCTCCCCATCACTTTAATTCGGTTGTTTATGACCGAGTTAAAGAAGAAGTGGAGCGACTACTCAAGGCTGAATTTATTAGGCCATGCAGGTATGCGGAATGGGTTGCTAACATTGTTCCTGTGGAGAAGAAAGGGAGCGGCAAGATACGGGTATGCATTGATTTCAGGGATCTGAATAGAGCCACTCCAAAATACGAGTATCCGATGCCAATAGCTGACATGCTGATCAACGATGCCTCGGGGCATAAGGTACTAAATTTTCTTGATGGCAATGCCGGTTATAATCAAATATTTATGGCCGAAGAGGACGTCTATAAGACTGCCTTTCGATGCCCTGGTTTTGTCGGTTTGTTTGAGTGGGTCGTCATGACTTTTGGTTTAAAAAATGTCGGCGCCACATATCAGCGTGCTATGAACTTGATCTTCCATGACTTGCTAGGAGTCATGTTAGAAGTTTACATCGATGATGTCGTGGTCAAATCGGACGCTACGAGAAACCATTTAGCCGATTTGATGGTTGCTTTCGATAGGATGTGACAGTACGGGTTGAAGATGAACCCACTCAAGTGTGCTTTTGGTGTGTTGGCGGGTAAGTTCTTAGGTTTCATGATTCATGAGAGAGTCATAGAAATTGATCCTAAGAGACTTGAGAATATTAGAAACATTGCGGCGCCGACATGCAAAAAGGATGTGCAAAAGTTGCTAGGCAAGTTGAACTATTTGCGTCGCTTTATATCCAACTTGTCCGGCAAGATTGATGCCTTTGTCCCCATACTTCGGCTAAAAAGCGAAGCCGAGTTCACTTGGGGGGCAAGCCAGCAAAGTGCTTTTGAGAAGATCAAGGAGTGCTTGTCATCACCGCCCGTGGTGAGAGCACCCAAGGTCGGGATTCCGTTTCGGCTATACATCGTCACTGAAGATAGCGTGATTGGAGTCGTGCTAACGCAGGAGGTGGAGGGGAAGGAGTACATCATCACATTCTTGAGCCGCCGCCTGCTGGACGCCGAAACCAGGTACGCGTTTGTGGAGCGATTATGTTTATCACTTTATTACACGTGCACCAAGTTACGCCATTATCTTCTCCCCACCACATGTGTTGTCATTTGCCAAACCGATGTTATAAAGCACATGTTACAAAAGTCGATTCTAAGTGGAAGAATCGGAAAGTGGGCTTACGCGTTGATTGAGTACGATTTGGCCTACGAGCCCCTAAGAGTGATGAAAGGCCAAGTCGTAGCCGACTTTATAGTTGGTCATCACATAGATGCTAGTTGGAGTGATGCTATTGCTCTAGTTGAGATAGTACCATGGAAAATCTATTTTGATGGTTCGGCTTGCAAGAATGACCATGGTACCGGAGTGGTTCTCGTATCACCTAATGGTATGCGCTTTGAAACCTCGGCCCGACTAGAGTTTTCTTCCACTAATAACCAAGCCGAAAATGAAGCTTTATTGCTAGGTCTTGAATTGCTAAAGTCTGTAGACGCTAAACATGTTCACGCGTATGGTGATTCATTATTAGTAGTACAACAAGTAGCTAAGAATGCTCAATGTTTTAATGGCTCACTAAATAGTTACTTGGACAAATGTCTAGACATAGTTGCTACTTTTGATGATTTCAAAATATCTCATGTGTCAAGAGAAGCTAATTCAGTCGTCAATGATTTGGCTCAACAAGCATCTGGCTACTAAGTCAGGAGAGGGAAATTTTTTGTATTGGAGAAGCCGGTGTTTAGTCCAACTGCCGAAGCCAGTGAAGGTGGGCAGGCGCACGCCTCGGGTCGAACCCCTCGGGTCGCCAGAGGCCACCACACGACGAAGCCCTCGGATCGGAGTGCTCTGTTGATCAAAGGGTCCTGCACGCCGGAGCCCATGGTGCGAAGCCTCGTGGATGGAGAAGGCTCTCTGGAGTCCGAACCCTCCGAAGAGCTTCGGCCCGGCACACTCCGAATGGCCACCTCGGCTAGGCTTCGACCGGAGCTGGAATGGCTCGGGGGCACCCCGAAGTCAATATTTTAGAGGTTTTTTCAGCAGGTGGACCAGCGAGGCCCTCTGAAACCTGTAAGGGCGATTGGAGAGTCCCAATCGTCCAATATTTGAGAGACCCTAGCCGAAGGGTTGATCGGAGGGTTCGGCAACAAGCGTTCAAATTCATGTTGGTAGACGACACATTGTACCACCGAACCATCGACGGAGTGCTATTGAAATGTTTAGACCACGAGCAGTCCCAGGTGGCTACAGGAGAAGTCCATGAGGGGCTTTGCGGCACTCATCAGTCGGCCCAAAAGATGAGTTGGATGCTGTTGGCGTAAAAGATTACGCTAACAGGTTTCTGAAGATTAGAAACTAACAAACGAAGTGTTTGCGAAGAAAACTATTCCAAGCCTCCGAAAGGATAATAACTTAGAATAGTTTTAAAGTGTGTATTGAATATCTTGTATTCGGTCCTTATTACAGGGTAAAACGGGGGGTATTTATAGGCCTAAACATTAAGGAAAAGACCTTTTTACCCCTCTAATACAACCGACATAGTGGAAACTATTTGGTACCCTTAATAGGGCTAAAATGGTAAAAAACTAATCTAATGAGAAAGAAGATAAGTCTTCCATCTTAGCTGGCAAAGAAGCTCCCGGAAGAGTCCAAGTTCGAAGATATACTCCGGACTAGAGTTCGTCATCATACTTCGAACTTGATTCAATGTATCTCCGAAGTTATATGCTGGAAGTCTTCGTCTTAATCACCAGTCTTTATCTCGTCACTGCAATAACCCTGAAGATTGAATATTTTCCCCCAACAGTAGCCCCTTGAATACGCTTCTCCGCTAAATCTGTAATGTTAGGAGAGCAGTATACGCAAGAAAAATAATCATGCGTAGGGGTTAGCAGATTTAAACCATCTCCGAACTACGTGGAGATGTAAACTTTGAATCAGTTTCTAATAAAATTACTTTCGAAGTAATTTAGAACTAACTCGAAAAGTCTGAAAGCCTTTTTAGACTTAGAAGAAATAGTCGTTGGCTTGTTTCTTCTAACGGAAGTTACGGAATGCTTTAATTTCGGAGCAAAGTAACGGTTGAGAATGCAAAACGTCATAGGCAAACGGTAAAAAATCAGGGTCTGGGCTATAAATAGAGGGCCCAGACCCTTCTTGAGTACCTTTTCACTGCTTTCGTGCAAACAAGCCATCTCTGAGCCCTAGCCCCCGTTTTTCCTCTGAAATAATCCACAAGATCAAATGGCGAAAACTAGTTTCAAGGGTCCTGGAGCGACTTCAGCCTTGGCTCAGCAGCAAGTTGCTGCGGCGGCAGCGGCTGCATCATCGGCGACGACAACTCCAACTCCTTCAGTGGCGGTAATGGCGCCGGTGGGAGGAAATCCCCAAAATGTCGGCCCCCAAGACCTCTTTCCGGCGTCGACGAAGTATACGGACCAGTCTTATCAACTAGGGCCTTCAACCTACAGAAGAGAATCGCTTGTGGCCGCAGTAGAAGGAAAGATTAGTTCGGGGGTTATGATTCGCAAACCTGGGAAGGAAATCATTCCGTCACCGAGACCTGGAGAAGTGGTCGTCTTCGAAGCCTTTTTCGAAGCTGGTTTGGGGCTTCCGGCAGTTGACTTCTTGGTGGAGGTATTGGACTTGTTCCACGTCACTCTCCCTCAACTTTCTCCGAATGCGGTAGCACGTCTTGCCATCTTCGAATGGGCGTTGCGAGCCAAAGGTTGTGAAGGAAGGGCGGAGATCTTCGCAGCACTGCATGGAGCTTCATGCCAACCGAAGACCTTCGTAGGCCCCGGAGGTGAGAAGATGGTAGTGGCCTTCGGAAGCATCAACTTTAGACTCCGGGACGAGCATGCTCTCCGGTTTCCTGCTAAGGCCATCAATGCCAGATGGTACACCGACTGGATCTTGAAGTGGTTTTACGCCGAAGTTGGGGCGAGCAGCCGTCTAGCCGGACCTTTGCAAGACATCAACTTCCGAAAAGAAGCCCTTGTGCATCCAGATCTGGGTCAGCTCGAAGCTTGCCTCAGCTTGCTTCAGAAAATCAATCATCGGTTGAGCATGCGATACTTAGCCGAAGAATTCCTCGGGCTTCAAATCCCTCCCCTGATGGCCAACTGACCGATCACTTTCGAGGAAGATTCGGATGGCGGTCTTCGGAAAATTTCTTCAACTTCGAGTCCTGCAGGTAACTTCGAAAACAACATATTCTATGTATATTTATTCGAAGAGTTAACGAATCTTAACTCATTTTTCAGCTTCTTCAACCCATATAACTTTGGAGCAGATTGTACGGGCTTTGGAGAAGATTTTGGGCGTCCCAACTCCGACCGAAAAAGAATGGAGAATCAAATTAGTTGGTACTTGGGAGCGGTCCAACCGAGTATGGGGGCTACTCGAAGTTGTTCCACCCCCTTTGGTGGATTGAGTGCCTTCAGAGAAAGGGCCCAAGAAGAGAAAAGCCGAAGCTGGAACTTCGAGCTCTGCCAAGACTCCGGTCAAGAAGGTGGCTCGAAAGCCAAGGATTCCTGCACCTTCGAGCCCAAGAGCCTCAGTCTCCGATTCTTTGGAAGATGAAGGCAGATTGCTCGTAAGGCTGATTGACGAGGATGCAGCTCAAAAATATACGCATATTGAAGATGCTGTGAGCGTGTCGGAGTCTCAAGTCAACCTCGAACAAGTGAGGACTCCGGCTGCTCAAGAAGATTTACCTCAAGAGGGAGTCCGAGACGGAGCCCCTGTGGATGAAGGCGGAGCCGAAGTTACTGCAGCTTCAATTCCGGGTGAAGTAACGACGGCTGTTCAAGAAGATGCTCCGACAGTCGAAGATTTGACTGTTGACTCTAACGAAGACTTTGCCTTCGACCCGCCAAGCAGCCCAATGCTCACCCGTCGCCAAAATGTCGAAGGTAAATTTCACATAATTCTTTTGTTCTTTTTCCCTGTGAAATTATACACTGTATAATACCTTTGTTTTTACAGGATCCACTTCTATGGAAGAGGTCCGTCCCGAAGATACAATTCCTGGGCCTTCGACAACTTCGGAGACAATTCCAGGAGCCACTCAAATGGGGCCTGGAAAAGGCAAAGGGAAGATGGACCCCCTTCCTGCTCCGAGCTCAGGATCAACTCCGTCTGAGTCAACAGATGAGAGCCAATCTACTGAGGGGGGCCAGTTTACTGGGGCTTCGAAAACCACAGCTCAGCACTCCGGGCCTTCGCCAAGCGAAGATGACCAGCAAGCCTTGAGCATGCTCCCCCTTCTAGCTCCTTTCTTGGAGCAAAGAACTGGGCTTCGGACTTTGCTCGAGCCTTTGGATCGAGCTAGTCGCGAAGTCAGGGAGACGGACTTGGTGGCTATCTTGAGCGAGGTGGAGAGTTCGGAGCTTAACGCTGCCATGGAGCGCGCAACATACCAGGTATGAAGTATCTACAAAACAACATCAAATTTATATACAAATAATTTCTCACCTTGGTTTTTTCTTTTCGCAGCAAACAGTCTTGGCCCGAGCTGCGAATATCTCAAATGAACGTGGAAGCGTTCGCCTTCGAGAGGAAAATGCAACTCTTCAACGAAATCTTACTATCTCCGAAGGTCGAGTGGCCCACATGAACAACATGGTTTCAACGGAGCGCAGGGCCAGACAAAGCTTGGAGGCTGTGAACAAAGAGCTCGAAGCAGAAAAAATTGTGCTTCGAGAAGAAATTGAAAAGATGCGGGCGGAGCATGCTACTACGGGGGACGAGCTTGTTAGACTCCGAGAAGAAGCTAGCCAGCTACTGAATCAGAAGAATTCTTTAGCTACGGAGGCAGCTAGGCTCTCTGGAGTAGTAGGAGAGCTAACTTCGACGAAGGATGCATTAATTGAAGATAAGCTGAAGTCGGAGAAGGTAGCTGCGGAGGTCCTGGACCAATTGCTAGGCGTTCTGGAGTATTTCGGTACTACTGGGACGCTTTCTTCGAATGACAACATCTCCCTATTGCGCCGACTGAAGAGGATCCAAGGAGCAGCGAAGCAAATGAAGACAGCAGGCATTCGGTACGGAGAAATCTCTGGACAAGTGGCTGTTGTCGGCATACTTTGTTACTACGAAGATCTGGGCCGATCGATAACTCCGAGCACAGGAGAGGGTCCCATTACCTTCGATGATGACCAGCTTCTTACTCCCTCCGAAGGTGTGGCCGCTGCTTGGCAAGCCTTTCAAACTTCATGGAGAGCCGAAGGTCGTTCTGCGATCAAGGCCTGGATTAACGAAGGACAACGCCAGAAGCAGGCTCGGTCCCAAGCTTCGAGCAGTCAGCCCCCTCCAAACCCGCAGGTTTAGAATTACCTTAGGATCTTCAACTATGTAAAGCACTATGCTTTTGTACATTTATGAATGAAGATTTGTTTATCATGTTTTTAGGCTTTGCCTCATATGGAAGATGTCGAAGTGTTAGATGTTAACGACGAACTTCGTTTATTATGGGCTACCTTCGATATCTTAAAACTTCACAAGCGTCCTCGATTTCTAGTTCCTCGAGATAGTTCCGGAGCTATTACGTCCGAAATAAGCAAAGATATATTATGTTGTATTAAAGAGGAAGAAAAAGAAGTTAACTTGGAAACTTCATCTTCTGAAGACATTATATGGTCCGAAGACGAAGATGAAGCTCAAGGTAAAAAGCCTGAAGAACTTGGAAGCTGGGAAAGGAGCCCCGAACGGCTTCGAACTCTGGCCGAGCTTCAACAAGAACAAAAAGACTTTAGAGCTTCGAAGGGAGGCAGAAGAGTTAAACGCAAAGTTGTTAGAACTCCCAGCACTGGAACTAGTCGTTCCAACCCTAGCTCTAGAGATCGAAGAGGTCTTCGATTCCTTCTTGGTATAGATACCAATTTTTCATGATGTAAGCATATTTGTTCGAATAATAAATATCGATTTAAAATTGTCTCCCTATTTATTAGCCCCTCTTTGGGCGTAAGCAACTTCGAACTGTATTCAAAGATGGTTAGGCGCAAAGAAAAACTTAGGAGTACAATTTTGGGGGTTCTGAGCCCCTCAGTTATTTAAAGATCGACTAAAATCTTATAAAATGCCTTCGACTATTTGTAGTCTGAAGATTGGCAACTTAGTACCTTATGTTTTTGAAAGAAATCGCTTGAGATAACTTTCCGGACACTTTAGTGTCTTAGATAATTTGTCACTTTGGACTTTCTTAACAGACATTCGAAGCTCATGGCTCAAACTCTGTTTTGTTTTGGCCTCCTTCGGCTCTTTTTTGCGAATTCTGTCAAACCAGTGGTTTGGAGTTCGCAGTGGTCTCTTTGGACTCTTTTTACGGATACCTACAAGCCGGTGGCTTGGGCTCCACATCATTTGGTCTCCTTGGACTCTTTTTACGGATGTCTTCCAGCCGGTGGCTTGGACTCCGCATTCTGTGGTTTTCGGGCTCTTTTACGGATGTCTTCAAGCCAGTGGCTTGGACTCCGGATTATGTCAGCCCACCACCTCGGAAAATATGATTCAAATTAATGACACTTCCCTCTCGGTCAACTCCGCTATTCCAGTGCGTCCACTCGGAAGTGGGAAGTTTATGAGGGGTAGGCATTATCTGAACCATATGCTTTATTAATTCGGAAAGTGCTTACAAATGATTACAAGGAGCCCTTATGCGAAGTATCGCTTTAGGTGCTCCGCATGCCATGTATGCGCTAACTCTTCACCTTCCAAATTAGCTAATTTAAAAGAACAAGGATGCCCGGAGCGAACAATTAAGTATGGACCTTCCCATTTATTTCCTAATTTTCCTGGTGCTATGATACTTCGCAAAACGAGATGACCCGGCCTAAGTTCATTAATCTTAACCTTCGGGTCAAACCAAGCCTTCGTCTGCTGCTGATACTTTGATAAATTTGCCACAGCTCGAAGTCTTGTCTCCTCTGTTAAATCTAGCAAAGCTTGTCTTTCTCCTTCTACTTCCGGTTCGGTGCTGTGAAGTGATCCTCCTTTGAGCTCTGTTGGTGTCATAGCTTCATCTCCGAATAATAGTCTAAATGGAGTGAAACCCGTGGACCTCGTTTGAGTGGTCCGAATGGACCACAAAATCTTCGGAAGTTCTTCGGTCCAGAGTCCTTTTGCCAATCCTACTATCCTTCGATTTAGCCCTGACAAAATATTACCATTGGCTCTTTATACAGCTCCGTTAGACTGAGGGTGTCGCACTGTAGCAAAGCATAGCTGGATGCCTAGATCTTCGCAAAATTTCTTGAAGGGTTCTGCATCGAATTGTGTTCCATTGTCAACTGTGAGTTGTCTAGGCACTCCGAACCGGCAAATGATATTCTTCCAGAAAAATTTCTGTACATTGTTCGAAGTGATATCTATTAGGGTCTCTCCTTCGACCCACTTTGAAAAGTATTCAATTGCTACCACTGCGAACTTCAAATTTCCTTTTGCTGTTGGGAAGGGACCAATAAGATCCATGCCCCATCTGGCCATGGGCCATACTGGAGCTATGACTTGAAGGGCTGTTGGTGGGCGATGACTCCTTCGTCCCATCCACTGACATCCTTGATAAGTGCGGACCAAGCTCTCCGCATCAGCTACTATTGTAGGCCAATAAAGCCCCTGGCGAAGTGTTTTTCCTGCCAAAGCTCGAGGGGCCAGATGGCTACCGCAAAGTCCTTCATGGATTTCTCGAAGAATTTCTTGACCTTCGGCTTGAGATATACATCGGATTAAATGGGAACATACTCCGGCCTTGTATAAAATACCGTTGATTATTTGATAATTCCGAGTTCTAAGCTTTAACCTCGAAAGTTGTGGCTCTTCGGACATATCTGCCTCTCCTTGCAATACTTTCATAATTGAGCTTCGCCAATCTGTACTTGGAATGCAAAGGACTTCTGCAGCGGGAATTTGTGGTATCGAAGGTGTACTGAGTTCTTCATAAAAAGCTTCTTCGGGTATGTCCATAGCTCCGGCTGCAGCTTTCGCTACGATGTCTGCTTGCATATTTTCTGCTCTTGGTATACTTCGAATGGAAATCCCTTTAAATGTTGCTTCGATCTTTCGGATTTCTTCTAAGTATTTTGCAAGCTGCGGATGTCGGACTTGGAAAC
The DNA here is from genome assembly GCA_019279435.1 of Zizania palustris. NCBI lineage: Eukaryota > Viridiplantae > Streptophyta > Magnoliopsida > Poales > Poaceae > Zizania > Zizania palustris. The sequence goes on from JAAALK010000081.1 coordinate 19,893,432, forward strand.
TCTTGTCCACGTGCCCTGCTACAATCTGAGAATATGTTTTAATAACAACTCTTGTAGCCCCTAGAGCACGTGCCTTGCGAAGTCCCAATAAAATTCCTTCATACTCCGCTGTATTATTAGTAGACTTAAAGTTGAGTCTTGCGGAGTACAAAGCCTTTTGCCCTGAAGGAGAACTTATCACAGCTCCGACACCTGCTCCAGATGCTTGAAAAGCTCCATCAGAGTAAATAGTCCAAATTTCTTCGCTTTGCTTCTCTGGAGCCCATGTTGCAGGGGGAGTCCACTCTGCCATGAAGTCAGCCAATACTTGCGACTTAATTGCTGTTCTTGCCAGGAAAGATATGCCGAAGGGTGCTAATTCAACAGCCCACTTTCCAATTCTTCCAGTGGAATCCTTACTTCGGAGCATATCTCCCAAAGGATACGAAGTTGGTACCACAACATTATGTGCCAAAAACTAATGCCTTAGCTTCCTCGAAGCCATTATCAGAGCATAAACGAATTTCTCAAGCTCGGAATATCTTATTTTTGCTCCGGACAATGCTTCGGACACAAAGTAAACTGGATTTTGTACCAACTTCCCGTTGAAATCAATCTCTCTGACAAGAACTGCACTGACAGCAGAGCCAGTAGCTGCAAGGTAGAGGAGTAGGGTTTCGTCCGCAACAGGCACCGTGAGTGTAGCAAGATTACTGAGATAATTTTTAATATCTTCGAAGCTCTTTTGACACTCCGGTGTCCATGCAAAATCTTCGGACCCTTTCAATGCTTTGAAAATAGGCAAACTTCTCTCCGCAGACCTTACCAAAAATCTACTAAGTGCTGCTAGACGGCCGGTCTGCTTTTGCACTTGCTTTAAATTCTCTGGGGGAGCCATCTTCTGTAACGCAGTTATTTGAGTGGGGCTAGCTTCGATCCCTCTGCTTGAAACTAGGTACCCTAACAATTTTCCAGCTTTCGCCCCGAAGATACATTTTTCGGGGTTGAGACGGATCCCACATGCTCGAAGGCTATTAAATGTTTCTGCTAAGTCTAGGCTATGCTGGTGCTTAAAAGCACTCTTGATTACAATATCATCCATGGAGGCCTCTACATTACGACCTAGTTGATGACCTAGAGCCTTAACAATTAACCTTGAAAATGTAGCCCCGACATTTCTTAAGCCAAAGGGCATTCTTACATAACAAAAGACTCCTGAAGGAGTTACGAAGCTTGTCTTGATTTCATCTTCGCGCTTCAACCAAATTTGATGGTGTGGAGCCATGCTGAATAGCGTGGGCCTCATGGCTCCAGAGGTGATGAGTCATTGTCAACGGTAGCCAAAGAGGACTGAGAAGAATGAAGATCTGTTGTTTCATGGGCCGCGTGTGACTCAGTTACACGGGCAGCAAGCGACTGTCGGGCAGAGGAGGCTACGAAGTCGGGCTGGCCCAATCCGGGTACATGGGCCAGGAGCAGCAGAAGACCCACTGGGCTGTTGACCAGGATTGACTCAGGTACACGGGCGGTGAGTGATTGCCGGGCTGAGAGAGCTGCGGAATCGGGTCGGCCCAATCCGGGTACCTGGTGCAAAGTCGGTGGAGGCTTTGTTAGTTTCGGCACAAAACTGACAACCGTTGATTCTGTATCGGACTGTCTAGAAGAGAAGTTGTAGTCGCTATGAAAGCTTAGCTTCCGGATAAGTCATCTGTATCTCTAGGCCCACAGTCAGTCAGTCGTGTCTGTAAAAATTCCTAAGGGCAGTAGAGTCATTTCCTTTATTTTAGTGTCTGTAAAAACCCTAAGGGGCTGGTGGAATATTCCTAGTGTTGGGCTGCCTATAAATAGGGTCCCAATCCCTAGGGTTAGGTCACCCCTTCCAGAACTCACTTTCAATCATTTGGGTCACTTTTTGTTCCTTGCTCTTGTTCCTATCTGTGCGCCGCCACCCTCTTGCATTAGCCATATTTATTCTTGCATGTTTTGATGTGAGCCTCGGTTCTTCTTGAATCTGTGAACTTCTATTCTATTCTCCTGTCACTTCGAGTTGCAGAGATTCTGCAGTTGTTTACGGATTCATTTGTTTGGCGTAGCCAATTTATTTCTATAACATTTGTGCCTCGGTTGCTACTGTTCTTCACGAAAGTAGTACTAGTTCTTGCGCACTGGAGCAAGTAGTACTACTCTCTGTAGCAATAGTACACTAGTACTAGCCTTGCTTTTTTCCTGCACACCTTTTTGATCGAGTTGACAAGGTTAAAATCACTTTTCTGACTGCTTCGGGCGAAGCCCCTTCTCTCCATTCGAAGTCCCTCAGCTCCATGAGGCAGGCTTCGTTCTGACATCCCAGTAGGCTTCGCTTGAACTTTGAGCTGTCAGCGTGTCATACCTCGATCGTCTGTGCGAAGGTACTCCGAACTTGAGCTCTTCGAAGTCCATACTTCGACAGGTTGCGAAGTTGGCTTCGAAGCTTGTCTTTCTGGTAGACTTCGCTCGACGAGAGTTCCTTCTAGCTGTCATTTTTGAAGGTCACAATGCATAAGTTCGGAGCTTGTCTTTCAAAGTTAATCCTCAGAACGAAGGTCTCAACTTCGGTTGTCATACCTCGACCTAGCTAGCTTCGAAGTTTGAGTGTAGGCTTCGATTTTATCTGTCTGTCGTGTGTTGGGCTTCGCTACTCTTTCGAAGGTTGTTTTTCTGTGAGCTTGTTCGAAGCTTTCTGTTTGAAGTCTCGGCTTCAAAGTACACTGTTTGAAGCAAGCTTCGACACTGTCATACTTCGCTTCGAGGCATACTTCGCTTTTACACTCGATCTAGGCTAGACCAAACAAACCTTCGGCACTTTCACAATAGACTTCGCTAGGCTTCGAAACTGACCTCCGAAGTAGGCTTCGACACTGACCTCCGAAGCAGACTTCGACATCGATCTCCGAAGCAGGCTTCGATATAGGAGAGCAGTCTTCGCCAAGTTCCGAACAGGAGACAAATCTGAACAGTAACTTCTCATCTCACTTTATATATATACTTAGATCATTCATTGAGAAGTTTGGCATGACATGTCTAGTATACTTTGTTTATCTGCCTAGTTGCACTGTTTTGGTAGTTCTCTGTTTGTCATCAGTTGCTTCTAGGATCGATACCTTTAGACTTAGGCTATCTGTTCATATTCTGTTGCTTAGTCTTTTGAGGTGCATTGGGTGTTGGGAACAGGCCATATATTCGAAAGAATTTTTAAGGCACCCATTCACCCCCCTTTGGTCGCTACTTTCGGTCCTACAAGTGGTATCAGAGCCTGGTTAGGGTTTTTCCATACCTTAACCGGTTCTAAACCCCAGTAGTGATCATGACTTCTCCTGGCAAGGTCCCGTCCTTGGAAGCCTATGGCTATAACTATTAGAAGACTCGCATGTGAGCCTATCTTATGAGCCAGGGCTCGGACATCTGGGACATTTGCGTTCATGACACGTTTGTCATTTTGCCAGTTGCTGAGCATGGTACTCCTGGTATCATTGCCCAACATCTGAGCAATAGTAAAGCCGTGAACATTCTTTTTTCTGGATTAGGTCCCACTGAGTTTGAGCGTGTGAGCCATCTCTCCACTGCGAGAGAGATCTGGACTACCCTTAAGGCACACCATGAGGGAACAGCCCAGGTCAAGGCTCGGCTCTATCAGACCTACCGGCGTGAGTACGAGAACTTCACACAGAAGCCGGGTGAATCTGTTGAAGCTTTGTTTGGTCGTTTTCAGTCGATCATCAACAAGCTTCAGGACAACAAGGCTGAGGGTGCTCAGTTAGTCTCAGATCACAAGCAGGAACTCAAGGTTCTCCATACCTTGGACCCAAAGATCTGGGAGATCAAGGTATCCTCTATCATTGAGAGCACTTCTTACGATACCTTGACCATTTCTGAGTTGTTTAGCAAGCTGAAGGCCACTGAGGTAGATATCCAGTTGAGATCAAATCTCACTAGTTCTGGATCAAAGTCACTGGCCCTTGCTACACCTTCTATTGATCCTTCTTCCGTGAGCTGTGCTGGGTTCTCTTTGATGTCTATCACTGAGGACCAGCTTGAGTCTTTGGGAGATGATGATTTGTGTCTTTTTAACAACCGGGTGTGTCGTGTCTATGACAAAAGAATGTTCAAAAGACATGGCACGAAATCCGGGTGTTTTGAGTGTGGTGATCCAAGACACTTCATCGCCGACTGCCCCAAGCGCAATGGTCACAAGAAGGGCACTGGTGGTGGCTTCCACGACTCCGGCAAGCACGAGAGCTCATCCTTCAACAAGGGCAAGCCGAAGACCAGATTCTTCAAGAAGGCCTTGAAGGGCTACCGACGAGAGAACAAGAAGCGCGACAAGGCCTTCTTCGTCAAGATGGAGAAGAGCTACTCCAAGCAGTCCACGTCTTCTTCCTCTTCATCAAGCTCAAGCGATGAGGAGATCATCATCAAGAAGGGGAAGGACAAGGATGATCCGGTGGGCCTCTGCTTCATGGCTTTCGGGGACAGACCGAAGAGCCACTCACACCAGCGCCGAAGATCCCGCAAGAGCTTCTGTTCAATGGCTTTTGGGGATAAGGAAGAAAAGAGCTCCTCCGATGACTCCGATGACGACAACGAAAAGGTATCATCCTATGAACGCGAAATCGTTGATTTACTTGAAAGCAATCGCCAGGAGTTGAAATATCGAGAAAAACTGCTTAGGGGGGCCAAGAAGAGGATAGATGAGTTAGAGAGTGAGCTTGCCATAGCCAATGGCAAAATTGAGAGTCTATCTTCTTCTCCTTGCTTGGGTGATAGCAGTGAGTGCCCGAAGTGTGAGGTGCTTCTGTGTGACTTGTCGACTCTGAAGTCCAAGTACACAGAAAGGGTTGATGAGAGGGACGCTTTGGCCACTGAGCTTGAAAGCGCTCAGCTGGAGCTGAAAGATGCTCAAGCTACTGTCGTCGCACCCTGTGTTGATTTCCCATCTCATCTAGCTGCCTTAGCTGAGCTAAAATCCAAGGGCGATGAACATTTGGGTGATTTGGAGAGGTTGAGAGCTGAGCTTGCACAGACTAGGCTAGAGCTTGAGACATTGTCAGTTCCACCCACTGTCTGTGAGAACTGCCTGTCTCTTAGACTTGAGTTAATCAAACTAAATGCCGAGAAGTCTGTCCAGGTTGATAGCGAGTGTGAGACCTGCTTATCTCAGGTGGAGGTTCTAGCTTCCTTGAGAGAGGAGCTAGCTGATTCTCAGAATGAGAACTTTTACCTCCGTTCTATCCTGAGTTGGATCAGTGCTAGAGAGCCACAACTCGACATGATGATCCAGCAGTTTAAGAGGCAGGATGGGTTTGGGGTAGGTTACACCTACACCAAGGCTGACTTTGAGAGTGCTATTAGCCGAGCAGTGGAGTGGAGTAAAATGACTCCTGAGCAGAGATATCCTAAGACTTACTCCACTGAGTCCTCCCAGGCTTGTCAGCCCAAGAATGGAGTGATCAATGAACCACCAAAAGCTCCACCCAAGAAACCTATCTGGGTTCCAAAGCCCAAACACCTCTACACTCCTCTAGACTCTCTTCCTGGACCTTCTCAGCCCAAGAAGACAACACCTAACATCAATAAGCCCAAGAACCCGAAGCCTCAACCACATCCCAAGAAGCCCACCTACCATTGTGAGTACTGTCAGAGAGACGGGCATCTTGCGGAGTTTTGCTTCAGGAGGAAGCGGGTTGAGAGAGCAGAGAGAGCTTGTGGTGGTCAGGAGCAGTTCTACCAGCAGGGTGGTAGACTGCGGGTTCCTCGACGCGGGGAGAGGCTGGAGGCTAGGCCGCGTTGTGTAGGTGGTGGTAGAGGAGACAGCTTTCTTGCTCGTGCTCTAGTTGGTGGTGTTCGTTCCGGCAGAGCTCCAGGTCGTTTTGGCTACGGTCCTGGACCTCGTGGCCGAGGCTTTAGGCAGAACCAAGGACCGCGCTTTGAGCCGCATTTTGGTCCGAACTCTCATGATGATTTCTGCTTTCCGTCTTTTGAGCAGATGGCTTGACACTGGTTTAGCTCTTTTGCTAAACCTGGTGCCGGACCATTTGCTCCCACTTACAGCCACTGATTGTGCAGGATCGAGGACTGGAGGACGTTTGGATTATGGACTCAGGATGTTCTCGCCACATGACGGGACATCGCAGATGGTTCTCCAGTATCACTCCCCCGAGCTCCAAAGAGTACATCACATTCGGGAATAGTGGTCAAGGGAAGGTAAGTGGCATAGGCTCTATTCGCATTTCAGATCATTTCTCCTTGAAGAATGTTGCTTTGGTCAGAAACTTGAACTTCAATTTGATTTCTGTTTCGCAACTTCTTGAGGATGGTTTGGAGGTGCGTTTTAAGAAGGGCAACTCTTCTGTGGTTGATTCTAGAGGGTCTTTGGTTTGTCAGATTTTACCTTTCGGTAAAGTTTTTTGAATTGACTTCTCTAGTTCTTTTAGCCCTTCTCGCTGTTTGATTGTTGGATCCTCTTCTGAGCTCTAGAAGTGGCATAGGAGGTTAGGTCATTTGAGTTTTGATCTGCTAGTCAGGTTGAGCTCTATGGACCTCATCCGAGGATTGCCCAAGCTTAATATGGAGAAGGATCTAGTTTGTCATCCCTGTCGTCATGGGAAAATGGTTGCCGCTTCTCACTCACCTGTGACTCAGGTGATGACTTCGTATCCAGGCGAGCTTGTACACTTGGACACTGTTGGTCCAGCTCGGGTACGTTCAGTCGGTGGGAAGTGGTACGCACTTGTGATTGTTGACAACTTCTCTCGATTCTCGTGGGTTTTCTTTTTGGAGTCTAAGGATGAAACTTTTCGGTTTGTTCATGACCTGATTTTGAAGCTGAAGAATGAGAACAATGGTCGGATGCGAGCAATTCGCTCTGACAACAGCTCCGAGTTCAAGAACTCTCAGTTCGTCAGCTTCTGTAGTGATCAGGGTCTGGACCATCAGTTTTCTTCTCCTTATACTCCCCCACAGAACGGCGTTGTGGAACGAAAGAACCGCACGCTAGTCGAGATGGCCAGGACGATGCTCGATGAGCACAGGACTCCTAGGCGTTTTTGGGCTGAAGCCATGAACACAGCTTTCTATCTGGCCAACCGCATTTTTCTTAGAGCTTACCTAGGTAAGACCTCGTATGAGTTACGGTTTGGCAGACAACCCATGGTGAACCACTTGCGAGCGTTTGGCTGCAAGTGCTTTGTGCTCAAGAAGGGAGGGCATTTGGACAAGTTTGAGTCTCGTTGCTGGGATGGTGTTTTTCTTGGCTACGCTTTGCATTCTCGAGGCTTTCGTGTTTGGAACCTCGAATCCCAGCTGGTTGTCGAGACTTGTGAAGTTTCATTTGATGAGTCCTTGCCTTCTTTGACTCCTTTTGAGCCTTCTGATGATGAGCTCGGGGAGTCCATCTTCGAGGAAGATGAGGATACTCAAGCCGCTAATGAGGGTGGGCCTTCTGCATCCCCTGCAGAGCCCACACCTTCTGAGACTTCGACTGAGGACGAGGGCGGACCTCTGATCACTTCTTCCACTTCGATCGAGCCCCCTCAGTCGAGTCCAGAGGTGCCAGCTGCTGACTCCGGTGAGGTGACTTCAGATCACCAGGGAACCCGAGCAGTTCAGCGTGATCACCCCTGAGAGCTCATCATCGGTGATTTGACTGAAAGGACTTTGCGTTCATCTACCTCTCTTGAATCTGCTTTTGTTGCATCTTTTGAGCCCAAAGATGTTTCTCATGCTCTTTCTGACTCTAATTGGATTAATGCTATGCAAGAAGAGCTTGAGAACTTTGTCCGAAATCGGGTTTGGACACTAGTTGAGCCGCCACCAGGATGCAACCCCATAGGCACCAAGTGGGTGTTCAAAAACAAACAAGGTGAAGATGGGGTTGTGGTGCGCAACAAAGCTCGACTACTTGCCCAGGGTTATTGCTAGAAGGAAGGTATTGACTTTGAAGAAACCTTCGCTCCTGTTGCCCATCTTGAGTCCATTCGTATTCTTCTAGCTTTTGCCGTTTCGAAGGGTTTTAAGCTTTTTCAAATGGATGTCAAGAGTGCTTTCCTGAATGGGTACATAGAAGAGGAGGTTTATGTTAGGCAACCCCCCAGTTTTGAGAACCCCAAGTTTCCTCGACATGTTTTTAAATTGCAAAAAGCTTTATACGGGTGGAAGCAAGCCCCTAGGGCTTGGTATGACCGGTTGAAGCAGTTCTTGTTGGGGAAGGGATTTGTGATGGGTTCTGTGGATAAAACTCTTTTCTTGCTCAGAGTTGCTTCAGACTTTTTAGTTGCTCAGATTTGCGTGGACGATATTATCTTTGGCGGTACTACTAATGATCTTGTGTCCAAGTTTTCTGAGCAGATGCACAGTGAGTTTGAGATGAGTCTCATGGGTGAGCTCAAGTACTTCCTAGGGCTCCAGATCAAGCAGACCAAGGACGGCACCTTCATCCACCAGGGTAAGTACACTCGTGATATGCTTAAGAAATTTGACTTTGGTGGTGAATTGAAGCCGCAGATGACCCCGATGGGCACTTCTGGGGGTCTGGACAAAGATGAGAGCGGCGTCAAGGTAAATGAAAGGGAGTTTCGAGGGATGATCGGTTCGCTGCTATACTTAATGGCGACAAGACCAGACATACAGTTCGCTGTGGGACTGTGCGCGCGCTTCCAGTCCTCACCTCGTGCGTCTCATCGGCAGGCTGTCAAGCGCATCTTCAGGTATCTTACTTATGCGCCTGATCTTGGGCTTTATTATTCAGCATCATCATCTCTTGATTTATCTGGCTTTTCAGACGCTGACTTTGGTGGGTGCCGGTTGGATCGCAAGTCGACTTCCGGTACTTGCCAGTTTCTTGGTTCTTCCCTTGTCTCTTGGTCTTCTCGAAAGCAATCTGGAGTTGCTCTTTCGACCACTGAGGCTGAGTATGTAGCTGCTGCTAGCTGCTGCTCACAGTTAGTTTGGATGATTTCCACTTTGCGAGATTTTGGGTTATTCTTTCCTACCAGGGTTCCATTGTTTTGCGACAGCACAAGTGCTATTAGTGTAGGGAAAAACCCTTGTCTCCATTCAAAAACCAAACATATTGATGTGCGCTTTCACTTTCTGAGGGATCAATATGAGAAAGGTGTCATTGACCTTGTTCATGTTGATACCCATCATCAGTTGGCTGACATTTTAACCAAACCCCTAGATCAGTCTACCTTTGAGCGTTTACGAGGGGATTTGGGTGTTGTGTATCCTTTCTAGGATATTTTGCGTCAGTTTTTCTTTACTCTTTCTTGAGTCTTTTTATGTGTGTTCATATCTTGCATATTCACGTATCACACTTTAAGCCTGCTTCTGTTATATGATTGAACCGCTTTACTTATTCTAGCTGGTACATGCTTTTGATTACTCGTCGATGATCATGCTTTGCTTCAGTTCACTTGATATGTCTGATATCTGTCATATGCATGGCTTTTATGCTTTAAACTTGAAAAATGATCACCATTGCTTCTGGTAACTAGCATGCGTAGGCTGAATGTTCTTGATATCTGTTATATGCCTTGTAGCTAGTTCCTGACTTAGATGCAAACAAGCAACTTGGACATCTTTCTGCTTTAAAACATGGAAATGTGCCGTAAAAATGATGAAAAATCAAAAAATGAAAATTCCATGCTTTTTATGCATAACTTGAAAAGATCTAGGTGGGTTTGTTTTGTCGCATTGTATTGTTCTAGACTGCGTACCATAGCACTTTGGTATGAACTAGGACAGTATAATGTATGCCAAGACTAATGTCTTAAGCTTCTGATGGTCCAGTTCTGGCCTAGGCTTGACTTGGTCGGTTAGCATAAGGTTTGACATGCAAATAACCCCTGACATAAATGAAAAAGAGAAAAGAAAAGGCTTGAAAATTGAAATGATGACAAGTTTGCTGAAGCACTTTGATTTGGACAATGCTTATCTTGGTAGATATCAGTTAGTTTTGCATCTCATACTTTACCTTGCCTGTTTACTGGAAAATGTGGTGATGCTTTTGTTTGCAAAAACTGAAAAATGCGTGCTAATGACTTTCCTTAGATATCATCTGTTGCACTGATCATGCCATGTGTCTTAGACAGTATGTCTTTTGCTCTACTTGTTAGATGCTGTAATTGCAGTCAATCATATCTGAGAAGCATGCTTTATTCACTCCACCTGCACTCCAGTTACATTCATTGCATATTTTGAGGGGGAGTTGCAGTTCAGGGGGAGTCTGTGTCTCTTTTGAGTGCTTGATGGGTTCACTTGTCAACAAGGGGGAGAAAATTTAGGATCAGAGTTTAAGGTGGAGTTTTTATCTCGCTTGTTCTTACTCTGTTGATATCCTTGTTGTTCTGAAATCGCACTCATTTTGAGCCTTTACGTTTTGGTTAACCATAATGACCACTTCTTGCTTTTGTTCGGTTTTTGGTCATTAAGGTTAAACTTTTACTTTATTTTCTTCTTCTTTGTTTTCTTGTGCTTTGTTTTCGTGTTTCCACATGTGTTCGCAGGTTCTAAAGAGCTGAAGAAGTGAAGTGTTGACAATGCACTCATCAAGGGGGAGATTGAGGAGCCATGCTGAATAGCGTGGGCCTCATGGCTCCAGAGGTGATGAGTCATGGTCAACGGTAGTCAAAGAGGACTGAGAAGAATGAAGATCTGCTGTTTCATGGGCCGCGTGTGACTCAGGTACACGGGCAGCAAGCGACTGTCGGGCAGAGGAGGCTGCGAAGTCGGGCTGGCCCAATCTGGGTACATGGGCTAGGAGCAGCAGAAGACCCACTCGGCTGTTGACCAGGATTGACTCAGGTACACGGGCGGTGAGTGATTGCCGGGCTGAGAGAGCTGCGGAATCGGGCCGGCCCAATCCGGGTACCTGGTGCAAAGTCGGTGGAGGCTTTGTCAGTTTCGGCACAAAACTGACAACCATTGATTCTGTATCGGACTGTCCAGAAGAGAAGCCGTAGTCACTACGAAAGCTTAGCTTCCGGATAAGTCATCTGTATCTCTAGGCCCACAGTCAGTCAGTCGTGTCTGTAAAAATTCCTAAGGGCAGTAGAGTCATTTCCTTTATTTTAGTGTCTGTAAAAACCCTAAGGGGCTGGTAGAATATTCCTAGTGTTGGGCTGCCTATAAATAGGGCCCCAATCCCTAGGGTTAGGTCACCCCTTCCAGAACTCACTTTCAATCATTTGGGTCACTTTTTGTTCCTTGCTCTTGTTCCTATCTGTGCGCCGCCAGGCTCTTGCATTTGCCATATTTATTCTTGCATGTTTTGCTATGAGCCTCGGTTCTTCTTGAATCTGTGAACTTCTATTCTATTCTCCTGTCACTTCGAGTTGCAGAGATTCTGCAGTTGTTTACGGATTCATTTGTTTGGCGCAGCCAATTTATTTCTACAGCATTTGTGCCTCGGTTGCTACTGTTCTTCACGAAAGTAGTACTAGTTCTTGCGCACTCGAGCAAGTAGTACTACTCTCTGTAGCAACAGTACACTAGTACTAGCCTTGCTTTTTTCGTGCACACCTTTTTGATCGAGTTGACAAGGTTAAAATCACTTTTCTGACTGCTTCGGGCGAAGCCCCTTCTCTTCGTTCGAAGTCCCTCAGCTCCGTGAGGCAGGCTTCGTTCTTACATCCCAGTAGGCTTCACTTGAACTTTGAGCTGTCAGCGTGTCATACCTCGATCGTCTGTGCAAAGGTACTCCGAACTTGAGCTCTTCGAAGTCCATACTTCGACAGGTTGCGAAGTTGGCTTCGAAGCTTGTCTTTCTGGTAGACTTCGCTCGACGAGAGTTCTTTCTGGCTGTCATTTTTGAAGGTCACAATGCATAAGTTCGGAGCTTGTCTTTCAAAGTTAATCCTCTGAACGAAGGTCTCAACTTCGGTTGTCATACCTCGACCAAGCTAGCTTCGAAGTTTGAGTGTAGGCTTCGATTTTATCTGTCTGCTGTGTGTTGGGCTTCGCTACTCTTTCGAAGGTTGTTTTTCTGTGAGCTTGTTCGAAGCTTTCTGTTCGAAGTCTCGGCTTCGAAGTACACTGTTCGAAGCAAGCTTCGACACTATCATACTTCGCTTCGAGGCATACTTCGCTTTTACACTCGATCTAGGCTAGACCAAACAAACCTTCGACACTTTCACAATAGCCTTCGCCAGGCTTCGAAACTGACCTCCGAAGTAGGCTTCAACACTGACCTCCGAAGCAGGCTTTGACATCGATCTCTAAAGCAGGCTTCGATACAGTAGAGCAGGCTTCGCCAAGTTCTGAACAGGAGACAAATCTGAACAGTAACTTCTCATCTCACTTTATATATATACTTAGATCATTCATTGAGAAGTTTGGCCTGACATGTCTAGTATACTTTGTTTATCTGCCTAGTTGCACTGCTTTGGTAGTTCTCTGTTTGTCATTAGTTGCTTCTAGGATCGATACCTTTAGACTTAGGCTATCTGTTCATATTCTGCTACTTAGTCTTTTGAGGTGCGTTGGGTGTTGGGAACAGGCCATATATTCGAAAGAATTTTTAAGGCGCCCATTCACCCCCCCCCCCTCTGGTCGCTACTTTTGGTCCTACAGATGATAGCCGGAATACGCGTCAAGGAAGCTTAATAACTCCGAACCAGCAGTAGAGTCGACCAACTGATCAATTCGGGGCATGGTAGGGGTCGCGGGGGCATGCTTTATTCAGAGATGTAAAATCAATACACATGTGCCACTTCCCTGAAGATTTCTTCTTAACGAAGACTGGGTTGGCTAACCACTCCGTATGAGCCACTTCCCTGATAATCCCAGCCTTCAACAACTTTTCAACTTCGTCTTTAGCAAGGACAGCTCTCTCCGCAGACATCTTCCGGAGTCCTTGCCTAACAGGCCGGGTCTTCGGGTTCACAAGTAAACTGTGTTCAATAATGTCCCGACTGACTCCGGTGATGTCTTCATCAGACCAAGCAAAGACATCCAAATTTTCCTCAACTACCTTTTCTAAGGAGGCAGCAACTTATGGAGGCAAGTCTTTACCAAATTGAAATGAATATTCCTTGCCATCTTTGACAATAACCTTCGTTGCAATTTCTCCTTCAGGACTTGGTCTTGGGAAGGATCTTTTCGAGGATTCGCTAGGAGCAGAAAAATTCTCCGGATCATCTTGCACACTGTTCACCTACCTTGGGTCAAGAGGAGGACCATGACCATACTCTGCTCTTCGTGCAATGGCCTGATCTCCGAAAACAGTGAGTACTCCTGCTTGTGTGGGCATCTTCATACATAAGTAATTATGATGCGCCACAACTCCGAATTGATTTAACATGCCTCTTCCGAATATGACATTATATGCATATGGAGCATCTACAACATCAAAGATCACTTCCTCTGTCCTGGCCATTGGCCCTTCTCCGAAAGTAACTTCCAGGCCAATTTGGCCGAGGGCATCAAGAGGGGGTCCTGCAAATCCTTGCAAAGGACGGGCTGCTGAGAGAAGATGCTTTCTGGAGATGCAGAGTTGGTCAAAAGCTTGGACCAAAATAATATCCGCCGAACTCCCTCCGTCAACTAGCAATCTCCGAACCTCAGTTCCTGCTATGTCAGCAGTAATGACAAGTGAGTCTGCATGTGGGAATTTAACACCAACTGCATCATCTGCAGAAAAGGATATTGGCACATGAGACCATTCGAGCATAGCAGCTGCAGACGAAGAAGTTCCAATATGGCCCACTTCTCTGACATATTCTCTTCTCTGCCTCTTGGACATACTTCCGAGAGTCCCTCCTCCGGAGATGGGGAGGACTACTCTTTTTCCTCGATCTTGCCCCTCTTCTTACTTCGGAGGTGGCATAATATTGACCACCGAAGGGCGTCTTGCTGAATCGAAGTTCTCTATCCACGCCACAGCCTGGACAGGCTCCAGACGCACTTCAACTAGAACTCGGTCAGTAGTGCCTCGACCTGAAGTTCTTTCCAGATACTCTCCTTTCAGAGCAAGTATAGCTTTGCAAGTATCAGTTGCATGGCTCCGGTTTTTACCATGGATACAGCAGAACAAGGTCTGGCCTTTGCCAGCCGGTTTCCCTGGCGGCCTCCAGCTACTGGTCTTGCTTCCTAATGGTTGCGGAGCTCTTTGAGCAAACTTCTGCGGGGGTGCAATGTTTAGAACTTCTGAACAAGGATGCTTTTGCCCCCTACGCCTGTCATGCTGAATTTCAAAGCTAGGCCCTTGTGGTTGTGCTGAAGTTTTCACTTCCAATTTCACTTCTTGCAGTATAGACGGAGTTGCAGCAGTTCTTCGAAGCCATCCTTCTTCTGACCTTGCATACTCTTCAAAATATGACATCAACTGAGAAACAGAAGATATGTTCTTTCGGTGAAGTTTATCAAGGAGGCCTGGATGAATGACTCCTTCTCGAGCTGCGTCAACTACTGAAGACATAGTTAACCCTCGAATCTACAACTTCGTATGAGCGAAGCGCTTGAAGTATTGTCTCAATGTCTCTCCAGGGAGCTGCTTCACCTGGAAAAGACTTTCCGTTGACATTGGGGGCATGAAAGTTCCTTGGAAATTGCTTACAAACTTCTTCTTCAGCTGTCCCCATGAATTAATTGATCCTGGCTTCAAAGACCAGAACCACCGCAATGTCACTCCTTGCAGAGCTAGGGGAAAGCATTTTGCCATAGTGTCCCGCACTCCCCCACTGGCTTCAATTGCTAGAGCATAAGAACGAACAAATTCTCCAGGATCTTCATCTCCGGCATACTTGCAAAGCTTCGAAGTTTCGAACTTGGGGTCGAAGCGTACTTTCTGCAACTCGGGATGCAGCGGAGACTCAGTATCGAAGGAAGCATTCTCTGGGGCTTCAGGATAAATAACCTCGTCGTCTTCGGGCACTTCGGGAATGGTTGGGGTGGCTTGAGAACAAAGCCTATTCGCGGCTTCTTGCCGCCACCTTGCAACTTCGGCTTGGAGACTGGCCATTTGAGCAGCCATATCACCAAGACTGTCTTCATCTCCTCCGGAAGGATCTTCCGGGTCTTGAGAACTGTAGGGATCAGTTCGAAGTGGAACTTGAGGTGGAAGAGGGACTCCGGCTGGCCGAAGTATAGATGGAGTTGGCGGAGGAACTCCGTATACTCGAGGAAGGAGAGTTCCTTCCGGAGTTTGAGGTGGAGGAAACGTCGAAGGTCCTCCGACTTCAACTGTGTCTGAAGATCTTACTCCGGAGGTCTGAGGCGACCTCCGAACAGGATTACCAGCTGCACTCCGCTTAGGAGGCATGATGTGAGAAGTTGGTAGAGAACGAAGTTTCTTGGACTAGGTTCCCCATGGACGGCGCCAACTGTTGGCGTAAAATATTACGCTAACATGTTTCTGAAGATTAGAAACTAACAAACGAAGTGTTTGCGAAGAAAACTATTCCAAGCCTCCGAAAGGATAATAACTTAGAATAGTTTTAAAGTGTGTATTGAATATCTTGTATTCGGTCCTTATTACAGGGTAAAACGGGGGGTATTTATAGGCCTAAACATTAAGGAAAAGACCTTTTTACCCCTCTAATACAACTGACATAGTGGAAACTATTCGGTACCCTTAATAGGGATAAAATGGTAAAAAACTAATCTAATGAGAAAGAAGATAAGTCTTCCATCTTAGCTGGCAAAGAAGCTCCCGGAAGAGTCCAAGTTCGAAGATATACTCCGGACTAGAGTTCGTCATCATACTTCGAACTTGATTCAATGTATCTCCGAAGTTATATGCTAGAAGTCTTCGTCTTAATCACCAGTCTTTATCTCGTCACTGCAATAACCCTGAAGATGGAATATTTTCCCCCAACATATGCTCAAAAGAGAAGGCTTCTATTGGCCAACTATGACCGAAGATTGTTTCGAGTACTACAAAGGGTGTGAAGCATGCCAGAGGTTTGGCAACATCCAGTTAGCTCTTGCCTCATTGCTCAATCCTATTGTCAAGCCATGGTCGTTTCAAGGTTGGGGATTAGACTTCATCAGCCAGATCTACCCTCCTTCCTCAAAGGGCATCGGTTCGTGTTGATGGCGACAGATTACTTCACCAAATGGACCGAGGCAGTACCTCTCAAGAACATGACTCACAGTGAGGTACGTGATTTTATTTTGAAGCACATCATACATAGATTCGACATTCCCCAAACTCTTACTACGGATCAAGGTAGTTCATTTGTTTCTGGAGAAGTAAGGGACTTCGCCGAATATTATGGTATTAAGTTGATAAGCTCTTCACCTTACTATGCTCAGGCCAATGGTCAGGCCGAGTCTAGTAATAAAACCGTGATTAAGCTCATTAAGAAGAAAATTAAGGAGTTTCCTAAAAGGTGGCATGAGGTGCTTTCCGAGGCGCTATGGGCTTGTAGGATTGCAAAGCACAGTGCTACCAAGGTCAGTCCATATGAGTTGGTATATGGACAAGAGGCCATTCTGCCTGTAGAAGTAGATCTTGGCTCCTTAAGAGTGTTAAAACAAGACGGCTTATCGGTCGACGAATATGAAACCCTTCTAAAAGATAATCTAGAGGAAGTGACCAATAAGAGATTAAGGGCTTTAGAAGCCATAGAAGTAGACAAGAAGAGAGTAGCTAAAGCCTACAATAAGAAGGTTAAGCCGAAATCGTTTCAAATAGGAGACTTGGTGTGGAAAACGATTTTACCCTTAGGCACGAAGAGTCCCAAATTTGGCAAATGGTCACCTAGTTGAGAAGGTCCTTTTAGGATAGACGAAATCACTCCCGGCAACGCATACGTGTTGGAATCCCTGTAGGGAGAACGGTTTCGAAGAGCTTTGAATGGTAGGTACTTGAAAAGGTATTTCCAACGTGTGTGGCAAACATCATAAAAGTGTCGAAAAGCCGATATGAATGGTATCGTCTTCAGCTCGTTATGCTTTTAGTTCACTAGTTCACTAAAGGGCAGGGGACATGTGTTGATAGCAAAAAATAACATTAATGGCTAGATTGTCGAAATATCAATTTTTGGTGATTTGGGCCGAAAGTACACATGTCCAGGGTCTGTCTGAAGCCCTACCGGGCTGAAGTCTGTTGAGCTATGGGCTCCGAAAGCCTCTAGCCAGCCCATGGGCTTCGGCTAGGGCTGGACAAAAAACTCGTAGCTCGTTAACTCGCTCAGCTCATGACTAGCTCGGCTCGACTCGGCTCGTTCTATTTTCCTAACGAGATGAGCTGCTGTTTTAGCTCGTTAGTATAACGAGCGAGTTTGAGCTAGCTCGCGAGCTGCTCGCGAGCTTAACGAGCTCAGCACAAGTAGTCAAGTTAACCCATTAAAACAATAATAAAACACTATCTTACAATATAAGACTCATTATTTTATAATTTATTTGTTAATATCAAGTTATTACTTGCTAACTTGTTATTATAAATTTATTATTATGGCATATAGAATTTATCATATAAAAGTTATAGAATTTCTCATATAAAAGTATGAAACAAATAACATGTGTGATTAATTTGATGGAATCATAGAAATAATGATGGAACTATGGATGATTATTTTTTGAAACCTTATGTATTCTATTTATTTCATATTTTGATGTTTGATATGTGATTATTTAAATATTTATTATTTAATCATCTTTTAAATAATTGGCTCGCGAGCTAAACGAGCTAGCTCGCGAGCTGGACCAAGCCGAGCTAGGTTTTCTGCTCGTTATGTTAATGAGCCGAGCCGAGCTAGCTCGTTAACATAACGAGCTATAACGAGCCGAGCTATAACGAGCCGAGCTTAACGAGCCGAGCTGGCTCGTTATCCAGCCCTAGCTTCGGCCAGGAAGCTTTCGGAGGCCCACGCTGTCGAAGCTTTGGCCCAAGGAGCAAGCCTCGACGGGCCTGGCCAAAGCCCACGCTACCGAAGCTTCGGCCCGAGGAGCAAGCCTCGATGGGCCTGGCCGAAGCCCACGCTACCGAAGCTTCGGCCCGAGGAGAAAGCCTCGATGGGCCTAGGCGAAGCCCACACTACCGAAGCTTCGGCCTGAGGAGCAGGCCTCGATGGGCCTGGCTGAAGCCCACCTTGGTAGAGATAGAGTTATATGCGTTTATAGCTCAATCTCTATCTCTATCTAGCCGGATTAATAGCAGATTGGATTAGGAGTTAACCCCCTATAAATAGAGAGGCATGACCGGCGTGGAGAACCCCCCCAACTCAAACTAAACCAAAGCCCATGCTTTGATCGTATTTACTTTACCTTTACTTTCATGTACCTCTTCGTGGGTTTGCCTCGAAGCCCTAAGCCGGCCACTATGGAACAGTGGTAATCCTTGGTACTTCGCCTGTGAAGTATCCGCTAATCTGCGTAACAGATTGCTACCTTCGCTACTAGTGCAACACTTAGAAAAATTCGGTCCTCAGGCCGAATTGGTACTTCACATCGTCTCTGTTGCAGGTTCGCACTTTCGGAGCCCCTTCGCCGGAGGTGTCCGGAGCTGAGAGATCAGTTCCGGAGGTCCCTAGGACACCCTTCGACGAGACCGTAGGCTTCGACGACAGGCTTCGCCAGCATACTTCGTCACGACAGGCTTTGCCACGACCATACTCCGCATCGGACAAAGTTGCACCCACGCGTGGCCCTCGCGTCACCGTTCTGTAATTTGCTGTATCGGAGATCTCACGCCGAACCCCGCTGTTCGGAGGTGATCACCGCGTCCAGATCCGTTCGGAGTCCATCTTCGGCCGGATCAGTCCGAACGCCGAAGCACCCTTCGACGGGAGACCGTTCTGTAGATCGCTATATCGGAGAGATCACGCCGAACCCCGCTGCTCGAAGGTGATCATCGCATCTAGATCCGTTCGGAGTCCATCTTCGGTCGGATCAGTCCGAACGCCGAAGCACCTTTCGACGGAGCACTTCGCACCAGACACCGAAGGTACCCTTCGGCGCACCCTTCGCACCAGACTTCGAACCAGATGGGTTCCGACTGGTTTGCTGATTTTATTCTGTTTAATCTATTTCTTTCGGCTAATTGGATTATTTTGTGTAATCTGGTTGCCTGCTGACTCCACTACCCTTATCACTATTAAGGGTAGTCGGAACGCGACGTTGGTGTCACGTCACGCTTAGGCCTGTCCCTAAGTATCCGTGCACTTTTGGATCGTCGGACTGACCCAAGTGCGGGGCACGTTTTCGTGTCAACAATTATAAAGTATTTTCTAATTATGATTAATATGTAAAATATATTAACAACAATAATATCTAATTAGTTTTATTAAATTTACTATAAAATATATTTTAATAATTTATTTATTTGATATTATATGCATTTATATATTTTCTCTGTAACCAAAGTTTTAAAAATTTTGGCTTAATAAAAAAATAATAGATAATATCTGAATTACTATAAAATTTAAATGTATATAAAATTAACCAAATTTACTATAAAAGTTTTCTATTTGTTTTAAATTTTGTTACAATTTCGATCAAATTTTATTTAAAATTTCCGAAATTTCTGAATTTCGTATCACCGATTTTTTTTGCTGAGTTGAATCCGAATCCTGTTCGGCGGTTCCTCGTCCTGCTTAGCATAAAACCCCACGAATCACGATCGCTGCTAAACCCGCCAAACCCAAGCCCCAACCGCCGCGCGCCGTCGTCGCAGACGTCGCCGCAGTCGCCATGACCAGCATGGAGCCCTTCAGCCGGTGCGGACCCTCCCCCTTCGCTCCCTTCCATGTAGGCATGTAGCCTTGCTACACTTGACATCTTTACTGGTGGAGGAATTTTAGTGGTTTCGGTTTGGGTGGGGCAGGATGGTGAAGATGGTGGCGCGTGCATTCTACGAAGACATCTCGCCGAAGGGAGACGACCGGCCCAAGTCCAGCCGCGGCGACAGCCGTGGGATTACCGTCGTCGTCCTCGACGCCCTCACCAGGTGAGACCTCGATGGTGCGTCCTGCTGCGGGTGCTGTTGTGTTCCACGTCACTGTTAGTGTTGATGGGGGTCTGATCATCTATTCATCTGATTGATGATGCGCGTGCCAATGAGGAAACCTCTACGCTGAAGATTGTGCTCCTGTGATTTCTAGCCTCTAGGCAACGTTTTTGAGAATCTAAGTAGCATAGTAGCGGGGTTTACTGGTTGGGATGGAAAACTTACGACGATAAAGATAATCAATGCAAATTGTCAGGAACTAAACTAACTAGGTAAGGCAGTAATTGAAAGATTCAATAGGGCATATAAGTAAGTTATATCCTATAATGAAACCTCCTATAATTTTGAATACTTAACTAACTTGATCATTAAAACCCTAGATCCCACATATATAAGGTGAGGATATGGTGCCTCTGAAGGCATCAAATCAAGAGATATGAATCTTGTTGAGTCAATCTTAGACACAGAGAAAAAATTTTGAGGAATTTTTTCTGAGAGAAAGCTAAACAGTTTTATAAGCCCTCGGGTACTGTTTTAGTGCAGATATTGTTTGTGATTGACAGTTTATCAGGGTTATGGCAGCTAGCTTCAATCTGAAAATGCAACTTGAAATAATGGTTAACCGCCAATCCATCATTGTCATCAATTGGATCGATCTTGCGTACAAAATTGTGACATGAATGTACTTTGGAGTACCACTTTTATGATTTCTTACGATACACCGCCCATGTGAAACCACCTAAAATCCTAATATGTAATGCTTCTTGGTACAATTTGGATGGTACCAAATTTTGACTACTAGAGATTAGAGACGGAAATCATGAATTGGAGAAGATTCTATTGTCGAACTCTGATTAGAAAGAAAAATGTAGTGTTCTGATGTAATCCAATATCTTGCATATTTCCCTCTCATTTCGGTATTCACCTTGATCAGTGGTAACTATTTATGGTTTACATTGACCTATGCACTAACTGTGATAACCTTTTTTCCACAGGACACAGTGGGTCCGAGAAGAAGATTTGGCTAAAGCATTAAAACTCCACTATAGGCAACTACGCCGCATTCTCAAGTTTTTTGAAGAAGAGAAGCTAGTGAGAAGATGTCATCGAAAGGAAGTATGCTTTTTTTCCTGAGAGAGTTACTCACATTTTTCAATAGCCATTTTCGTATATTAGCATGAAGTCACCATTTACTCCACTTAGAACCGAAGTTGTTAATTATATTATTATTAGTTCCTGAAAGAAACACGTCATATTAAGTAATTTCTTTCATATATGAAGGAGTGCTCTGGTTTACTATGTACTAAATAAATTAGCCATCTGTTTACATTAGTATACTTAGTGTACCGGACTCGCTATTGAATGTCACTTCGTGCATGCAGCAGTACTGAAATAAGGTGTAGCTTTAGGTTAAATTTATGAAAGTAAGCATCTAAAGGTCCTAAGACAATCAACATTTACGGAAACATTAATGAGGATCATCCAGTGACTTGGCATTGCTTGACTTCTCTTGTTTCATTTGCTGAGTGTGGCCGGAGGTGCAAACCAGTTATCCAGTTATCCTTGTTTGACCTTGTATTGTGTTATGTCATTGAAGAAAGCAAAAGGAGTGAAGATATCTAGTGCTGCCTCTTCCACTGCTGGTGATGTGCACCCTGAGGGAGGAGAGAATGTAAAGATGCACACGCATTCCTACTGTTACCTGGACTATGTGCAGGTTATTCATCAGTCATCATACACTTATCATTTTTAATGCAATTTCTTGTCTAATGAAATAAAAACCTGAGTATTGGGATTTATTTGCATATAAGAGATGCTTTACATGGTCACCTTTATGCGTAATACAGAAAAATTGTGTTTGTACATTATGTAGAACATATGCATTTGCTATGTTTTTACGTGCGGGGAAAGTCAATGAAATTTGATATAGTCTGTAAAGGGTAATTCATTGAACCTTGTAAGCACTTGGACTTATGCAATGTAGTGTATCAAACACTCGAGCAAACAGTAATCACATCTTGGGGTATATTATTGAACTGCAATTAGACAACAGGCATGGGCCAAATCACATGAGTGAACCTTCCCATATTAATCACTTCAATTGGACACTTGCACTTTTTCAACATGCATGGAAGGAATTTATTGTATTATTTGATTTCTCTTCTCATAGTTTGGCTAGTATAAGTCAGATCATTATTTATTAGGGAATTATTAGAAAAAAGAATCCTACTGAAAATTTTGTTGCAAAGAAAGTGAGATAACTCTGTCACCGCAGCATTAGAAAAATTATCCACCTTTAGCTTTCAAATAAAAACTTGATGTACCTAGCTTTGGGGAATATTATGTACTTTTCATCTACCCCTTTGAAGCCAGATATGCCAACATGCTCATGGTATCAAACTACCAATTCCCTGATGAATTGCGCCAATGAGTGATTCCATGAGATTTGGTTAACTATGATCTTAATGAAACTGCACACAAATGTTTTGCATGTTCCTGAAAAAAGGACATTAGGAGATCACAAAATGACAAAATACAGAATTTAGAAACCACACAGAAGTTTTGCTTATTTCTCATGAGTATATCCACAAGAACCCTTTGTGTTTCTAATTTTTTTATTTGAACTAAACATGTGCGTTTTAACTTAAGCTTGCCCTTCCAAACCCAATCCTTTTTGTTAGCATGTGAAGACAACTTAGGATATCCACTTTCATGGTACAGCCATTGATCAAATGAGATTGGCAGTAATTTTGAAAAATCTGTTGGCTTTTAAAACTTCACCGAAATGACTCTAGTTGTCTTATCTTTACTTATTTCTTGAACAGTTCACCTTTTTCTTAGCTCTGTAACATTATAGGTTGACTAATGTACTGGCAGTTGCATTTTCAGCTATGGGCTCGTTCATATTTACTATGTGCTATAACAAAAATCGCATCCAATGATCTGACACCCTTTTAATTTGGTCATTTTATCATATGATGTAGATTGCTCTCATTATGTACTTTTTTCTGAAGTACAGATACACGATGTTGTAAGATATCGAATACTCCGTATGAATAAAAAACTGAAAGATGAACTAGATGACAGAGATACGATTCAGAAATATGTATGTCCTAACTGTGAAAAAAGGTACTAAGTGTACTTTTGATTATTATGGAGCTATAGTACCACATTTGAAAAATGAAGTTCACATTATCATTTGTCTCTTGCCTGTAGGTATTCAGCACTTGATGCACTGCATCTTGTAAGATATATGGATGACTCTTTTCACTGTGAGCATTGCAATGGAGAATTACTTCCAGAAAATGAAAACCTTTTGTTAGAGGAACTGCTGTATGGTGGTGACAATTCAAGAAAGCATAAGCATGATAAACTGAAGAATATGCAAGAAAGAATGGAGGTTATTCCTTCTTTGAAATTTGACCTATTTCGGTGTACCATAGATGAAATATAAATGATGTCAGAATTGTTCATTTGTTAGTACAGATTTTATAATTGTAAGAAAATAAATGAAATTGTTATCTGCATTTGACCAATTATCAATGATGTCAGAATTGTTCATTTTCAGATGAAATATAAATGATGTCAGAATTGTTCATTTGTTAGTACAGATTTTGTAATTGTAGGAAAATAAATAATGTCAGTGTACCATAGATGAAAGTAGTGTATGTGCATTTGACCAATTATCAAGTTGTTACCCAGTAAATTGTGCATAAACTTTCTATAAATGCTTGCAATGCACAAAATATGATCACAAAGGCAACATTAGTATCTGACCTCTCTACCTATGAATGCATTTGTGATAGTAATATGGCAACAATATACTATTTTTGTTGCATTGGCTAAGCATAGTTTCCCTCAGGATGCATACCACAAGTTATTTTCTTAAACCTGGAGCGGCAAGCTATTGTGATGCATTTGTTTTATATATTTTTAGTCTAACATTATTTGAACCTGTGCGAATGTAGGAGCAATTGAAGCCATTAATATCACAACTTGACATTGTAAAGGATCTCCCGTTTCCAGAGTTTGGGAGTTTACAAGATTGGGAAAGAGTAAATAATGCAAATGGTGACAATAGTAGAGTAGGTTCATCTCAGAGTACACCAATGCCCTTCTTTGGGGAGGCAAAGGTAAGCCTGGTATCGATTATTGAGTTAAGTTGTATACAATAGTAGTTAAGAAACATACATATGTAGTCAAACATGAAACCATTTAGGCAACATTATGTCCACGACACAATCATAGTGCTACGCTGGGAATATTGTTATAACTCCCATGCTTCCTGAGGCCTTGCTTTCCTAGATGGGAATTAAATGGTTGATAGCGAGTATTTAGCATTAGAACCATTAAACAGATCTACTCTTTCGGACTTGTATGTAATGTCTTAAATTAGGCATATGAATTTTATTCTTACAACAATTACTGACACCACAATTTAGTCATCACACCATCTACACTGTAGTGATTAGTACATTTGAGCCTACTTGACAAAAGTGCTCAAACATTTAACACATGTTGCTAGTTGTTTGTTCTATTCTATGTTTCTTGTTGTGTGGCCTAAACCTATCTTGTTTGGGGGCTTTCCACTAGTTCATCGTCTGCTGATGTGGCATGTTACACAGTTCGGCATTTCACATATATTATTAACTTGATTTGCTTATGGTAGTTCTATTACTAATTATTCTCACAGCATTGTGTCATCTTTTGTTTGTAAGTGTTTAATGAGATGCTGTTAATCGAATCTTGTATGACTCTCTCTGAATGCTTGAGAAGTTATTCCAGTAGTTTCATATTTCATTGTACATGCTTGTTTTAGCAGGATTTATATTATTGTCATGGTTTGTTTTGGACTTTCACTCAACTTTTTCTTCAAATTTCTGATCATAGTTCTCAAGTATCCATTTACCACCTTCCATATATAAGCCTATGCTCGTTCACCTTCCATGCATCTATATTTGACATGCTAGAGCATGAACATGTGTTTGCACATGGTACACAGTGTAGAATTGATTGTCAAATTTACTTCGTTTTAACTAGACTGCTGCTCTGCATGATCAATTCAATTCTCTTTTTTCAGATTGAAGTTGTTTTATCAAGTAGCACTGGTGCACAACAAGAGGATGTTATATCTGGTGATCAAAGTGAAAAAGCACCACTTCCATGGATGAGGCATGGTAAGGACCTTGAGGAAGAACAAAAAGGAGAGAAGAGCAACAATACAGAACTAGATCAAAGTTCAGAAACCAAAAGTGACAACAATCAGTGCTCAGAGGAAGACGAGAATAAGAGAATACAGGTGATCATCTGAGACAACGGGCATTTCAATATCAATGAGTTTCACAATTAAGTACTACTTACTACATGGATTTTAAAGTATTAGTTAACCTTTTCTTTAATGGTGTAGGATGAATACATAAAAGCTTACTATGAGGCCATCAAGAAACGGCAGGAAGAAGAGACCAAAAGGAGAATACAAGAAGATAGATCGGCATCAATTTCTGACCAGTCATTTGCCTCTGATGTGTTCGAGAGGCATTTGGGTGCCAAATCAAAGCGTTATGATGATGGTGACTTTGGTGACGATAGCATTGAACTGAAAGTGGATCAACAAACAGGTACTTCCTCAAAGATTTGAATACTTGAATTCTGTACAGATATTTAGTATTTGATGAAAGCTTGTGTTACATTACACATTTACACCCTATAATTTCAGGGAGGGCCAATATTCCATAAAATATTAATCTTGCTTTTGCTTTAATCATTCTAGCTGTAGTCTATCTCTTTCTTGATGCTTCTAGTAATCTAGTTATATACACCACCACCTCTTCGTATAATAAAAAGGTAGATTTTGTTAGCATGGTCCTGGTTGCCATGATCCGTTCTCATAAATGTTTTCAGTCATACAATGTCCCCTTAGAAATTATAAGCATTTGAACAGAAAACTCATAGATGGGGTGCTTTTTAACATGTTAACGTTCGCCTTTTATAGCTTTAATGTGTTAACTTTGGATGTAATGTGCTAACTGATATAGGTGATGCAGTGGAGGTATATAAGAAGGCTGATTTGAATGTGGAGGCCGAACAATCAGGTGATGATGAAGATGATATCGAGTGGGAAGAGGACTGATTACCAATTAGGTGGGGGCAGTGATAAATTTATAGGTCTAGTGGTCTACCACAGCACTGTTCTAAATTACCGTGAGCATGTAACTAGTTTGACTAAAGTAAAGACGAATTCTGCCCCGCTCCATCTCTAGTTAGTAGTCAGTACTGAATGATAGGCTGCATTCTTTGCTTGCGCGTAGTAATAATAAAGTGGATAGCCATTAGGAAAAGATATACAAAAATTGTAGGGATATTTGTACAAGTTTATTGATTATGACAAGTTTTATCACAATATATGATGATGTGATCTGGGACATGGCAGTTGACAAATTGTAGTTTCGGTGATGTATGGCACTTGATATCCCGTTTACTAATAGTCGATCTGTTGAGACCGCTTATCGCTGTGCTCCTTGGTAAGAATGATGTGTTGTAGACGCGTGCTTGATCTCTCCTCGGTTTCTCCTCTCTTGGCGTCGGCGACGATGGCTCCGACAAGCGCGTGGGTGGAGCGGAGCGGTGGACGAAGCTTGCGACGGCGGCGGCGGCCGGCGACAGGTGGAGCGATGGTCCATGTCAATCCTGAACACCTTGCGCGTAGGCAATAGGTATCCAGCGAGCAACGCGCACGGTCATGGCGACGGCTGACCGAGCTACAAGGGAGGCGGCGGGGATCCCCATGGGCTATAGCCATGCGCCCACGATGGGAGGCGCCAATGGAGGGGACAAGTGGGAATAGGTAGCAAGCTCCGGCCGCCACTCCCCCCGCGTCCTTCCGCCCAAAGCTCCAACCGCCACTCCACCCATGCGCTTGCTGAAGCCAACAACGAAAAAATTGATAATTTGTTGCTCTTGCATTTTGATTATAATGTAACTTCTGAAACTAACATGTAGGACCACCTGAATCACTGACAGTGAGCCCGAATGGTAAAAATACAAAATCACTTCTTAAAAGTGGCAAATTCTTAAATCTCTCTTGAGCATTTTAAAAAATTATCTTTAAAAAATATTGAAATAACGATGATGGTGTCCTATAGCAAATTTTCATAATTTGATAATGTTGGGAAAATGGCTTTTTCCTTAATCAAGGGTCAAATGACGTCAGCCTCGGACTTGGAGCCTGCTAGGCTAGCGAAGCCTAAAGACGGACTCTGCCCCCCTTCGTCCTAGATTACTCCAAGTGCTGCAAAGAACTACATGATTGAAGGCCAAGCCTCTAGGCCCCTTCCGGAGCCAAGTCTTCGGAGCCCCTTCGGGCCCCCTCCGGAGCCAAGCCTCCGGGACCCATTCAGAGCCCTCTTTGAAGTCCTCTCCGGAGCCCCTTTGAGGCCCTCTCAATGAGCTCCGGCCGAGACCCTCCGATAGGTGCTTCGGTCTAGAAGATGAAGAAATATCTCAGTACTGCTACAGTGTAAAAGCCATACTACGGGCCCCTGCTACTGGCATGCCGTATACTTACCCCTGAAGTGATGTATATCTACCACGTATGTAAAGTTATATGTACAGTAGCCTATTATTTTTCCCCTCTTAACCCTATAAAGCCTATGGCCTGTAGAGGGTAACTGGGTCTTTTCCTTTGGCATGTGAGCCTATAAAAGCAGGGCACTGCCCTTGTAATGGACACATGCGAGATAGAGGCAAAATTATGCCAAATCCACTATAAACTGGACGTAGGGTTATTATCCCTCTTGGGAGGTCCGAACTAGAATAAAACCCTCTCTCTGGAAGAACCCTTCGAGGTTCATATCATATATTCTACACCTTTAGATATAAACCCGTTTGTAGCTAATGCAATTGATACAACAGTTGGCACCGTCCGTGGGGACCCTAGTACTAAAAGCTAGTGTCTCTAACACTGTCTGCATCCTGGAGTACACTCGCGGAGAGAGCTTCAGAGCCCAAACCTCCACGCACTCTTCGGCCAGGGGCTTCGGATGTAGGTCGAAGGCCTCCCAGCCTTCACTTCTAGCCTTGAGAGCCCTAGGGGCTTCGGGGCGACCCTCTAGCATTGGCTGAGGCCCTTGGTCCCCGGACCTTGTCACGCTTCCCAAGGTGCGTACACATCGAGTCTCTCGTCAAAACCGAAGCCTTGCTTCATTATATTAAAAACCAAAGCCTTGCTTCATTCTATTAAGAACCGAGGTCACTTCTTCGTTCTATTAAGAACCAAAGCACTACTTCGTTCTATTCAAAATCGAAGCACTACTTCGAAGGCTACACAGCGCCTTCGGGCCCGTAGTAGTGAAACGAAGGACTCCGGGCCACCAGCTCGATGCGTCCAGGGATTTCGTGTTCCGCACCCGAAGCATCCTAAGGTTGTAGGTGACCCACAGTTGAAGGTGGCTCAGAGTCAAAGGTGGCTCAGAGTCGTAGGTGGCTCAAACTATCACAGGTTCGGTGAATCCACACCATTCTCATTCCAAAATCAAGCTAAGAAGCCCTGCTTCGCCATCTAAATACGCTATGAAGCCTTGCTTTGCGTCTCATAAATTCAAGATCCTTTGCAAATTAAGTATTTCGAAGCCTTGCTTCGCTTAACTCAAATAAGTCTTTGAAGCCATGTTTCATTTCAAATTTGAGCATTCGAAGCCCAAGCGAGGCCTCCGAACGATACAATATATGTATTCGAAGTCGCCTAAGGCACACCCCTCCACTTTTTATGATTGCACGCACCGGCAATGACCAAGTCCATAGACGCCACGTGCAAGGGGGACCGAGGGATATGCATGCGGAGTGTACGAACAAAGCGTGCAATAAGTGCGAAGTATACGAACGGAGCGTACGAATCGTGTAATGCGTGCGAAGTATACGAACGGAGTATGCGTATACAACGAGGTTTACTTACACAAAGTACGAGCAAAATAATTTCCATTTATCGAATGCCAAGTATAAATACGAAGTACACTTACAAGTACACTTCGAAAACAAAAAGACTACGAATAATCCGTATATAAACCTAAGAAAAAGCGGGCCCGAGGCCCTGACAGATTTTACCCCCACTTGCTTCATCACCTTGTAAAACTGCGCCCGAAGACTGGACCCCTCCGCCACTTAAGTCTACCTCAAAGCATCTTAAGTCAGACGAAGACGATGGACTCTAAAGGGGCTCCGTCTTTACGGAGGCTAACAACTCCTGGACTACTTCGGGAATAACTTTGCCCCTAGGACCGCTTGGAAGCTTGAACCGAGGGGGCCTTCAGACCTAGCTACCTCGAGCACTACCCAATGCTGACGAAGCACCTATGAATCCTCGAGCACTTTGAAGTCAACATCTGAAGGCTGATCTTGGGCAGGTACAAAATACCCCCGCATTTCTATTAATAAATTGACAAGTTATTTTACAGGCCTACGACTAGAAATTCCAAAGAAGTTGTTGGATCGAAAAGGTGTAGGACCGAGAGTAGCGACCAGAGGGGGTGAATGGGCGCCTAAAAAATTCTTTCGAATCAATGGCCTTCTCCCAACACCCAACACACCTCAAGAGATAACCAAACTCTTAGACCAAAAACACAAATAAAAATAGCGCTATCACTCTCCTGTCAAATATGATGTGATGCGACAATCTGAGAGATCATAAGCACTAAAAGTAATCTAGCCTAAAAACGACCGGTGTCCTAATCGAAAAGACACCATTAAAGTGCTTAAAGACAGATTAACAGATCAACTAACTCACAGGCATTTAATTAGACAAAATAAATGTAGATGATAAAATGTGCTCACAGATAGTTCAAAATGCACTAAGGATACAAAGATATATCAACAAACATTCATAGTGCAATCTGAAATAAAACTCTTGCAGTAATTAAATCTATCCAGAAATTTAATGCAAGTGCACGCAAAATGAGGAGAAATTAATTACTATTCTGAATTTGTCTCCTGTGTGCATTTGACCGATCACATTTAGTGCATCAGGTGCCATGCGCCTTGGACATCCGAGCGCTGTGTGCTTCGCATCCGAGCACAACCGGATGCGTGGAGTCCTCCGCCTCCTGTTCACTCCGTCGTCGAAACCAGTGAAGCGGCCCGCATGCGCTGATCCCGAAACCAGCCGCTGGACGCCACACCACCCACAACTTCAAGCGCCACGCGCCAAGAGCAGCAAAAAACAGCCATGCGTGAGTGCTTGTGGCTCCCGGCAGCTTCAGCTGCGCCCGATGGAAACCGTCGCTAGAGGAAAGAAACCAGCGCCCAGGGCTATGCGGTGGTTCAGAGAAAAACCGGTGGAGGAGAAAATTGCAGCTGCGCTCCTAGGTGCTATAGTACGGTGAAGAATGAATAGGAGACAAAAAGAATGAACTCTGATTTTTCAAATTAAGTGAGTTACCCTAACCCTAGGGATTGGGGCCCTATTTATAGGAAGCCCAATAACACTAGGAAAACACCAAAATACCCTTAGGGTTTTACAGACGCTAAAATAAAATGGAAAAGACCATAATGCCCTTAGGATTTTTTACAGACCCGACTAACACACTGTGGGCCTAGAAGGCAAAATAGTAAAATCCTAACTAAAGGTAACTTGTCCTGATGCGGAGCTTTCGTAGCAGTTACGGCTTCACTTCATGACAGTCGGATCTCCGATGGGCGGTCTTGGATGGTTGCATCGGTTTTACATCGAAACCGACAAAGCGTCCGCTGTCTTCGCACCGAGTACCCGGATTGGGCCGGCCTGATTCCGCGGCTCCCTCAGCTCGGCATTTGCTCGCCGCCCGTTTACCTGGGTCAAACCCGGTCAACAAACCAGTGGATCCCCTATCGGTCCTAGCCCATGTAGCCAGATTGGGCTGGCCCGACTCCGCACCCCTTCTACCCGACAGTCGCTCGCCGCTCGTGTACCTGAGTCACACGCGGCCCAAGACACGGCATGTCTCGTCATCTCTTCATCTCCTCTTCGTTGACTTCTGTTGATAATCACTCATCACTTCTGGAGCCATGAGGCCCATGATCTTCAACATTACTCCTCAATCTCCCCCTTGATGAGTGCATTGTCAACATTCTCTTCATCATCGCTTCAGAACCTGCAAAACATGTGGAAACACGAAAACAAAAACACAAGAAGACAGAAGGAAGAAAATAAAATAAAAGGTTTAACCCTAATGACCAAAAGCCGAACAAAAACTAGAAAACAATCATTATGGTTAAACAAAAAAACTCAAACGAGTGCAATCTCTGAATTATCAACAAGTATATCCAAAGAGTAAAGGCAAAAGAGACTAAAACTCCCCCTAAAACAAATCCCAGAGAAAGCCAAAACTCCCCCTAAACTCTTCTAAAAGATCAAGTAATCCAAAATTTCTCCTCCTTGTTGACAATTGGAATCATCAAGTGAGACTAAATGCACTCAAAAGAGACACAAACTCAAACTCCCCCTGAAACTCCCCCGCAAAATATGCAATGAATGCAACTAGGGTGCAAGTGGAGTGTAAAAAGCATGTTTATCAGATATGATTGACTACAATTACAACATCTAGCACGTATAGCACAAAATACTGTCTAAGACACATGTCATGATCAGTGCAATAGATGATATCCAAAGAACGTCATTAGCACACATTTTTTAGATTTTTTGCAAATAAAAGCATCACCACATTTTCTAGTTGACAAGCAAGGTAAAACATGAGATGCAAAGGCTAGTTGATATTTACCAAGATAAGCATTGTCTAGAACAAAGAGCTTCAGCAAACTTGTTATCTTTTTAATTTTTAGGCTTTTTATTTTCCTTTTTCATTTTTGCCAGGGGTTATTTGCATGTCAACCTTATGCTAACCGACCAAGTCAAGCCTAGGCCAGAACCTGACCATTAGAAGCTTAAGACATTGGTCTTGGCATAGATTACACTATCCTAGTTCATACCAAAGTGCTATGGTAAGCAGTCCAGAACAATGCAATGCGACACAACAAATCCACCTAGATCTTTTCAATTAAGCATAAAAGGCATGGATTTTTCATTTTTCTGATTTTTCTGATTTTTATCATTTTATAGCATATTTTTCATGTTAAAGCATATAGTCGTCCAAGTTGCATATCTGCATCTAAGTAAGGAACTAGCTACCAGGCATGCAAAAGATAGCAAAAGCATTCAACCTACACATGCTAGTTACCAGAATGTGACGCCTCGATTTACCAAATCAGAATATTATTGAATTTCCAAAGAAAAACAATACTAACAAGAGGTTCATCATGCGACAACGTACATACGAGCAATCATTCGTGGTACGCAGACCAAATTATTACATAGGTGTAAAAATAAAATAAACATAAAAAATAAATAGCATGATGATTGTCTTCTTCAGAATCTTCTTCTTGACTGGGTCGCTACTCCAGACCATCTTCCTCATAGTAGGCAGCCTCTGAATTGTGTGTCCAACGGGTATGAGTACAAAAAGTACTCAACAAGCCACCGAGAATGCAATAATAATGCAGGATAATAACAAAGGAATGGTAATGGCTAAAAGTGTAGACAAGTACATTTTTCAGTTAAAGCATTTAGTGTAGTCAAGTTCAATCATGCGGAATATTAAACATGAACAACATAATACCATCTAACTCGAGG
The DNA here is from genome assembly GCA_019279435.1 of Zizania palustris. Lineage (NCBI taxonomy): Eukaryota > Viridiplantae > Streptophyta > Magnoliopsida > Poales > Poaceae > Zizania > Zizania palustris. The sequence continues at coordinate 19,925,993 of JAAALK010000081.1, forward strand.
AGTACGTTTTTCCTCCTCGCTCAACAGTCCTTACATGCCAAGTCATCATGCACATACATTAAAAGTAAACTAACTGTGGGATGTCACGCAACCCGCCCTTGACCGTGGACTCGACTTTTTGAAAAGATTTAAACTCTGATCAAAGGTGTACCACTGTACCCACAAGGCACGCACTCATCCCAAACACCAAAGTGTAACGAGATGACCCATACCATGGGAACTCGTGCCAAAACCTCAGCATGAAATGCTCCAAGCGATAATCACCCGCTCTAGGTTTCGCCGGCGCGCCAGGCTGCATCCCGGCTAACGTCGCACCCCCTTTTGCGCCACGTTGGTACAAGCCACCCGCAGGTGCTGCTTGACCCATCTCCAAGTGGTGCCTCAGATTGGAACACTCCATACCTTAGTTAGGACTTACCCACTATACTTGTGGTTAGTACGGAAATGTATTGCAATGGATCTCGCAGACCGGTCCTTATAGTGCCCCGGATGCTACCGACCAATGCCCTAGCTTGCACCCGGAACCCACCATGCATACACTCATAACCATGACTCTATCACCAACAGAATTCCAGAGATAAGAATAACGGGGATCATATAGTAGATTCCAAATCGCTACGACTCATTTTTAGCCTATAACAATTGTGCCAATACTTCGGACACTAGCTAATAGTATTAATAGTATGGTGACAAGGAGTTTAGGCTAGATAGCATGGCTTGGGTTGCACATCAAGGTCGGGGGATCTAAATAAATATATTGTATGGCTTTCATTTGACTAATGCATGTATATCCTATGTGTTTTAGCGGTAGTTTAACAAAACATGGGTTCAATATGCTCAAAAGTTTGGTTTGGTGACTTGCCTTGTTCAGTGAAAGGTGACGGGGGAACCTTCGGGTAATATTCCGGCTCCTCGGTGGCGTCGTAGTCTTCTCGATATAGATAAATTAAATGTAACATTCAATTAAACAATCCAGAAACCACACAACAAGCATATAAGTTTTGATTTGTTTAAACCAAGGAAAATAAAGTCATTAAGTTTATGAAATCGTTATAGGAATGTTTAAAAACTGAATTTTTGAGTGAGGTAAGGATTTCCTACAAGGGAATAAAAATATATCCTAATGTATTTTAAGCTTCTAATTAATTTTAAAAGTCAAGTTCAGTGTGAACTTAGTGTTCCTACAAGTGAATTATGAACATATATTAAAGTGCATTTGAATACTCTATTAAATAAACATAAAATACTCAAAATAAACCTACTGTTTTTATTGCATTAACATGTAGAGAATAAAACTATGAATTTTCTAGAATTGAAATGGTAAATTTTGGAGTTAAAATGAGCAAGATATGAATTTTAGAAGTTTTAAACAATTTCTGGAATTTAAATTAAACCAAAAACAGGTGTCGGTCCACGGTGAACCGGATTCACTGTGAACCCGCGCACTGTGCGCGTGCACCAGATCGCGGATCGCCGTTGGATCATGATCGGGCGGCCACGGTCGAGGCAGGGGTTTTAAATGCAAATGGATGCACGAGATTTCACGATACCCCTTCGCAGTGATCCAACGGATCCGATTAAATCGGCCACGCGGTACCACCTACACCGTCCGATCACAATCGCATGGTCGTGATCGAATCCGACATGACATGGGTATTTTATCCATGCCGGTCGTCTTCTCCGGTGACAGCGAGCGGGCCAGGGGCCACGACGAGCGACGACGATGGATCCTAAGGGCTAAAACGGAAGGAGGGGACTACGGGGATCATGAGGGTACCATTAGCGGGACGAATGGTCGTCGGAGCGTGGCCGGCGACGAGCGGGGGCGGCGAAGACATTCGGGTCCTCATCAGCGATGGTGTTCCGGCGGGGTTCGACGGTGATGGGGTGGTGGCCGAGGTCGGGGTGGCGCTGGCGGTCATGGTGGTGCGGTCATCAAGGACGAAGGGGGACTCCGGTGACGGTGAGCGACGGTTGGAGCGAGGGCGGCGGTGAGGTGTTAAAAGGAGTGTCTCGGGCGTTCTGTTCATTCTCGCAGCGAGTAAATGTGAGGGTTGTGCGCGGCGGTGGTCAGGTGTTTAAATAGGGGTACCGGCGGGGTCAGAGGGGGCACAATTGAGGGAGGCCGAGAGTAAATGTGCTTCAACGCCGGCGAGCCTCTTTCCATGCATGCGGAAGACGGTTCCGGGGCGATGACGCGGTGGAGTAATGGGGGAAACGGTCGGCGGGGCACGGGGAATTCAATGCCGATGATGGATTAAAGGGAGGGGGCCGGCGGGGGCGGATCCGAGGTGGGGTTAGGGCTTCAGACGGCGAGGGGGGATTGGGGGGCGGATCTCGTGGAGACGACGAGTCTGATGAGTGGGGGCCACCGGTCAACGAGTGCGGGGCGAGGGCATGGCAACGGGATGCAACCGACAGGTGGGGCCGAGGCGTCGGGCGTGCGCGTGCGGAGGGAGAGGGTCACTGACCAGTGGGGTCCACCTGTCAGTCCGAGGTGCGGGGAGGAATGGGCTGGGCTGGTCGGTTGGGGGAGAAAAAGGGAAAGGGTCCCGTTACTGTTTAAATTCATTTTTGAATAATTTTAAATGATGAACTTGGTTTAAAATATTTGGGTTGCTTCCAAGAGTGATAAATTTTTTTAAAAATTCTCAAAAATATATCTTGGCCTTGGGATCATATACAAAATTTTCTAGCCTCTGGTTTGGATATTTTATCTAGGTTCTAGTTCAATTAAGCTTAGAAGGGTATTCAAGGTATTTCAAAATTAATTATTTCCAGAAAAATATAATAAATGGTATTTTTATTTCTCTGAAAAATTTGGGGTGTTACACAGAAGCAATGGTGATCATTTTTCAATTTTAAAGCATAAAAGCCATGCATATGATAGATATCAGATATATCATGTGAACTGAAGCAAAGCATGATCATCGACAAGTATTCAAAAGTATATACTAGCTAGAATAAGTAAAACAATTCAATCATATAACAGAAGCAAGCTCAAAGTGTGATATGTGAATATGCATGATATGAACTCACACGAAAAGACTCAATAAAAGAGTAAAGAAGAAAGAAAACAGACTCAAAATATCCTAAAAAGATACACAACTCCCAAATCCCCTCACAAACACTTAAATGTAGACTGATCTAGGGGTTTAGTGAGAATGTCAGCCAACTAATGATGGGTATCAACATGAACAAGGTCAATGAAACCTTTCTCATATTGATCCCTTAGAAAGTGAAAGCGCACATCAATATGTTTGGTTTTTGAATGAAGACATGGGTTTTTCCCTACACTAATCGCGCTGGTGCTATCATAAAAAAAGGTACTCTGGCAGGGAAAGACAACCCCAAATCTTTCAAAGTGGAAATCATCCAAACCAACTGTGAGCAGTAGCTACATACTCAGCCTCAGTAGTGGAAAGCGCAACTCCAGATTGTTTTCGAGAAGACCAAGAAACAAGCGAAGAACCGAAAAAACTGGCAAGTACCGGAAGTCGACTTGTGATCCAGCCGGCACCCACCAAAATCGGCGTCAGAAAAGCCAGATAACTCAAGAGATGATGATGCTGAATAGTAAAGACTGAGATCAGGCGCATAAGTAAGATACCTGAAAATGCTCTTGACAGCCTGCCGATGAGATGCGCGTGGTGAAGACTAGAAGCGCGCGCACAATCCTACGGCAAACTGAATGTCCGGTCTCATCGCCGTCAAGTATAGCAGCAATCCGATCATCCCTCGATACTCTCTCTTGTTGACCTTGACACCGCTCTCGTCCTTGTCCAGGCCCCTAGATGTACCCATTGGGGTCATCTGAGTCTTCAGCTCTCCACTGAAGTCGAACTTCTTCAGCATGTCCCGCGTGTACTTGCTTTGGTGGATGAAGATGTCGTCCTTGGTATGCTTGATCTGGAGCCCTAGGAATTACCTGAGCTCACCCATGAGGCTCATCTCAAGCTCGTTATGCATCTGCTCATAAAACTTGGACACAAGCTCATTAGTAGAACCACCAAAAATAATGTCATCACGTAAATCTGAGCAATCAAGAAATTAGTGCCAACACGGAGCAAGAAAAGAGTTTTGTCCACAGAACCCATCACAAATCCAATCCCCAATAAAAACAGCTTTAAATGATCATACCAAGCCCTGGGGGCTTGCTTCAGACCATATAAAGCTTTCTGCAACTTGAAAACATATCGAGGAAACTTAGGGATCTCAAAACCGGGGGGCTGCCTAACATAAACCTCCTCCTCTATATACCTGTTCATAAAAGCACTCTTGACATCCATTTGAAAAAGCTTAAAACCTTTAGAAGCAGTGAATGCCAAAAGTATGTGAATGGACTCAAGACGGGCAATAGAGGCGAAAGTCTCCTCAAAGTCAATACCCTCTTTCTAGCAAAAGCCCTGGGCAACTAATCGAGCTTTGTTGTGCACCACAACCCCATCTTCATCTTGCTTATTCTTAAACACCCACTTGGTGCCTATGGGGTTGCAACCTAGTGGCAGCTCAACTAGTGTCCAAACCCGATTGCAAACAAAATTCTCAAGCTCTTCTTGCATGACGTTAATCCAATTTGCATCAGATAAAGCGTGAGCAATATCTCTGGGCTCAAAAGTGGAAACAAAAGCAGACTCAGCAAACACAACGAGTGAACCAGCCTGAGAACGTGTAACACCCCAAAATTTTAGAATAAATAAAAATGAGGAAAATAAAATTTCTGAATTTAACAGAAATATTTTAATTGGGAAAAAGGATAAAAGTACCCGAATAAAACAAAACCTGGAGAAATAATTCAAATTTAAAGTTAATAAAACTATGGTAGGTTCTGTTGGACCGGAAACGGCGACCAGAGGGGGGGGGGTGAATGGGAGCTTTTAAGATTTAGGGCCCAAAAATAGTAGCCTTCTGTTTTAATTCAGTCTACTGCGGAACAGGCTTCGAACACACCCTTCGAAGTTCAGGTTCGGAGGTATTTGATGGCTTCGAACGCAGGCTTCGCAAGGAGTAAAAGTCCGAAGACAAGTAGACTTCGCTCCACCCATAATCCCGAAAACAACTCTGCTAAGTCAGTGTAGGCTCCGCACACAGGGTGCTTTGAGCAGGCTTCACACTTCACCCTTCGCAAGAGTGGACTACCCTCTGAGGACTTCGACCTAATACTTAGCGACAGCAACTGGTGCTGGGCTTCGTACTGCGAAGGTCTAAACGCACACTATGTGGACTTCGCTAAGGACTTCGACACGAGAAGCAAAACGGGCTTCGATCAGGGCTTCGCTAGTAAGCAGCGAGGTCTAGCCTCCCGTTACACAGAGCGAACGCACACTGAAAAGCACACTTCGCACAAGACACACTTCGCCTAGACAGGCTTCAGTGCACTACTACAAGCGAGGTATGCAAACAAGCTCAAGCAGAAACACAACACAGAAGCAGGGCTTCGCTGCTTGAACAAGGAACACAATAAAATAACTCCCTGGATGAATACAAAGAGTGGTGGCTAGTACAGGGGCTCAACAGTAAATGCTCAAAGTGTTAAATGTTACCTACCCAGCCCCCATATTTATAGCCACTATTCACCCAAGTGAATTGACTACTTTACCCCTAGGGTTTTCATTGGTTTTGTCTCTACAGAACAGAGGGGTACAAAAGGTAGTCAACTTTATTCTGGAGACTTCTCGGTCAGCTTTGCAGAGGGGACAACGTCAGCTTTTTGCAGAGCAGACACTGTTGGCCTTTATAGTCTTTGACTTTCCTGAAGCCCCCCTTCGCACGTGAGGGGTGCGGTAACTTTGGTGAGAAGCCTTGAGCCTGACGGCCTTCGCTTCACCGAAGATAGCCTCCGATACAGTGATAGTTTTGAGCCGAAGCCGTCAAAGCCCTTGGGCCTTCGCACCACCACCTCCAGAGTGGACCACCACGGCTTCGCAGCTTCTCCCAGCTCGAACTCCGTCAGTCCGTGTACCGAAGCCATGCATGGCCGAAGTACCACAAGTCAACCTTACTCCGGAGCTAGCCTCGCTCCGAAGCCTGCTTTACTCCAAAGCCCCACCTTCGGAGTACCACCCTTCGAAGTCCCTCCTTCGTCCAAGGCCTCCGCATGAAGCATTCCATGAGCACTTCGTCGCAGTGTCTCTCCCCGAGCACACTCCTCGACGAGCCTCACCCGGACCATGCCTTCGATGCACCTCGACTTCTGAGACCTTCGTCGGGTACCTTCGAGTGTCTTCCTCCGGAGCACACCTCGAACACCTTGCCTCTGCTGAGGACTTGATCCACCATACTCCGAAGTCACCCCATCTGGAGTACCCTTCGAAGTGCCTCGCCTCCGAGGACTTTGTCTCGGAGTACCTTCACCCGGAGCCACGCTCCGCACTTACTGTCTTCTCCTGGTGCACCTCGACCCGAGGTCCGACCTAGACCCCTTTGCAGCCACCGTGACGGAGCTCCCCGCTCCCCTGGCATCAAGCCTCCCGCTTGACCCAGGTTCACCTGCTACGAACCGTCCGTCGCCTCCGAAGTCCCCTGCGCACCACAGACAAACAGACAAGTGTATCTAGTACTCCGGAGACCTCTCCGGGTTAGCAACCTTCGGCACACACTCCGGTGTACCACCCAAAGTATCGAGACCTTCGGTACAAACCCAGTCATCGTGTACTGTCGGACCCCTCCGACAGGCACACTCCGCTATAATAGCTGCAACAACCAAGGCCACCGAACCGTTCGGTGAAACCACCTCCGAACCCCTTCGGAGGTACCCCTTCGAACCAGAGGTTAAACACAGTCAATCACTCATCATAGACTCCGAAACCAACCCTTGGTTTCTCAATCTCCCCCTTGATGAGTGCATTGACAACCAAATTCAAATTTAAGAAAATTTGAAGAATTTCAGCACACAAGTGACCATAAAAACTCAGAAACGAGCCAAATCATGTCACTTGACATAAGAATTTTCCTCCCCTTTTCAACAGAGTAAAAGCCCCTTCGGCAAATCTCCCCTTTTTCAAGATAAAAACTCCCCCTGAGTTACTTTTCCCCCTTTGCAACAGAGAACTCAAATTTCTCCCCCTTTGGCAATGCAAGCATCAAGGAGCATTCAAAAGATGCATAGCTTCAAAATGGACAGAGTTGCAAAGACATATGATGCAAAAATATGCCAATATTAATACCAATTTTTTATGTGCTCAGCTCAATTTAACATTCTCTAAAAACATGATGACTGCATGTGATTTTAGCAGTTTGAAATAAAAGCATCACCACTCAATCAAGGTAACTAGACAAGTGAAAGTAAGGACTGCGCAAAGCTAGTCAATTTCTACTCTAGACAGACAAGTCCAATTCAAGTGGAGCATTTAAAAGCAAACTTGATGATCAGATGAATTTTGTTGTTCTTTTTATAATGCCAGGGGTTATTTGTTTGTCCACCTTATACTTTCCAATCAGGCCAAGCCTAGGCAGAAAGCCATCAGAAGCTTAAGGCAATGATTTTGGCAGACACTACACTATTCCAGTTCAGACCAATGTGCAATGGTAAGCAGTCTAGAATAGAGTAGTGCGACAAAACAAACCCACCTGGATCTTTTACTTTGAAGCATGCAAATCATGGATTTTTGGAATTGTGATTAAGTGAACAAATTGTTTAGCTCTTTATGAATATCCATGAAGATGTAGAACAATTTTTCAAGTTGCAATGTTTAGCATCCAAAGAAAAGTGTCTTGCTATCAAGCAGATAAAAGATAGCTAAAGCAGTCCTTCCTACACATACTAGATACAAGATTAAGCAGTGAGCATGATTTGAGTGTGAAAAGAAAACATCATGCACATTAATGTTTCAGAAGAATTAAAAAGAGCTGAGCTGACATGATTCATGAATTATAATCAGGCATATAAGTGCAACAAATGTAAATGCAATTTCACACATGATGAGCATATGCAAGATAATTAAAATCAGCTTCCCCTCATAAAATGTCGTAAGGGTGACAAATACCAAGTTCTCCACGCAAATAGGCAAATCGAGAAGCATCGAGGGGTTTTGTGAAAATATCGGCTAGCTGGTGTTGGGTATCAACATATTGAAGTTCAATATCACCCTTCTCATTGTGATCTCTGAGAAAATGATATCGCACATCAATGTGTTTGGTTCTGGAGTGCTGAACCGGGTTGTTTGCAATACAAATAGCACTAGTGTTATCACAGAAAAGTGGAACACTCTTATAATCTAACCCGAAATCCCGCAAAATGGAAACCATCCACAAAATCTGAGAGCAACAGCTAGCTGCAGAACAATATTTGGCCTCAGCCATCGATTGTGCAACACTAGACTGTTTGCGGAAAGACCAGCAAACCCGTGATGTACCCAGAAAATGACAAGTACTAGAGGTACTTTTCCTATCAATTCTACACGACACAAAGAGGAAGACGCTGAATACCATATGCCGAACTCAAGGGTATGTTTGAGATACCTGAGAATGCGCTTTACCGCTTGGCGGTGCGAAGCTCGTGGTGAAGCCTGAAAACGAGCGCACAGACACACTACGAAGTGTATGTCCGGCCTCGTAGCAGTCAAGTAGAGGAGGGAGCCGATCATGCTTCGGAACTCTTTCTGATCTATGGCTTCTCCATCTTCGTCGGTATCCAATGCTATAGATGTAGCCATTGGAGTGGCGAGAGGCTTCGCATCGGCCATGTCGAATTTCTTGATCATGTCCTTGGTGTACTTCGTCTGGTGGACGAAGGTACCTTGTTTGCTTTGCTTGATTTGCAAACCAAGGAAAAAAATGTAAGTTCGCCCATCATGGACATCTCGAACTCCCTGCTCATGGTATCTGCAAACTCGGCAACCAAAGCATGAGAAGAGCCACCAAAGATGATATCATCCACATAAATCTGAACTAGGAGGAAATCTTTGCCATGCTTGAGAGTGAACAGGGTTTTATCAACAGAGCCCATCAAATACCCACGCTCAAGCAGAAAAGACTTAAGTGTTGAATAAATGGGCTTAGCCCAAATTTATTTGAAGAATAATTCCTGGAAAAATCTCAAAGGCCCACCATGTAGAGGGAGCATGTGAACCTTTAGTCCCACCTTGCTAGTTCTAGGAGAGGAAGACCAACTTATAAGGGATGATGCTCTCCTTGCAACTAGACCCATGTGGGTGAGAGGAGACTAGAGAAACACACGCGCGCGCTCGCTCGCCTCGCCTCGCCTCGCCTCGCCGGGCCGGGCTTGGGCACGAGCACGGGCACGGGCCGGGGCCGGGGCCGGGGGGCGCGGGCGCACGACATGCGCGTGAATGGTCCGCCGAAATCGGCTCCGATTGCTTGCGCAGACACGGTTCCTTTTTGCCATTCCGTTTTGCTGCTGGTGGAATTTGGAACGGTTCCGATTCATCTTCAGAGCAGTTACTAGTGGAGAATGAAGAGACGTCCTGATCACACGTCTATATCTCCTCCACCAAGCGACAGATCAAAGAGAGTGAAAAACAGAAGAACCTGGCCATTCTCTCTGTGTTGTGCTGCCATTTGTAGTCTACTCTGTTCCTCTCATCAGGGTGCACCGTTGAGCGGAAGAGCAGGTCTCCGGAACCCATCGCCTTCGAGATCCTGCACCGGGAGAGGGCGAATAAGGTTTTTGGGAAGCGCTCCGCGCGACTGCTTGCTTTCGTCCACCACGGCTCGTCTTCCTCTTCGCTCGAGTGCTGCTCGTCGTCGCCGTCGTCCGGTACCGCGCGGCGTCGTCGTGGTACCCGTCCGATCTGTGACTACTTCAACTGTGAACATCCGGTACGTTTCTGATACTTACATGTCCAACCTGTTACTCACTTGCACCAACCTGTTACTCCTGTTACTCACATGTACCACCTGATACTCACGTGTATCAACCACAACCTGTTACTCACTTGCACCAACCTGTTACTCCTGTTTCTCACCTGTACCACCTGATACACACATGTATCATCTGTTACACAGATTGGTTTCACCATGTTCAGTACATTATTTTTGTTCATGTGTATAGTGTACTGGTCTACCCTGGTTATGCGTATTCATCTGTTTCACGTCATGACTTATTTGTGGAATAAGTTAAACCTAATAGTGCTGTTATTTCCAACAATCCAAAAACCTTATTCTAGGCACTGTGGTTTTGATATGGCTGGGTTTGCCGATGCATTGAAACCGGAGAAATTTTCCGGTGTGCACTTCAAGAGATGGCAGATCAAAGTCACTTTGTGGCTAACAGCTATGAATGTCTACTGGGTTAGTAGTGGCAAACCTGAAGGAGATCTTTCTGCTGAAAAAGAGAAAGATTTCAAGGATGCCACTACAATCTTTGTAGGATGCATTCTTAGTGTTCTTGCTGATCGTCTGTGCGAGGTGTATATGCACATGACAGATGCGAAGGAGTTATGGGATGCATTGAATGCCAAATTCGGTGCTACTGATGCTAGCAATGACTTGTATGTCATGGAGAAATTTCATGATTACAGGATGGTTAATAACCGTTCTGTGGTGGATCAGGCTCATGATATACAAGCATTGCTAAAGAACTCGAACTCCTAAAGTGTGCCTTACCCGACACATTTGTGGCTGCTTGCATTATTGCGAAATTACCTTCTTCATGGAGGAGTTTCGGTACTGCACTCAAACATAAGAGACAGGAATTCTCTGTTGAGAGTTTGATAAGGTCTCTTGATGTTGAGGAGAAAGCCAGGGAAAAGGATGCTGCGGCAAAAGGTGAGGGGAAAACGAGCGCCAACGTGGTGCATCAACCCTCAGGCAAGAACAGAGGGAAATTTAAAGTTAAACAAACTACCAACTACAAGAAGAAGAAGAGTAACACAGATGCGAAGCCTTGCTTTGTATGTGGAGAAGTTGGCCATTGGGCCAAGAAGTGTCCACATCGCAAAGGGATGAAAGCTCCTACAGGACAGACTTCAAAGTCTGTCAATGTGACCATTGGCAATACTGAAGGTGGGAACGGGTATGGTAATTTTCCTACCGTTCTTTCAGTTGATCAATCTACCAATTGGTGGGTTGATACAGGGGCTAATGTACATGTCTATGTTGATATCTCTTTGTTCTCTTCTTACCAGGTCACTCGGGATTCTTCCGTCCTAATGGGGAATGGGTCTCATGCTTCTGTTCATGGTGTTGGCACGGTAGATCTGAAGTTTACTTCGGGAAAGATCGTGCAGTTGAAGAACGTGCAACATGTCCCTTCTATCAACAAGAATCTAGTTAGTGGCTCCCGTCTGTGTAGGGATGGGTTTAAATTGGTGTTTGAGTCTAATAAAGTAGTCGTGTCGAAACATGGACTATTTATTGGTAAAGGCTACGAATGTGGTGGCTTGTTTCGCTTTTCCCTTTCTGATTTCTGCAATAAATCTGTGAACCATATATGTGGCAATGTTGGTGATGATGTCAATGTTTGGCACTCACGTTTATGTCATATAAATTTTGGTTTGATGTCTCGGCTTTCTAGTATGAACTTAATTCCAAACATTTCCATTGTTAAAGGTTCTAAGTGCCATAGTTGTGTGCAGTCAAAGCAACCTCGTAAGCCTCACAGGGCAGCCGAGGAGAGAAATTTGGCACCACTAGAACTCGTACATTCAGATCTTTGTGAAATGAATGGCGTGTTAACAAAGGGTGGAAAACGATACTTTATGACGCTAATTGATGATGGGACTAGATTTTGTTATGTTTATCTATTAAAACGAAAGATGAGGCTCTTGACTATTTTAAAATTTATAAGGCAGAAGTTGAAAATCAACTAGAGAAAAAGATCAAAATACTTAGGTCGGATCGTGGTGGGGAGTATTTTTCAAATGAGTTTGACTTATTCTGCGAGAAACATGGAATTATACATGAGAGAACACCTCCCTATTCACCCGAATCAAATGGGATTGCCGAAAGGAAGAACCACACCTTGACTGACTTGGTTAATGCCATGTTAGACACTGCGGGATTATCTGAGGCATGGTGGGGGGAGGCGTTACTGACCTCTTGTCATGTTTTAAATAGAGTTCCTAACAAGAATAAGGACAAAACCCCATACGAAATGTGGGTTGGAAGAAAACCATCACTTTCTTACTTGCGCACATGGGGCTGCTTGACAAAAGTCAATGTACCAATAACTAAGAAGCGCAAGCTTGGACCTAAAACTGTGGATTGTGTCTTTCTAGGATATGCTCATCGTAGTATTGCCTATAGATTTTTAGTAGTAAAATCTGAGGTACCAGACATGCATGTTGGTACAATTATAGAGTCTCGAGATGCAACATTTTTTGATAGCATATTTCCAATGAAAGATACTCATAACACTTCTAGTCAAAATCCTGAGATGATTCCCAATTCAATCTCACCACCTGAATTTTCTGAACAAACACATGAAATTGTCCCTAAGGAGGATGACAGTGAAGCTCCTAGGAGGAGCAAGAGACGAAGGATAAATAAATCCTTTGGTGATGATTTCACTGTGTACCTTGTGGATGACACTCCCACGTCTTTGTCAGAAGCATATGCATCTCCTGATGCAGACTACTGGAAAGAGGCTATCCGTAGCGAGATGGATTCCATTATTGCTAACAGGACTTGGGAGGTGACAGAACGACCTTATGGTTGCAAACTTGTAGGGTGCAAGTGGGTGTTCAAAAAGAAGCTTAGGCCTGATGGTACTATTGAAAAGTATAAGGCTTGACTTGTAGCCAAGGGCTATACTCAGAAAGAAGGCGAAGATTTCTTTGACACTTACTCACCTGTTGCTCGATTGACCACTATTCGAGTACTACTTTCTTTGGCTGCCTCACATGGTCTTCTCGTTCATCAGATGGACGTTAAGACAACTTTTCTTAATGGAGAGCTGGATGAGGAAATTTACATGGATCAGCCTGATGGATTTGTAGTAAAAGGTCAAGAAGGCATGGTGTGTAAGCTATTAAAATCTTTGTATGGTCTGAAACAAGCTCCTAAGCAATGGCATGAGAAGTTTGATAAAACTTTAACATCTGCGGGCTTTGCAGTCAATGAGGCAGATAAATGTGTATACTATCGCTATGGTGGGGGTGAGGGAGTTATTTTGTGCCTATATGTCGACGACATACTGATCTTTGGGACAAATATTAATGTGATAAATGAGATCAAAACTTTCTTGTCTCAAAATTTTGATATGAAGGATCTGGGAGTAGCTGATGTAATTCTGAACATCAAGCTAATAAGGGATGAAAATGGGATTACACTTTTGCAGTCTCATTATGTGGAAAAGGTCTTAAGCCGCTTTGGCTATATGGACAGTAAGCCTTCTCCAACACCTTATGATCCTAGTTTGTTACTCCGAAAGAATAAGAGAGTTGCTAGGAATCAATTGGAATACTCCCAGATTATTGGATCACTCATGTACCTAGCTAGTGCTACTAGGCCTGACATCTCTTTTGCTGTTTGCAAATTGAGCCGGTTTACTTCTAATCCGGGAGATGATCATTGGCGTGCGCTTGAGAGAGTCATGCGCTATCTAAGAGGTACTATGAGTTTTTGACTTCACTATACTGGGTACCCTTCGGTACTAGAGGGTTATATTGATTCAAACTGGATCTCTGATATTGATGAGATCAAAGCCACGAGTGGATATGTGTTCACTCTTGGAGGTGCAGCTGTTTCATGGAGGTCTTGCAAACAGACCATATTGACGAGGTCAACCATGGAAGCAGAGCTCACGGCACTCGACACAGCCACTGTTGAAGCAGAATGGCTGCGTGATCTATTGATGGATTTACCAGTGGTTGGAAAACCAGTGCCAGCTATCCTTATGAACTGTGACAATCAAACGGTCATTGTCAAGGTGAATAGTTCTAAGGATAACATGAAATCGTCTAGACATGTAAAGAGACGATTGAAATCTGTCAGGAAGTTGAGAAACTCCGGAGTTATAACATTGGATTATATCCAAACATCTAAAAACCTGGCAGATCCCTTTACAAAGGGATTATCACGGAATGTGATAAACAATGCATCGAAGGAGATGGGTATGAGACCCATGTGAGTTATACTATGGTAGTAACCCAACCTATGTGATCGGCGATCCCGTGAATTAGGACCTGGGAAGAACAAGCCATCAGTTAACTGAAGAGAGTAATTCTAACCCACTCTAAGTGAAGATGCAATACTCTCAGAAACTGCTAGGCAGGTTGACGACTGTCTTAATGTGTTCTGTTGGCTATATTAGTGAAGATGCTATCCTACAGAGCATTCTTGAAAGAACACACCTATATGAGCTCGATTGTTGGTCGCAGTCTATGGAGACTTGGGCAGTCTCGTAGTAAGCTCATGAAGAGACCAAGGAGTATGACTTATACACTCCACCCGAGGGGTAGGCTACTGGCAGCCTAGTATCAGTTAAGACTTTAAGTAGAACTTACTTGCACAAAACTTGCAATTCAAGGCATAGTCCATTGTTCAAGTTGTGAGTGAGTGTAGCTTGAAGCTCTAGATGGATGTTCAACCTTAACCGGTCTCCATCAAAACACTGGTATATAAACAACACAAAGAATCTGACAATTTTCTGTGGGACTTTGAGCTATGGTGGGGGATTGTTGAATAAATGGGCTTAGCCCAAATTTATTTGAAGAATAATTCCTGGAAAAATCTCAAAGGCCCACCATGTAGAGGGAGCATGTGAACCTTTAGTCCCACCTTGCTAGTTCTAGGAGAGGAAGACCAACTTATAAGGGATGGTGCTCTCCTTGCAACTAGACCCATGTGGGTGAGAGGAGACTAGAGAAACACACGCGCACGCTCGCTCGCCTCGCCTCGCCTCGCCGGGCCGGGCTCGGGCACGAGCACGGGCACGGGCCGGGGCCAGGGCCGGGGGGCGCGGGCGCACGACATGCGCGTGAATGGTCCGCCGAAATCGGCTCCGATTGCTTGCGCAGACACGGTTCCTTTTTGCCATTCCGTTTTGCTGCTGGTGGAATTTGGAACGGTTCCGATTCATCTTCAGAGCAGTTACTAGTGGAGAATGAAGAGACGTCCTGATCACACGTCTATATCTCCTCCACCAAGCGACGGATCAAAGAGAGTGGAAAAACAGAAGAACCTGGCCATTCTCTCTGTGTTGTGCTGCCATTTGTAGTCTACTCCGTTCCTCTCATCAGGGTGCACCGTTGAGCGGAAGAGCAGGTCTCCGGAACCCATCGCCTTCGAGATCCTGCACCGGGAGAGGGCGAATAAGGTTTTTGGGAAGCGCTCCGCGCGACTGCTCGCTTTCATCCACCACGGCTCGTCTTCCTCTTCGCTCGAGTGCTACTCGTCGTCGCCGTCGTCCGGTACCGCGCGACGTCGTCGTGGTACCCATCCGATCTGTGACTACTTCAACTGTGAACATCCGGTACGTTTCTGATACTTACATGTCCAACCTGTTACTCACTTGCACCAACCTGTTACTCCTGTTACTCACCTGTACCACCTGATACTCACGTGTATCAACCACAACATGTTACTCACTTGCACCAACCTGTTACTCATGTTACTCACCTGTACCACCTGATACACACATGTATCATCTGTTACACAGATTGGTTTCACCATGTTCAGTACATTATTTTTGTTCATGTGTATAGTGTACTGGTCTACCCTGGTTATGCGTATTCATCTGTTTCACGTCATGACTTATTTGTGGAATAAGTTAAACCTAATAGTGCTGTTATTTCCAACATTAAGTCTATCATACCAAGCTCGAGGGGCCTGCTTGAGTCCATAAAGAGCCTTATGAAGTTTAAGGACTTTATGTGGGTATTTGGGGTTTTCAAAACCAGGGGGTTGTTTTACATAAACATCTTCGCCTATGAAGCCATTAAGAAAAGCACTTTTGACATCCATTTGATAGAGTTTGAATCCCCGGGATGTCGCAAAGGCAAGCAAAATCCTAATGGCCTCAAGGCGAGCAACAGGTGCAAAAGTTTCAGTAAAATCAATCCCTTCTAGTTGAGAATAACCCTGAGCTACAAGTCTAGCCTTGTTTCTAATTATAGTCCCATCCTCCCCTTGTTTATTTTTGAAAATACATTTTGTTCCAATGAAATGCACATTTGGTGGAGGATCATCTAAAGTCCAGACTTGGTTTCTCTCAAAATTTTCAAGTTCCTCATGCATGGCATTGATCCAACTAGAATCAGAAAGTGCATGACTAACATCTAAGGGCTCGAAAGAAGCAACAAAAGCAGAATTAGTGAAATGAGCATGAGAACGTGTTACCCTTTGATCAAGCTCACCAATGATCTGCTCGGGAGGGTGCATCCTTTGAACATGATGTGGAGCCTCGCGGCGGGATGCAGACTCCCCCTCAACTTGTGCGTTGGAGTGGTACAGGATGACCGATGTCGAGGTAGTTGCTTTGGGACCTTGTGCCGAAGTGGTCGAAGCGGGGTTAGCTTCGGGGGTTGATGTCGAGGGTAGTAGGGGTTCATCCTCGAAATCTCCAGGATCTTCTTCTTCGAAGATGGTCTGTTCCATGTCGTGTTCATTCGCCTGTTCAAGAGCAGAACTAACAGAGGGGGTCGATTCATCAAAAGTCACATCACATGACTCGATGACAGTGTTAGTTTCCAAATTATAAACACGGTAAGAATGACCATGTGTAGTGTAACCCAAAAAGATCCCGTCATAAGAACGCGACTCAAATTTATCCAAATTACCACATTTTAGGATAAAGCAACGACAGCCAAAAACTCGAAGATGAGTAACCTTGGGCTGTCTCCCAAAACGGAGCTCATAAGATGTCAAATTCAAAATTGAGCGCAAGAAGATTCGGTTTGAGATGTAACATGCAGTGTCCATGGCCTCAGCCCATAATTTTCTAGGAGTCCTATGCTCATCGAGCATCGTCCTAGCCATCTCAACCAAAGTGCAGTTCTTCCTCTCAACGACACTGTTCTGTTGAGGAACCCGCGGAGCAGAGAATTGATGTTCTATGCCATGCTCCATGCAAAAGTCAACAAAGAGACTGTTCTTGAACTCAGTGCCATTATCACTTCGTGTGAATTTCAGTGCACCAGGGAGTTCAGTGAAAAGTCTCAAAGCCAAGCTCCGAAAGTGTGAGAACACTTCATCCTTGCTGGCAAGAAAGAAGACCCAAGAGTAGCGAGAGAAATCGTCGACAATGACTAAAACATACCATTTGCCGCCTAAAGAACTAACCCGAGAAGGACCTACAGTGTCCATGTGGAGAAGTTCTCCGGGTTGTTCAGTCATCACTGTGGTGACTGGCGAATGCGAAGCAGCAATCATTTTTCCATGTTGACACGGAGCGCAAACTAAATTCTTCTCAAACTTGAGCTTGGACAATCCTCGGATCAGGCCTAGGGCGCTCAGACGAGCGAGCAACTCAAAGCTCATATGCCCTAGTCTCCTATGCCAATTCCAAAGCTCAGAAGTAGAATGTGCAACAAGACAATGAGAAGAACCAAATGACTTAGAAAAATCAGCTCCAAAAACTCTCCCAACTCTAAAGATCTTACAGACCACAACGCCATCAGAATTGAGTACTTGCGAAGTATCGCGATGGAATCGCACTTCGAAGCCCTCATCAAGCAACTAAGATACCGACAACAAATTGTATCCCAGGTTTTCAACCAAAGCAACATCTTTGAGAGTGAAATTCGAGTTAATTCTTACCACACCTTTACCTTTCACTCTACTCCTTCGATTGTTGCCGAAGGTGATATGTTCCCTTTGCTTGGTTGTGGTGAGGCTAGAGAACCATGCTGCATCTCCGGTCATGTGGCGTGAACAACCGGAGTCCATGATCCACGTGCCCTCCAAGCCTCGGTCTATCGCCTACACATGATAAGAATATCTCGTTCGCTTAGTGCTGGGGTGAGTGAAAAAATGACGAGGCATCCAGCACTGAGTGACACAAGTAGTAGGCACAGTAAAAGTAGACTGTCTACGCACATGATAATCGGAATGATGCAAAGTGCGAGGTCTACCTACATGCTGTGATCGAACAACATGATGAGGTCTCCTACTCTGACGAGTTACAAAGCTACTCGCCCGGGGTCTACCACCATATGGAACATGGTGAACACCTCGAGGAGCAAAACCTCTCTGAGAAGCACGAGGAGCCTCAAAAGCAGGACGATAGTAAAACTCAGACTCATGCATACCTAAAAATGGGTAATGCATGTCCTAGTAACTCATCGCCTGAGAGCGTCGCTCATCCTTGATGCGACGAAAACAGAACCTAACCAAATGACCCGCCCGCTGACAGTAGGAACAATGAAAAATTCTCCTAGGGGCACTCTCATGGGTCTTAGGAGCAACTCTCACAGGCTCCTTGGGCTTCTGCTGAGTGGTTTTCTTTGGAGGGATTTTCTTGGCAGGAGGAGTGGTTTTCTTTTGAGCTCGGGTAGGTTTCCTGGCTGATGGAGTGTCTAACAGAGCTCTCTCTTTCTCTAGGGTAGTGGGAGAGGTAAAAACAATTTTGTTTCCACTATCTGAAGGGATCCTCTCAAAACCCAAACCTAGAGCTAACCCTGCTCTGTCAGCACACATCTTGGTCTTGGCCAAGAGCAAATCCATCCTACCCTTTCCCTCAGTGCATTTATTAACCACAAAAAGAAGGTATTCATTTTCAGACATGAGGTTCTCAGCTCGCTCTCTAACAGTGCCTAGCTGGTCCTTAAGGGTAATGCAAGTGTCACAAATAGGTTGCACATCCTTAGAACTACCGACCCTCTCCAATTTAGCCTCTAAATCATGAACATGTTTATCACGTAAATTAATGCTTTCGCGTAATAAAGAACAGTTCATGCAATCAATTATATCATGAGGACTAGAATCAATCACCAAAAGCTGCTTCTGTGCAGTCTCAAGCTCAGATAGAGTTTGAGTATGTACAGAGCGCAACTGAGCAAGCTCACCCATGACTACAGTACAAGATTCATATTCAGCATCATTAACTTTAGACTTAAGCAAGGCATACTCAGTAGAAACAGATTCTAGCCTAAGTCTAAGGTCTTTTCTTTCTCTAGCGGCTTGCACAAGTAATCTATCCTGACCAAGAACTACTTCATTCAGTTCATCTAATTTAATTAAAAGCTGGTCAGAAGATAGTGGTACCTCAGATGAGTCAAGCTCATCGCCGTTGTGATCGCTGTCAGCCATGAAGCAAAGGCCGGTGAAGTCTCGTCCCTTCTTGTCCTTCTTGTCCTCCTTCCTTGGGGACTCCTCCTCCTTAGAGCTCGACTCCTCAGTTGAGGAAGTGTCGATGTCGCTGAGAGCAGCAACAAATGCTCTGGAAGCGGCTTTGGCTACTCTCTTGCCACTTTGCCACGCTTGCCCTTCACAAAAGGCTTCCTCTCCTTTTTGTGGTATTTGGGGCGCTCACTCTCATCTCTCTTTTTGAGTTTCGGGCAATTGGCCTTGATATGAGAAGTGTCGCCACACTCAAAGAAACCACTAAAACCACTTCTCCTCTGATCCCGTCTTTCATGATGAAAACGGGTGAACCTTCTGGCAATGAGAGCAAGCTCATCATCATCCAGAGTGTCCACCTGCTCCTTAGTGACGGAGACCAGGGATGACAAAGCAAAACCATCTGCAAGAACACAAGTACCAGATGTGCTTGGTTCTGCAGCGGTGCCACGGCAAGTGCTAGAAACCAATGCCAATGGTTGTGGCAGAGAGTTTCTGTGCACTGCAAGAGATGCCTTGGCAATCTCTGTGGACTTCAGCTTGCTGAAGAGCTCATCACAGGTCAATGTGTCATAACCTGCGAACTCCTCAATGCTGGATATCTTCACTTCCCATATGCTACGATCAAGAGCATAGAGAAGCTTGATAGCCCTATCGTGATCATTGTAAGCAAGCGTCCCGTTGGATCGCAAGTTACTATCGCATCAAAGCGAGAAAACATGGCATCTATAGATTCACTAGGTGCCTGCACAAACAGCTGATACTGTTGATTGTATGTGCTTTGGCGCCTGGCCTTGATCTGTGTAGAGCCCTCATGAAAAATAGTGAGTGTTGTCTAAATCTCCCTAGCAGTCCTAAGGTGCTGCACCCTATCAAACTCACTCCGGCTCAAACCAATGAACAGTATGTTTCTTGCCTTGGAGTTGGCATTATATTGATCCTTCTCTGTTTGAGAGGTGCGAGTATCTGGGATGGAGTATTGTGAGTCCACAATCTCCCAAATTACATTTCCTTGGCTTAGCAAGTAAGCCTCCATGCGCACCTTCCAGTATGCAAAATCAGTCCCATCGAACAGAGGAATTTTACTAGCTCTGTCCATGTCGCCAAGAGATCACAAAACCGGTTAAGGTCAACTGGTGATCTTAACCCGCTCTGATACCAATTGTTGGACTGGAAACGGCGACCAGAGGGGGGGTGAATGGGAGCTTTTAAGATTTAGGGCCCAAAAATAGTAGCCTTCTTTTTTAATTCAGTCTACTGCGGAACAGGCTTCGAACACACCCTTCAAAGTTCAGGTTCGGAGGTATTTGATGGCTCCGAACGTAGGCTTCGCAAGGAGTAAAAGTCCGAAGACAAGCAGACTTCGCTCCACCCACAACCCCGAAAACAACTCTGCTAAGTCATTGCAGGCACCGCACACAGGGTGCTTTGAGCAGGCTTCGCACTTCACCCTTCGCAAGAGTGGACTACCCTCTGAGGACTTTGACCTAATACTTAGCGACAGCAACTGGTTCTGGGCTTCGTACTGCGAAGGTCTAAACGCACACTATGCGGACTACGCTAAGGACTTCGACACGAGAAGCAAAACGGGCTTCAATCAGGGCTTCGCTAGTAAGCAGCGAGGTCTAGCCTCCTGTTACACAGAGCGAACGCACACTGAAAAGCACACTTCGCACAAGACACACTTCGCCTAGACAGGCTTCGGTGCACTACTACAAGCGAGGTATGCAAACAAGCTCAAGCAGAAACACAACACAGAAACAGGGCTTCGCTGCTTGAACAAGGAACACAATAAAATAACTCCCTGGATGAATACAAAGAGTGGTGGCTAGTACAGGAGCTCAACAGTAAATGCTCAAAGTGTTAAATGTTACCTACCCAGCCCCCATATTTATAGCCACTATTCACCCAAGTGAATTGACTACTTTACCCCTAGGGTTTTCATTGGTTTTGTCTCTACAGAACAGAGGGATACAAAAGGTAGTCAACTTTATTCTGGAGGCTTCTCTGTCAGCTTTGCAGAGGGGACAGCGTCAGCTTTTTGCAGAGCAGACACTGTCAGCCTTTACAGTCTTTGACTTTCCTGAAGCCCCCCTTCGCACGCGAGGGGTGCGGTAACTTCGGTGACAAGCCTTGAGCCTGATGGCCTTCGCTTCACCGAAGATAGCCTCCGATACAGTGACGGTTTTGAGCCGAAGCCATCAAAGCCCTTGGGCCTTCGCACCACCACCTCCCGAGTGGACCACCATGGCTTCGCAGCTTCTCCCAGCTCGAACTCCGTCAGTCCGTGTACCGAAGCCATGCATGGCCGAAGTACCACAAGTCAACCTTACTCCGGAGCTAGCCTCGCTCCGAAGCCTGCTTTATTCCAAAGCCCCACCTTCGGAGTACCACCCTTCGAAGTCCCTCCTTCGTCCAAGGCCTCCGCATGAAGCATTCCATGAGCACTTCATCGCAGTGTCTCTCCCCGAACACACTCCTCGACGAGCCTCACTCGGACCATGCATTCGATGCACCTCGACTTTTGAGACCTTCGTCGGGTACCTTCGAGTGTCTCCCTCCGGAGCACACCTCGAACACCTTGCCTCTGCTGAGGACTTGATCCACCATACTCCGAAGTCACCCCATCCGGTGTACCCTTCGAAGTGCCTCGCCTTCGAGGACTTTGTCTCGGAGTACCTTCACCCGGAGCCATGCTCCGCACTTACTGCCTTCTCCTGGTGCACCTCGACCCGAGGTCTGACCTAGACCCCTTTGCAGCCACCGTGACGGAGCTCCCCGCTCCCCTGGCATCAAGCCTCCCGCTTGACCCAGGTTCACCTGCTACGAACCGTCCGTCGCCTCCGAAGTCCCCTGCGCACCACAGACAAACAGACAAGTGTATCTAGTACTCCGGAGACCTCTCCGGGTTAGCAACCTTCGGCACACACTCCGATGTACCACCCAAAGTACCGAGACCTTCGGTACAAACCCAGTCATCGTGTACTGTTGGACCCCTCCGACAGGCACACTCCGTTGCAACAGCTGCAGCAACCAAGGCCACCGAACCCTTCGGTGAAACCACCTGCGAACCCCTTCGGAGGTACCCCTTCGAACCAGAGGTTAAACACAGTCAATCACTCATCACACACTCCGAAACCAACCCTTGGTTTCTCAGGTTCTATGAGCCAAGAAGTATTTTTGAGAATTTTTACAAAATTTTAGCACTTATGCTTCAAGCTTTAAACAACTAAATAAATATCTATAATTATTTTAATTGAAAAAGGTATTTCAAATGTTACTGGGCCGCAACCCGCAAACCTCCGTCGACGTATCCCAGTCCAAACCGTGCCCACTGACGGGTGGGACCCGCCTATCGGCGCGCCCCTCCCTCTCTCCTCCGCGCGCGCGCCCACCGGCCCCGCCTGGCAGCCGCACTAGCCCCCCCTTAGTCCGTAGCAACGCTGGCCCGCCTGTCGGCACCTTTCCCCTCGCACCCGCTCACCGACAGGTGGGGGCCACCTATCAGGGTCGTCTTCTACATTGCAACTTCCCTCTTTCCTTTTGCCGGTGACCCCCACCTTCCAATTTCACCGCCACCGGCCGCTGGTTGCCAAATTAAGCCCATGCCGATACTTACCATTCACCGGTGATCCCTTTCCCTCCATTTCCCGATGAAATCAATCCCCAAATCGACTGACAATGCATGTATGGCAAGTTCGCCAGAGAGGGAAGGAAAGCTTTGGGTTTCCTTTAGTTTCCCTTCCAAAACAATGCCGACGACCCCCCTATTTAAACCCACGGCCTCACCGCAACCTGGCCAGACCGCTTTAGCCCTAGCCACGCTCTCCCGACGCTTTGCGATGCCAAAAACCACTGCCCCTATGTTCCGGCTCCGGCAACTCCTCACCGGCGCCAGAGAGCCACGACACCCTCACCGATGTCCTCACCAGAACTAGCATCGCCACCCCAACCCTGGCCTCACCTCCGTTTGGGTCCCCCGCCACCGGATCACCATCACCGCCGTCGACCCGAAGGTCTTCACCGCCTCTTCTCGTCACCGGTCACCGTCGGTCACCCTTCACCACCGTCTCCGGTATGGTTGTGTTCCCCTCTTTACCCTTTATCCATTTTTGCATAGAGGTAAGGCTTGGACCCCTCGTCGGCGCCGTCGCCACCATGCCCGAGCGCCACTGTCACCGGAGAAGAGGGTAAATTACCCTCGGCGATGCGTGTCATGCCGGACGAACCCTCGGTCGTTCGATCAAAGATGGACGGCTGAGATTATAACCTACACGGGTTTAATCTGGGTCGTCCATCTGGTCAAAGCGGTATCGGGCACTCTCAGCCTTCGATCACCACTTAACGCCCCCACCTCGCTGTCAGCCACCCGATCTGGATTCGGTGGTCCATATTGGCCTAGTCCACATGCATAGTGTGCGGGTCCATGGTGGGCCTGGCTCACCGTGGACTAGAGGCCATTTTCTGTTTAAATAAAAATTCAGAAAATTGTTTAAACTTCAAAAATTCATAACTTGCTCAATTTCACTCCAAATTTGTCCATTCCAATTCTGAAAAATTTATCTTTTTATTCTCTTCGCATGCTCGTAGAATTCCTGGGATTCACGCATGAGCTTGCGTTCCACGAGAACTTTCCCAATGTGAACGAAGGATACTGCGAGGTCACCGTCACCATTCGCTCCTCCAGCACGCACCCACCCTTCTTTACCGCTGGCATTGGAGGCCCAACTTTTGAGGTGGTCAGTCAGCGTGCTGCATTCCATGCCATCGCCGAGCTCCGAATGGTCTACGACGGGCAGCTCCATGACACTGTGTACTGTTTCATGCCCATGCGCACCCCGGGAGCCATCGCAGCGTCTACGTCAGCACTTACTCCCACCGCAACTCTGTCATCGCCTGCAGCATGCGTCTACTCCAGGTGATGGTCAATCTTCACACCGAGGCCGTGCTCGATGCTGACAATCAGCACGACATGATCGACTACTACCACCACACGACGGAGATCTTGAACCGAAAGAATGGAGATCTCCGGCGTCAGGTCCAACAGGGTCGGCACTTGGCCACTGAGGTAGCAGAGCTGCGGCATCAGAATGATATTCTACAACGGAGCATCGCCGAGAACGCTCAGCTCCGGTGCTAGGTCAGGGAGCTAAAGAAGGATCTTGAGGAGATCGCTCCGCTTCCCCCGCGCAAGCGGAAGGCCCTTAGGACCCCCTCGGCTAGGCCCAAGAGGAGCTCACACACCGCATCCTCCGCAGGATCCTCCAGTGCCCCGACTCCTTCACCGACTATCCCCGCCGAGCCGATGATCGAGCCCTCTCCCAAGCTATGATTAGATCCTGTAGCGCGGAGATTAGATGCTAGTTGCGATTGATTGCTTTTGTTTTCACTATGTTTTTAGTGTTGCTCATGTCAAGTATAAGGCATGGGTGAGATTAAATAAGAGTCAAAAATAAAGATGTAATCATCTAGACTATTAAGTCTAAAATTCTTTGAGAAATAAAGCTAAATTTTTTCCCCTTAAAATTTGTTCTTCTTTCGGTACCCCCTTATCTTCAGGATGGCCAATGAACAAGGTTGCGATTCCCCTTGCAACGAGAATGACTCCGGCAATCTGCCTCATTGGGGAGCAATAGGCCAATGGTAGGCCCCCATCGCCAATCATCCCACACTGGCTGAGATGATGGCAAATCAAAACTAGTTGATTGCCACCTTGCTAACTCAGATGCAGCAGCAGAATCATATACAAGAACAACAGGCGCAGTTATTCCGCCTTCAGCAGCAACACCCGGAGCCTCCTCTCAGATAGGCCATCCCTACACCCGCACCAGTTTCTCAACTATCTGAGTTTCTGCGTGTTCGGCCCCCTATGTTCTCTAGCACCACTAACCCAATGGAGGTGGGTGATTGGCTAAGAACCATCGGCAAGAAGCTGGACCTTCTGCCGTGCACTAAGCAGGAGCGAGTGGCCTTTGCCGCTCATCAGCTCCAAGGACCCGCCGCATAGTGGTGGGACAACTTTCGTGAGAATCAGCCCAAGGGCCATGAGATTTCATGGGCTGAGTTCACCACCGCTTTTCGTGCCGCACATGTTCCATAGGGCGTCATAGCTCAAAAGCAGCAAGAATTCCGGGACTTGCAGCAAGGAAGAAGGTCTGTCATCGAGTACCTACATGAATTTAACCGGCTAGCCCAGTATGCACCTGAGGAGGTACGCACGGATGCAACACGGCAGTCTAAGTTCCTCCGGGGACTGAAGGATGAATTATCACTTCAGTTGGTCTCTGGAGACTATGCCAATTTTCAGAAATTGGTGAATAAGGCGATTATTAAGGATACCGAACAAAACAAGGTGGACCTGAAGAAGAAGTGGATGATCGCCTTCTGGCAGCACCAAGGAATGGCACAGCGGCCCCACTTCACACCTCCCCCACCGGCGCCTCACTACCACCCGCGCCCTGCTTATAGGCCAGCTCCGCCTGTCAGCAATCCAGGAGCCGGAAATTCTCGCCCCACTCTAGCTGCACCAGCTGCTCCACCAGCCCCCGCCAAGAAAACAGAAGTTCTTCGTGACAAGCACGGCAAGCTGGTGATTTGCTTCAACTGTCGCCAGGAGGGACACTATTATCACCAGTGTCCTCATCCCAAGCATCCTCAAGGGATCGTGGCGAATCCCGCGGTTCACGCCCGTGTTAATCATGTCTCCACTGAAGAAGCCCAGGCCGCTCCAGAGATTGTCATGAGTATGTTTACTATCAATTCAATACCCGTAGTTATTTTATTTGACACTAGAGAAATTCATTCATTCATACCGGCAAGTTTTGTGAAAACTTATAATCTGAATGAACTTGAGCTAGCAAGACCGGTATTGATAGCCACCCCCGGCAAACAGACCCTAGCCCACTTCTATAGTCCAAGGGTATGGGTAGATATTCAAGGCATAACTTTCTGGGCAGATCCCATCCTAATAGATTGTGAAGGTTTGGACCTCATCCTAGGGATGGATTGGTTAAACAAACACCAAGGGGTGATAGATTGTGCAAGAAGGAAAGTAACCGTGACTAGTGAAGAGGATATTGTCGTCTTATTTCAGATGCCCAACCGGATGCCCCGAAGACCTTGTCTCCACCAAATCGCACTAGAAGATGTATCGGTAGCCTGTGAATACCCGGACGTCTTTCCTGAGGATTTGTCAGGGATGCCACCCAAGAGAGATATCGAGTTCAGGATTAACCTAGTGCTCGGGACCACCCCCATCTCTAAGCGACCCTTCCGGATGGCCGCAAATGAGTTGGCAGAAATGAAACAGCTGATAAAGGACCTTGAGCGGAAAGGGTAGATAAGACCTAGCACATCCACGTGGGGAGCCCCCGTCATCTTCATCGAAAAGAAGGAAGATAAGGCAAAACGGATGTGTGTGGATTATAGGGCCCTGAATGAGGTGACCATCAAGAACAAATACCCTATACCCAGGATTGATGATTTGTTCGATCAACTAAAAGGGCCACGGTATTCTCCAAGATCGACCTCCGCGTCAGGTTATCACCAGTTGAGGATACGAGAGGAAGACATACCTAAGATGGCTTTCACTTCCAGATATGGATTATATGAGTGTACAATCATGTCATTTGGATTAACCAATGCCCCTGCCTTCTTCATGAACATGATGAACAAAGTGTTCATGGAATACTTGGATAAATTTGTAGTGGTATTCATAGATGATATCCTCATTTATTCCAAGAGCTGAGAAGAGAATGAGACTCACATCTGGTTGACCCTAGGAAAACTCAGGGAACACCAGTTGTATGCCAAGTACAACAAGTGCAAGTTCTGTACGACGGAAGTGAAATTTCTAGGGAATATCATCTCGGCGCAAGGCATCATAGTAGACCCCGCCACCGTGGAAGCAGTAATAGACTGGCTGCCACCCACCAATGTATCGGAGATACGGAGTTTTCTGGGACTCGCAGGTTACTATCGTAGATTCATTGAGAATTTCTCCAAGATAGCGAAGACCATGACCAAGTTACTACAGAAAGGAGAGAAGTTTGAATGGACTCTGGAATGTGAGGAAAGTTTTTGGACCCTCAAGATGAGGTTAGTGTCAGCACCCATATTAACCCTGCCGGACATAAGGAAGGATTTTCATGTTTATTGCGACGCATCTCGTCAGGGTTTGGGATGTGTCCTTATGCAAGACGGGAAAGTT
Organism: Zizania palustris; assembly: GCA_019279435.1. Taxonomy (NCBI): domain Eukaryota; kingdom Viridiplantae; phylum Streptophyta; class Magnoliopsida; order Poales; family Poaceae; genus Zizania; species Zizania palustris. The sequence continues at coordinate 19,953,384 of JAAALK010000081.1, forward strand.
GTCTCATACGCCTCCCGGCAATTAAGACCGCACGAGTTGAATTACCCCACTCATGACCTGGAATTGGCTGTCGTAGTGCACGCCCTTAAGATTTGGAGGCACTATCTTGTTGGAAACCGATGTGAAGTTTTCACGGACCCCAAGAGTTTGAAGTATATCTTCACGCAGCCAGATCTATACCTCAGGAAGAGGCGATGGCTAGAATTAATAAAAGACTATGACTTAGGCATTCACTACCATCCCGACAAAGCGAACGTGGTGGCTAATGCTTTAAGTCAAAAAGGATATTGTACCGCCATCATGGTCTAGGATCACACACCTTTGCTATATAAGGAGATGGAGAGGTTAAACCTCGGGATAACCACCAGAGCCTACCTAGCCACACTAGAGGCAAGACTTGTCTTAATCAACCAGATTTGTGAAGCTCAATTGAAGATCTCGATATAGCTGCAATTAAGAAGAACATGAGACAGAGCAAGGCCCCAAGGTTCTCAAAAGATGATAATGACACCATATGGTTTGGATCGCGGTTGTGTGTGCCTAATAAGCCAAAGCTAAGGATCCTAATTCTAAGAGAGGCCCATGACACTTTGTACTCCATTCATCCCAGAAGTACAAAGATGTACCAGGACCTAAAGGAAATATATTGGTAGGTTAGTATGAAAAGAGAGATTGCTCAGTTCGTGGCAGAATGTGACACCTACCGACGAGTGATGGTAGAGCATCAGAGGCCAGCAGGATTGTTGCAGCCCCTCAAGGTTCCGAATGGAAATGGGAAGAGATCGATATGGATTTCATCACCGGAGTCCCAAAGACCCAAGCTGGGTATGACTCCATATGGGTAATAATCGACCGACTTACGAAGGTAGCTCACTTCATAGCCGTCAAGTCGACTTTCAGCGGCCCTAGATTGCAGAGTTATACATGGCCCACATAGTGTGCCTTCATGGAGTGCCAAAGAAGATAGTCTCCGATAGAGGGAGTCAGTTCATGTCCCGATTCTAGAAAAACCTTCAAGAAGAGATGGGAACGAGACTGAATTTTAGTACAAAATATCACCCCTAGACTGATGGACAAACCGAGAGGGTGAATCAGATATTGGAGGATATGCTTAGGGCATGTTCCCTAGAGTTTGGAGGAACATGGGACAAGATCTGACTGTACGCCGAGTTCTCATACAACAACACCTATCAAGACAGCCTACAGATGTCTCCGTTTGAAGATTTATACAGACGCAAGTGTAGTACGACCTTATTATGGGATCAGACCAGTGAGTCCCAGGTATTTGGAACGGACGTTATCCGGGAAGCTGAAGAGAAAGTAAGGATCATCTGAGATAGATTGGAGACAGCCCAGTCCCGACAGAAGAGATACGCCGACAACCGCCACCGGGACTTAGCCTTTGAAGAAGGAGACCATGTCTACCTCAGAGTCACCCCCCTCCGAGGCACTCAAAGATTTAATATAAGAGGGAAATTAGCACCACGCTATGTTGGACCCTTCCAGATCATCCAACGCCAAGGAGAGGTCGCTTACCAGCTAGAACTGCCCCCTCACTAGCTTGGGTACACGATGTATTCCACATATCGCAGCTAAAGAAGTGTCTTCAAGTACCGACTGAGCAAGTTGACCTCCAGTAGCGCAATATTCAAGAAGATCTGACCTATGTTGAGAAGCTTATCCGGATATTGGAGGTCAAAGAAAGGATAACCAATAGTTGGGTCATTCGCTTCTGTAAGGTTCAGTGGAACAATCATCCGGTCGAGGAAGTTACATGGGAGAAGGAAGAGGAGTTAAAAGCTCAACACCTTGAGTTATTTGAGGATTGATCCAAATCTCGAGGATGAGATTCTCTGTAAGGGGATAGGATTGTAACACCCCAAAATTTCAGAATAAATAAAAATGAGGAAAATAAAATTTCTGAATTTAACAGAAATATTTTAATAGGGAAAAAGGATCAAAGTACCCAAATAAAACAAAACCTAGAGAAATAATTCAAATTTAAAGTTAATAAAATTATGGTAGGTTCTATGAGCCAAGAAGTATTTTTGAGAAGTTTTACAAAATTGTAGCACTTATGCATCAAGCTTTAAAAAACTAAATAAATATCTGGAATTATTTTAATTAAAAGGGGTATTTTAAATGTTATTGGGCCGCAACCCGCAAACCCCCTCGGCCCAACCCAGTCCAAACCACACCCACTGACGGGTGGGACCCACCTGTCGACGCGCCCCTCCCTTTCTCCTCTGCATGCACGCGCTCGTCGGCCCTGCCTGGCAGCCGCACCAGCCCCCCGCTGTCCCTGGTAACCCACTCACCGATAGGTGGGGGCTACCTGTCAGGGTCGTCTTCTACATGGCAACATCCCTCTTTCCTTTTGCCGGTGACCCCCACCTTCCAATTTCGCCCCCGCCGGCCGCTGGTTGCCAAATTAAGCCCATGCCGAGACTTACCATTCACCGATGATCCCTTTCCCTCATTTCCTGATGAAATCAATCCCCAAATCGACCGGCAGCACATGTATGGAAAGTTCGCCGGAGAGAGAAGGAAAGCTTCGGGTTTCCTTCGGTTTCCCTTCCAAAACAACGTCGACGACCCCCCTATTTAAACCCACGACCTCACCACAACCCGGCCACACCGCTTTATCCCTAGCCATGCTCTCCCGACGCTTTGCGATGCCAAAAACCGCTGCCCCTCTATTCCAGCTCTGGCAGCTCCTCGCCGGTGCTAGAGAGCCCGGACACCCTCGCCGACGTCCTCACCAAAACTAGCATCACCACCCCAAGCTCGGCATCGCCTCCGTTTGGGTCCCCCGCAACCAGATCACCGTCACCGCCGTTGACCCGAAGGTCTTCACCACCTCTTCTCATCGCCTATCGCCGTAGGTCACCCTTCACCACCATCTCTGGTACGGTTGTGTTCCCCTCTTTCTCCTTTATCTATTTTTGCAAAGAGGTTGGGCCTGGACCCCTCGCCGGTGCCATCGCCACCGTGCCCGAGTGCCACCGTCGCCAGAGAAGAGGGTAAATTACCCTCGGCGATGCGTGCCATGCCGGATGAACCCTCGGCTGTTCGATTAGAGATGGACGGTTGAGATTATAACCCACACAGGTTTAATCTGGGTCGTCCATCTGGTCAAAGCGGTATCGGGCACTCGCTGAGATCATCTCCAACTTCACTCGACATCCTTGATCCTCTGCATCGAGCTCCCTGCTCGACCCTTGATCACCCGTCGCTGACAGTTGGTTAGCATCTCCACCCTGCACACATGAGATAAGCCAAAACACGAAACACGACGCACACCGATGCCCTCGGCATCCACTCTCCATAACCACACATCGATCCCATCGATGCAATCAAACCATCACTCACTCATCCACTAGATCGCTCAACCTTGTCAATCACTCATCATAAAGACAGAAACCACAGTGCGACCTCTCTTAGTTTCACAATCTCCCCCTTGATGAGTGCATTGACAACCCTAAACAGAAACATGATGAAAGTTTCAAGTCAAGCGCACAAGTTAGAAACCATGTTGAAGAACATGGGTTTGATACTCCAGATGTGATGAGTGATTTTCAACGAAAGTCAAAAAAGAAGAGAAATGAAGACCTGCCGAGTCTGAGGCACGTGTGACTCAGGTACACGGGCAGCGAGCGACGGCCGGGCAGAGGAGCCGCGGAGTCGGGATGGCCCAATTCGGGTACATGGGCTAGCAACGGCAGATGATCCACTGGTCTGTTGACTGGGTTTGACTCAGGTACACGGGCGGCGAGCGATTGCTGGGCTGAGGAAGCTGCGGGGTCAGGTCGGCCCAATCCATGTACCCGGTGTGAAGACGGTGGACGCTTTGTCAGTTTCGGCGCAAAACTGACAACCTATGATTATTGTGTCTTTAGGATATTAATATTTAGTTTTTAAGTTCAGAATATTTTTAGTTGAGTAAGTTGATTTTTCTAAGAATATTTTAGTAATTTTTGGAATTTATTTTAGAGTCAGTGTTAATTTACCCTAGGGGTAAATTAGTCTTTTCATGTATTAGGAGTCGCCTATAAATAGGCCCCTATCCCCCCTGGGGATAGATGACTATTTCTAATAGATCAATCTATAGTCCATTTTCGTTTTCCACCGAAAATATTTCGATCTGCAAATTTCATCGATGTCTGATCATTCTTCTCCGGGAAAGTTTTTTCTGGTGGCTGGTTTTTCCTGGCGCCTTTTCTTCTCCACAGCGGGCGGCCATGTCGTCGGCGCCTGCGGCAGCCGAGCTCATGTTTCCTGGCGGGCCCCACGGTGGCAGATAGCAGCAGCGCACAGAAGTTTTTTTCAGGGCTTTGCACGGCGTCCAAGCGAGCTGCAGCCGTGTCATCACATCAAGCAAAACAGGCAACAACTGCAAGCCACCGGTTTTGTTTTTCCAGCTGTTCCCGCGGCGTCACTTCGGCAATTAAAGCCAGTGGCAGCACAGTCCCGGCGGTGCTTTTTCTTGGCGGTTCATCCAGCTAGCTAGCGGTATAGAGCAATAGCAGCTAGGCTATCTGAGCACCCAGGACGAGAGCCACCGCACGCACCAGTACATGCAGCTGTTGCGTTTGGCGCCAGGAAGCGGATCGCTCAGCACGGGCGTCGTATTCTCTGCGGTGCGCGACGACGTGAATGACAAAGGTAATTTGTTGTTAATCTAATATACTATTTTTCTATTAGGATAACTAAATCATTAATCATCCAATTTTTATTAGCCTGCATATCTGATTATTAATTTTTGTGGTTAAATTTTTATCTGCTAAAATATTATTAATGATCTCATATTTTATTTAAGTATTTTTAATCTGCTCATATAAAATAATTATTATTATTATTAGTCGTAGTAATATTTTTAGTCTAGATTTTACGTGCAATATTTTCGTTCTATTTCTGAATTAATTTTTGAATGATCCATGTTCTATTCATTTGATTAGTATTTTATTTCTAGATTGGAATATAAATATGTTGTGATTTATCTAGGTGTTTTATTTACTACAGTATTTTTATTTTAGTTTATCTTTAATATCATTTCAATTAAGACACCGGTCATTTTTAGGCTAGACAACTTTAGTTTCAATTATTTGCTTTGCTAATACTATTTGTCTGGCTAAGTTCGTTTGTGTGTTGGGATTAGAATATAGTTTTAGCAAGAAATTTTTTAGGCACCCATTCACCCCCCTCTGGTCGCTACTTTTGGTCCTACAAGTGGTATCAGAGCGAGGTTAGGGTTTTCTAATATCTTAACCGATTCTAAACCTAGGTAGTGATCATGACGTCTTCTGGTAAAATCCCATCCCTAGAAGCTTTTGGCTACACTTATTGGAAGACTCGCATGCAAGCATACCTTATGAGCCAGAGCTCGGACATATGGGAGATTTGTGTTCATCCTACTTTCACCATAGTGACTAATGCTGCGGATACTGCTGCAGATGTAGTTACCTAGCACCAAAATAATAGTAAAGCGGCGAACATTTTATTTTCTGGTCTAGGTCCTAGTGAGTTTGAGCGTGTTAGCCATCTCACCACTGCTCGAGAGATATGGGCTACCCTCCAGGCACACCATGAGGGGACAGCTCAGGTCAAGGCTAGGCTATATCAGACCTATCGGCGTGAGTATGAGAATTTCTCACAGAAACTGGGTGAGACGGTTGAGGCCTTGTTTGGTCGTTTTCAATCGATCATCAACAAGTTTCGCGTTAACAAGGCCGAGCGTGATCAGCTGGTCTCGGATCATGAACAGGCGCTTAAGGTACTCCATACCTTGGACCCAAAGATCTGGGAGATCAAGGTCTCTTCTATTGTTGAGAGCGCGTCTTATGATACCTTGACCGTCGCAGAGATTTTTAGTAAGCTCAAGGCTTTAGAGGTCAATATCCAGTTGAGATCAAATCTCACTGGTTCTGGTTCAAAGACTCTGGAGCTTGCGACACCGTCTACTAATCCTAATTCCATGAGTTGTATTGCCTTTTCATTGATGTCTATCTCTGAGGAACAACTTGATACTCTAGGAGATGATGATCTGTGCTTGTTTAACAACTGGGTGCGACGTGTCTATTATAAGAGAATGTTTAAGAGACACGGCACAAAATCCGGATGCTTTGAGTGTGGTGATATAGGTCATTTCATTGCCGACTGCCCCAAGCAGAAGAATTACAAGAAAGGAACCGGCGACAACTCCTACGACTCCGACAAGTACGACAACTCCACGAAGGGCAAGCCCAAGACGAGATTCTTTCAAAAGGCTTTGAAGGACTACAGGCGTGAGAACAAGAAGCGAGACAAGGCTTTCTTCGCCGAGATGAAAAAAAGCTACTCCAAGAGATCCTCGTCTTCCTCCTCATCTTTGAGTTCAAGTGATGAAGAGATCATGATCAGGAAGGGGAAGGACAGGGATGATCCGGCGGGCCTCTGTTTCATGGCCTTCGGGGACAAGCCGAAGAGACGCTCACGTGATAGCCGAAGACCCCACAAGAGATTCTGCTCAATGACTCTTGGGGAGAAGACAGAAAAGGACTTCTCCAATGACTCCAACGACGACGACGATGAGAAGGTATCATCCTATGAACAAGAAGTTGTTAATTTACTAGAACATAACCGTCAGGAGTTGAAGTATTGGGAGAAACTGCTTAGAGGGGCTAAGAAGAGGATAGATGAGCTTGAGAGTGAGCTTGCCACGACGAATGGCAAGATTGAGAGTTTGTCTTCTTCCCCTTGCCTGGGTGATAGTGGTGAGTGCCCTAACTGTGAGGTGTTGTTGTGTGACCTGACGACTCTTAAGTCCAGGTACACAGAGAGAGTAGATGAGAGAGATGTGTTGGCCACTGAGCTTGAGAACGCTCAGCAGGAGTTGAAAGATGCTCATGCCACTGTCGTCGTACCTTGTGTAGACTGCTCATCTCATTTAGCTAGCATAGCTGAGCTGAGAGCCAAGAGTGATGAGCAATTGAGCGAGTTAGCTGGAGTGAGAGCCGAGTTGGAGCAGACTAAGCTAGAGCTTGAGACCTTGTCAGTTCCACCCACTTTTTGTGAGAACTGCATGTCCATTAGAATGGAGTTGATCAAGCTAAAAGTTGAGAAGTTTGTCGAAGTTGATAAAGAGTGTGAGATCTGCTTGTCTCAGGTGGAGGTGTTAGCTTCTTTGAGAGAGGAGCTAGCTGATGTTCATAACGAGAACTTTTACCTCTGTCAGATCCTGAGTTGGATTAGTGTCAGAGAGCCACAGCTCAGCATGATGATCCAGCAGTTCAAGAGACAGGATGGGTTTGGGGTACGTTACACCTATACCAAGGTTGATTTTGAGAGTGCTATTAGCCGAGCAGTGGAGTGGAGTAAGATGACTCCCGAACAGAGATATCCCAAGACTCACTCCACTGAGTCCTTTAAGGATAGTCAGCCCAAGGATGGAGCGTTCCAAGAACAACCTAAAGCTCCACCTAAGAAGCATATATGGGTTCCAAAGCCTAAAACTCTCCACACTTCTCTTGATTCTTTACCTGGACCCTCTCACACCAAAGATGCTACACCCAACACCACCAAGCCAAAGAATCCTAAGCCTCAACCACATCCTAAGAAGCCTACTTATCACTGTGAGTTTTGTCAGAGAGACGGACATCTTGAGGAGTTTTGCTTCAGAAGGAAGCAGGTTGAGCGAGAAGAGAGAGCTCGAGGTGGGCAGGAGCAGTTCTACCAGCAGTGTGGTAGACAGAGAGTTCCTCGATGTAGAGAGAGGCTAGAGGCCAGGCCACGTCGTGTAGGTGGTGGTAGAGGAGACGGTTTTCATGACCGTGCTCCGGAGGGTGTCTTCTGTTCCGGCAGAGTTCCAGATCATTATGGATACGGTTTTGGACCTCGCGATCATGATTTTATGCAGAATAGAGGACCGCGCTTTGAGCTGCGTTTTGGTCCAGACTCATATGATTCCTTCTGCTTTCCTACATACGAGCAGATGGCTCGACACTGGTTTAGCACTTTTGCTAAACCTGGCATTGGACCGTTTGCTCCCACTCATGATTATTGATCTTGATTTGGGAGTTGTGTATCCTTTTTAGGATACTCTGAGTCAGTTTTTCTATCTTCTTTATTTTTTATTGAGTCTTTTTGTGTGCGTTCATATTATGCATAATCATCAATCACATTTTGAGCTTGCTTCTGTTATATGATTAATCTGCTTTACTTTTTCTAGCTAGTATATGTTTTTGATTACTTGTCGATGATCATGTTCTGTTTCAGTTCACATGATATATCTAATATTTGTCATATGCATGGCTTTTATGCTTTAAAATTGAAAAATGATCACCATTGCTTTTGGTAACTAGTATGTGTAGGCTGAATGCTTTCGCTATCTTTTACATGCCTTGTAGCTAGATCCTTACTTAGATGCAGATATGCAACTTGGACATTTATATGCTTTAAATATGAAAAGTGTGTTATAAAAATGATAAAAAATTCTGAAAAATGAAAAATTTATGAATTTTTATGATTATTAGAAAAGATCTAGGTGGGTTTGCTTTGTCGCATTGCATTGTTCTGGACTGCTTACCATAGCACTGTGGTATGAACTAGGACGGTGTAATGTATGCCAAGACCAATGTCTTAAGCTTCTGATGGTCCAGTTCTGGCCTAGGCTTGACTTGCTCGGTTAGCATAACGTTTGACATGAAAATAACCCCTGGCATAAATAAAAAGAAAAATAAAATGTGTGAATTTTTTTTAAAAAAAATTGACAAGTTTGCTGAAGCACTTTGTTTTGGAAATTACCCCTAGGGATAGATGACTGTCTCTAATAGATCAATCTACAGTCCATTTTCGTTTTCCACTGAAAATATTTCGATCTGCAAATTTCATCGACGTCTGATCGTTCTTCTCCGGGAAAGTTTTTTTCCGGCAGCTGGTTTTTCCTGGCGCCTTTTCTTCTCCACAGCGGGCGGCCACGTCGTCTAAGCGAGCTGCAGCCGTGTCATCACATCAAGAAAAACAGGCAACATCTGCAAGACATCGGTTTTGTTTTTTCCAGTCATTCCTGCGGCGTCACTTTGGCAATTAAATCCAGCGGCAGCACAGTCCTGGCGGTGCTTTTTCTTGGCAGTTCATCCAGCTAGCTAGCGGTCTAGGGCAATAGCAGCTAGGCTAGCTGCGCACCCAGCACGGGAGCCACCGCACACACCAGTACATGTAGCCATGGCGTTTGGCGCCAAGAAGCGGATCGCTCAGCACGGGCGTCGGATTCTCTGCGGTGCACGACGACGTGAACGACGAAGGTAATTGGTTGTTGTTGGGGGAAAATATCTCATCTTCGGGGTTATTGCCGCAACAGCATGAAAGCAGATAGTGGATTCGAAGGTTTCCAGACGTCCATCTTCGAAGATACCCTGAGTCAAGCTCGAAGTACGAAGATAGGCATTGGTTCGGAGTACATCTTCGGACTAAGGCTCTTCAAGATCTTTATTGCCAGCTAAGATGGAAGATTTATCTTTTATATTATTAGATTAGTCTTTTATCATTTTAGCTCTATCAAGGGTACCGAATAGTTTCCACTATGTCGGTTGTAATAGAGGGGTAAATAGGTCTTTTCCTTAATATTTGGGCCTATAAATACCCCCATTTCACCCTGTAATGGGGACCGAATACAAGTTATTCAATACACACATTCGAACTATTCTAAGTTATTATCCTTTCGGAGGCTTAGAACAGTTCACTTCGCAAACACTTCGTTTGTTAGTTTCTAATCTACAGAAACCTGTTAGCGTAATCTTTTACGCCAACAGTTGGCGCCGTCCGTGGGGAACTTAGTCCGAAAATCTTCGTTCTCTACCAACTTCTTACATCATGCCTCCTAAGCAGAGCACACCTCGTAACCCTGTTCGGAGGTCTTCTCGGATCTCCGGAGATACACCATCCGATACGGTTGAAGTCGGAGGGCCTTCGACATTCCCTCCACCTCAAACTCCGGAAGGAGTTTCCATCCCTCGAACATACGAAGCTTCTCCGCCAAATCCTTCCATACTTCGACCACCTGGAATCCCTCTTCCACCCTCCATCCCACTTCGAACTGATCCTACTAGTTCTCAAGACCCGGAAGATCCTTCCGGAGGAGATGAAGACAATCTTGGACATATGGCCACTCAAATGGCCAACCTTCAAGCTGAAGTAGCAAGGTGGCGACAAGAAGCTGCGAACAGGCTTCGCTCTCAAGCCATCCCATCTATCCCAGAAGTGCCCGAAGACGACGAACCCGACTATACCGAAGCCCCGGAGAACGCCTCCTTCGATAATGAATCTCCACTGCATCCTGAGCTGCAGAAAGTTCGCTTTGATCCGAAGTTTAAGACTTCGAAGCTCTGTAAGTATGCTGGAGATGAAGATCCCGGAGAGTTTGTTCGTTCTTATGCCCTAGCAATTGAAGCTAGCGGAGGAGTTCGAGACACCATGGCGAAGTGCTTCCCCTTAGCTCTTCAAGGAGTGGCATTAAGGTGGTTCTGGTCTTTGAGGCCAGGATCAATTAATTCATGGGGGCAGCTGAAGAAGAAGTTTATAAGCAATTTTCAAGGCACCTTCATGCCTCCCATGTCAACAGGAAGCCTTTTCCAGGTGAAACAGCTCCCCGGAGAGACATTGAGGCAATATTTCAAGCGCTTCGCTCATACGAAGTCGCAGATCCGGGGGTTGTCTGCATCTTCGGTAGTTGATGCAGCTCGGGAAGGCATCACTCATCAAGGCCTTTTGGATAAGCTTCATCAGAAAAGCATCTCCTCGGTCTCTCAGTTGATGTCATACTTCGAGGAGTATGCGAGGTCGGAAGAAGGTTAGCTCCGAAGAACTGCCGCTACTTCATCCATATTGCAAGAAGTTAAAGTAGAAGTAAAAACTTCGGCACAGCCGCAAGAACCAGTCTTCGAAGTTCAACATGATCGGAGAAGAGGGCAAAAGCACCCTCGTTCTGAAGTCATGAATATTGCACCCCCACAGAAGTTTACACAGAGAGCTCCACAGTCTTCGGGGAACAAGGCCAGTGGCTGGAGGCCGCCAGGGAAAACGACTGGCAAGGGCCAGACCCTTTTCTGCTGCATCCATGGAGAAAATCGAAGCCATGCAACTGATACTTGCAAGGCTATACTTACCCTAAGGGGAGAGTATCTAGAAAGAACTTCGGGTCGAGGTACTATCGACCGAGTTCCAGCTGCAATGCGCCCAGAGCCGGTCCAGGCTGTGGCGCGGATAGAAAACTTTGATTCTGCAAGACACCCTCCAGTGGCCAATGTTATGCCACCTCCGAAGCAAGAGGAAGGGAAAGATCGAGGGAAAAGAGTAGTCCTCCCCATCTCCGGAGGAGGTACCCTCGAAAGCATGTCAAAGAGACAGCGAAGAGACTACGTCAGAGAAGTAGGCCATATTGGGACTTCGTCGTCTGCAGCTGCAATGCCGGAGTGGTCTCATGTACTGATATCCTTTTCTGCGGAGGACGCAGCTGGCATTAAGTTCCCGCATGCAGACCCACTTGTTATCACTGCTGATATTGCAGGCACTGAAGTTCGAAGGGTGTTGATTGACGGAGGTAGTTCGGCAGACATCATTTTTGTTCAAGCCTTCGATCAATTGTGCATCTCCAGAAAGCATCTTCTTCCAGCGGCTCGTCCTTTGCAAGGCTTCGCAGGACCTCCGCTAGATGCACTTGGCCAGATAGGCCTAGAAGTTACCTTCGGAGAAGGTTTGTTGGCCCGAACTGAGGAAGTAATCTTCGATGTCGTAGATGCCCCGTATGCCTACAACGTCATCTTCGGAAGAGGCATGCTAAACCAGTTCGGAGCTGTGGCGCATCACAATTATTTGTGCATGAAGATGCCCACACAAGCAGGAGTCCTTACTGTCTTCGGAGATCAAGCTATCGCTCGGAGAGCGGAATATGGTCATGGTCCCCCTCTTGATCCAAGGCAAGTAAACAATGTACAAGATAATGAAGAAATTTTTTCAGCCTCCTCCGAAGCTTCGAAGAAGTCCTTTCCGAGACCAAGTCCTGAAGGAGAGATTGCGGCGAAGGTCATTGTTAAAAATGGTAAAGAGTATACATTTCAATTTGGTAAAGATTTACCTCCAGAAGTTGCAACCTCCTTGGAAAAGGTGGTAGAAGAGAATTTAGATGTCTTCGCTTGGTCTGACGAAGATATCACCGGAGTCGATCGGGATATCATTGAACATAGTTTACTTGTAAACCCGAAGGCCCACCCTGTTCGACAAGGACTCCGGAAAATGTCTGCAGAAAGAGCTGCTCTAGCGAAAGACGAAGTTGAGAAATTATTGAAGGCTGAGATTATCAGAGAAGTGGCTCACACAGAATGTTTAGCCAACCCAGTCTTCGTCAGAAAGAAGTCTTCCGGGAAGTGGCGCATGTGCATTGATTTCACATCCTTGAATAAAGCATGCCCTCGTGACCCCTACCCCATGCCCCGAATTGATCAATTGGTCGACTCAACTGCAGGTTCGGAGTTATTAAGCTTCCTTGACGCGTATTCTGGTTATCATCAAATATGGTTGAAGCGCGAAGATGAGATCAAGACAAGCTTCGTAACTCCTTTGGGAGTCTTCTATTATGTAAGAATGCCCTTCGGCTTAAGAAATGCCGGAGCTACTTTTTCGAGGTTAGTTGCTAAGGCTCTAGGTCATCAATTAGGTCGCAATGTGGAGGCCTATATGGATGATATTGTAATAAAGAGTGCTTTAAAGCACCAACATAGCCTAGACTTAGCAGAAACATTCAATAGCCTTCGGGCATGTGGGATCCGTCTTAACCCCGAAAAATGTATCTTCGGAGCTAAGGCTAGAAAATTGTTAGGGTATTTAGTTTCAAGCAGAGGGATTGAAGCTAGCCCTACTCAAATAACTGCGCTACAGAAGATGGCTCCTCCGGAAAATTTAAAGCAAGTGCAAAAGCTGACTGGGCATCTGGCAGCACTTAGCAGGTTTTTATCAAGGTCTGCGGAGAGAAGCTTGCCTATATTTAAAGCATTGAAGGGGTCCGAAGATTTTGCATGGACACCGGAGTGTCCGAAAAGCTTCGAAGATATTAAAGAGTATCTCAGTAATCTTGCTACACTCACGGTGCCTACTGCGGACGAAACCCTACTCCTTTACCTTGCAGCTACAGGTTCTGCTGTCAGTGCAGTCCTTGTCAGAGAAGTGGATTTCAATGGGAAGTTGGTCCAAAATCCTGTTTATTTTGTATCCGAAGCATTATCAGGAGCGAAGACAAGATACTCCGAACTTGAGAAGTTCGTTTATGCTCTGATAATGGCTTCGAGGAAATTAAGACATTATTTTTTGGCACACAATGTAATTGTACCAACTTCGTATCCTTTAGGAGATATGCTTCGAAGTAAGGATTCCACTGGAAGGATTGGGAAGTGGGCAGTTGAGCTAGCACCCTTCGGCATATCTTTCCTCGCAAGGACAACAATCAAATCGCAAGTCTTAGCAGATTTTGTAGCAGAATGGACTCCGCCTGCAAATTTGGTTCCGGAGAAGTCAAGTGACAGAGTTTGGACTATTTATTCCGATGGGGCTTTCCAAGCATCCGGAGCAGGCATTGGAGCAGTATTAATTTCACCTTCAGGGCAAAGAGCAATGTACTCCGCAAGACTCAACTTTAAGTCTACCAATAATATAGCGGAGTATGAAGGAATTTTATTGGGACTCCGAAAAGCACGTGCTCTAGGGGCTACAAGAATTATTATAAAGACAGATTCTCAGATAGTAGCAGGGCACGTAGATAAAAGTTTCCAAGTTCGGCATCCACAGCTTGCAAAGTACTTAGAAGAAATCTGTAAAATCGAAGCACACTTCAAGGGTATTTCCATTCGGAGTATACCAAGAGCAGAAAATGTGCAAGCAGACATCTTAGCAAAAGTTGCAGCCGAAGCTGTGGATGTGCCCTGAAGAAGCTTTCTATGAGGAGCTCAATATACCTTCGGTGCCACAAATTCCCTCTACAGAGATTCTTTGCATTCCTAGTGCAGATTGGAAAAATTCAATCATGGAACTTTTACAGGGAGGAACAAATTTGCCCGAAGAGCCACAGCTGTCAAGATTAAAGCTTAGATCTAGAAATTATCAAATAATCAACAGTATTTTATACAAGGCCGGAGTATGTTCCCCTCTACTCCGATGTATATCTCAAGTCGAAGGTCAAGAAATTCTTCGAGAAATTCATGAAGGCCTTTGTGGTAGTCATTTAGCCCCTAGAGCTTTGGCAGGAAAAACACTTCGCCAGGGGCTTTACTGGCCTACAATAACAGCTGATGCGGAGAGTTTAGTCCGCACTTGTCAAGGATGCTAGTGGATGGGTCGACGGAGTCATCGCCCACCAACAGCTCTTCAAGTCATTGCTCCGGTATGGCCTATGGCCAGATGGGGTATGTATTTAATTGGTCCCTTTCCAGTAGCCAAGGGAAATCTGAAGTTCGCAGTGGTAGCTATTGAATATTTTTCTAAGTGGGTGGAAGCAGAACCCTTAACAGCTATCACTTCGAACAATGTACAGAAATTCTTCTGGAAGAATATCATTTGCCGGTTCGGAGTACCTAGACAACTCACAGTTGATAATGGAACACAGTTCGATGCAGAACCCTTCAGGAAGTTTTGCGAAGATCTAGGCATTCAGTTATGTTTTGCTGCAGTAAGACATCCTCAGTCTAATGGAGCCGTAGAGCGAGCCAATGGAAATATTTTGTCAGGGCTAAATCAAAGGATAGTAGGATTAGCAAAGGGTCTGTGGACCGAAGAGCTTCCGAAGATTTTGTGGTCCATTCGGACTACGCAAACAAGGTCCACAAGTTTTACTCCATTCAGACTACTATTCGGAGATGAAGCTATGACTCCAACGGAGCTTAAAGGAGGATCATTTCGCAGCACCGAACCGAAGATTGAAGAAGAAAGACAAGCTTCGCTAGATTTATCATAAGAAACAAGACTTCGAGCTGTGGCAAATTTATCAAAGTATTATCAGCAGACGAAGGCTTGGTTTGACCCGAAGGTTAAGCTCAATGAACTAAGACCGGGTCATCTTGTTCTGCGAAGCATTATAGCGCCAGGGAAGTTAGGAAATAAATGGGAAGGTCCATACCTAATTGTTCGTTCAGGACGCCCTGGCTCTTTAAGTTAGCTAATTTAGAAGGTGAAGAGTTAGCACATACTTGGCATGCGGAGCACCTAAAGCGATACTTCGCATAAGGGCTCCTTGTAACTCACTTGTAATCATCTTCCAAAATTAATAAAGCATATGATCCTGATAATGCCTTCCCCTCATAGACTTCCAGCTTCCGAGTGGACACACTGGAACCGCGGGGTCGACCGAGAGGGAAGTGTCATGAAGCTGGATTGTATTTTCGGACTTCGAACCATTGGTTCGAAGCTTCCGACATGGGGGCTGACATAATCCGGAGTCCATGCCACCGGCTTGTAGGCATCCGTAAAAGAGCCCAAAACCACATCATACGGAGTCCAAGCCATTGGCTGGTAGACTTCCGTAAAAAGAGCCGAAGGTGGCCAAAACATGCGGAGTCCAAGCCATTGGCTGGTAGACTTCCGTAAAAAGAGCCGAAGGTGGCCAAAACCTGCGAAGTCCAAGCCATTGGCTGGTAGACTTCCGCAAAAAGAGCCGAAGGTGGCCAAAATATACGGAGTCCAAGCCATTGGCTGGTAGACATC